>OY282390.1:13538299-14788299 GCA_958295455.1 Coleophora deauratella | reverse complement strand
TCTTAGACCTACTGGTCAATATCAAATATTTTTCTATAGGTTAGCGGAGAGATTACAAATCGTTTTGTTGACTTTGTGCTGAGCGCACCGGTGCTATGTTACTCTTGTGCAAACAGCTGTAACATCTTAGTAAGCGGCCGGCGGTGAGTGATCGGCCCATTAGCAGCAGTGCTGCCTGTCGGTCTGCCGGGGCGGGGCGTCATGAATCACCCCACACCCTGTATTACAGGATCACATTCCGTTGAGCTCGATGTTCCATTCAGCACATTTATGAGCACCGCCCACTTCACTTGAATTAGAGGTCACTTGACCTACTTTGCTGGTTTAATGACCTAGTTTGATAACAGTCCGAAAGGTTAGGTTTTCGCGTAAAGTAATTACGATAATTTGTTGTAAGTAATTTAAGGGTCTCTATTTTCAGAACTCGTTACTTGATACCTGTTTTGTATAGGTAAGTAGGTAACGAGACACAGAAATTAACCTAAACCTAAACCTGGCTAAAAAAACTTTAATTAAGAAACCCCATCCAATGTATTAACACTGCGTGAGGCTGCATCGATATTATAAATTTATTTTTGCCAAGAAAAATCTTATCTTATCGACTTGATCCCCGTGGTCTAAATTTCCTAGTGAACATGGGTAAAAAACCCGCCAACCAATGGGGATGATTTATATTATTAAAGGGGTGCTAATTAAACAGGCTTCTATTTACTAGCATTATTCGCCTCTAAAAATCTACACTAAATTACTAAGTCAGCCACCATTAATGGGCATCTAAAAATACTATCTTAGCCACTGTAAATCTTCGATAAAGCTTCTGTTATACAACTCAGCAATCAAGTTATTATTATTTAGAATAAAAATTTGTAACACATATTCAAGTAGTCAGCTTCTAAAATATTCTTATATGACAACAAAAAATAATGAATTTGACTTCAAATTTGATAAGGGCCCGTCCATTAATCACGTGAGGTTTTTAGGCGACTTTTATAACCCCCCTCCCCCTTGGTGATACATCGTGAGGTTTTAGACTACCCCTTCCTCCACCCTCCCAGTATCACGTGTATTTTTATTAAATATCAAAGTTAAAAACGTAAAATTATATTTTTTTTCTACGACTGTGATAAAAGTTTTCAGTCTAATATGAGGGTTGCAAGTTTGCAAACTGAAAGTTACCGAGTTAGAAATTATATTTAAAAAATATTTTGACCGTCACACATTAAATCATATTATTTTTTGACCCACGAAAAAATAAACATAATATCTCACTACACCCCCCTCCCCTTGTGATATTTCGTGTTTTTTTCCGTACCCCCTCCCCCCCCCCCCTTCCAAGCCTCACGTGATTAATGGACGATCCCTAACTCAATCCGATTAAAAATAAAATGTAGTGATACTTAAATAATCAAAATGTACCTAAAATTATAACCATTGATCATAAAAATGTACCTAAAATTATAACCAAATATATTTATTGATCATTAAATGTACCTAAAATTAGTAAATTATTTATGGCCAATATATTAGGAACTACTAAAGGGAGACGAAACATAAGATTTGATTTAAAAACTATTTTGTGTAAAAGCATACCATTATACAATATAAATAACCTACAAAATTAGTTTTCTAGTTAAAGCTTGAAAAATATTTTTTGAGGAACACATGTTGAAGCTGTAACACGTAAAATGTTGGTGAGTTGTAAAATCAAGACAAGTTAAAGCTATCTTTGGAATATTTAGTTGGCGTTGTGAAGAAGACGAATAAGTTTATTAGAAGCTTTCACATTTTCCCGTTGCTTAGTTATAAAATTTGAGGTTGAGTTCCGTGGCCAAATAAAATATTTGCGTGCAGTTTTTTTCAACAGACTTCAAAAAAAGGAGGAGGTTCTCAATTCGTCGGAATCTTTTTTTTTTTTTTATGTATGTTCACCGATTACTCGAAGACGCCTGAAGCGATTTCGAAATTTTTTTGTTTGAAAGGGTATACTTCACAGGTGGTCCCATATAAATTTTATCGAAATCGATTCAGCGGTTTTTGAGAAAATCAACAAAACAGCAAAATTGGAGTTGTTGCGATTGAAGTCGGTTGTTTTTAACGTATTCAGCGTGGGCAATTATATGCAATGCCACTTTTGTAACGCTGCCCGGCTGTACTTAGTATAAAAATAAATCGATAGTCAATCAATTTCGCAGCAGTAGCGTAGCAAGGCGTGGGTGAAGTGGGCCCTCGCCCACGGCCTCGCGCTCAAGGGGGCCTCGCGCGAGGCCCCCTACCTAAAATGCTAATGTAAGGAGGTCACATTATTACATAAAATCTTGTAATTAAAGAGGCCGCGTGCGAGGCCCCCGTCAGTGCTTTATGTGAGTATGGCTAAAAATAAAAATGGCAAAACTGTATACAATCAAGTAATAACCATAACTTTTGAAATCCAATCGTTCCATTTTATTTATAAAGGGATAATATTTTTACATTACAAAAAGCGTCGCGCGAGGCCCCTGTGAGTATTAAGTATAGCTAAAAAGTAACTGTGATAACCTATACTCTATGAATAAAACCGCGATGGCTATCATAGCGGGGTCTCGCTCGAGGCCCACTACTAGGGTGCTGACTGCTGACTTACCTTAAGGTTAAACGTATATGCTTCCTGGTTGAAAAAAATCTGTTAGATAGCGTTAATTCGACTATAACTTTAATTGTGTGTATTTGTGTAGTTTTGAGCCAGGCTTTGTATGAAATAGGGTGATAGACGTTTAACCTTAAGGTGTTATATTTTTACATTAAATTAGATCACGCGCAAGGCCCCCTTGAGTGTAAATATATTTGTAGTAAGTAAGCATAGCTAAAAAAATACTGTAACAACATAAAATATATTCAACCAAAACTACCAATAAACCGTGGAAATCTAGTTGTTTCTTCGACTGCGAGCTAATAAGTGGGAATGTTTTTAAAGTAAAATTGGCTCCGCGCGAGGCCCCTCTTAGTGCTGACCTGAGTATTAAAAAACATTAAAAACTATTTGAGAAATAGCATCCCTCTGCTTTAGCAATACGGGATGTTAACAAAAGTGTGTTTTAAATTTTAAGTGGTTACTCAGAATCAAGTATAGAATACAGGAAAAATATTGAAAAATCCGCTCATAATTTTTTTACTGTATTGTCAATCGAAGCAGAGTTGGCTTAAAAAATCGACTACATGTCTATAAGGATATAATACAGGACTTTAGCAAAGCGAAGACCCGAAAGCCATTAAATGAATGAATGAATGAAAACACTTTATTGCACAACATTAAGAGGAAAATATTAACAATATACATGATAAGACATTTATACATGTAGGCGGTGTTATCGCTAAAGAGCGATCTCTTCCAGACAACCTTTGGGTGGAGGAAATCGCGTAATAACATATTTGAGGGGTGGTGCGCAATAAAAAAAAGAAAACATAAAAAACCAATGAAAACTAAATACTGAACTTAAGAAACTACTAACATATACTTATTACTACATAAATACAAACATACATAAATACATACATACATACATACATACATTATATATAACATATACTACAATCTACAATGTGATACTTAATAACCAAATATGTACAACCAAAGACAACCAACTTTAAGTGACAGCGTAAATAACTAGAGAGTTAAAAAGTGCGCTTTCACTTGCGACTTGAAGATATTGAGAGAAGGAGAACGGCGAATAGATTCTGGAAGAGAGTTCCACAGTCGGATAGGACGGATAGTGAAAGAATTAGAATAGAAATTTGTGGAATGAGCCATTATTTTTGTAAAATGATTAATATTTTTCAATGCAGTCCCACAGATTCCTTCCCGAGCTGCTGTTTATTCTCAGTTAATTTGTTGTGTGTTTTTTATTCAGTTTGTTTTGTCTAATACTCAGTATCGGGCTTGATGAATTAGGTACGAAGTGAAAAAATATTTTGTTTGCGTAATTAATTAGAGAAGTAATTAAATGTTTTGCTGTTATTTAATTTGGTTAGCAACACAAATCTGCTAATTAATCATTGAGACAGCAAACAAATATTTTGTTTGCAACAAATAAAAATCTTGCGCAACCCTTGGTCTGCAAAAAATCTTAATATTGTCAGCAATTTAACTAGTATGCAGTCAGCTTGTAATATTATGTGTCTGCTCAATATACACTCGCGATGTTAAATAATTACTCGGTTAGCAAAATTTTATAATTGGTCAGCAGATAAAACATGTACATAAAACAATAATATATCGTATATAGTTTATCTGATAGATACGCATATTTAACAAACGGTAACTTATATGAAAAAATAGGTTGCGTTTGTATTGAAAAAAAAAACCAGGATTTTTCGTTAAAGTGGGCGGAGCAAAATGCTGACGCGTGACACGAGCGGTACGTGCCTTGCGAAGCACAGAAATGTTCGAGATAAATGCCACTAACAGTCAAACCCATCCAGGTTATAACTGCGTCTGTAGTCAGTTAACCTACATAATCGTCGCGACCACGCAAGGCACGCATTATAACCTTACTATAATTACTCAAACAAAGGTAGTAATAATCACTGCTTCGGGGGCAACTCTTAGGTACTAAAAAAAATTATAGTGGCACCCATTTTGTGCTTGACAGGTAAAGTTTATTTATTTAATGAATTTCTGCTAACAGTCTGAGTGCTTACCATTTGATTAAATGTGGTTCACCCAAAATGCAGCCAAAATATATAATTGGTTGTCCAAAAAAATGTCGAGTAGTCCAGTATGACATTAACTGCTGATCGAATCTGAAATGTTTGCTGGCCATAAGTTGCTGACCAACTAGTTATATTGTCTGACCGAATATATTTTATTGCTCACAAAATTACGAATATTTTGCTAACCGTTTAAATGATATCCATAAAATTATTCGACACACATTTCAGTTTTTTTAAGCACTGGAAATAAAACTGTGAAATGACTGACCATCTTATCATACCTATGTAAAAATTTCAGAAAAATAGGGGGACTACACGCCTAGATTACACCTTGCTACGCCACTGTTTCGCAGACAGGTAGACACTTAAAACTACAAAACTAATTATTATTTAATTCAATCGTAATTTAGCACTCACGTGTCTGAAGTTATTAATGTGCTTTACTTTCAAAAAAGTATTACAATATGTAGGCCCACTTACAATGTACATATGTACTTACAATTTTATTTATCTTGAAAAATGAAAGTTTAAAGTAGAACATAACATTGTTTGTTATCGCTTTAAGCCTACTATGTATATGAAGTAAGTATGTGAAGAAAAATGAAAGGTGAAACCACTTCGTCTGTCTACCTAATAAAAAGGATTAGGGGCTGCTCATAATACTGACTGAACTTCTGTTTGAGAAAATGGACTCTTCATGCAAATTGATCAGATTTCTTATTGAAAGCCCAACTTAAAGTATCAATACACGTTTATGTTATATCCTGTATGTATATACATACCTAACCATTAGGTAAAATGGAAGAAGAAAATACATATATGAAATGGGGACGCTAGTCATGAAACTTTTGTTATAATACTTTGCTGAAATCGTTGACAACCCATAACGTCCCCACTGCAGGGATACGCGTCTCTTCCCCTAATTCGGGAAGGATAGGCCATACTCCACACAAGGGGGCCAAGTCCGAATTGGTGGAGGTTGTGGGGCTAGTGGCCAACCCTAGTGCCAGAAGTTTTTAAGCCGGTTGTAAGGCCTCCGACACGGCTTAACGACTGCCATCTAATGATAGCAGCCAGCACCAACGGCGTAACGTGCCTTGCGAAGCACGGAAACGGTCGAGATAAATGCCACTAACAGTCAAACCCATCCAGGTTATTACCGTGTCTGTAGTCAGTTGACCTGCGTGATCGACTCAACCACGTAAGCTGCACTTAGCCACGACTAGGTACTTCAAATATTTACTGAAATATCTAATCATAACAAAATGTATAGTAATAAGATTGTGGTCATCATAATTGATCAAGATCAATATTTTTCTTCGATATTAACAAATTGTAAAACTTTTATTCAATACTATAAGTAAAAGTAGAATATGGGATATTTTGCCAGAGTAAAAATAAAATTATTATGAACGTTTCCAGTAAAGTTAGTTTTACGAAGCCGTAATTTCTGGTTTTTGTTCAGCATTTCTCAGATATGTCCGGACAGTAAGTACACCTCTTATTATAATGAGCGACTGATCTACTCGTAAGATCCTTATTAAATTACCGCAAACATTGGTGTCAAAGGAAGTAATTAAACCTATAATATCTTCAGCGTTATTAAAATAAATACTACCTGTCTCTACCATTCTATACAATATTTTATAAACTGTAAAGTGTGCAAATACCTGTGCAACTGTGTCAATACTTTAGGTTTATATCTTTATGTACATTTTAGATTTTCTACAAAGCCTAAAAGATCTACTAACAAAGACAAAGTAGGACATTTGCACATCCGATCCGAAGTGCAACAAACCACATTACGAAATCCATGCGGCCGCAACTTGCGATATTGAAATACATTTTCATATACAGGCTGAAGTTTTCACAAGTGAGGAAACGGCGTTACACAAACGCAGCTATATAATGTTAAACGTCTGAAAAAACGCGCCGTAATTAGGAAATTAATGTTAGGAAAACATTAACTCACCTCTGTTTGTATCTAATTATTAAGAGTGAAATTATAATTTCCTTTTTCGGGTCCGTCGATGATTTCTAAAACACAATTCTTGTTGTGGGTAACAGAAACAAGTGTTTGAAGAAAAGTCCTTGCAATTAAATTGCAATGTTGAATTTACGTAGTTGAATTGGCCGTGCCCCTGTATAACAAATCATATTCAAGTACAAACTATATCCAACTATTGCTGTGTTTAATTAATTAAATAATAGCTATGGGGCGGGGTAGGTTACATAAAGTTAGGTAAACTATTGGAGCTCGTTCACACGCTGGGATTTGATTTACTACACACGCGCAGTGCATTGTTAACCTTCTTGTGTACGTCACAATTAACATCCAAGTAGGTTTAACTGTAGTTTTAATATTTTCGGTAATCATTTACACGGACAAACGGTCTGTTTATATTTAATAAATTGTTAATAAATAAATATAGTAAAATAATTTCTGACCTCCTATTACTATAATAATATAACATAGTCATTATAATGTAATAATAACCGAATCACAGTATAAGGACATTATACAGTATGGACACTCCCTGCCGCTCTCTGAATGCTACCTCACCCCCCTTGTGTGACCGATGTGTGACCATTTGTCAAGGGGTTGGCAAACCAAAGCACAGTATAATAACCAAAGACATTTTTTTTTTTAAGGAAAGAGGTTTGAAATAAAAAGAAAGGCTAATGAAACTCAACACTTGTTGTGACATACCCATACTGAATTCGCAAAAAACTGAACTCTCCATACAAAATTTGCCTGTTTTTCAAAGATCAATATTTTTTTGCGAATTCAGTATAGTTTCCATTGGAAAAGTTGGTCAATATCATGAGTAACAATTTTTAGAAATATTAAGCAGATAAGATCGCTACAAGCGTTCGTGTGAACGATCCCCACAGCCAAGCGGTCTCAGTACTTACTCAGGTGGGCACATCACAACCAACCGCCAGTCACTCAAGTTGTGAAGTAATTTCAAATGTAACATTTTGTTTCTAGTTTGTTTATTTTTAGGAGACTTTATGTAATAGCTGACGGTTACGGTCTGTACAATACAATTTTTACGCGTTGTTGTAAATGGCTATATTAAAATTTCGGATCACGTTTTGCTGGTACGTGGCGCGGAATATTACAGACTTTGTTTTAAAAAGTACAATAAATACAAGAGGTGTCCGCCGCGTTTCTATGCCGTTTTAATTACCTTTTCTGCTTCCTTAATTCGCTATTGTTCTCTAATTAAGACTGTTCATGAGACCAAGTAAATATTAATTTGGGGAAATTTAATATTCTAAAAATGTATTTCTAAGAGTAAGTACCAAATTCCTATATCTATAAATTTTCAAACAATTGGATAACTATTTAATGAATCCGCATGATAAATTATTGATTAGTAATAGATATTCCGCCAAGTTGCTAGGATTACAAAAAAAAAAATAGGTACTGGTATCATTTTATTAGCACAATGTCAGTTACAAGCTATTGGAGGACTAATAATAATGAAACATTATAAAGTACTTAGTTCCTAGTTTTTAAGGTCCTTCCATATTTAATAAGTACCTATATAGTTTTTGTAGTTTTGTACCTAGTATGTTCAGATTTATACGTATGTTACGATATTCATATGGAATGAAATGAAAATATTTTATTCGAAGTAGGTAGTAGTGTACACTTTTCGAACGTCATTCTTTTATCTACCTAACACGAGGTTCCCACCACTCGGAACTCGTATACCCACCGTTTCGGGAAGTGTTTGCGGACTGAGAAGAAACGGCGGGCCCTAATTTAAAAAAAAGTCTTATATTCTATTACATCTTAAAATCTTAATGCTAGATCAATAAATGAATTATACAATGTCATGTCTGTAAATAAAATAAACAAAAATAAGAAGAAAGAAAGAATGGATTAAAAAAAGATAAAAGTAAAAATTATTTGTAGCTAATGACTAACAATTCCAAAAACTAATGACAAGAGCAGGCCAGTTCACATAGACAGCACCCGATCACGAGTATAACGCGAGAGTCAGCCATCGCTCCCCTCAACCATATTTGAGGGAAGGGAACGACCCGGCTCCTGATACGCCACCATCCGCACGAACATTTAAGCGAGCATGCACCACTCCTTTCATGGGATTAATCTATCAATGTATACAGATTTCGGTCCCAGCTACAGCAAACAGGGACTAGGGCTGTGTCCTTAAGCTGTTATGATATTGTAGCCAAACTCACACCCCGTCAGTTCACCTTAAATTTAATTATACTGCAAAATTATTTGCTCGAGCCTGAAGTTCGTTGCACTTTATGTCGTCGCCGTATTCCGAAGTCAAATATATAGTTTGGCGTCTATTGTTTATGGTGTTAAGAATTAACCCCTGGTCTGTGCGTCGTCGGCCTTTTCCTTTTGAACTTAGCTAAGACACTACCGTGTGTCTATAGATACAAAGCGTCCGGTCTATTACACTGTCATAAAATTAAAATGTAAAAGTGTGTTTTAATGTGACTTGTAATATTAATAAATATACAGGATTATTTTTGAACCCCCACCAAAACTTCACAGTGGCTTCTACTCATGAAACTGAGCAACTTTCCCCAAATAACCAATGGGGGGTCCAAAAACAACCCTGTATGTCTATGTCTACACACTATTCTCAAAATCGTGGTATTTAAAGTTGGTCTATTCGCAGTGATGAAATAATAATAATAAATATGTTGCATACGATGAGATTTATCAATAAGTTCAATATTGCAATTTGACCTCGACCCTTAACCACCCAAAGTGTTTAAATTAAATCTCGTGTGGAGAGGCGGTTGAGTGATGTTTGATTAAGGTCCCAATTTTGATTAAAAAGAGCTCTGGTCAAATTACTTAAACCGATTAAAAACCTTTTTATGTGGAGTCTGATATCCAATCTCGATAATCCGATTTGGGTTTTATACAGAGTATACATTTTTGGGTAATTTCAGATGTTGAAAACTTAACATAATGAAAGTTTTCCTCGGATGCAAAAACTTGTCGGTCAAAAGGTAAGGTAGAAAGCTTTCAAAGGTCTTGATCAAGCATTGACTAGGGAAAGTTGTGTAGGTCCCAGTTTTCAAATGACACATATCTTTTATCTCATCCTGTACATGTATAAGCCCATCCGCCTCTCCACCAACGTTTACTCAGTAGACCGGCGAATTTAGGCACATTATCAGTGCGATACAGGTTCACGAGGCAGGGGTGCTCATATAAAGTCTTAGTAGGAACTTAGAACATACAATTGAGTGTTTAAGCAAGTTTATACCTCGCTACTACCTAAAACACTATATAGAGATTTGTATTAAATTTCTATGACAGAGGCAGGCAAGTAAGTAAATAAATAATTACTAAGACGAATCAAATGTTGAGATTAATGAATGAACAAAATTTAAAATAAACATGTTGTTAACAACCCATTACGTCCCCACTGCAGGGGCACGGGTCTCTTCCCATAACTCGGGAAGGTTAAAATAAACATACAACAAGCAAAAAGAGTAAATACTGATAACGCGACTAAAGCGAAAGGAAAGAGGGCGTTCAGGCTGTGGTTATTGATTTTTGCGTAAAATGTCTACTCGGAAATTTATTCCTTCCTGAAAATGTAATTACTGGGCAGCTAGAGGGACAGGCTTTTAAGTTTGTTTATGTCGAAACGATTATACGAAACGGATTACAAACAACCGTGAAAAAACATGTTTAAAGGGAATTTCGTGCAGAACTGAAGGCGATCTGGTAAAAGAGGGAAAACCCAATAAAGATCAGCTGTCAGACGTGACTACACGCAGGCAAACGCCTCGATTCGACGTCTTTTCACTCCAAATGGAGTGTAAATGTACACGTGAAATAATGTCAGATAAAAATCTATACAACATTGATCTTTTCACTTTTTGTCGTGGCAGGCATAAAAAGCCAGCATTCAGGCAGGAAAATTCCCTCAAACTTATGTGGCAGCATGCTACGAATACATTAAACCGCTATTATATTACTACATTAGGCTCGCTAGAGTCGCTGCTAAAGGAGGCAAAAAGCTTTGCTGAATTTTTTACATCGTTATAAAAGTTGTTCTTCTGTTCGTCCCAAAAGTCATATCGTATTGCACATGGGACAGGGCTCAGGTGAGCTCGTGGAGATTTTAATAGTTGGTGTAAATTGTAATTAGTTTTTAACCGGATTCAAAAAGTACGGTTATCAGTTTGACTTGTATGTATCTCCGCGATTTCAAAGAGAACCACTGAACGGATTTTGATGCATTCTCACTGTGATGATGCTAAGTTATTGAGGAGTATTTTCCAATAAAAATACTTGCAAAATTCAATCGAAATTGGAAAAACAATAATGCTATCTTTATCTCGAGTAGGGTACCATCTAGCGGTAAATAGTTAAATTAACATGTAAGACAACTGGAATTTTTTTAAACTTTGTTTTGTTGTTTCAGGTACTCTTCTTCTTTGAAACCTTCTATGGGATACGAGTGACGTCTGCTAACCCAGTATAAAAACAATGCTTCTTTGAAACCTAAGAATGAGAACAATGAACTACAGAACAATGTTAATAGCAACGTTTCTAGTGTGTGTGAGTGTTGTGGGTGCTAGTGTAAACTCCACGGACCAGCTCCTGGGGTCGGGGTCTCGGATGGCGTGGCTGAAGGCTCTACTGGATCATCATGACTGGGCTCCACTGTTAGTTAACAATACCCTGGAGTTGCCAGAAAAGTGTGCTGCGGATCTAAAACAGTACCTGACAGCTCTCAACAATGGCCAGATATGGGCCTCGAAAAGTAAGTACATACACCATGACCCTAAGTATACCTACCTTGTTATTTCTCATATATTAAAGTGCAAGAGTAAAGTCAACGTCAATAATCTTCATGACTGTCACGCACGTAGGTATTGGCATAATAGAACACACATTTAAAGTAATTACTTATACCTCCTTAGACTTACAGTCTAAACTTAAGTAGTAGCAGAATTGTGTAATAACTATGCTTAACAGCATATTCAAGTGTTCTTAAGAATGTCGCACAAGGCTAGAGTTATACCAACCATTTCGACCTTCGAATCTTGTAATTGGACTTGAAAGGGTTCAGAGGCGACTAGCGCAATCGGTTTATATACATCTTCAAAATTCATAAATTCAGATGACGTTTCAAGGCAACCAGTGTCTTTGTTGAAAAGGCAGGATGCCATACTTAGCTAACCTTAGCTAGGATTAAACTTCGTGAAAGCACATGTCCTATATAGCTAATGTAATGCCAAAATACGATAACCTAATTTTTTTGTATAAGCACAAAATTGCATAGACAAATTATGAGGAAGCGTTGTATTGTATACATAGTTATAGAGAAAATTACTGAAACTCCGAGTAGGTACCTACTTGCCTAATGCCTGGTGTCAAAGAGTGTTGACCTGTTTTATAATCACGCCTTGCACGAACGCCGCCCCTTGCTTATTACATAAGAGATAGACTCTAGCTTGCATACGTACGTACTGTGAAGATATTTTGCAATTCTTATTATGAAATTCTCTTATTAATATCAAATTAATCACACACATTTTTCAAGTAAAAGGAAGCAAGTAGTTAACTACATAAATCGTTTTTAAAACCCCTTTATTTGATTCCTCTATCTAATATAAATGTATGTAGTCAATGTCTTCTGCCAAGTATGTACTTTAGTACTTGGCTATAACATGTACCAAACAAAACCAGAACAAGTTTTACCCAAAACTTTACCAAAAGAGCACGAATACGAAAGCGATGTATATTTGATTTTAAGAGGCATTCATAACAATTCTTATTGTGTCCCCAGGAAAAAATGCCAATGTTATACAGAAAACTTATCCAATGCGTAAAAAGTGTCCTGAATATATCCACAGCCCAATAAAACTGTTTTCCCACACCAAAATTACTTGCGATGATCGTTTATTCTACTTATTAGATAAAACGTAATAAGTCCATTTGAAAGGACCATAAATCATTTTGCGTCATATATAGGTACATAGATATACAGGATGTAACAGAAAGGTGTGATAATACTTCAAGGTGAGCTTTTACCCATCAAACTGAACAACTTTTGTTCTACAACTTTGTTCAAATCGCAAATTTTTTTTTGGACTTTTCATACAAATCGATTAGCTGGCGAACCAAGTTTGTATGAAAAGTCTGAAAATTTCTTTGCGATTTCAACAAAGTTGTAGAACAAAAGTTATTCAGTTTGATGGGTAAAAGCCCACCTTGAAGTATTATCACACCTTTCTGTTACACCCTGTATAAGTACCTCAACATCTTATTTATTTTCATCAAGGCGTACTTTTAGCACACGTGAACGAATATTTCTCACTGTCACAATCGTAACTTGACAGTTGCTTGACAGATATACAAGGGTACAAGTCTAGCGACGACGTTACGACGTTTATACATAAACGTTCCGTGTGAAGTACACTAATTATGACGTAACCTTACTTAATTTATTGAATCGTAACTGTAAAAAAATAAAAAAGTTTTGCATCTAAAAGACGGTGCTTCGTCAGGAATTCAGTAGCAATGTCGCTTTATATACTTATGTATTCTTTTGTTAGGCCTAAGAAAGCCCTTTTTTCTGTAAATGTTTGGTTAAATGTAGCACTAGTACTCGCATTGATTTCTTTTCTATGACAGTTCGTCAGGCGTAGCACTGGTGCTCGCGTTGATCTCCTTTCTATGACAGTTCGTCAGGCGTAGCACTGGTGCTCGCGTTGATCTCCTTTCTATGACAGTTCGTCAGGCGTAGCACTGTTGCTCGCGTTGATCTCCTTTCTATGACAGTTCGTCAGGCGTAGTAATGGTGCTCGCGTTGATCTCCTTTCTATGACAGTTCGTCAGGCGTAGTAATGGTGCTCGCGTTGATCTCCTTTCTATGACAGTTCGTCAGGCGTAGCACTGGTGCTCGCGTTGATCTCTTTCCTAAGACAATTCGTCAGGGGTAGCATTGTTTTTTTTTGTTTCTTATATTATAGTTTCGTGTGGGCAAAGCATGTTGCTTGTGTGATGTATTAGGTATAGCTTAGTACTGGCATTGTCTTTTGTAGATGGATGAGGACAGACTTGCCCCACCGGTGTGCGGAAGTTATTGATCTAAAACGAGCTAGCAAACTGGATTGCAAAAAATGAATTTCAGCAACGTATGTGGCCGGCCTACAGAAAGCTTCTAACTAGGCGATCGATCACCCACTAACACACAACTTTGGCTTTTCCGATGCTACACATACAGCTTGGTCATTTCGCCTCACGCTGACTTTGTTTGTAGAAACTTGTTCGAACTTCTTAGAGAGTTGTTTATTTACTTCTGCATTGCCACTCGACCGAACAGTAATAAATATCTCTCGACCTCTTATTTCTCTGATTCATAACTAATTGCCTATATAAAATTTTCATAAATAGATAAATTAATAAATATCTGGGGTTAATCACGCACGGTCAATGGTCATCCGGCCCCAAACTAGATACTGATAGAACTAAGTATAGACTGATACACTACCTAATAGGTTTAAATACATACATTAATTAACAGATATAATATTGAACACCCAGCCACAGAGCAAACAATTTGGTCATCACAAATGGGACCCTCGGAACAGTAGTCAACAGAACTAACCACTGATCCACCGAGTTTTCAATTAAAATTCTATTTTTAACCGACTTCAAAAAAAGGAAGGAGGTTCTCAATTCGTCGGAATCTTTTTTTTTATGTATGTTCACCGATTACTCGAAGACGCCTGAACCGATTTAGAAAATTCTTTTTTTGTTTAAAATAATATACTTTACCGGTGGATCTCATATAAATTTTATCGAAATCGATTCAGCGGTTTTTGAGAAAATCAACAAAAACATAGCAAAATTGGAGTTGTTGCGATTGAAGTCGGTTGTTTTTAACGTATTCAGCGTGGTCAATTATTCTCTCCGAGATTCTAGCCTTTTAGCTTTGCACAGCTTAGTTTCGTAATGATTAACTGTGTAGCAGGTTGCGGGATCCTCACAACCTGACACTGATAAACCTTTGTGCCATTGTTATTTGTGTCTGTTTCCTTTGCTTTGCTTACATTTAGCCTATCTCATCTCCGGGTAGCAAATGGCAGCTGTCCAGAAGCACAAGTGCAGTGGCTTGGTGGTGGGTCATTCTAGGAAATTGCAATTTTTGTGTTCATTTATAATAACTCTTGAAATATTATTATTTATGACAAATTGGTAATTTCTCATGCAACAAGGTGCAACAGTGTATCGGGGACATTTGACAGTATACTCTTAAATGTATATTTTGTATAAAAAAACTGGGCGACAATACGTGACAAGTCACGTCCTGTCGACTGTTCGGTGACTGACTTCTAAAGTTTAATAGTTTCTAAAAGTTGTTAGCAAATTTTCCACCTACAAAATCGTATGGTTATCGGACATAACATACCCCTAAATTACATTTTAAAATATTACAGAAAAATAATATATTCAAATAAAAAACATGCAAGTATTTCTACGACCGTGATAATTTTTTTATCACTTCTGTCGACAAGCAAAGTTTTTATTTAATACTTCGAATTTTTTCAACTAGCAACATCTCGCTTCCTTTTATAGCAACATTTGAATAAACTTTTCAAAGCAGAATGGCGAATTGTTTTGCAAGGTTAATGTGTTCTTAGATAATTTTAATTGAAAAGCTATTCTACAGGTGTGTCAAAGTTGTAGTGTCACTTCTAAAAGGCGAAAAAGAAAGTTATGTAACATATTTACAAAAAATTTTTCATATGTCCTTGTAAAAACAAAGTATCTCCTCATTTTAATGTATTTTTTTCAAAAATAACATCAAAAGTAAAGTCAGAAATTCAACATGGATTCAAATTGTCACTTCTATCGATGTCACACCTGTCGACGGTTTTGTCAACAGAAGTGACACTAGTCGACAGAAGTGACACATATTTATATTATATGAAATTATTTTAATGCCCGTTTTGGCTAAAATTAAATTTAGTGCTTTAAAATTATTATTGACTGTTTTTACAGATAAGATTATTCTTTATTTTCACTTTTAGATGCCGAATAAGAAGTTAAGTGATATAGAGAAGAAAGAAAGACGTGGACGGCAACAAAGGGAGTGGGTTAGGAAAAAACGATCTCGATTAACTGAAGCTCAGTTAGAGGAAGGAAGACAAAAATATAGAGAGAAATATAAAAAGAAGAAGGAGTCAGGACAAGTAAAAAGTATAAATGATCTTATACCAAGAACGCGGAAACAAATGAGAAAACAATGGAGAGCACGTACTCGAAAATATCGCGAAAAGAAACGCCTTATGAAAGAAAATGAAAGAATGCTTATAAATAAGACACTATCACTGTCTTTGCCAGTTCCAAGTAAAGTGAGGAGAAGGAGTTTAACTTTGCCTCCAGGTCCTTCAAAAGACATTGCCAGGACGAAGTCGGCGCACATATGCAGAATTGGCGAGAGACTAGAGCGTCTTCCCTCGGGAACTCGTGCGTTCTGGTCTCTGGCCAAAGCTGTCCAGGGGAATTTCTGCATGCCATCATTTCCACCACTGCACATGAGAAATGATTCATTGGCCCACAACGCAAAGGAGAAAGCCGATCTTCTAGGCAAACTCTTTGCGTCCAACTCGACACTGGATGACGGGGAAACGAGCCGCCGACCATACCGCGGTGCAAGAGCTGTATGCCGGATATCCGGTTCCACCAAGGTTCAGTGCGTAAAGCACTATTTTTCCTCGACATTCATAAGTCGAGTGGACCCGATGGAATCCCTCCTATCGTGTTGAAGGTGTGTGCTCCAGAGTTGGCTCCAGTTTTAACGCTCCTATTTCGGCTTTCCTACTCTTCTGGCGCAGTCCCGAAGTCATGGAAAACAGCTTTGGTGCATCCGATCCCTAAAAAAGGTGACCGCTCGAATCCGTCCAACTACAGGCCGATAGCCATAACCCCCTTATTCTCAAAGATAATGGAGTCCATTATCAATAGCCAGCTCCTTCGGTATCTAGAGGACCGCCAGCTGCTTAGTGACCGACAGTACAGTTTCCGTAAGGGCCGGTCCGCTGGTGATCTTCTTGTCTACCTGACACATCGTTGGGCACAGGCGATTGAGACTAAGGGGGAAGCATTGGCGGTTAGTTTGGACATAGCGAAGGCCTTCGATCGGGTCTAGCACAAAGCACTTCTTGTGAAGCTTCCTTCTTATTGGCTTCCCGAGGAATTATGCAAATGGGTCACTAGTTTTCTTGCAGACAGAAGCATAAAGGTTGTAGTCGACGGTGCATGCTCAGATTCTATGTCTGTGAATGCTGGTGTCCCTCAAGGCTGTGTGCTTTCGCCTACACTGTTCCTTCTGCATATCAATGATATGCTACAAATCAGCAGCACTCATTGTTATGCGGATGACAGCATAGGTGATGCCTTATACACCGGCCGTGCTAACATTTCTCGGGAAAACGTCATAGAGAGCCGAAACAAACTTGTGTCGAAAGTTGAAGACTCTTTAAAGAAAGTCTCAGAATGGGGTTGGCTTAACTTAGTCCAATTTAACCCCACTAAGGCACAGGTTTGCGCGTTCACTGCCAAGAAAATGCCATTTGTCGTATCACCTCGTTTTGAGGACACTCCCCTCAGACAATGCCTCAGCTAGTATCGGAATCCTTGGTGTCGACATATCGAGTGAAGTCCAGTTCCGTGGTCATCTAGAGGGTAAGGCTAAATTAGCCTCGAAGAAGCTTGGTGTGCTCAATAGATCGAGACGGTATTTCACTGGGGCCCATCGCCTGCAACTTTATAAGGCGCAGGTTCGGCCTCACATGGAATACTGTTCTCATCTCTGGGCAGGGGCACCCCAGTACCAGCTTCTCCCTCTGGACCGCATTCAACGGAGAGCAACTCGAATCGTCGGCTGCCAGGAAATTTCAGATCGGCTAGACTCCTTGGCGCTGCGTAGAGATGTAGCCTCGCTCTGCATTCTCTATCGCATGTACAATGAGGAGTGCTCCGAGGAATTGTTCGGATTGATCCCTGCCGACTCTTTTCGCCATCGTTCTACGCGACCATATATCATAGATAGATAGATATATGGTTGGCAGTCCACAACTGTTCGTTTCACTAGAAACTTTCTGCCTCGCACAACCAAACTGTGGAATGAATTGCCGCCTGCGGTATTTCCGGACCGATACGACATTCAAACCTTCAAGAAAAGAGCGTACTCCCATATCAAAGGCCGGCAACGCACTTGTGACTCCTCTGGTTTTGCGGGTGTCTATGGGCGGCGGTAATCGCTTACCATCAGGTGATCCGTCTGCTCGTTTGCCACCTCGGCCATAAAAAAAAAAAAGAGAACAGTGATAATGAGAATAAAAATGAGAGGCCTAATGATATTGTTTTACCTCCGAAACCTCCGAAACGAAATCGCATTCGAATCAACTCATGTTCAAGCGATGAAAATATTTTTTTAAATTGTCGACAGAAGATACGTCACTTTAGTCGACATTTTTGTAAATTTTTATTTCTACAAGGTTTTTCTTTACTTTTTTAACTCCTCTAACATAATTTTAAAACTGTAGTAAGGAGACTTTAAATATCATTTTTATTTTGTTTATTATAATGTACGTTTTTAAGCTTTTAAACTAAAAGTGTCACACCTGTTAACATGTGGTCATTTCTGTCTAACAGTTAAATATAAAACAGGTGTTTGTTTCAATTAATTATTAATATTAAGCTATGACACCATTTTTTTGGAGTTCCTATGTGGCTAATAAAGATTGCTATGGTACGTTATTAAAGGAAAAGTTGATTTGTATTTTTTTTTTTTCATTTGCCCTATCGTAGAATGACCCTGGTATTCGGTGATCTAGCTCTTCGTTACATGCCATATATGTCAGGTCGGGCTTATTTCGTTGTGGATCAAAATGTTTGCCACTGCTGAAATTAAATGCAAAATATTTAACAAAATAAATAATTTAAAATAACTGTGCACAAAATACACCGTATCCTATAGGTAATTAATGTCGGTTGTAAAAATAATCTTAGCTTTCATTAAATTTATTACAAAGTAATAATGAACCTCAGCGTCATTAAAGGTAATAAACCTTTAATAAGATTAAGGTTAACGTTGCGTAAAATGCAGGTATGCGAGCTATTAAATACATGTGTGTTTTTATGGAAATCAATAAAATCATAATTAGTACATTGTGATTCGAGGATTGTGAATACGTTATTACAAACGAGGTGACATTCGTAAGCCGGCCGCAGGCAGGCGGTTGGCAGGGCTTTGTCACAATCACAAGCAACACGCGTTTGCAATTATATTTTACACCCATGTCTTATATGACGACGTTTTTCATTATGTGTGTGTTATTGAAATAATAAATAAATAAATTATACTTGTGAGAAAACAGGTAAATAAATATCTGGGGACAAATCACGCACAGTCATCTGGCCCCAAACTAGGATTCCCTGTATTATGGGAACCAGAGACTAATATACATACACATATACGTTTAAATACATACATAAATAGAATACACCCAGACACAGAGCAAACAAATCTGCTCATCACAGAAATATTTGCTCTGGGTGGGGATCGAACCCACGTCTGTCGGATCAATAGAATGAATAGAAAATCAAAAAAATAAAGTTGTACGAAATATACTGACAGGTGTAAATATTAGTTATGTTTATTTAGCCATATTTACTGGCTTATACAGTACACGTTTACGAGTAATTGTATATTGAAAAATATTTTAAATTACATGTACTCAACGAATTTGCCATTTGAAACACTGACACAAGACGACATACACACTGACGTACAGTGCGACATGAAAGAATAAAAATTAAAATCCTCGAGTAGATATCAGGGGCTCAAATTATTCTTGTACCTAAAAATTTGTTACAAATAAAGATATTTTTATATACCTATAGTCAGCTAGTGCGTTATAGAAGGTTTCTATTATTTATTTGATATCGACCCCCGTCGTTTTTACTACTAACTACTACCCCTCTCTCTTGTCGTGTGGCACAATTTAACCGTCCTATCCACAAGGTATAGGCGGCGGTTGCCTGGTGTTGCACTTAGCATCACCCGCGGTCACGTGTAGGAATTTTTAGATTAACACCTACGGACGTGTGCAACGCGACCAACATACACATCTAGAAATCAGATGTGCAGGTTTCCTCACGATGTTTTCCTTCACCGTTAAAGCAGTCTGTATGAAAATGCATGTAAGTTTCGAAAAACTCATTGGTGCACTGGCCAAGATTGTCAGAAAAAATGTAAACAATAATATATATGGAAAAATACTTACTAAAAATAACTCACCGCAAATATTTCTGTTCTGCTAAGTAGGTTACTAATCTAATTAAGAAGAACAAATTTTAAAGCAGCTACATAGAAATTGTTCAACAGTACTAAGTAATGGGGCAACTGTCCTAGTTTTCTGAAAGCTAGACTCAGTACGTTGCAAACCTAATCCATTGCCAATTTTACGAGTCAGTTGACGTTAAAGTTTCCTAAAGCAAGCAAAAGCATTCATTCGAAATTCTCTTTGTATTTTATTTACCGGTTTTTCAAGAAATGTTTTTGGTTTCTACAAATGTTTAATTCTTCTTATATTTCGTGTCGGTGAAGCATGCAACTTTTCCTGTACTCAGTCAGCATCTGAATCTCCTGATATGACAAGACGGTGACATTCTTTTTTATCTGTCCCATACAATTAATTTAGCCTTGGTCTCCATTTTTCACTTATTTCCTCTATTTTTCCTTCTTTTATGGTTTTTAGGAAGCTGTCGTGTATTATCAGGCGACCTGTCATATTTCCCCTTCTGTTCTTTAAGATTATTAGCAGCCTTCTCTTTCGTTCAGTTCTAATAATAATAACTTAATTTTTTTAAGCCTCTTACAAACAAAACATGAGCATTGTTATTTCTAGGCTTACAATTATACGGTGGCTTGCTAAAGGATTAGTAACATAATTGTTCCCTGACCTTCATACTAGGATAACCCTGTGTTATGGAGGTCAGTGGTTTTGTGCTAAACACTTAATGTTTTTAATGTTATGTGAAGAACATCTGATTTGTTTTCTTTTCTATCGCACTGATCCTTTCCATTCTTTAGCACCACATTACAAATGAAATAAGGTACATTAATTCAAATCGTATCGTATAAAACACTGACTTTGACCCATACGATAGTATCTACTTTCACTTTCTGTGAGCTTTATAAACTGAGTCGAAATCTTGTCAACCCATGGACAAGGAAACGGTTGAGATTATTTCACCGACAAGAACATACGTATAAAGAGTACCTGTAAGTTTATTCTCGTAAACTTCGGATGGAAGCGGTATGTTGAGTTTAAAAAATATATATTTTCTATAAGCATTTTAATTTTAATCGATATTTGAAAAATCATTTCTTAGTGCTCTTCTCTAAAGAACGCATGGTCTTTTGAAGTTTCTAACTTCAATGGTTTAAGCTGTGCTTTGTCTGTAAGTCACGGTACTGTTTTAAAAGTAAAAAAAGCGGCCAAGTGCGAGTCGGACTCGCCCATGAAGGGTTCCATAGCAGCAAGTAACATAATATAAAAGTTCTTGTAGTTCGTTGTAGGTAAATTGCGGTTTACGATTTATGACGTATTAAAAAAAACTACTTACTAGATCTCGTTCAAACCAATTTTCGGTGGAAGTTTGCATGGTAATGTACACCATATTTTTTTTTTAGTTTTATCATTTTCTTATTTTCGAAGTTACGGGAGGGGGGGGGGGGGAGGACACACCACTTTGGAAGTGTCTCTCGCACAAACTATTCAGTTTAGAAAAAAATGATATTAGAAACCTCAATATCATTTTTGAAGACCTATCCATAGATACCCCATACGAGTTTCAGTTCTAAGTATGGGGAACCCCCAAAATTTATTGTTTTTTGTCTATTTTTGTGTGAAAATCTTAATGCGGTTCACAGAATACATCTACTTACCAAGTTTCAACAGTATAGTTCTTATAGTTTCGGAAAAAAGTGGCTGTGATATACGGACGGACAGACAGACAGACATGACGAATCCATAAGGGTTCCGTTTTTTTCCATTTGGCTACGGAACTCTAAAAAGAATGCTACTGATTGCTCATAGATTCACAACAAAAAGTAAGCAAAACGATAATTTTATTTTTTTTGTCACGTGAGAAAATGATGATGATGATGATGTGTGAATGTGAGAAATAACCCGCTTGTTCCAAAAAAAATCTCTGGACACAATCGATAATGATTTTGAATGACCCTGACCAATACAAAGAGAGCTTGCTATAAAACCCGACGCTTGATCGGCACTCGAATTTCTAAAAAGCTGTGAAATAAAATAGCACTTATTCCCGATATATTGCTAAAACGGTTCCTTACAAATAAGACTTATATACCGAACAGAACTTGTTTAAATCACGGCTAGCTCTTTTTATGGTCTGCGCTTTTAGGTCACCTTAGCCTTCTAGCACTTTCTTATAATATTGAGTAAGTACAAGTCAAATCAACAGTAAACAGTAATTCAAGGAAAATTACGTATACAAACTTATTTGTCGTATTACTTACTCGGCAAAGAATCAAGAACGAGTTTGGGAGCACTTTCTAAAGAACTCGATAGGTTGCGGGGAATTAGGTGGAAGTGATCGTTACGTCACAGACGTTACCCACTGCTGGGCACGAGCAAGCCACAACCAGTTTATGGCCTAGATTGCTATTTCAATGAACGCCTCGCTGTAGTGTGAGCTCGGGGAGTAGATTTGGGCTTTACTCGTAATAAAATCGTAAATGTCTACCAAATAAAATGTTGTAAATACCAGTAAATGTTAATTTCCTTTGCATCGGGCTTTTAAAGTAACTAATAAGCGTTCCGGTCTGGGCCTGGTGTTTACCTTATTACTTATACTAAGGCCATATTACACTTTGCGAATTGTGTATTGGTTCCTAGGGGAAAGTTGTTCAGTTTTAGAAGTAGAAGCCTCAGTATTTTTTTTTCATGTATTTCAGAAGGAACTTATATCGGTAAATATAAATATTTGTAGGAAAGTACAAGGAGCCAATCCGAGGCCCAAAAAGTTAAAGGGCGGGCGTAGACCTAATCAATCAGTAGGTTATACCGAGTGATTATAAAATGTCTGGCAATATTTTAACTGTGGCTTCTACTCATCAAACTGAACAACTTTCCCCAAATGTCAGTCATGGTCAAAAAGCAAAAAAAAAAATTTGACTTCCCATACAAAGTTCATCAACCAGCTGACAGATTTGTAGGAAGAGTCCAAATTTTTTTTTGCTTTTTGAGTATGAGTTTCTTGTGGAAAGTTGTTTAGTTTGATGAGTAGAAGCCACAGTTAAAATATTGCCAGACATTTTTTATCACCCTGTATAAGTTAGAACTAGAGGTATATAAACGTGAATGAAATACTAACACCGACCACAACCGCGTTTTGTTATCACATTGCTGTTGCGGCAGTGGTTAGATAAAAGCAAAATTCTACTGACCCAGATGGTTTTATTTATATCTTGGTTTCGTGATCTTAGGCAGTAAGTACCCAGCTTTAGTACTAAATAAAAGACAGTTGCTAAGTTACGTGTATACTGAGCATATTTCTTCTACCACCGACCTAGTCCAGTTTTAAAGCAGTTTTATCAATATCTACTTACGACTTAACAAGGTTCATGAAAGATGCAGCGTGTAGAAGATTTAACCTTTAGGAGATGAATATTTGTCATAAATTACAAAAGCTCATTGGTGGCGATTCGGTGTTTACCATTAAACTTATTTAACAGGACTTAATTTAAGCGTCCCGTCCTTGTCTGTTTGAAATAGAAAGAAAAAACAGAGCACTTAAATTAAGTTTAATCCTGTCAAATTAGTTTAATTGTGAAAACCGAATCGACACCAATATCTAAAATATGGATAGCAATTTATTCAGGCTCTACACCTAAATATGGCACCAGAAACACGATTGTACTAATTTTGATCGACTTTTTTTATTCAATATCGAGCAGTTCAAAAAATCTTTCTTATAGGCTTTTTTTTTATTTGTACGTCAATATGGAGATCATGCTAATATTTGTAATACATGAAGCTAAAGTAAAGACAGATTGACAGCAATAAACACATTTTTATCAGTTTTTGCTTCTTTTGGATAACTTAAGCGCAAGGCACAATCACAGGGTCACTATATTTATTTGTGCCTAATGAATGATGGATGAAATAAGAAAGATTTACTTCGCCCATTTTATTCTTCAATTCCTCAACTCCATGTGTGTTTTTGTCTTAATACTTACATATAGAACAAGTTTTAGCTACAAAATTCACAATAAACTGCTGTAATCTCGATGCAAGCTCTTTATAAAAGGTGTTGCCAACGTCGTTCCGTTATATTTTAAAATAATAAGTGGTATATTTTATTCTATGTACTTTAGCTTACAGATCCTTTATTGACCTTGGCGTATTATATGAGTTATAGGGTATATTTTCATTGCATTGCAGCCCCTGCATTGCAGCATTGCGTGGCCATCTCTTTATATCAGATATTTCATCTACAGCTTGAATCCTCATTAGCTCAGTTTTCTTGTTATGGAAAGCTTTTGGCATAATTTGTATGTATACAGGTTCTCACAACCTCCGGTAAACTCGACTAGGTTCCCGCGTGTGGAATTATGGCCCTTTCTTCCCGTAATACGGGATTCGCAGTTACCTAACTTAGGTTCCTAGATTATAATAATCTGTTTTCCGTTAACTGACTAGACCAACACCCTCTAGAAGGCTGTGCAGGCGTGCCGGCGCATGCGACCCGCTCTGCGATGCTCCAGTATCTGAATAATGCAAATCGTGACCCAACGATCCGCTTCGTCTTAGTAACGTTGCATCACAAAATTTATGAATGAATAAAAACTATGCGACGCTAAATAGTTTGCTACAGTTTAGCATAGTAAACCTTTAATCAGAACATTGATTTAATCCAATGTGTTCTCTACAGTCTTGTGTGACTGATGAATGAAGTATTTCGAAACGTCCATCCGTTCGTTTTATCGAACTTGCATAACATTTTATTCAGAGAAATATGCAGTTTTATTCGAAGGTTTACTATTGGAAATCTCCAATACTTTATGGCGTTGTAGGTAGGTAGTTATTGATTGGATGTATTCAATGTCGACCTTTGTAACCTGCAGATACTTAATGAATGAATTTATTTATTATAACGTTATTAACAGACAAAGAGAATGTGATATCTAATTACGTAAACTGACAGTTATGAATATATTCATGTCAGATTCACTCTTCGTTCTAGGGTAATTCTGTATACGGACTGTAAAAAATAGGTAACGGACTCGTGAACTGGAACTTGTACTCAACTTATTAAACAACCTCCGTTCTTTCTAAAAAAAGGTTTGCTAAAAAAAAAGAACTTTTGGACTTTTCATACAAATCGATCATCTGATTCTGCCAAGTTAATTTTTTGTTATTTTAGCATAGACATAGGACAAAAGATGAAAGATTTCATCGTGCGATTAAATCACGATAGTACGGGTGTTGATTTGATTGACCACAACTACTATCACACGACTCAGTATATAACATGATCGATCGATATGATTGTTAAAATTTTACGCTCAGTACGCCCTTCCGTTATTATTCACTAGAATAATAATAAAAACATTTCATTCATTAAGTCAGTGCAATAGTTTATGCTAAATTGCATCTGTTAATGTTATAGACTATTGTGTAAGCTCCAGTGTCAGCACAGCGGCCGAGTGCGCTCGCGCATGATCTCCGGTCTCCGCGGCTGTCTCTTGAGCATTACTTAACGTTTGTAAATCCAAATTTCACAAGTCGCCTGTGAAAGTGATTCATTCACTATACGTACTATAGCCAGACTCAGCCGGTTTGAACGTACTTTAGCTCTTATTCTATTGTTGATTAAATCTTTGTCTATAAACTGAATATTATCTGTGCAGACTACAACGGAAATGTGATTTTTGAGTATTTTATAGAATTATGTGTCTATTGAGCTAAATTTTGATTAATATACCAATCAAATCACAAATCGACGTTATTGCGTCCGCTTGCTTATATTTGAATTAAGAATATGAACGATTTAGGTGTCATTTTAGTATCGTAAAGGGGATACCAGTTTTGTTGATAAACAGTTCGGTATTTAGCTCCAACCGAACTGAGAAGTTCCACTAATTCCGTCAACCGGGTTTACAACCGAACTGATTGGTAGAGGATAAATTATAGCCATCAGACTGAGGTAGTGACTGACTTAAAACCATGCAGCGTAGGCTTTTTATGGTTTGTATCATTTGGTTACGGAACACAAAAATAATAGTAACTTAGAACATTACATATATTAATTAGCTTACAAGGTATTTCCTATTTAAAGTGCTCAATAGCCTAACGTCGTTATGTCAATCTAATGAAGGCTTAGTTAACCACGCATATTCATTTACGGCTGATTCATGCTGTACTTTACCGAGGTTATCTAAGGTTTTATAACAAAATAAAATTATAATAATACATGAACAAATTATTTCAACAAGCTCTTATTACTATTAGGACAAATATCGGTAATGTTTTAAGATTAGATATAAGTAAATAACTATCGAACTCTTGCAACTTTCACTCATAAAAATACCTGTTTAATGCCAATCAAAGTTGCTATAAACATTGGGTGTAAGAAAAAGGCTTCACAATCTACTGTTACCGACACAGAGTAATAAAGACGCATTAACCAATGCGCGCTGGCGTAATGAAACGCTCTTGTTATACGGTAATGACTTGGCTTAACGATATTGCTAGCTGTGAGTAGAAGCCGGCAAGCTGACAACTGAGAAATAACGCTCAGCTCTGCTTAGGCGCCTGTACTAAGAAAAGGTATTTACTAACACAAATCTATTTTTAATTGTAATTTTTGGACGATCATTTTATGCTGTTTTTCATATAGATTTCGTATATATCTTTATAAAATTATAATCAGACATGTTTATCCAAATTAATACAGGACTTTTATTTGATAAATGCGTGTGAATATTAAAAATGGAGAAATTATTTTTGCAAAGTTGACTTATCGAAACGGCCGTATACGAGTTCCAAGTGGTAGGTGTTTCGTATAGTTATTAGTTATACTTTCTTCCATTACTTCTGTTATGTACCTACTTCTTATAATTCAAGTATTTCCATGTATCGAATCCGAAACTTAAAAAAAATCTTAGCAGCTAATAATGGCTCTTTCTGGTCTTTATATTTTAGGACTACTGTGGCCACTCTTTCTGTATAGACCGCTTGTCAAGATCAGATGATAAAGGTTTTCTCATTACTGATAGCCTGAATATGGAAACACGCAGCTAGCCTACATAATAGCTTAACTTATGAATAGAATTTCAGGTCAAATCTTTGAGCGTAATACCACCTAATGACTACGTAGCTAGTAAGTGAGTCACCACAGGTTAGGGATGGAAATGGGAAATGTGTTATGTGACATTATTGAATCGTCGCCGTTTCAAGGGTATAACAAGCCAGGTAGGCGTCGCATCGCATAGCAAAATATTTGGTAAGCGCACAATTCCGTGATAATGTAACTTTCTCCTTTTAACACCGTCCTGTTAAGAGAGACAGCAATAGTGATATTTTGTAAGGAGAGTAAAAGACAGCGTTTTCTACGTGGATTTGATACTTGTGAAGGTAGGTGTGCAGTTAGGAGTCACGTAACGAGTGAACCCACATCAAAGCTTACTGACGTGCGGGTCTAACTGTATCTGTAAGTTGTCGTGGAGGGAAGGGCAAATTGATGACGTGAGGTGCGGACATGATAGACATATTTAGGTATCTAACATTGTTTTAGCTTCATGGTAAGATCAACAAGAACCCTGCAAACAAATTAATTTGAGTTGTTAAGCGAATATGCCTTTGGTGCATAAATTTATCAAAATTGAATTTTGCTTGCAAAGAACTTTCATAATATACAAGTCTACATATGAAATTCATATGTATTCCTGTGAATTGAAAGCTTTTTAGTTTTCATATAAGTATAATAGTTATTATTTCTAACGGCTCTCATTTTTCTACTTTAGTTAATGTGACAATATTCATAAATATTCCTATATTCAATAATCTGAAAGATAAAGTTAAACGTGAACGGATTTTAAACTGCAACCAGCAATTATTCTGCTCTTTTCGATGTTTAATTCAGTTTCGATTTACAACTACACTACAAAGGTAATGGACTAATTTACTGGCTCTGTATTGTGTAAACGGCAAACGACACATCGCGTTCATCACAAAAGCGCCCACATGCAGGCGTCTATACCATCCCACGCATCCACATACGCTAGCGCTACCGCAAATGCAGTGTTTAATTGGATGATTTAGGTCGGACACAAATGGCACTGCACACGGCAATAACGCGTATCCAATTAAGCAACAATGGTGTATATATATACTACTTACCAAATTCAGTAATTTGATTCTACGATATCATCCATTCTGGTGACCGATTTTCAAAATTATAGCACGATATTAGTAATTTTTTGAAGATTCAAAACTTTAGAGTAAAACATCTTTCATAATACGTCATAATTCAGTACGGTCATCATCATATTATTATAAAATAATAAATATAAATAAAAATCATTAATTTTCAGACAACTTAGTCCATATTTTGTTAGTAATATTTTTTGCTTATAATCTATGTTAGTAGACATTGCATAGGAATAAAAACACTTCTAATTTTAGTTAAAATTAGAATTTAGAATTTCAAAAATGATCAAAATTATAATTACGATTTTATTAAAAATTAAATTTTGTACATTTTATGAAAACTGAATAATTCATAACTGGCTGATGCTCTCGACTTCGTAGGCTTGGGAGTTGGGGGAAAAAAGTATCCAGTTTATAAACTATCTGTGTGCCAAACATCCAAATCAATTCAGCCGTTTTTGCGTGATTGAGTAACAAATATCCAGACTTTCACATTTATAATATTAGTAGAAATAATTCTTAATGCAGGCAGTCCACTACTCAACTCACAGTACGAAAATACTAGAGCTGAAAAAGCGTATCTAGTTTTTTTTTAGGTCAAGTTCAGAAATATGCATGCGTTGTGTAATATTGAAACCACTCTAGTAGTCCCGGAGAGGGCTGTAAATAAATGAAACAGAAAGGAGCAGCTACGCCACACCGCCGCCGCGACGCCGCGCTGCTACGAGTGTGCCGTAGCAGCGTTCCCGGTTCTCCTGCGATTCAATTTTATTTGTTATATAATACATAGGAAGTGTGAAACGTTTCGTTTTTTTTAACTTCAATATTAAACTGGATATTCTTTAAAATATTATCAACTGGACCTGAGGAATTGAGAATTTCCTAAGCAGTCAGTACATTCTATGATTCATAAAATATTTAATCATTTATGTATAGGTAGTTAGTATTTTTAGGGCTATCTACCTTAAAGAAGCTACGGAACCCTATCTTAAACTTTAGGTAATTAATAACACAGCGGTCGTGTCGCGTCGATCACGCATGTTAACTAACTACAGACCCGGCTATAACCTGAAGCATACAGAAGTATATGTATATATTTGTCGGCTTTCGTGCTTCGCAAGGCACGTTAAATGTTAATTCACTGGCGCCGGTTGCTATTACTAGATGGCAGCTGTTTAGCCATGTCAAAGGTCTTGTAGGCTGTTTGTAAACTTCTGCCATTGGAGTTAGCCTCTACCCTCAAAATCTCCGTCGATACGAACTTGACTGGTGTGGAACATGGTCTAACCTTCTCGAGAAGACTCATGCAATGACCCAGCAATGAGTACGTTTTGGTTTTGTAACGCGGTATCAATTTCAAATTACAGAATTCATGTTACTACATGGCATCTATCATACATTTTTCATGCATGTGAAATGAAAAATAATGGCGCGATGTGTGTGGTACAGAACCTGGTGGCGAATTATCAAGTAGGTACCTATTATGGTCTTCATTGCTCTTTAATGTGCATAAAAGTCAATTAATGCCGCAAACAGAGCACGCTTATAGCATCATATATAAAATTATAACACTATTATTACTCCGCTCTAACTACAGATTAGTACGCATTTCAGTTTTGTTTTACGGTACTTGTTTTATGGTTTTACGTAATTGTAATCAGGGTTTTGTATTGTATGCAGGGTTACCGCGCTTCCACTGTTGGCGTTCAAAAGCTATTTGGTGTTATATTTGTATCTATTAAGGAACTTCACGAGGTGTAATTTAACTTGGTTAACACTGGCACTGCCGAGTTGGCCTGGAATGTCGTGTTTATCTGCTCCTAAATAAATAAAAACAACACAGATTGTGAAGCAAAAGATTGGATGCTTTAGTACAGTTGAAGGTACTTAATTAAACCGTTACGATCTACAAACCATCAAAAAAAGAGCGTACTCCCATTTCAAAGGCCGGCAACGCACTTGTGACACCTCTGGTGTTGCGGGTGTCTATGGGAGGCGGTTATCGCTTACCATCAGGTGATCAGTCTGCTTGTTTGCCTCCTGTCCCATAAAAAAAAAGCAGCCAAGTGCGAGTTGGACTCGCCCATGAAGGGTTCCGTAGCAGCAAGTAACATAATATAAAGGTTCTTGTAGTTCGTTGTAGGTAAATTGCGGTTTACGATTTATGACGTATTAAAAAAAAACTACTTACTAGATCTCGTTCAAACCAATTTTCGGTGGAAGTTTGCATGGTAATGTACATCATATATTTTTTTTAGTTTTATCATTCTCTTATTTTAGAAGTTTCGGGGGGGGGGATACCCATTTTACCATACACATTTTACCATTTTGGAAATGTCTCTCGCGCAAACTATTCAGTTTTGAATACATAAAAGTTTCGTTTTTTGCCATTTGGCTACGGAACCCTAAAAAGCAAGCGCTCTTCTAAATTATCCAATATAGGCCGAAAAAATTACAAACCACGTTAATCAATCAGACACTTTTATTCGATACCTAGCTTTTGCCTGCAGCTCCGTCCGCGCAGATATCGTTTTTATGACTCGTTAAAAGTGCGCACGGAAATCAATTTATCGTGATAAAACTATCAATTTAAGCTCTTAGCACAATTTCTATGAAATCGGTTGAGAGATATTATAGCAATATATGTATAGCATTGGTTTCTGCAGTTCCATTATTTTTGTGTTCCCACTGTGATTCCTGAAGGAATTTGATTTTTTTTTACAGGATGAAATGAAGTCTATGTCACACCCATCCCATCCCGACAACTATCTCTGTGCCAAATGTGTCATGTCGAATGTCGAAAACATGTCGATCCGTTCTTACTTTACAATGTAAAAGAAGTATAAACAAACAAACAAAAAACTCACTTTTGCATTTTTAACATTACTTGAGGAGAACCGTTTTTAAAATTAATATATTGAATATAAATCATACGACAGGAAAGTACTTTTCAAGCCACTTACAGTTTAAAAATACATTAGTTTATTTTAGACACGAGATTTCACAGTAACTCCTTACAATAAACCTCAACAAACACAATCAATATTATAATAGAATAATATATATTTTATCTTTTCCAACAGTCCTGGTTCAATTCCAGAGTTAATGAGTTTATTTTAATCTACGAATGCAGTTCTTCTTATCCCTAAAATCGACAAAATGGTTCCTTAGCATAAATTTTTATACCTCTTTTTCTGAGGCCTTCACACTGACCGATCTCCGTGTACCACCCTGTACGTCATAACATTAGCACACACAATAACATGCTTACCAAGGTCCTATAAAATGAGGTTAACGAGGTACTTCATACAAAAGACCGCGTGCAGATTTTCCTTTTAATGTGTAATCGAATCTTCGCTTTCTTGTTTACCAAAGAGGTTCAACCTCATTTTCTCTTATCTGTCATCTATCTATTTCTATATCTAAAACTGTAGAGATCGAATGTCTGTACATAGAAAAAAATGCTAAAATCCGAGTCAGGGGGAAGCAAGAAAAAAAATAGAACCAATCCCGATTTTTTCAATTTTTTGTTTCTCTGTCTGATTGCCTGTTTACCTGTTTGTCTATTTATACGGGCTAATCTCCGAAACTGTTGGATCGATTTAAATGAAATTTTGCATGGTGGTACCTTATATCCCCGGTCAATATCTTAGATACTTTTCATCCCGGAAAATTAAAGAGTTCCCGTGAGATAGTTATAAAAACTATAGTAACTTATACAGCTTAGTACACAACAGCTTATGCACCTAATTTAGTAAAATTTGGCATGCTGATACCTTATATTGCCGATCAAACAATGTGTACATATTATAAAATTCATAAATCCCATAAAAGTGACGGGTTCCCGCAGGAAAGTAAAACATTACAAAAACAGTGTCTAGCATAGCGTCTTTCATACTAAATCAATTGTGTGTGACGGACGTCAATTTTGACCTAAGGCAAAGAGTGAGAACGAAACGTCATTTGTTAATTTTGGTCCAGTATTCCCAGACATAATAAATAGGTACATACATCGATACATACTAAACTTAATGTTACAAACCTGTGAAAATTTCAACCCTACCTTCTGGCTTTCCCAAGTCGAGTAAAAAACGAGATATTATTGTAATTATAGCGCTAAATTCAGTATTGTTTAGTTCAAACACGCTAAACAAAGGCTTTAGGGACTCTGCACAAGTACATAACATTCTACACTACAGAATAATTCTCTGAAATTCGCTAGATGGCGCTATTCGTTTTTAAAACGTGCTAACGGAAGGGTTCGGCGAGTCTACCTCGGTAAAGCGGACCAGACACTATCAGTAATAATGACAGTATTTTTACATCAGTATATTGACATCAGTATATTGATATCAGTATATTGACATTCCATCGTTTAGTATGCGTCAGACCATTATTCCAACCACTACACTACACTGTCAGTATAATGTCAGTATATTGTCATTACTTGAAAATATTGTCATTATTACTGATAGTGTCTGCTCCGCTTAACATTCTACACAATACTACGAGTATAGGCCTTCAAGTGCGCAGTAGGCAGGTGGCGCCGTTAGCTTTTAAAACGCGCTAACTATATACATTGATTCAAAAGTTTACCTTAGTGATACGATCGCACAGCGCGATCACATAGAAATTACGGAATATATTATTTAGTTATTTTCTGCGAATAATTTGCTGCGAAAATAATATTGATCATAATAACAGATTACTTGCCTTCATAACTATCTACGGTGAAAAATAAATTGTTTCATTCGTCATAGATTTGTTATACAAAGAATAAACACTCAATAACGAAATTAGGACTACTTCGAAAACTTTGATTTTTTTTTTTTTTTTTTTTTTTTTTTTTATGGCAGAGGTTGCAAACGAGCAGACGGATCACCTGATGGTAAGCGATTACCGCCGCCCATAGACACAATATTATATATATTATTTATTTCATTTCATTCAGAAGGTTGATATTGAATGTAAAATTTAATTTTCATACTCAATATGAAGTTCACGCGAATATGCGAAACGTTATCGTTTAGTATAGGATAAATTGATTCGCTAACTAACAATCAATGCAAAACCTAAACCGTTTACATCTAAAATTTGAAATTTTGCAGGTTACACATAATATAGTGTAGGCTCCAACTAAAAAGGGTTTATCAAATATCAACCAAGGGGTTAAAAAGGAGTGCATGATAAAATCGAATTCCACGCGGACGAAGTCGCGGGCAACAGCTAGTTTATATTTATTCTTATTATAATTGTTGTAATACCTATCTTGGCCTGTGGTGTGGCCTTAGAATAGCACCACCCCATCTCTTCCCGTGGGTGTCGTAAAAGGCGACTAAGGGATCCATAAACCGGAGGATGGGCAGCAGCGTCTTTCCCGCGTACCATCTTGGCTCACGCCACACTGCGATCGCCAACCCGCATGCCAAGCGTGGCGATTATGGCAACTACCCCCCAAATATGATTAGGAACCCGAAACAACGGCCCCTAGTCCCCGGCAGCCCCGCTATTCCTGACTCCGGTAGCGGTCACGGTAACGGCGGGGCATGGGGTGCGAAGAATCTCCGGCAGAGGCCAGGCTACCAAAAACAAAAACCTTTGGCCCTGGCAACCTATAACACGCGCACACTGCGAACGGACGAAAGACTCGCTGAACTGGAGGAGGAATTGAGCAGGTTACGATGGGATATTGTGGGATTATGTGAAGTCCGAAGAGAGGGTGAGGACACCATGATCCTTAAGTCCGGAAACCTGCTCTATTTCCGGGAGGGCGACCAACTGTCCCAGGGTGGTGTCGGGTTTATTGTCCACAAGTCCCTAGTCAACAACGTGGTCCAGGTCGAGAGTGTTTCGACGAGGGTAGCGTACCTTATACTCAGAATCACCAAACGGTATTCGCTGAAGGTCATACAGGTATATGCGCCGACCGCGGAACACCCCGACGAAGAGGTGGAGGCTATGTATGAGGATATCTCCAGAGCCATACATAGCTCCAGGACCCATTTCACCGTTGTGATGGGGGACTTCAACGCGAAACTAGGCAAACGAAGGGACAACGAGCTGAGAGTGGGGAAATTTGGATACGGAGAGAGGAATGCGCGGAGTCAGCTGCTGGCTGGCTTTATGGAGAAGGAGGGCCTCTTCATGATGAACTCCTTCTTCAAAAAGCCAAAACAGCGCAAGTGGACATGGCTGCATCCCAGTGGCGTAGTAAAAAATGAGATTGACTTCATCTTGTCGACAAAAAGGCAAATATTCAATTATGTCTCTGTGATCAACTCGCTGAAGACAGGAAGCGATCACCGAATGGTAAGAGGCACATTGAATCTAAAAACAAAGCTAGAAAGATGTCGACTGATGAAGTCCACGCTCCGACCAGCGCCTATCCAACTCCAAAACCCCGAAAGCTTTCAACTCGAGTTGCACAACCGCTTCGAATGCCTAGGAGAATGCGAAAATGTGGACAATTATAACGACAGGTTCATGGAAATTGTCCAAACGGCTGGGAATAAGGCCTTCAAAACCGGCCGTTTAAAAAGAACATCTCGTATCTCGGACCTCACCAGCAAGCTCATGGAGGAAAGACGAAGCCTGATTCTGAAATCCTCTGAAGATGCTTGTCAGTATCGGCGACTAAACAGACAGATCTCCAAGTCCTTGACCCGTGATATACGCCAATTTAATACCAACCGTATTAAAGAGGCTATCGAGCGCAATAAAGGGTCAAAAGTATTCGCAAGAGATCTGTCTGCTGGTCAAAGCCAACTGACAAAGCTGAAGACCGAGGATGGCAGAGTCGTGTCGTCCAAGCCCGAGCTGTTGGAAGAGGTTGAGAAATTCTACGGACAATTATACATGACTACACGCTTACCTGTCAGCAATCTGGCTGAAGACCCGAGAGCCAGATTGTCCCGACACTATACCGAAGATATCCCAGACGTCAGCCTGTGCGAGATTAGAATGGCTCTCAAACAGCTTAAGAACAACAAGGCACCGGGTGATGATGGAATTACGGCTGAGCTTCTGAAAGCAGGTGGAGAACCTGTACTTATAGCTCTTCAGAAGCTATTTAATTCCGTCATGCTCGAGGGACGAACGCCTACAGCATGGCACAGGAGTGTGGTGGTGCTCTTCTTCAAGAAGGGTGATAAGTCTCTGCTGAAGAATTACAGACCCATCTCACTCCTGAGCCATGTCTACAAGCTGTTTTCGAGAGTCATTACGAATCGTCTCGCACGCAGGTTTGACGACTTCCAGCCTCCCGAACAAGCCGGTTTCCGAAAAGGCTTCAGTACCATAGACCACATACATACGCTGCGGCAGATTATACAGAAGACCGAAGAGTATAATCGGCCACTATGCTTGGCGTTTGTGGACTATGAGAAAGCCTTTGATTCGATCGAGACCTGGGCTGTGTTGCAGTCTCTCCAACGGTGCCAAATTGATTATCGATACATCGAAGTGTTGAAGTGCTTGTATGAAAACGCCACCATGTCGGTCCACCTCCAGGATCAGAATTCGAAACCTATCCGGCTGCAGCGTGGGGTGAGACAGGGAGACGTTATATCTCCGAAACTGTTCACCGCTGCACTGGAAGACGTTTTCAAGCTTCTGGACTGGAGAGGACTCGGCATTAACATCAATGGCGAGTACATCACTCACCTTCGATTTGCTGACGATATCGTGATCATGGCTGAGACCTTGGAAGACCTAGGCGCAATGCTCGAAGGACTTAGTAGAGTCTCCCAACAAGTGGGTCTTAAAATGAACATGGATAAGACGAAAATCATGTCAAACGTCCGTGTTACACCCACTCCTCTGAAGGTTGGAGACTCTACACTCGAAGTTGTTGACGAATATGTATACCTGGGACAAACAGTCCAGTTAGGTAGGTCCAACTTCGAGAAAGAGATCAATCATCGAATCCAACTCGGCTGGGCAGCGTTCGGGAAGCTTCGCAATATCTTTACGTCCAAAATACCGCAGTCCCTCAAGACTAAAGTCTTTGACCAGTGTGTGTTGCCAGTGATGACATATGGATCCGAGACATGGTCGCTTACTATGGGCCTTATAAGAAGGCTCAAAGTCACCCAAAGGGCGATGGAGCGTGCTATGCTTGGTGTTTCCCTACGTGATCGAATCAGGAATGAGGAGATACGTAGGAGAACTAAAGTTACCGACATAGCTCTCAGAATCGCTAGACTTAAGTGGCAGTGGGCAGGGCACATAGCTCGTAGAACAGATGGCCGTTGGGGCAGTAAAGTTCTCGAATGGCGACCGCGCACCGGAAGGCGCAGTGTGGGCAGGCCCCCGACTCGGTGGACCGACGACCTGGTAAAGGTTGCAGGAAGCCGCTGGATGCGAGCCGCACAGGACCGGTCGGTGTGGAAATCCTTGGGGGAGGCCTTTGTCCAGCAGTGGACGTCTTTCGGCTGATAGATAGATAATACCTATCTGTTTATACAGTATCTTAAGCTATAGCATTACATAATACTTACATTTTATTCCATACCTATTTTTGGAGTGTGTGTGTGGATTGAGTGATCTTTTCAGTAAGATTTCAGTCACGATTTTTGCGTCACAAATTCTCCCAGAGGCAACATTATAGTATACACCGGGAATATTACATACTTATTCAGTTTAAGACGGTTATTTATAAGATCACTCAAACGGTGCATAGGACGGATTGAGTGATCCACATAAACCGTTATATATAACTTTCTAACGTGGCTTTCAAACGAATTGAAAATTTGTACTAAGCTTTCACAAATTTTTCATATTAAAATTAGAAAGACACATGCAGTATGTTCTCGGATATGCGTTATGGCTTTTTCTTCAGGTGACCAGATTGAGTGATCCAGTTAATTAACTATAACTTTCTTGATTCAGGTTTCATACATTTTATACTTTACTATGAAGTTTTCACAATTACAACAATCCTCCCAAATTTTGGTAGGGATTAAATAAGGTTTTTGAAAAGATCACTCAATCTACACACACATTTTTGGAAAGTAAATAATTTAATTTCTTAAAAACTGTAATATCTTTCAGTTGTTACAGTCATATATAAAGGATGTAACACAACAAAATAGGTGTAGGGGTCGTTACCGGGGTGTTTTTAAACTATATATAGGGTGTAACAGAAAGGTGTGACTATACTTCAAGGTTGGCTTTTACCCATCAAACTGAACAACTTTTGTTCTACAGCTTTGTTGAAATTGCAAAATTTTTTTTGGACTTTTCATACAAATCGATCAGCTGGCGAACCAAGTTTGTATGAAAAGTCAAAAAAAATTTTTGCGATTTCAATTAAGTTGTAGAACAAAAGTTGTTCAGTTTGATGGGTAAAAGCCAACCTTGAAGTATTGTCACATCTTTCTGTTACACCCTGTATATCTTTGGTTCTACGGTTTTTTAATCGCATTTTATTTTTAAATATGATCTATCTGCTTTAAGTTGCTGCTGCGTTGAGATGGAGATTTTTTCACTTTGATGAGTAAATTCTGTAATTAATAGGTCATACACCTATTTTGTACGAGTAACTCTCATACAAATTCATTAGCTATTTTAGGTCAGTATGAAAGTACAATCATTTTTGGTAATCGACTACGTACATGAGTTCATAAGTTTTATTCGTAGAAATCCCAGGTCACTTGGATTCAGCTATTTTAAAAAATAGAGTCTCTTGAAAAGCACGGCTGTTACGTAATAACGAAGTGACTTTACATAAAATCATTTTTTGAGTGATGCAGCACAATTAAAGTCCGTCATGGACAAATTATACAAAACCTATGATGATTTTTATGTAACTGGGTAAAAGCACTTAGCGGCATTATGTAACATGGCGAAAAACAGCCATGCAAGAGCGGGGTGACCGCAAAGTGTGCCAGCGGCCGGCCGTGACTGCCCCGCGCCGCGTGTCCGTGCGACCCACACGGGCCAGCGAGTGACACCTATGCTTCACGTTCCAGGCAGCGTTTTCTTCCTGATGGCAGGATAATTATCCTTGCCTGAGTTCAATTCCAACTGAGCAGATGAATGCATCATAAATACATTTTGAAAATTATATCATTTACGAGAAATACTCGCGTGAATTTTCATAGGGTGCACCACTTTTAATTTGTTAAAAAAATAGATATGAATATGCTAACTACTATTATGGCGTCATACTATTTGGAACTAATTAGAATAACAGGTCGACATTTGAAAAAGAAATAGGTAATTCTGATAGTCAATTATCGCATTGTAAACGGATAACAATTACAGGCTTATTACAGGGCAAGGATCAAAGAACTTAAATGGATTTGAAAATTCTCAAAAGTTATCAAACAAACTACTTATTTTAGGTCTTTGATGAAAAATTGAACTTTAGTTAGAATGCAACAAATCTTGTAAAGAATTACGGAACTGGTTTTATTACATACGTACATAACACATAGTTCTCAAATAATTTAAGTTAATGAAAATATTATACCAACAAAGTAGCTCATGAGCAGAAACCCACATTATTTGAAATTCCCGTTGATACTGAATTAGATGCTGAATAAAAGGGGAAATAGGCAGGTAATTATCATAATTACCTATTACTGCATATCTACTTATTGCATTGCGAAATGAACCCAACCTCAACTACATAATCCTTGCCCATACTCAAACACGTTAAGCAAGATAAGCCAGGTTATGTCATGTTTTGGAGAAAACAAGGACTTTTAAGTATATCTTTGAGTAATTTGTGACAACATATTCATGTTATTCACTATCTTCTATATCGTTGCATGCAACGATGTTCTCAAAATATTTCCCAAGAAAGCTAATGTGATGGAGGTAAGTTACGTCGCCAATATAATTATTGCGATATATTAAAGTAATAATATCCATATTTCTTCGTGGGATTTCAAAATTTTGTGAAAGCGAGTTTTCGGCTCGTATGCTCCCAAATCATCCATACTTTAATCCATAGCACTTATTTTTTTATAGTTACGCAAATACTAATCTTGATTTAAAAACTTTTTCTATTTTAGATAATATTGGCTAGCATAAGTAAAGGAGAGAGTGGGAAGCAATAATATTAAAATTCAGAATGCTAGGAATCGATTTTGATGAAGGCTTTTGGATTCGTTGAAGCGCGTTATCGCTTTGGCGTCCGTCCGGTCTTTTGTTTCAGTACACGAAGCTTCGTTTTGCTTTTCAACCTTCACAACTCTTCATCTTGATGTATGACGGTATACATAGATATTTTTTTAAAAAAAGAAATATAAATGACATCGCAAAACGTTCGCAAAATATACAATTGGTTAACTTTATCTACGAAATATAATATTTTTTTACGAATTGATCCTGAATGATCGATTCAACACTACTGGTGGTACTAAAGGTAATTTTTTGCCTTCCGTGTCCTTAGGTGTAGGTGTTTCATGAACTGAAGCCATCATATATTTTTTTTCATGTATTTCTGAAACTTTACCGTTTACTGGTACAGGGCAATAAAAGAATAAATATTAAAATTAGTTTTTATGTTACCTATTTACGGATTACCTAACTTAAACTTCGTAATAAAGATAATCCCATAAACACCGAGTGGCTGGTAGAGGAGAGAGGGGGAATTGCGGATGCTTAAATACTTATTCAAATTGTTGTCAAAAATCTGAACCAGTAGTATGTAGTAAGCAATTTCTTCTTTCACGTAATTAAAACTTTGGTTAATACTTTACAAAATAAATACAATATCTTATTCTTAGTTTATTAATTACTGTAAAATATTTTGAAAAAACAAAAAGCTTCCTGTCCGTAATTACCCGATGCATTTAGGGAAATGCGGACACTCCACTCTCCCCTAAATAAAGAATCACTGGAAGGAAGGAACAAAGAAGGAAGCTTATAATAAAATCGGCCAAGTGCGAGTCGGACTCGTGCACCGAGGGTTCCGTATAAATTCATAATCACACGTCTTGAACTCTATATTTTTTATATTTAAGTTCATTGAATGAAAGGTAATTTGCGGTTTACGATTTATGACGTATTAAAAAAAACTACTTACTAGATCGCGTTCAAACCAATTTTCGGTGGAAGTTTGCATGGTAATGTACATCATATATTTTTTCTAGTTTTATCATTCTCTTATTTTAGAAGTTACGGGGGGGGGGACGACGATACACATTTTAGAATAGAATAGAATAGAAAAAACTTTATTCGTAGTAAGAGGCACATTGTACACATTACAAAGGAAACTTATACATACACTATTTTAATCATTATGCTGTTAACCGGTGCTGCGTCAAGCACCTCCTACCAAGAAAGGGTCTCCACTCAGCATAGTGCCGCTTTATTAATGACAATAAAACGATGCTGATTTTCTGTGGAGCCCGAAGAAAACGTAACAGCGCATGGTACAGATGATTATAGTCTGAATAAAGTGAAATAGCATACAGTGTGCAGTAATACGAGATAAAACTAAATATTGTAATAAGTATAAATAATGTATTGTATGAGGAGAAAGTGTAATACATACTTTTTACATTCTATAAATGCTAAGGAACCTAAATCAGGAATAGTTGCAACTGCAACTAACTTGTGTAGATTGGCACAATAGTTTTTTTTTTATCTAATCAATGTTTATTTGCATATTTAAAAAATGCTTCTTTAAGCGTAGCTTAAAGGATCCAACCGAGAGACTGTTTCAAATTGGTGGTGGAATATTATTCCAACATTTCTTAGCAGAATATTTAAAACTGCCACGAAATGCCGATGTTCTGTGCCTAGGACAGATAAGTCGTACGGCAGTCCTTATTTCACGTTGGGAAAAGGTTAGCTTATTATGCAGATATTGTGGCTTACCCGTTTTAATAATACCGAATAAAAAGGTAGAGAAATGCAGCATACGCCGAGCATTCATTTTCATAATGTTACCACGATTGAGGTAAGGGCTGACATGTTCTCTCCTAGAAATGGGAAAACACAAACGAGCGCATGCATTTTGAACTCGCTGGATAAGTGACTTGGTACGAGCCAGCAAACATCCTCTAATCACTACATCAGCATAATTAAGCTTAGACAGAATGAGAGTATCGCAGAGACTGATTCTAAGTTCAACATCAAGATAATTACGCACTTTGTATAATACTTTGAGTCTATAGAAGCAGGTTTTGACAGTTTCAAGAACATGTTTTTCAAAGCGAAGCTTGCTGTTCATAGTAACACCTAAGTTTCGAGCTTCACGTACACTCTCCAAACTCTCGTTATTAATTGAAATACAAGGATTTTTATTAGAAATTTTCTCAACAATATTTTTAGTGTCTAATACCAAATATTTGGATTTTAAGGGGTTAATAACCAGGCTATTTTTACCACTTTGGAAGTGTCTCTCGCGCAAACTATTCGGTTTAGAAAAAAATTATATTAGAAACCTCAATATCATTTTTGAAGACCTATCCATAGATACCTCACACGTATAGGTTTGATGAATTTTTTTTTTAATTTCAGTTCTAAGTATGGGGAACCCCCAAAATTTATTGTATTTTTTTCTATTTTTGTGTAAAATTCTTAATGCGGTTCACAGAATACATCTACTTACCAAGTTTCAACAGTATAGTTCTTATAGTTTCGGAATAAAGTGGCTGTGACATACGGACGGACAGACAGACAGACAGACATGACGAATCCATAAGGTTTCCGTTTTTTGCCATTTGGCTACGGAACCCTAAAAAGCTTCGTCATTTTGATACATAGGTACAATGTACATCTGTATACCATCAAAAGGTATTTTTAGTACTGGATTAATAATCCATCACCTTGTGGAACTTTTGTAACGTTTTATTTATTTCCTCCAGCTTACATTAAATTAGGCTTGACGAAAACAAGGGCGTCAAAAGAACTTAAGTAGGTTATTGTATGCCACAATGATTGTGCCGGCGCGGCGATCGCATTAGGCCAGGCTTAGATTAGAACACACTTGTCTAAAATCGGCTTTGATGGGATAATAATATCCTAACTATACAGGTTGTTAAAAAAAGTGCGTTTGAAATTTTAAGGGGTTACTCAGAATCAAATATAGAATACAGGAAAAATATTGAAAAAATTCGCTCTTCAATTCTTTTTCAGATTTTCATACTAAATCTGAAAAGTGAATCAAGAATTTGTATGGAAAACTGAAAAAAAGTTATACATAGATCGGATTTTTTCAATATTTTTCCTGTATTTTATACTTGATTCCGAGTAACCCCTTAAAATTTCAAACGCACTTTTTAACATTCTGTATATCTAGATTTTTTTTATATGATAGGTTGCAAACGAGCAGACGGATCACCTGATGGTAAACGATTACCGTCGCCCATAGACATATCCAGGGTGTAACAGAAAGGTGTGATAATACTTCAAGGTGGGCTTTTACTCATCAAACTGAACAACTTTGTTCAAATCGCAAAATTTTTTTGGACTTTTCATACAAACTTGGTTCGCCAGCTGATCGATTTGTATGAAAAGTCCAAAAAAAAATTTGCGATTTGAACAAAGTTCTTGAACAAAAGTTGTTCAGTTTGATGAGTAAAAGCCCACCTTGAAGTATTATCACACCTTTCTGTTACACCCTGTATATTATATGCCCATATTATATATTTTTATTAGACATGCAATGTATGTTTTTGAAATTAAGGAATCAATAAGAGGCTATTTTATTTATATTTAATTATTACAGAATAAAGGCATAGTAAGCGAACAGGATTATGAATTGATATTTCTTAAATATTTATACTTTTTACTAAATTATAGTTTCATTTTTCTCACACTTACGTACCTATACTTCATTTGTTTTTAGGTACTTAAAAAACGTAAACAATCTTGATATGTTTTTTATTGATACATGCTTGTTAAAATTCTCAAACGAGTAGAATATATTACGTGTTTAATAGAAATGCAAAAGAAACTTAGTACCTACGTAAATATCAGAATTTAAATAAAGGGTGTCCCAGAAATAAGAGACAATTTTCAATGTTAGTATTGGCCACTGAAGACGCAAACGAAAAAAGAATAAATGGTTGCCATAGTTATTATAGATCACAAATCTATCAAATTGGCAGGTATTTTTTTCTAATTTGCTTTATTCTAAAAAATCAAACGTAAGTAACAGGAATTGTTTGCTAACAGTGTTATTCAGTATTATCTTCGGAATGGAAAACCTGACACATTGTGTCATTTTTTCTAGAAAGACCTATAATGACAATTATAAATCGTATAATAAAACGTTATGAAGAAATCAAAGAGATTGATTTTAAAAAGATTACAAAAAGAAAATGTACTGTAAAGACCTATCGCAATCTAAACAGGGAAAAATAAGTTTTTGAAGTAGCACCTTCAACATCGGCTAATCAACTTAAAATATGTCAATCCAGTGTTTCTGTAATGAAAGTTTAAGATTTAAAAAATGTTAACTTTTGTGAAATTTGCCACCTATAGGCACGTCAAAGTGATGGTATCGAAAAGATTACGCGAAACCTCTGAGAAAAGTTCTCATAATTGATGACGAAACTTAAGTACATATTATTGATTCTAGTGATGTGCCTGGTGAGCAGTTTTTGCACTCAACCAGTCATGACGTTGTGGATTATATTGAAAGAGTCAGACTGGAAGTGAAATTTTTGAATAAATGTGTCGTTTCGAAAGCTGTAGATAAAAATAGCAACATTTCTGAACCCTTAACTTGTAAAGGGTTTATAAACGCCCAAACTTGCCGTAAAAAGTGCATTGTGAAAAACTTTATACTTGTTATAGACAAAAATTACAACAGAAAAGATTTTATGTCCTGGTTGGATTTTGCTACGTGGCATTATATTTCTGAAGTCACTCAGTGCTTGCCTTGCAAACAATGCCCCAAATATTCATAAAGCTTAAGATATCGAAATGTGTTAGATTTTGTATAAAAAGAAGTACAATAATTATTCAGAAAAACCAAAAACAATAACATTTTTCAAACAAAAATGGGCTAGAATATCTCAAAGAGTAGCAGCTAAGTATCGAAAATCAGCAATGAGACGTGCAGCAGCTAATTTGAGAAAGAATCAGCTACAAAGGCGTTGCTGGTTCCAATTTATTAGAAATACCCAAAAATGCATTACTTTTGGTCCAATGTGTATTTAAAGTTTATTACTTAATTATTTTTTTGCATTAAAATGACTTGAAATTATTTTGTCTCTTTATTTCTGGGACACCCCAATATGCACATATGAATAAAAAGACATATCAAGATTGTTTACGTTTTTTTAAGTACCTAAACAAATTAAGTATGGAGCGTTATGACACTTACACTCAGGTTTTGACGATTGCCAAACGGAGAGTAATCTTTTTTGCTAATAACAAAATGACTTGATGGATTTCGGACATGATGACATAGGATACATTTAATGTAATCGGTTTTGAAATTTGTAGTTGTTTTAGATGAATATATTCATAAATAAAATAATTATAGATCAATTTATACAAAGACTCTAAACATTGCGGATTGACTATTAGTTTCTTTGGAAAAGTTGTTCAGTATAATGAGAAGCTCCACCAATTTCCGGATAAGACCACTTCCTACACCCTACCTTACTTTCGAGCGACGAAGGAGTAAGGAACTAAGGAAGTATTGTCATGGCAAAAAAATCGAACTTGACATTTTGATGGGGATGAGGATCTTGCACTAATAGAGCCCAAAAAACAAAAACAAAAGTCTCCTTGTATGTGTGTGTGTGTGTCCGTCCCGTAGTCTAGCGCCAAGACCACTGCACGAATTTAGACTAAATCTGGGTTAGGGCTATATTTTTTTAATATCTCCAGCCGTATTTTTTTTTAAATAACGCCATTTTTTGGGTTGCCACCATACTAAAAAAACACTTATAATTTTTTTGCTCAAAAATGGCTCTACTCATTGTTTTGCATTAAACAAAATACGGCGAAGGCGGCGACTCGCACAACCGCACACCAGCAGACGACACGCACGACGGAAACTCACAAAAACTTTTTGCACTGGTTACTCCCTTATATGGAAGGACCACAAACTCATGTGTAATGCAAAACAATGAGTTGAATTTTAAAATAGTTCATTTTATAGAAATAAACAATAAATTGCTCTTAAGAACCGCCACCATGGCCAAGTTCAGAGAAGAAAAAAGGTTGATATTATAAAAAATTATACAATTTTGACAGTACAAAGTACAATGTTGTTATATTTAAGACTTAATTATTTCTATTTAGTAAATTTATTATTTTATGTTTAAATTGGTTTAAACAACGATTTTAATGAAACTTTGTACAATACCATATTTCTATACAATCTAGTACATTAGATAGTTGATTACTCTGGGAAAATCTAGCTCTGATATACCTTCCATACAAAAATAAGTTTTTGTTATTTTTTCTCAAAAATAGCTATAACGATTTTAATGAGACTTTGTACCTTGTAATAACTTTATACGGCCTATTATACTAGGTCATGAATTATTTCGGGGCATACCAGGATAATGTACCTCCCATAGAAAACAACATTGTTAATTTTTGAAGTCCATCACTTGCTACTAATTATGAGTGTTTATTGCTGATTTATGTTGAACGATGACAATCTTGTGTATGCCAGATGATATGTAAGGGATTCGCGAGAAAGTGTGCACAGCGTGGCTGTACCATTTATTTTCGTCTTGTATTATGTACGTAAGTATGTATCTTTGGCTGAGCCTGTAGCCTAAATGGCAACTGATTTGGAGTATAATTTTTATTCTGTTAAGCAGTCGTGTTTCTCTATTTTCAACCAACTTCAAAAAAAGGAGGAGGTTCTCAATTCGTCAATTCTATTCTTGTTTGAAAGGGTATACTTCACAGGTGGTCCCATATAAATTTTATCGAAATCGATTCAGCGGTTTTTGAGAAAATCAACAAAACATAGCAAAATTGGAGTTGTTGCGATTGAAGTCGGTTGTTTTTAACGTATTCAGCGTGGTCAATTATTATTTAACTGTTTAGGTAATTTACGGTTAGTCAAACTACTGCTACCCAATTATCTACGACTGCGTATGACAGTAGGGTGTGCATGAACCCTTCAAGATGAGAGCTTCAAACCCTTCAGACTCCAGAGCCTAACTCTGAAGCGTTATTTTATTACGTTTCATAATAGTTTCCGATCAACTTGAAGAGACTAACTTTCCACTGTAAGGATGTCTAAGTTATACATTAACATTTTTTATTAGGTGAATCGAAAAATAGCCTTTATTATCTTGAATTATGAGTATGCCTGAGGATGACTGGTAAATATCTGCAAACCTATTAACTAGGTTACTAGCACTCATTAAACTGAAAAACAAAAATGCGATTTTAGAATTATTTTTTGAACAAAGTGTTCAATTAATGGAACTGTGCAACTTACCCAAAGGAACCTATATCCAAAGAACCTACCATCTCATATTATACAAGGTGTTAAAAAAGTGCGTTTGAGATTTTAAGGGGTTACTCAGAATCAAGTTCAGAATACAGGAAAAATAAAAAAAAAACCGACCAAAAAATGTTTTTGCAGTTTCCCGTATAATAGAGCATTGAATCGCCGTGCGCCGTAATGGGCGGCCATATCGACCATAGGTTCTTTGTAAGTAGAAGAAACTAAGAAAATTTGAAAGGCTATAAACAAATAGTCGTGTATAGGTTTCTGAGAACTTCGTGGAGCGCAAGATGGACGGTATCAAAGGCAAATGTTACACATTATTTATTAGATCGTAAATAACTTCACGAGTTAATGGAATTTCAGCCAAACCACTGCGTAGTTGGTAGGCAAATTACTTTATACCTACTTAATAGTTTAAGCCGAACGAAGATTTCTCGGTACAGGCATATTTCGTTATTTAGTCATGAAATAAGCTTTCATGAGTCATGAAAGATCACATTACTCAAACTTGAGATTTTACTTTTACTGCACTGCGAATACTGCGATGGTTATTATTTCTCGTTATTAATTTAAGAACTTTTATAAAGATATTAAAAATAGAGACAAGAAAAATAGGTCAAGTGGGAGTTAGTTTCGTGAATTGGTACGGAGCCTTTACCAACGGCTTATTATACGTCTTTGGTCAAAGATATTTTTTTGCAAAGTCTAGTTTTTGCCAAAGTCGTTATCTGAATGACAACTTATTTTAATTAAAAATAGTTGTTAATTCGACTTAAGACTAAAGCTTTTTAAAACAACGTTTAAAGCACTTACGAAAATATTAATGACGTAAAAAAAAAATTAAAAGAATGTGTATAGCATCTACTGAACTAAAATAAATAAATATCTGGGATAAATCACGGCCACTGTCACGGCCCCAAACTAGGATTCCCTGTACTATGGGAACCAGAGACTGATATACATAAACATATACATTTAAATACATGCATATAGTATAGATATAATACACCCAGACACAGAGCAAACCAATCTGCTCATCACAGAAATGTTTGCCCTGGGTGGGGAATTGGGGATAGAACCCACAAATCTCGGATCAATGTTAGGAACGCTAACAACTGAGCCACCGAGTAAGTCGATCAGTCGAATATTTTGATTACATCTTGAAAAATAAAAAATATAGTGTTTTACTATTGCATACTCCACATAAAACAATCATACAAATAGCCTGTAAAAAATTAAAATATATTCAATTGAAACCATAGAATGAAAACTAGAAAGTAAATCCCCAGTAACACCTCATTACGCGTACTTCACAGCGCGTTCCAGCCGATTTCAAGCCCGTTTCAGCCGACCGACCGACCGAACAAAGGTCGGCCATATTTCACGTGAATTAATAAACGCGGCCAACCAGGTGGTCTGTATTCTACCTGTCTGTAGGTAGCCACGCGGTGCGTGGGCGGCCTGTTGTTTAACATGCCCAGATTAGGCTCCGATTGACGTATTGCTTTTCTACAAGATGTAAGACGCATGAAACTGAACAATTTTCATTTAACAATTTTGCTAAAATCTCAAAAAAATATTTTTCATTCAAATCGATATGATTAGCGATTATTTAATTAGACACTCATTTAAAAAAAATCCATTTCAATAAAATCGTAGCTTCAGTTTCATGAGCAAAATCCTCCCTTAAAGTATTGCGAAATCTTATTGTAACATCTGTAGAGAGGCAAGAGGGCATTTGGAGTTGTTACGTGTGGGTAAAAGAGATATTTTACCTTGCGGTAGCAAGATTCCGTGATTTTTATATCACTCTAGATGTACCACAAACAATATCAAAATGTTCTGTATATCAAAACCAAAAACAAAACCATGTCAAAACATAGGAGGTATCTACTTCTACAGCAGTTGCATCCAACGGAAAAGTGATAGGCCTGTTATGAGAAATTGTTAAAGTAGGCACGTCACTCCCGTAAGTAGTATGCGTGAATATTTAAATATAATTTACATACTCTTTCCCAGCCACCCAAGTAATAACGTCGTAATAAATGTCAAAATTTCGCTCAGTGTGAAAATATTACTTTCAATTATCCCCAGGATTCGGGGGGGTTTCCAGCATACATGTATCAGGGAGAAAATTTCAAATCCACCCATTTTTCACGCCGTACTCTTATTTTATTAAAAGTTAATTTCGGCGAACTGTTTAATACGCGCGAATTTTTCTCTGCGTACATAAAAAAGCGTGTGTACGGTGTACGGAGAGATACAGCGTAAATCATTAATAAAAAGATGTTGCTTGAATATAGGAATCGCGCTGAATATAAAACGGATCGGTTCTAAAGTGCCTACGTAAAAATATGTAGACGAGGAGTCTCAATAGCGCCAATATTTCGCCCCTACTACCAGCCGCATGCGGGAGCATTCCGCGCTTCCTCTGATATTGAAACACGGAACGAGCGGTGAATATTTCAAATTTTATTTTTCTATTTCACCTTATTTAAAACGCCCGTTATCTTTTTCAGCCAGGATAAATTAAAATGCTCAAACAAAGAAAATATTTGAATGGTCTTATTTACAGCACGCAAACAAGATAGGAGGTGTCACAAAAAACAAAACGGGACCGTAGCTTTTTACTCTGTGTTTTTTTCTTCTAATTTGAGTGCCGTTTTATTTGAATTTCAAATGCTCCCGTTTCGGGCGAAATTCAAATTATGTACTGTACCATTGTACATGTACTTGTGCGGCAATCTTAATCATTTTCGTTAGAGTAGCGGTTGCATGTTCTGAAAGAGCCGGCGGGTATGAAGACTTGTGTGTTTACCCTTACACACAGCGCGGCGACCGACCTTGTTTCGCATAATTTTAACATTACGTGCTACGACAGCTACGAATTTACTATGTAGGTATTTGGTTGTAGGCAGTGAAATACAATAAGACCTTGTGATTACCATTCAGAACTAGTCGCAATAAAAATATATTGTAGGTACTCAATGAAATAGTAATGAGGTACCAATCTAATACTGTAGTCTAGTTTAGGTATGCTGACCTTGTTATTTGCAAACGAATATAATAAGAGTTGTGAAGTTTTACTGTACTTTCGATGCGTCCTTATTACGGTCTGTAGTGAGCTGGTAGTGTGTCTACGTATAAGTAATTTTGCTAGGCCATGGGCCTTGGTAGTATAATATACCTATCTGCTATACTATAATTGACGATGATATCCGTGCGGCTGAGTTCTGGTACTAAAAAAACGTCAACTCTTCCGGAAACGGCAGGTTCCGAGTGGTAAGAACCTCGTATTAGGTAGACAAAAGAATTACCTTCAACAACTAGACACTGCTATCTACTTCGAATAAAATATTTTCATTTCATTTCGAGCCGTACTCTTATTATTTTGATCATCTTCCTGCCTCCCTAAATTACAACCCAAACTGAACATCTTTATTTTTTTTTCCAGTGTACGACGCATCAGGGCAGTACACCCCGAACGTGTTGTTCGGCAGCGACTACTGGCTGGGCTCCCTGAACGCCTGCCGCGACCTGCAGCTGACGCGCTACTATGCGCAGACGCCGCCCTTCCCAGCCGCCTTTTACGTCGCCAAGATCAACCTCACCCTCGACAGGGATCATCTGTCTCAAGTAATGAACACTTTTTGATGCACAAACTTATACAAAGTGTAACAAAATAGGAGTACGACCAATTAACTGGGGCTTTTTCTGATCATTGTTCTACGACTATGCTGAAATAGTGAAAAATTTTTGGACTCTTCATACAAATTACCCAACAAACAATTTGGTCATATAACAAGTTATTAAACGACTGTTGGTCCTTTAAAGGTCATATATTGATGGAATATACGATTAATTAGTTAAAAGGTGAATTGCCGTATAAACGTTTATACGACGTTTTTATATGACTGTCAGATAATGGTGTCGACAGAGACCTCTATATAACTATTTGTCAGAAAAGTTCTTTTTAAACGAGTCCTAAAAGGACTGTAGTCGTATAACAGTCGGGTAAGATACTATTTTGTACTAGTCAGATAAAGGTTGTATAATCCACCGTTAAACGACTTTGAGTATATTATTCTAACATTATATGACTACTATGCGACTGATTGTCGTACAATATAAATTTAATGAACCTTTATAAGTCTTCCGCCATTTGCATTATATTTGTTCATCTGCTTATTACGATGGAGCCAAATAAATGGAAAAAACTTAAAAGAAGTGGAGCCTTTAACAGAAAAGTCCAAAAAAGTATAATGCGCTTCAAGCGGCACGTTTATTCACCAGTGGTGTTAATAAATGAATGAACAGCAGTCAAGATAGTCAGCAGAAACACATCAGTAGTTCCGTATCAGATTATGATATGATTTGGAAAATATATGATTGGTTTTAAATAAAATGTAAACAAACCTATGAATTGTTTAATTGATTATCCATTAGAATATTTGATATTTAGTTAGAAACAGTAAGCCTCCTATATTGCAATGTACTCATTCATCACGTGGAAAGTGATAATTTGAATGTTTTTTTTTTCCAAATTTATATGGGACCAACTTCGGAGTATACTTGTAACTGTCCAAACTCTTGTCAAAGTTACCTCTGTCAAACTGAAATCTATCACTGTGACGTATGATAAACTGACATTTGTCAGACTAACACCTGTAAAATGACAACTGACAACAATAAGGTAGGTTTGATTTCCGCTTGACGCACGGGCATACTTGATTTTTCGGGGATAAAAGTATCCTATAAGTTAATCCAGGTAATAATCTACATGTGTGCCAAATTTTATCAAAATTCGGTCAGCCGCATTTGCGTGATTGAATAACAAACATCCAAACTAGTACTAATATTAGTATCAAAGTAGTTTTGACTAACATTCTTAGTCAAAACCACTTTTAACCGATATTATTTCAGTCAAAAGTAGTATTAACCGATGCCCTTAGTTAAAACTGCTTTTAACTGCAAAATCAGTCAAAAGTGGTTTTAACCAAGGGCATCGGTCAAAACTACTTTTGACTGATTTTGGAGTCAAAAGTAGTTTTGACCGGATAAGAGTTTTGACTGATTTTGCAGTCAAAAGTAGTTTTGACCGGATAAGATACTACTCTGTAAAAAGTTATGCGTGGTCATACATAAAAAATATATACGCGTCGACTTGAGAACCTCCTCCGTTTTTTTGTCGGTTAAAAATATGTTTAAATTAATAGGTATGTACTTTGGGTTTTATCTGAAATATGTACTTATAAAGAAATCTATGATGAATTAATACATTCTTCGAATAAATCTTCCCTCGTAACGTAATTGCCACAAACTTGCAAAATTAGCCCAAACTTTGTCAAAAACACTAACAAGAATAAAATATTAAACTGAACTAGCCGAAAGTCCAAAACGATGTCGTTGTTGGGACGGTGCCAACAAGGCGGGATAGTTCCAATTGTTCCAGACTCCTTAGGGTGCACTGGTACACAGTCTGATCACGTGACGCTTCGATCACTGGCTCTATTATTCTCTTGAACTCGCCGACTTCCGCCTGACTTGTGGCTGCTACTTTTAAAATAGTTTGACTCGACAAAGTCGACTCCCACACGACATGAAATGAATATCTGAAACAGAGAGACATACACGTTAAGAATTTGTTCCAACAATTGCAATATCTATTCTCTTCGTAATAATACTTGAAAAATCATCCCTTCAGCATTGCTATAAGTAGACATGAGGTGAATTTGTAATATGAAATATTGAAAACTGGTGACTAGTTTGCCTGACGGGGCTGTTCAACGATGAAGTATTTATATCCGTTGTAATTTTTTTTACAGTCTGCATTGCGGGGTTTATCTTGTCATTCTAATGTTATTTCTTCAAAGAAGTTTGGAGTCGGATGACCATGTGAAATATATCCGTGGATATTAATAGAGTTACTGAAAAAGTAGGCTTTCAGATCAGATTATGGGGAATTATGGTAATTATGATAGGATGGTAAGGAATACATAAGACTACATAGAAGATAATAAGACTAGACAGACAAGACTGAATTTAGTAAAAACATGATATTCAATAGCTACCAGAAACAAAATCAAAAAAATATTTCTCAAATATGTCATTTTATGCCAACACAATCCTATACTATAAAACGAGTTAGGTGTCCCGACGATTTCGAAAACGGCTTGAAACCTTTCGACGAAAATCTAGGATTAGGGGTTAAAAATCACCAGAAATCGATCTATGAGGGAATTATTTTCGAAAAAATTCATTTATGGGAGATATGAGCGAAATTATATAAAAACAGAACGCATATGATGCTTATTTTAACCATCGCTTACGAGTACTTTGGTCATCGATATAAGATTGTTCTCTTATATCGATGACTTAGGTGGACTAGCGGTTTTGGTGCGAGCTATTTACGTCTTGCTGCTTTTAGGTCCGGATTCGAGTCCCACCCATGGGGCTTTGTAGTTTTTTTGTTTTTTTTTTATTTTGTGTGAACTTATGTAAATATTATGTAATAAAATAAAAAGACTTAAGAGTGATAAAAAAATATTTTAACCTCTTTGTATTTTAGAGACAAATAGCGCCATCTTTCGCCATAAAAGTGAATTACATACCCAAAGAGTTACCCTATGACTGTAGTAATTTAAATAAAAGGAGGAACAATATTGTAACAAAGTTACCTATAACATACCTGCATGGCTACAGGATAAAAGCTATGACGAGATAGAGGCACACACACACACACACACACACACACACACACACAGTAACTGTCAGCTTCAACAAATTTATGCTTGTTTTTATCACTTTTGTTCTTGTACAAAAAAAAGGACTGCATGTTATTTCTTTTTTGTTAATTATGTATTTTGTTACTTTTATTTAAATAGGATCTAAGTACTTCATAACAACTCAAAACTGTTTGTAACATGATTGTTATTTAATTTACTTAAGTTGCAAATAATGTTTGGTCTTTTCTGTGGAAGAGTAGGGCTTCCTAACACAGGCAATAAGCTTAAAAGGAAGCCCCAGTAATATTAGTTAATAGGCAACAAATGTTGAAGAAAATAAATATTTATTTATTATTATTATAAAGAGTAAAGTAACATTGTGCCGCCCTGCCCCGTGTTTGACAATAGGGAATTTTCCACGGCTTTCTCTAACCTCAACTAGATGGCGCTGATAACATTTGTAATAAGAAAATCTCTAAAAAGTCGCCAAAACTGATTGATATTACTGACTAAAATCATAATAAATTATGAACAACTTTCTAATATTACGTATCATTAAATATTTTTCTGTTTTTCTATCAAAAAAAAGGATAATTTTCATGTATTTTTTTCAATAGAATCAAATTATAAAAAGATATTTATAGATATTTTCAGAACAAATATTGCTTGTCCTTTCGTCCCTTAGAAGGCCACTACCGACTAAAACAAAATGTTTAAAATGTTTCATAGAAAATATATCTTATATGTACTACTAAACCATGATAACTTAGTTTATAAAAACTCCGATTGAACGAGCAACGCTCGGTCTCCCAGCTAGTGTTTATAATGGGTCCAACCCTACAAGAGCTGTTATGATGTTGATGGCAGTTTTGAGCAGGACACTGAGACAAACACCTTTACTGATATTCGTTATTTTGTTCCATGCAGAGCAGATTGATGCTGGTAGGCGAATGTGTGCCGGCGTCTTGCGGAGGCGCAGGCTTGGAGGCGCTACTAGCCGCAGCAGAGGCGGCTGCTGCGGCGCGTGCCTCCGCCGCTGGCATCGACGCCTCCTTCCGCACCGTTCATTTGCGCCCAGTGCCTGGAGACTACAGTCTCTTTGAAGACCTCAAGTTCCAGATACTCGGGTAAGATTTCATGGTGGTTGCCAAAAATCTTTGAGGCAATAAGAAGATATTGCTATATACCCCTGTCTATACAGTATACACACCATTGTAAGGCCTTACCTAGGGGACCTGCTAACGGGACCTTTACTCATAATAGTTAGCAAATTTTCTTCTACGGTTTTGCTGAAATTGCAAGAAACTTGAACTTGGTCAATCCGCTGATCAACGTATGAAAAGTCCAAAACATTCAGTACTAATGGGTCTTATTACACGATTATAAATCCCTTTGGTAATTGTAATGTAAGTGGTTTGTGCCATACCATTAAATAGTCATGGTAAACGCACAGCTTACTGTTTCTTAATACTTAATGAGAATATTATTTACTTAGCGCCCAAATCGCGAGAACCATTCTCCCGCCGCAAAAGCTCATAAGGATAATAAGCCATGCGCAACATTCACCCAACATCCGCTCATAATAAATAGCCACCCCTGTCTTTGTATACCAATCACGTACCAGAACAGAAATCCGGCTGTTTGTCGGTGAATTTGGCTAGTATTGAACTGGAACATAAAGGGAAAGGCGCCTTTGTTAACTTTTAATTACAACCGTGTATACGGGTCTAAAGGAGAGCTCAGAGGAAATATACGTACAACAAAAGTTGAATGTTAATCTAATAATAATCATTGTGTTTCTGGGATGAATATTCTGAATAAGGAGTTTTCTCAAAATGCCTTGGCTTTATCGTCTTTGTAACTTTCTTAGCAGAGCGAGTAGAAAATAGCTATTGAATACAAAAACATTTTTTTTTTTATAAAAACCTTCGTTTCTTAAAATATATTTCCGATATTAAAGCTTCCCTTGATCCCTTCAAGGCTTTCCTTGTAAGAGTAGGTGGTAACATTGTAAGAGTAAGGAACTCTTCAAGACGGGATTTTTAAGTGTTTTAATACATAATTCTTTTTTTGCTACTTGTCAACATGTTATTAAGGTATTCCAATCAAACAATTATCCTAATTAATATACTTAACAAATTTTTGTAATGTGTATCGGCAGGTCTGCAGTAGTAGTGGTGTTGGTTTTGATGCTGGCTGCCTCACTGTACGAAGGGTACCTGGAGCGCAACTACCGCCTGGCGCACGGCAAGCCCGCCGACCGCGGACACGACTCAAAATCTGTTGGTACTTTCGTTTAAACTCAACACTTCATCTATGTCTAGAAATCTTTGAACAATTAAAATGGTTTTCAAACTACTGTGAAATTTTCTCCTTTTCATTCAGACATGAAATGAAAGCCTCAATGAAAGTCTCCTGTGAAGCATTGTTAGTCAGATCGCGATTCTCTAATTCACAATAACTCTTTTCAAAGCGAACCGTGAGCAGCTTCAACTTTCAAGTATTAAAGTAATAGGAGAAACCTAAATTGATGAAACATCTTGACAAAGCAATTTTTAAGAAGGTCTTCAATTAAAATTATGTATTTGAGTTTAGCGAACTTTCCTCAAATTTCCACAACAGAAAGTTTTTAAGAATCTTGTTCAAGCTCTGAGGTCCTTTAAAATTAAAATTAACTAGGTAATCTCCTTTCAAAACAACCCTGCGAAGAAAGCACAGGAGTTATTACACAAAGTCGACTTTGAACCGTCGCTCCATTGAATGCTGTCAGAATAATTTATTCTTTGTGATGTTTGTTAAGTGGTTCAGTTTAATTAATAAAGTTACCAATTTTACAAAAATATTAAATCCCGACTACATAAAATGTAGCCTTTTTCAATCTATGGATAGAGACAAGTCTAACGACATCATACATTGCAAACTATCAAGACGTTTTTGCTGACAGGCGGTAACAATGAAAAGGACGTACATACATACTTTATAATTCTTCTCATCTTCTTCTCTAATTTAAGAGCTGGGCTCTTGTCGGTGTAGCTCACACCACAATTCACTGCTATTGAAGGCCTTCTCCTTTACTTCTTTGTACAGTATCACGTCTTCTTAATTTGTTCCATATAACGTATCCTCAGTTTTTATTGTTTGTAAACTGCTTATTGCATATAATAACACATAAAACAGAAAATACAAAACAACAAACAGTTTTCCCCTTCCACGCTTCCCTTTAATTTTTCCGATGTTTTTGATGAAGTCGTCATGTCGTATGAGATGGCCGATCATCTTTCCTCCTCTATTCTCGATTGTCATTATTAGTGTCCTTTTCTCATTTACTCTGCTCAAAACTTCCTTATATTTTGTAACTTTTTATTTTCAACTTATACTCGTACGTTCCATTCTTCACCAACACCACATTACATTCCGCTTACATGCGAGTACATTACATACACTCAAAAAACATTTTCCTCAGGTGAAAAAGACGAATCTGACGACACTTGAAAATCTATCAAGCCGTTTAGGTGGTAACAATGAATTGGATATACATTCAAATGCTGAAGAAACGTTACCCTCTACTTGGGCATATGAACAAAAAACCGTCTAAAATCTGAAAATAATTTTGAGAGAGATTGCCCAGATTGCCCTCCGTACACTCAACTATTTTGTAAAGAAATATATTGAAAGAAAAATTAAACTGATCCATTTTACCGGCATTCATAATTGACAGCATTCAGTTTAAAATAAAGGACGAGGTAGACAGAACATAGCCAGGCAAGTCTGTGCTGCGACCACCCACATCCATGGATGTGGGTGGTCTCAGTTTGATCGATTGTACATTAAGCAGGGTTAAAATGAATCAATCACTTAGAGAGACGGCTATTGTTTGTCGCGTTGCCATTAACATGTACAATATTTGCAGATGAATAACAATGTACTCCATCGTGATGGAAATCCTGTGGAGGACACTAGAGACAAAGATCTTCGCAGAGAGACCCGCGGTGAGTGAGCATGGTGCACGCGTTACGTCACGTCATTGTGTCGTACGTAGAGGGTGCAGAGCACGACGTCATACATAACTCATGATTCACGTCATTTATCATTAATTGCACTAACTATACTCGTAGTATTCGATGATAAACATAATAGTAACAATGGTGAACAAATTTGAACAAATTAGTGAAGTGACATTGCTTGAGGATTTTGAAGATTATAATTTGCATAATCTTTGACGACTGTGTAAAATAATGAATTATTTTTAATGGCAGATGTCAACATAAAAAATCGCTATTAATTGGGTCAAATGGTATTTTTTTCTATCACGTTTAATACAAATGTTTTTTTTTAACTTTCCATCCAAAAATTTTCAAGTCAACGATCGATTTGTATGGATATTTTTTTTTACATTTATTAAAAAGTACTTAATGAACAAACGTTATCACATTATACCCGATTAATAGGTTCACATCAGTCATTAAAAAAATCGTTTGTATACAGAGATGCATTAGTGACTAACAAAGTACACGTACGCTACTGCGAAATTTCATTTAGTATGCTTTTTTGTTAAAAATTAACGTTGTTACTGAATTAATGCCGGAGCCAGCGGCAATCCTCCCGAGACAGAGGCCTTCTTGCCTAATGAATTTAGGGCGAGCTTAGACGTTGCTTGTTATAAATTCTTATTATCTTGTTTAACTCGCCACCATTAAAAATGTTTAATCCAGACGTTTATCATCAGGTCTGTGGGCGGAGATGCTAATGTCGTTCTCAATACTTACGAACGGGCGGACAATCCTATGTACAGACCAGCCAAGTGACGGAGCGCTTACGTGTTTACACGGCATAAGGTAGATTATTCCTGCAAGGTTTAAAAGTACAACCCGTACAATACATGATGTTGAGGCACGAGCTTATTTTTTTTTTCTTTCTCTAGTTAAATAGTTTCCACACAGTCTAGTCAGGATGTTGAAAAATGTAGGGACCTTTAATCCATAGCTTAGTTATAGTAAAAACGCAGATTAATTGAGAATAAAAATAAATTGTCAGAATTTTTCAACTAGCACGTAAGACCTCTGCATATAACTTCACGTGCCATGTAAGGAACGGAAACTGTCGAGAAAAATGCACGTAAACCTAACGAATAAAGTCAAGTGCAAAATTTTACGAGCAATAAACTTTGAGCAAGGATGTGCGTTTCCGGCAGGTTTATGTCGGTGGTGTGGGTGATCATGGTGCACACGTACCTGACCGTATTCTACGTGGCGGACAACAAGACGATGCGCGTCGTCACCGAGCGCAACTTCATGTACCAGTCCGTCGGCAACGCCTCTTACTGTGTCGATAGCTTCTTCTTCATTAGGTTTGTTTTGTTTTTCCCTCTTCACAATGCACTTGTTTAGAATATTCAAATGTTCAAACTTGTTGTCACTTTTTACTATGTTCGTTAACATTTTCGCTATCGTAACAATATTATTTTTTTCAGTGGGTTGCTCGTCACAATTTTGTTTCTCAGAACGGAAGAGAAGAAATTACTAAAGAAAACAGATAAGACGAAGCAAAAGGACAAACAAGATATTAATAAAAACGTTAACGGCTACACGAACTCGGCGTTATCGGTATCGGTGGTTAGTCAACAGTCGTTTTGTGAGGACTTAATTGAGAGTCCGAAACAACGAGGGTATTCTTGGGGGGAGATATTCAAGATGGCGAAGTCCTTTTCGGTTTTGCTAATGTATCGCGTGATCAGGCTAACGCCGGCGTACGCTTTCGTGATCGGTCTGAACGAGGTGGCTCTCCGATACACGCACTACAACTCAGTGTTCGACTCGGCCGTAGCAGACCACGTGACCTGTGCACTCTACTGGTGGCGAAACCTGCTCTACATCAACAACCTCTTCACACAGCATGAGATGTGCATGGTGTGGTCGTGGTACATGGCCAACGACACCCAGTTCTATATCGTCGGTATAATACTACTGTTAATTTCTGTAAAGTAAGATATGTTTCACTTATGAACTTAACTAAAAAATACTATTTATAGTTAATAATATTTTATAGTTCTTTTTAATCTTATGTTTTCTGCTGTTGACAGGCATCCGAAAGTGTCAATGGGGCTGTTGGGTATGGTGTTAGCAAGTTCATGGGCTACTACTATCTACATATCGGTGTGGCATCAGTATAAAGCAAAGATTCAGGAGCCTTTCGAAATGTTCGACCCGCTTTATGATAAGCCGTGGTCCAGAATAGGCCCATATCTAGTCGGTAAGATCATATGATATTTTAAATCCTATATTATCGTTTACATGAAAGGGTGAGTGAGAACCTTTTAGGTACTTACGACAATCTTTCTAGATCCCTTCAGTTTACTATGTGCGCAACCCCAAATGCTCTTTCTAGGTCAGTGAGCTGAGCGGCCTAAATGCCTCCGCAACAAGCAAATGGGTCGATGAACAATTCGATAGCTCCTCCCGGTCTACCGCTCACTCGAGATAAAAATAAATGGGCTTCACAAGTTGCGAACTTGAAAAAGCGTTGATCAATATTGCCCGAGCGATTCGAATCGTCCTCCATTTCAGTTTTTATCTGATGACCCACATATTTTTTCATTTGCTTTTCTGCAATTTTCCAAAACAAATGAATAATATTTCCCAAAACGCTACTTCGAGGTGTGGGTAGGTAATTTCTTAATACATAAGTATCATCGTAAATTCACAATAGGCCTATTTGGCAACAAGAAACACTTAGATAATGTTCCCCTTTTATGATATCTGTAACATTGGAATTATGTAGCCTTTTGCCAAAAAAAGCGTAAATATAAACAATCATAACTTTTTTTTATTTTATGGCAGAGGTGGCAAACGAGCAGACGGATCACCTGATGGTAAGCGATTACCGCCCCCCATAGACACCCGCAACACCAGAGGAGTCACAAGTGCGTTGCCGGCCTTTGATATGGAGTACGCTCTTTTCTTGAAGATTTGAATGTCGTATCGGTCCGGAAATACCGTAGGCGACAATTCCACAGTTTGGTTGTACGAGGCAGAAAGTTTCTAGTGAAACGCACAGTTGTGGACTGCCAACCATCTATGTGATGGGGATGAATATATTGTCGCGTAGAACGATGGCGAAAAGAGGCAGCAGGGATCAATCCGAACAATTCCTCGGAGCATTCCCCATTGTACATGCGATAGAGAATGCAGAGCCAGGCTACCATCTCTACGCATCGCCAAGGAGTCAAGCCGATCTGAAATATCCTAGCAGCACACGATTCGAACTTACCATTATATGGTTATAGTTATAGTTTCAGTGTTTACTGAGAATTGTTTTAGCAAATATTAATTGTCATCTATCAAAATGACGTAAGATTTGAAAAATAAAGTGACTTAAAATTATCTTAGTTTTTTGTGTAAATCAATTAACAGTTTAATCTATCTCGAGCTAAGAGCAGCCTTTTATTCAAATAATAACGTGTGCGAGTTTTTGAGTAATATTCAAAATACTTCGAAAGTTCTAACCAGTTTCCGCTGATCAACCAGGTATGATGGTGGGTTGGTACCTGCACAAGACGAAGTGCCAAGTGCGACTGCCATACTGGCTAGTGGCACTGGGCTGGCCGTGCGCCATCGCGCTCATCGCCACTCTCATCTTCGGCATGGTGGACGGCTACTTTGAGATCTGGCCCACTGCTTTCTATGTCAGCATCGGACACACAGGTTGGTAGCTTGACCTGAAGATGGAGCTTACTTTGACTGAAATGCGTAATTTTTTGCATATACACTCGGCTTCAAAAAAATCGCACCTTTTAAGAAATCTATTTTAAACATCTTTCAATCGTATTTGTATTATGAAATATTGGTAATGTTCGGTATCATTTAAAAGGTAAGGAAACAGAGAATGCAAAAACAATAATTCATTCAATGTTTTTTATTGGAACGGAGAAAAATTTACAAAACAATAAAAATCCTTAAAAAACCCAAATGAAATCTGATTAATTTTTCAAAACAAAGTTGCTTAAAACTAACCTAAAACCTAGTGTTACCCCCCCTAGCCCTAATGACGTCTTCCATGCGCTCCCTCATGGATCGCACCAACTTTTGGACCTCTTCTTGAGGGATTCTGTCCCATTCCTCAATAACGGCGTCTTGGAGCTCCTGAAGAGTCGCGGGAGCGGGATCACGGGATCTAACCTTGCGTTTCAGCTGGTCCCAGAGGTGCTCTATTCAGATCTGGACTTCTCGCTGGCCACTGCATGACAGGGATCCCAACCTCTTGAAGGTAGCCCTGCACAATTCCAGCAGTGTGCGCGCGAGCGTTATCGTGCATTAATGTGAACCCGTCGCCAATAAATCCAGCATAGGGGACCACATGTTCTTCCAGGATCTCTGTGATGTACCGGTGAGCAGTCATCGACCCTTGCCCGCGAGCACCGCCGGTCCGAGAGACGCAAGAAAGTTCAGTTTTGCCGTCGGCAGATATGCCGCCCCAGAACATGCAGGAACCGCCCCCGTATTCTACCGTCTCTTGGATGCAGGCTTGGGCAAAACGTTCCCATTGTCTTCTGTATACTCTTTTGCGTCTATCGTTGCAGAAAAGGCACACTCTCGTTTCGTCTGAGAAGAGAACAGCTCTCTATTGGTCCAGGGTCCAATTGACGTGGGCGCGAGCAAATTGCAGGCGTGCTCGCCGATGCGCTGCGGTTAATTTTGGACCCGTGGCAGGTCTTCTAGCCACAATATTTCTCTCCTTTAGTCTTCTTTAACTGTAGAGACACTCACGGCCCTTCTACGAACTGCTTGAAGCTGCTGTTGCAACTCAACAGCATTAGAGAACCGATTTCTCAAAAACTTCGATACGACGAATCGGTCATCTCTCGCAGAAGTGCAGCGATTTCTACCAGACCCACGCCTTCGGACAAAGCCACCGGTCTGCAGGAACCGTTGGTACACTCTTCGAACAGAAAAGCGACTCAAATGCAATTGCCGAGCAACATCACACTGACGTAGTCCTGATTGCAGTAGTGCGATAACTTGGGCGGCTTCAGCAGCAGTAGTGTCCATCTTCAAGGACGTTTTTCTGATGAAAGATATTCTTCTGTGTCTTCTTCGACTGTTGGTAGCAAATTTATCCCCCGATAAGCTGTATCGACCCTTTTATACCCAAAAAACAAAACAATACAAACAAAATTTGAAGAGGAGAATCAGTTCCATTGTCATTCACAGTGACTTAAAGTGTCAAGCTTTTTCTTTAATCAAATGATTGATTGAATTTACGGACGTGCGATTTTTTTGAAGCCGAGTGTATTATGCAGGATTAATATGCATATACTGGTCCCATCTTGTTAGATTATTGCAAAGGCCGCGCGGGTTTCACATCTTTCTTGGAATATCATATCTTCGCTTGTGTGAAATGTATGTGTATGAGGTAGATATTTGTAAGATCCGATCACTTAAGTTTCTACATATCACACCGATTTGCCCTACGTCGTGGTTGACTGCTTCTGAAATTGCAAAAAAAAGTCAATCAATTTGTATGAAGAGTCCGACATTAAATTATGCGTTATAGTCGTGGAAAAAAACGAGTGATGAGTACAAGCCCATGTTAACGAGTCGTACACGTTATTTGTTACACCGTGTATAAACAAATTGCTGCGCGAATTTTTTTGATCTCGTATTGTTTAATGGAATAGACGGACTCCATGTTCAACTGTTAACATCTTTCGGCTTACATTATGATGATGACGATTTGACGTTTATTAATAGTGTCCATTTATTATGATTTTCGTGGACGTCTTTTGGCTGATGATGATGATTTTCCAGCGTGGGGCGTGGCCCTGGCGTGGGTGACAATCGCCTGCTGCTGCGGCTACGGCGGGCTGGCGAACTCGGCGCTGTCCTACCAGGGCGTGCTGCCGCTCAGCCGGCTCACCTACTGCGCCTACCTGGTGCACCCCACCATAATGATGTACACCTCCGCGCTGCTGGACGGCCCGCTGCACATGCAGAATTCCATGGTCGTGAGTATCTATCTGTTTCTCGCCAACTCGTGACTAGTAACTCACTTATCGCAGGCCAGATTCATGTCGCTATTTCATGACCTACTTTCAAAGTTGCTGAAAAATTGAAGATGTTACTAATGAAACTGCGCAACTTTTCCAAAGGAGCCTATGCAATCAAATTAAGAAGAATTTTGCTTACTTTAAGTTTGCAAGTAAATGAGTGGTGAGTCAAAGTTGTTCAGATTCAGCAGTAGCGTCTACCAAAAAGGGAATAAATGACAACTTTAATATGACCTTAATAAAGCTGAATCTAAGCTAATCTGAATTTTAGTCATAAAAATGAATATTTCCCTCTGTTCTTTTAAATTCTTCTGCGAATTCTCTGCGGATCTCTGTGTAAAAGTTATTTGGTATTATGAGCGAGGAAACCTCAGTTAACTGGTCTTACTCTACTACCATTCATAAAACAGGCAATTTAACTTTAACTTTGTTGCGAAACATCAATAAATCTCTAGTGTAAGGGTCGCGGATCAAACCTGAAAATCGTGAAGGAAAACATGCAAATGACTGAGCGATCCGAGGGGATAACCCCGTAGACCGATCCTACAACCCGTGAAACTGACAAAGTATTATATTCAGATTCGATGCAAGAATTTTCGATTACAACATTTTGTTCCCAAAACTTATACATTATTCCCTCGAGATACCGCAAAAAATAAACGCAAAGCAATTTTAATAAAAAAACGCGGGCTGACGGATCAGTAGCGGCACAATACGGCAGAAATCTGTATCCCTTTGAAATATATATTTTCAATATTACAGCGAAAAATAACCAATGCAAAGTAGGGATTATAGCGATATAATTTAGTTGTATTCGTCGGTTATTTTTTTAATAACGTGAAACGTAAACATTGAGGACGGTCCACCTGAAATGAGATTAAGCGCCTCCTTTGACACTCGCGGCAACAAAAACATTTGGGACTAAGATACCCTGAATATTTTATGCCAAAGGCTCGATACGATAAGGGACCTCCGTTTTTAGGTAGTATGGATAGACTTAACCAAAACGTACTGTCATCATCATCTTTTAGCCATTAGATACATTTAAAGGTAAGTTTCTTCGCTAGGTATTATGTAACAGTTTCTTCGTCATCATCTTTTAGCCATTAGGTACATTTAATGGTAAGTTTCTCCGCTAGGTATTATATAACAGTATTCTCGAATACACCTACTTACGTCTGAAATATATAAAATACTTTCTGAATACAGTCTGAAGCTGGGATCAAGAATGTTGGGTTTTAGTTGAGGCTTATTGAACGTATTATGTCGATTCCCTGAAGTATCAATGTGTAATTTCATTGGGTACGTATAAAAAAAAGTAGATATAAATAAGAACCCAAATTTCTGAAAAGTCCAGTGAAGATTAATTCGATCAATCATTTCTGAAAATGGAATGTAGAGCTGCAATTCATTCTCTTCTCTCTTATCGTGTGGCACAATTTAACCGTCCTATCCACTAGGTATAAGCGGCGGTTGCCTGGTGTTGCACTTATCATCACCCTCGGTCACGTGTAGGGCATTTTAGACTTACCCGCACGGACGTGTGCAACGCGACCATCATACACATCTGGAAATCAGATGTGTAGGTTTCTTCAAGATGTTTTCCTTCACCGTTAAAGCAGTCGGTATGAAATGCACGTAAGTTTCGAAAAACTCATTGGTGCACTGACCAGGATTTGAACCCGAGACCTCTGGTTAGGAGGAAGGAGTCACTAATAAGGCAATTCATTTGTGAACATACATTTATTATTTCAGTTTTGTTATACGCTTTGCAATACTTTTATTAATACACTTTTATTAGTTTCACCTGTAACCAACTTCTAATGTCGTATCGATTTGTAACTTTGCAAATGTAAGTGATACTAATGACAATAAAATAATTTGGTTCCGTCGAGCTAATCAGATGATGAAACTAGGAGATGGATAATGGGACTCTCCAATGGCTTCTAGTAAACCCCTCGAGTTTTGGCTCATTTTAATTCGTTTCAACGATTCCAATACATTACAGTAACGGATTTTTAAGTTTTTGTTACCATCAATGGGTTCTTACTTTTTAGGTAAATATCTAGTCAATATTTTTTATTTACAGCTCACTATATACGCGGGCTACGCAGTGATGGCGTTCCTGGCGTCGTTCGCGATCTCACTGGCCTTCGAGGCGCCAGCAGTGAGGCTGCTGAAGATCATCAGTGGGGGCCACCGCCGCAAACGACAGTGATAACTTATTGACTAGTTAAGGACTTTACACGATACAAGGAGCGGGGCTTGACGTGTCTCGAGTAGGGTTGACACAAGTGACTTCTGGTACGATCAGCTACAATGTATACAAACCTTCAGATATTTTCCTGTAACCCTGACACAACTGGATCTGGACCTTATAAAAAAAAAATTGAATTTCCCGGATTACTGGCATCCCTAACTTCGAGGCCTGGCATCACGTTCTCTTGTCCAGTAAACAAACAGGGTACTTTTATCGATTAATGTTTTAACGCTCGTGGGTTCTTCATATTTTCGGCAAATGCGATCCGTAATGCATTCATAATTATCAACTCCTAAGAGAATAAACAAGGTGTAAATAGTAAAATAATTATTCCATTTCGGATCAGGTGGGCTTCAACGCGAAATGTCCTTGTTGGCTAAACGACCGCCATATAATACGCCATGGGAGCAAAACGTCCGCAATTGAAAAGGTATGCTAGTTCTGAAGCAAAATGTCTTTGTTAATAAATGATCGCAATATACAGCGTCACAGAAGTAAAACTTCCGCAATTTACTCTGTAACTTCCATTTTTTGCAATATGTTTGTCTATTTTAGAATTTAACTTATAAATACGGACAGACGGGTTTGGTTGGGCCCGTGCCCTAGCAGTGGAGACAATTAAATAGTGATTAGGAAAATTACTGAAATGAAGTTTAAAAATAGCACAAGGAGATTGTGCCTATACTTACCATTAAGAAATCTTTCTTTTGTAACATCTTTAATTTAGGGTTCCGTACCTCAAAACAAAATAAAAACCGGCCAAGTGCGAGTCGGACTCGCGTACCGAGGGTTCCGTATAAATTCATAATCACACATGTATTGAACTCTATATTTCTTATATTTGAGTTGATTGAATTAAAGGTAATTTGCGGTTTACGATTTATGACGTATTAAAAAAAAACTACTTACTAGATGTCGTTCAAACCAATTTTCGGTGGAAGTTTGAATAGTAGTGTACATCATATATTTTTTCCAGTTTAATCATTCTCTTATTTTAGAAGTTACAGGGGGGGGGGACACACACATTTTACCACTTTGGAAGTGTCTCTCGCGCAAACTATTCGGTTTAGAAAAATGATATTAGAAACCTCAATATCATTTTTGAAGGAAATAAATGAAAAAAAAATTTTTGAGTTTCAATTCTAAGTATGGGGAACCCCCAAAATTTATTGTTTTTTTTCTATTTTTGTGTGAAAAATCCATAGATATCCCACACGTATAGGTTTGATGAAAAAAAATTTTTCAGTTTCAATTCTAAGTATGGGGAACCCCCAAAATTTATTGTTTTTTTTCTATTTTTGTGTGAAAATCTTAATGCGTTCACAGAATACATCTACTTACCAAGTTTCAACAGTATAGTTCTTATAGTTTCGGAAAAAAGTGGCTGTGACATACGGACGGACAGACAGACAGACAGACATGACGAATCTATAAGGGTTCCGTTTTTTGCCATTTGGCTACGGAACCCTAAAAATAAAGAGTTCAAGACATGTGTGATTATGAATTTATACGGAACCCTCGGTGCGCGAGTCCGACTCGCACTTGGCCGGTTTTTTTTTTAGGTACGAGTACCTATATGCATTAGAGACAATTTGTTTTCATGACATGTTTCATTGAAAGCGATTTGCTTTATGGACTATTTGATTTAGGGACGATTTGCTCGTTGACCGTTTTCAATTGCGGACGTTTTGCTCCCATGGCATATTATATAGCGGTCGTTTAGCCAACAAGGACATTTCGCGTTGAAGCCCACCTGATCCGAAATGAATTATTCGACCAAATGTTATAAGTAATTTTATTTCTTCTTAATTGAATTGCTTTTTATATACCTAAGTAAATATTTTTAAGTTTTGTACTATAACTATTATCATGTTTCTTGTTTATGTAAGGTCTTACAAAATCAGCTAAAATGATTGGAACCGCCCTGGTTTAAATCATTTCATGAAACTGAATGACTTTCCCCAAGTAACCTATGTTCATTTCGCAAAAAATACACTTTCCATACTGAATAAACCATCTGATCTGATCGAGTTTTTATAGAAAAGTTACAAAGATTCTTTTTTTTACCCACAATTGTTAAGCCCTTGATTCTTTCGCGACTTGACTATGAATTCCTTGGGAAAAGATAATCAGTTTTAAAATTACTGTAGAAGTCCCAGTTTAATCTGATTTTGTAAGACCTTAAAGATCATTTTTTTTATTCTGGTCAAATGAAACAAAAAAATATACTACTTTTTAAACAAACGACAAAAATGTTTGGACTTTCCATGTAAAAATGGTCAATCCGATGATGGATTTGTAAAAAGAGTTATAAAAAAAATAAAAATGTGACCCGAATAGTAATAGCGTGGATATTTTCCTTCTTCTTCCTCGGTCCCTAAAAGCTGAGGATCGCGACCACAAATAAGTATCTCAATTAGCTGCGGTTGTAGGTGCTATGGACTGCCCTCTGTATGTTTCCTCCTACAGGTTTCTTCGCTACATCTATCTATTTATCATCTAGCGAATATATTCATATCCGCCATTAAAATCTTTTTATATCTAGATAAAATTTCTTATAAGATTAAAACTGAGTTGTGTTTATATTCCTCTTGCTACCCTATTCTATATTTAGAAGTGGTGAAGCTACCTTGTGGTATCGATTCACATAAAATAAATAAAGACGTAGTCGTAGTAATAAACAAACGCACACTAAGCGCGATAAACAAAAATGAATAGGTAGGTATTAAGACATACTATTAAGTATCTACTGTTTTTGTTTTATCAGAAATCCATTGACTTTGCTATCTATAATTCACAAGTAATGGGTACTTAACTGCTTACACAACACAAAAGTTTTACGACAAGTAGGTAGTTCAAGTTTCGTGAATTCAGAACCTCATTTGTCCCAGTTCTGCCTATACAAAATGTAACAAAAAGGTGTAGCCATTCTCTAAGGAGACCTTTTGCTCATTAAATCTGAAAAACCTTTTTTTCTGTTGCGAGTACTTTTCAGTTCTGAATCAAATAAATTTGTATGAAAACGTGCCTAATTTTTTTCTATTTCAGCAAATTTGTAGAAAAAAAACTTGAGTTCAATGGCACATTTTTGTGATAGACAGGGTTAATTTTGGACCCTCCACCAAAACTTCACAGTGGCTTCTTTATGAAACTAAACAACTTTTCCCAAGAACGAATGGTCAATTCGCAAAAAATTTTTGGACCTTGTTTCATACTAATTTGATCACGCGATCGGCCTATTTTGTATGAAGATGCCCATTTTTTTGCGAATTGACCATTGGTTATTGGGGAAAATTGCTCGTTTCATGAACTGTAAAAGCCACTGTAAAGTTTTGGCGGGGGGGTCCAAAAATAACCCCATAGAGGAAATTGTTATTACAAAATAGATAATTATTCCTATAACACTACAAAACTCAAATAAATTCATTATAATTTGTAAAGTTTATGCGTGCTGAAGTTTTCTTTCCGCGTTAAAAGAAATAAATTACACAGAAACTAAAATGTTTAATAGGAACTTGATATGTGATACATATTATAATATGCAATCATCGCGGCATCGTCATTACTTACCTTTAGGTGAGATAATGCCAAGGGCGTGTAGATAAAAAAAAACTGATTAAAGTTATTTTCTTTATGAAAATAAACTTCCGTGTCTAGCCTCTTAAGCTAGAAGAATAGACCAGAGATCACAGCAAGAGACGGCAGAATGGTTTGAACATTTCCCCATTTCCCCTTGACTGGGGCGAATCCATTAGGATTGCTCTCACGGGAGCCATCGACTAATAAGTATGATAGTATACCTTCCTGCCTGACTTCTACCTATTTTACAATCTCACATTGTTAGAACAGGTGCAACTAAACGTAGTTTCAAAAATATTCGAACAGCTCACTTATTACATGAAAAAGTTTGTGTAGGTACACTATACTTGGTAAGTAGATGTATTCTGTGAACCGCATTAAGATTTTCACACAAAAGTAGAAAAAAATCAATAAATTTTGGGGGTTCCCCATACTTAAAACTGAAACTCAAAAAACTTTTTTCATCAAACCCATATGTGTGGGGTATCTATGGATAGGTCTTCAAAAATTATATTGAGGTTTCTAATATCATTTTTTTTCAAAACTCAATAGTTTGCGCGAGAGACACTTTCAAAGTTGAAAAATGCAAACTTCCACCGAAAATTGGTTTGAACGAGATCTAGTGAGTAGTTTTTTTTTTAATACGTCATAAATCGTAAACCGCAATTTACCTACAACGAACTACAAGAACTTTTATATTATGTTACTTGCTGTTACGGAACCCTTCATGGGCGAATCCGACTCGCACTTGGCCGCTTTTTGATATCTAACAACAAAAAGTACAAAAGTGCTTCTTTAATAAACAAAACGTCGGTAACTTTTGAATAAATGAGGTGGACCCAAAACAATGGAGAGAAATAAATACAGTCATCGTAATTCTAATGTTTCTCAAGCGCAAACAAAAAAAACCGGCCAAGTGCGAGTCGGACTCGCGCACCGAGGGTTCCGTATAAATTCATAATCATGTGTGATTATGACGTCTTGAACTCTATATTTTTAGGGTTCCGTAGCCAAATGGCAAACAATGGAACCGTTATGGATTTCTGTCTGTCTGTCCGTCTGTCCGTCCGTATGTCACAGCCATTTTTTTCCAAAACTATAAGAACTATACTGTTGAAGCTTGGTAAGCAGATGTATTCTGTGAACCGCATTAAGATTTTAACACTTAGAACTGAAACTCAAAAATTTTTTTTCATCGTGTGGGGTATCTATGGATAGGTCTTCAAAAATGATATTGAGGTTTCTAATATCATTTTTTTCTAAACCGAATAGTTTGCGCGAGAGACACTTCCAAAGTGGTAAAATGTGTGTCCCACCCCCTGTAACTTCTAAAATAAGAGAATGATAAAACTAGAAAAAATATATGATGTACGTTACCATGCAAACTTCCACCGAAAATTGGTTTGAAGGAGATCTAGTAAGTAGTTTCTTTTAATACGTCATAAATCAACTCAAATATAAAAAATATAGAGTTCAAGACATGTGTGATTATGAATTTATACGGAACCCTCGGTGCGCGAGTCCCACTCGCACTCGCCGGTTTTATTTATATTTGAGTTGATTGAATGAAAGGTAATTTGCTGTTTACGATTTATGATGTATTAAAAAAAAATACTTACTAGATCTCGTTCAAACCAATTTTCGGTGGAAGTTTGCATGGGAATGTACATCATATATTTTTTCTATTTCAATTTCAATTCTTTATTTGCCAAGTAACAATGTAACATTACTTTTAGCTCGTCCAATACAAAAAAAAATCAGTTAATAATAATAATTGGCATTAAAATTAAAAATATTTTCCTTTCTAGTTTTATCATTCTCTTATTTTAGAAGTTACAGGGGGGGACACACACACATTTTACCACTTTTCATGTGTCTCTCGCGCAAATTATTCGGTTTAGAAAAAAAAGATTTTAGAAACCTCAGTATCATTTTGAAGACCTATCCATAGATACCCCACACGTATAGGTTTGATGAAAAAAAATTTGAGTTTCAGTTCTAAGTATGGGGAACCCCCAAAATTTATTGTTTATTTCTATTTTTGTGTGAAAATCTTAATGCGGTTCACAGAAACTTACCAAGTTTCAACAGTATAGTTCTTATAGTTTCGGAAAAAAGTGGCTGTGACATACGAACGGACAGAAAGACAGACGAGCGGTAGTGGTAGGGACTTTGTGCTAGGTAGAAAAAAATATTGACGATTTAAAAGCATGTGTAAAGCATCTACTTAAATAAAAAACATTTTGAGTTTGAGTTTATAGATACACAAAAGCTTCGTTGGAGCTGCCATTTTAACTTCTAAGAATTTACGCATCTTTAGATAAAACGCGCAAAGATGAGAAAAACACCATCCGATTGCAGGATAGTCGCAATTAGTATTCTTTACTTAACTATAAAGTTTTCGTTTGGTATTTGAGATTTAGAAACCAACGAATGCAAAAACAGATGACTGCACAAATGAGTGTATAAGCGGACTGCATGACGGCGCGAGGCGAGTCTCGGGGTGTCGACACCAAGACATTAAGCTTCGAGTGCACTAATTGCTTCGCCGTTTCCGCTGCGAAAAAGACTCCAGCTGTTAATTAAAAACATTTTGCGCCGTGGTAATGGAAGTGTTTCATTACTGCTGCTGGCTCGGCTCGGATGTCCCTCGCTTTGCCGACTGGCGGCTAGTACTTGCTATCCCGATCCTGCCGCCATCGCATCGCCAGCTGCACGCGAAGACAGCAAATTCATAAATTTTCTTACGATTCCAAAATTAAGTTTAAGTGAAAATTATAGGTAAGGTAACATTCTGTTTCAATAGCGTTTCCTTTCTCATCGTGTTATATTCTACGTTCCCGTCATCGATCAAGTAAACATTCTTGTAGAAGTACGTACACACCATTGATTAGTAGAATTTGGGAAAATTACTGTGTAACTAAAAGTCGAAATACCTGCTTTTACTCGACTGCTCCATTGGAGGGTAATGTATTATTAAAACTTAATCTAGTATAAAAAAGTTTTGTAAATTGACTTGGCTTTTAGGCAAGTAGTTATACCTAAAGGTATTTTTATTGGATTTGGCCAACTAGATGTCAAGTAAGAAGGTAGGCTGGTTCCGGCAGCGAGGGGCTTGATCCGCACTAACCAAATCAAAGTGGATCTCTTGTCTCGGAAAAGACGTTAGGTAGGATATTGGATAAACGGACAAATTAATACTTACAACTACTTAGAGACAAACTATGTAGAGAAAGGTATAGTTTTGCTTTTAACAGAGATTTGCTACGATATGATAAAGGGAAAGATTAAAACAAAAACGTATACAGGATGTTAAAATTGTGCGTTTGAAATTTTAAGGAGTAACTCAGAATCAAGTATAGACTCCAGGAAAAATAAATACTCAAAAAATCCGCTCTTCAAATGTATTTTTTCAGGTTACAATAAATCTGATTATATTTCAATAAATCTGAATAGTGAAACAAGAATTTGTATGAAAAACTGAAAAAAAAGACGTTGTAGATCGGATTTTTTCAATACTTTTCCTGTATTTCTATACTCAGAATTAACTGAGTTCCCTTTAAAATTTAGTTAAATTACAAAGGGTAGTAATGAAACGGGCTTCTATTAAATAGCATTATTCGCCTCTAAAAATCTACATTGTCCTCTGCATTACTAAGTCAGCGACCATGAATGGGCGTCTTAAAAATACTATCTAAGCCACTATAAATCTTCGATATAAGCTTCTGTTTATACAACTCAGCTTGGTAGTTATTTTTTAGCATCAAAATTTGTAACACGCATTCAATTAGTCACTTCTAAAATCTTTATATATGACACCAAAAAAGTAATTCATCATTTGACATCAAATTTTATAACTCAGTACAATTAAAATGTAGTTAAACATAAATAATACGTAGCTCGTTCTATGTATATTGATTGATCATCAAATGTAGGTACCTAAAATTATCATCAAATACTAAATTATGTTCACTAAATACATATATAAAAACTAATAAAGGGAGATAAAACATAACATTTTATTGCGGGTTAAAATCATTACCCTCCTTTTTGCTTCGCCGTAGTCGGGTAAAAACAATTCAGTATACTATTTCACATGCAAAATTATTATACTTATATGAAGTTTACTAGTTGATATTTGAAGCTTAAACAATATTTTTGAGGAACACATGTTGAAGCTGGAACACGTAAAATGTTGGTGAGTTGTAAAATCCGTGGCTGAGTTAGTAAATTAGGTGGTGATGTATGAATTTATAATAGAATTTTTAATATTTATATAACAATTAGGTATTTCAATATGTAGGACAAGTTAAAATACCTAATTGTTGTTCTTTGCTTGACGCTTTCTTTGGAATATTTAGTTGGCTTTGTGAAGAAGACGAATAAGTTTATTAGAGCTTTTTAATTTTCCCGTTGCTTTTTTATGAAATTAGAGGTTGAGTTCCGTGGCCAAATAAAATATTTGTGGCTTAATTTAGAATTCCCCAATTACAAATTACTCAAATACAAAACAACATTGTAAATGTGTACTCATGTTTTGACGTCATGAAGTTGTTCCTTTGTAATGGTAAGTTACTGGGGTAAAAGTTGATAGAGAAAATAGAAGAATCTCAATTAGGATCTTCACAAACTAGCGAGCGAACAACGCGCGGTCCACTCGAGAAGGAATCTGCGGGAAGGGATAAGTTACTAAGTTACGAGGGATGCGGTCACGTAAACTTGCCCACCGCCCACACCGACACCGACCAAGCCACTTGTGTTTCTTATTATTTATACCTAAGCACCTATTTGTAAACAGTGAGTTCAAGGCTACGAGTACAACTATACTTATGATTATTAATAAACCAAAAAAAAATTCGGGATAATTTATGAATGGTGAAAAAATATCTGAGTTGTATGACTCATGATTACTTTTACAGCCTATATCGTCCCACTATTGGAGCACGGGTCTCTTTCTATGCCTCACCTAACTCCGCACCGAAACTTCAAAACTGCGATCCTATGGCAAAATATACGGTACTCGTGAAAAATTAAATTACTTAACCATACATTAGTACTAGTATACAGTATCAACACTCCATGCATTTAGGGTGTACAAATGTCATAGGTTTATACTGTTACAGTAGGTTTAAAAGTAGTTTCACATAAAATAAAACTTTCCATACGAAGTTCGCAAATTGACTAATTAATAGGAAGTCGTTTTTGGTACGATCGACTGTAGGATGTAGGTATGTCTAGGTTTATTGAAAAAAGTTCATGAGTAGCATTTACCGCATTTAACGACAACATCCGTATAAATCCCGATTTCGTCTTTAATTGTTTCTGAACTACTTTTTGGGGTACTATTAGTAGTTAGCTAGAGTTCATACGAGGGATGGAGCTGAGAACAAAATCACACTAACCTAATAAAAACAGACTAATATTGATTGATTAATAATAATAATAATAAATTATTTATTTGATACAAAGTAATGACATTTACATTTTAAACAACACACTAACCCTCCCACTAGGATTCCCTGTGTCGGTTTTGTAAACTATCCTGTTAATTTTAAAATAATTTTACTTATAATCGGATTAGATACGTATCGGAGCAGTAGGTATTACTTTTTTAAATTTAATGAGAAAATAAGATTATCGTAGGATGAAAATGTTACATACGCTAAAAGGAGTCATATCTATTCATCCGATTCATTTCGTATGGTAAAACTGTAAAACTCGTTCCGAAAAAACACGTTACTCTCACCGGTCTCGTATGGTCTGTTTAAACAAATCTCGAAAAATAGGTCACAAATAATTTTTTGATGTACAGCGCGGTTTTATGTTTACGTTGTTTCCACACTAGATTCCTGAAGATTTCAAAAGACGATACATAATAAAAGGTTGTTTGTCGAACAAAATAAAGGGAAGCTCGCGGAACGATGCTGGATGTAATGAAATGAGTTTCGAGTTTTCGGGGCTAGTCCTATTTAGTATCTGGCGAATTACTGTACCCTATAAAACCGATCACAACTTGTTTGTCGAATAAGTCTAAATTTAATACACAAAATTATGAGAACTCATGACACTACGCATAAGCTCATTTTAAACGGTTTTATATTGTTTGCTCTCAGAATCTTGTTGAAGACTTAAACTTTTTTATCACATATTTAAGCTAACAACCGATCTAACCGAAAGTGTAATAGTGTTCTGTGGTCATTACTGACACTCATGAACATCTATAAGAAAGGTTTTTAGAACCTTACCGATTCTAGGGGACCGAGACACAAAAGCTTTTATGCAGATAATTAGATTATTTCACCCCATCCTCCGCAATTCAGCGTGCTGACGATAACAAGTATAAAGCGAGTAGTGGTACACACCGTATCGGATCTTGTATAATAAGGTAGAACCACTAACAAAATTACCAAAGTCCTTTATAATTTTAATAGAAATATGTTCGGATAAAAGAATGAAAAGGCAAGAAGGGCAAAGAGTCAACCGGTGCCAAATGCCACTTAAACCTTTCTTCAATATAATGCCCCGAATGGATTGGCAGAAGATCCCGTCCGGCGCCAATTCGAACTTGGATTTTCTCGTTTTGGATAGATCCAAGTTCTCTCACTCCCTAATTCATGATAAAGCTATCGAAGTAAAACGTTTTAAAGAAGCTTACGATAAAAAAGTCCATTAGATAAGTACGTAAGTACTTATCTCAGTTCTGGTGCGACGAAAAATACCAATTCCACGCTATTTTACTTTGTCATTTTCTTTTTCCATTTTCTGATTATCATCCTGAAATCTGAAATTTATTTTTGCAAATTGGTGCGAATCTCGGCGAACATTAAAAAATATGAGATTGCGATTTTATGTTGATGGATAGCGGTAGTAAGAGTGGTGTGCCATAACAATTTTGGGGTAATTCAAAATTAAAATGCAATCTTTATCAGGGACCTGACTAATATATTACATTACGTGTTACTCTGGTTAGCGTTAAAAACAAAAATGTATTTTCCGAAGAATGAAAACCGGAATACCGGAGGTTGCTTTGATCTAAAATTCAATTCTTTGTCAATACCAAACAACCAAAAAAAGGGCTCAGTATTTTTAAGTGCCGATGGTACAACAATTTGGTTGGCATAAATCTAATGGTTAATATATTACCAGGTATGTTTAAAACGAAATAAAAATACGTTTTTATTCTGTTCACAATTTGTGCACACTTCGTTTTATCTTTATCTTATAACTAACAAAAGTTTACGGTACGAAATCACGAAATCATTGGTCTGTTTTTTAAAATAATCGCCATGAATTGGTTTATTGTAAAGGTTGTCATGTGCACCATAAACTTATATTGTATGTGCACTCGGCACTACTATCAGTTGCACGTTCTAATGAAGACCTATAAAAATATCTGTAGTTCAAAGATGGTTTAAGATTCAAGAAAAGTACAGGTTTCGATTTAATTCATTTTTATCACAGATAAAAGTAGGTCGAATCACACCCCGAAAGGAAGCAACGAAACGCGAACGCCCGAAGGTATTATACGTGTAGCCAAGTCAATGTGTAAAACGGTTTTACTACTAAAACCCTATTATGCATGAACTCGCTTTATGCCGTTCACTGGTTCTTCGACATTGAAAGAGGCCTTTACTCGTAGTCGTCTATGTACGCAATTATTGAACTAGCTGCGATCCTTTGTTAGCTCTGTGGGGTGTGGGCACGTGTAGCTAGCGGTAATATTAATGTAAATTCATGTAAAGTTTGAGCAGTAACCGCATAGATTTCTCACTATGTTAGCTTGAATACTTACACAGGTTACTATTACTTACACAGGTTTTTTTTTATAAATATTTTTGATTGTATTTATATGTATATCTGTTACCCACGTATTTAGAACTTTTACTGCTTATTTCTTCCATTAGAAGTGCCATTCTGCAATAACAAAAGGTATAACAATAAACATGTCAATAACCGTCTGTTTACATTTTACTGTGGTATAGACCAAGGTTCGGAACCGGTTAACAAATACCGGTTAATTTCGTTCGAATTTCGGTTAACGATTCCGTTCAGGTTAAAACCGGTTTCCAGCTTAACCGGTAAATTTGAATAAAATATCGGTTAATCAGGAAGCGGTTTTCTAACCGAAATAAGAACTAAATTAACCGGTTAAAACCAAACTTAGTCAAGTACAGGCGCGTCGCGCGGGTGCCACTGCCCGAGTCTTCTGCTCACTTTCTCGCACGCTTTCAATTGATTGCACGCGGCAAACATGCCTACAAAGTCGCATAATCTTCAAATTAACCGGTTAATTCCGTTCGAACGAAAAAATATCGGTTTTGGTTAAACCGGTTAAATATACCGGTAACCGAAACCTGAACGAAACCTTAACCGAAATTATTTCGATATAGGGGTCAATGACCGAAACCGGTATTTTCAAAAAACCGGTTTCCGAACCCTGGTATAGACTATTATCTAATTTATGGTATAGATTAGTTTTGCATAACCAACCGATTTAGTTATTTTACTGATTATTTGAAATGAATGTTTCGATCGGTCAAATCAAAGAAAGCTTCCCAGCTCTTCCCACTTCCCAGAGCAGTGTGGCGATCAGGGCTGGCCAAACTTTGATAATAAAGGTTACAAGCCTCGGTCTGGCCAGAGTAGAGAGAGTAGGTGATCTGCTCGCCGGTAGTAGACTATAATACTTATGTATATGGTGTTGTTGACCAAACACGCAGGGTTGTGCCTCACTGTAGAAGTGTATGTACTTACCTATTCCGGGTGATACAAAATGACCGACAAAGTTTTAACTGTGGCTTCTAATCATGAATTTAGAGAAATTTTCCTAAAAAACACCTATAAATACCAAAAAATCACTTCCCATACAAAATTCGTTAATCAGCTTACCAATTTTTATGAGATGGCAATTTTTTTTGGGATTTGACTATGAGCTTATTATCGGGCAAGGTTTTAGGAGTAGAATACCTGCATAAAGTGCTACTTTATTAGTGCCCAATATTTTAGCGAGATTCAAAATCAGAAGTAAAAGTGCTTACTAAAATATCGGCTACTAATAATGTTAGTACCTTATACCTATTAATAATTATGTAATTTCATTTAAAAAAAAACTGACTGACTCAATGGCTAGCGCTCTGTTGATCCGAGGGTCGTAGGTTCGATTCCCACCTTGGCACACATGTGTTTGCCCTGTGTCTGGGTGTATTTTAATGATATAATATTTACGTTGGTATTTAAAACGCATTAGTGTATATATGTATGTATGTTTATATAAAAAAAATGCCTGGAATAAAATAGTATTTTATTTTATTCATACAATAATTATCGACCAAAAGTGAAACCCACTATATTATGTCTTATAACTAATTAAAATTGAATCACATAGGTACATCATAGGTATCAAGGAGAACTACGAAGCCGTGTATTTATTAGTAACTTACTAAACGCTCTTAGATCAGTGATCTCTGAGAATAACTATCGTCACAGAATACCCAATAGTACAAATACTATAGTAAACTACGACAGACCGAGTAATAGAATATTTTTACCGTGTAACGTATTTCATACGATTTCTTATAGATAACATATAAATAGGTACGGTAAAATATAACAAGCGAGAAATCGTGTCGTCGCGACGTCGTTGGTGCGGCCGGCGGCGTCGCAGCGGACAGCGTGCGGTACGGCCGGCAGATACTCATGTGACTAAGCTGAGCGGCGGCGGCGCGGCGTTGCAGCAGCTCTCGGTCGGCACACGGCGCATGCGCGGCCGTCTGCGTGATTCTAGATGCGTCATGTAGACCGGGAGCTTACTGCATTTTATCAGTCACACACATCATTGCGTATTTGTATTGTATTTTGTATGGTACTAACCATTATAATAATTAACTGATTGTTAAACAGCAGATACATACAAATACATAAAGATATAGGTCATTTCAATCAAATGGTACCTAAATAAACTTAGTAGGCAACTGAAGTTGACATGTGTCAGTTCCATAGTAAGTTTGATTTTTACCTTTTGCTTTTTCTTGATTGGAACAAGGTATATCAAGGCTATTTATTAGTCGGGTCTAACGTGACAACTTTTGTTGTAACACTTTTTAAATAAATGATACAAAAATTGACTTGTAGGTCAAATCAGAAAAAAGAAACGTGGTAGGTAACCCAAAAATAGCAAATCCGAGAATAATGAGCGGTACCACCGCACGAAGGAAAGGAACGACAGGCTTAGAAAAAGTTTGTGAAAATAATCAGAATAAGAGCGGTTCAATTAAAAGGAGCTAGTATTTAAATTATATTATTATTATTGCGCAGTGGCGATTTGATAGCAATAAAAAAATCTTAAGTTCAGACTGTATTTATATTAAATGAAAAATTAAAGCCCCCTGGCTCCTGGTCTATAATCATTGTAAAATTACGTCGATAAAGCCCATCACTTAAAAGTTTAAACACAGTGATAAATTGATAATAGTGATCAAAAATATACAGGTGACTGCCACATACCCAAATGCTAACCTCTTAACTGGTGATTTTACTTATGAACTGAACAACTTTTGTTCTAGAACTTTGCTTAAATTGCATAATCTTTTTGGTTTCTTATTATGAACTACGCTCAATAAGCTGATCGATTTGTATGAAAAGCATAGAAAAAAATGTGATTTGTCCAACGTTATATAGAACAAGTTTTTCAGTTTCAAGAGTGGAATCACCAGTTAAGAGATGTGCAGGTATTACTAATCACTTGTAGGTATAATGTAAATGTTCCTCCGTGAGTTACCAAAGAATGGAATAAGTGGCTTTAATATTTTGTTTTTTCAATATCATATCAGTCGGTATCTTGAATAACGACAATTCTGGATTTGAATTCCAGAAACACAACAATATTTTCGCTTTGTAGATGCAGTCATTTTTTTTTACACGCGATGGCGTCGATGTCGTGTCGTGTCAAGAGACGGCAAGTGACTAACACGTCACGTCACTCAGCCGCGGTGCAGCCCCAACAGTTTCACCTCGGTCACCTCGGCATTTTCTGCTTTTGTGTGCGTAGACGGCGGTGCCTACTGGCGCGCACACATACAAGCCGCGCGATGTACCATTGTATGAAGATAACCTACTATTTATACTATGGTCTGGCTGTATGTAGCGCAGCAGATAATTATATCTCATTTGTAAAAAGCAATATTTTCCAGACAGCGTTTATTTCTCCTACAAACAAAAACCAAACCAAAAGTTTATTTTTAAAATTTAACTCTCGCCGTCATCTGAAAAAGCGTCGGTTTCAATTCAAGTCGTAGCCAAGTATCAGTGAGTTTTAAAGATTTTTCGTACATTTACGTACCGATTAAAACACATTTTAAAGAAACCTCCACATCTTACCATTAGATGTGTAAACTAGAAATATAATACCAGGCAAAAACCACCCATTTTAAGAAATGGATCGCATGATTATGTAGTTATGCTACACAATGACGTTGCTATAGTAATTTCAATTTCAAATAGTGGCTATCACATTAACAATACTTAACTATAAAATAGATATACAGATATAATAAATGCATGCTGCGTAATACTACTGCGTATTACTATTCTGAGCGATCCTTGAGATAGATTATAATCTATCTACCTGTGTTGATGGGCACTTGATTCAATAGTGTTAGGCCTATTCGTATTCTGCCGTTTCTGCCAGCTAACTTACCAGTTAGCAATTAAAGGTAAGCAAACGCTAGCTCACCTAAACTAAACTACACACAGAATAAATTAGGATTTATTTATATTGGATTTAATTTAATTGTGACGTTAGTGTGAAGAGTTTACCAGCTTTAAAAAAAAAATGATACAAATAATGCCTTTATCATTCAATAGGACTAATTCCGATAAAATAAATATCCAATTTTATGGAATATGTATTTAGGGCACGTATACATATTACGTGACTGGTTTAGGGTAGGGAAGGCATTTTTCCAAAAAAAGACTCATCTGGTCATGGTGAAGAAAATAACTTTACATATACAGGATTATTTTTGGATTGGACTTTCCCCAAATAATTAGTATGAAAGGCCCAAAAATTTTTTTGCGAATCGACCATTGGTTACTTGGAGAAAGTTGCTCAGTTTCATGAGTAGAAGTCACTGTAAAGTTTTAGTGGGGGGTCCAAAAATAATCCTGTATAGCGTAAAAAATAGGTATAGGATCCATTACTTGACAGTTGATCAGTTTTTCTGAATAATCCAATTTGAGCAATGTCGTAGAAAAAAACCTATTCTTTAGAATCAGAGAAACCCCATTTTTTGTACAAACACACCAACAAACCCCAGTTAACGGGTTTTACAGCTATTTTGTAACATCCTTTATAGAAAATCTCACAATTGAACTTTATGTCTAAGTTCATGAAATTTAAATATACAGAAACGAATATCGCGGGGACTACGGAACCCTACAAAATAAATAACTATCTAAGTTACATTCGATGTGACGATTATTCAAAATCGAATAGATCGACACAGCAATAAGTTAGCGACAATTTCGCGAAAAATCTCACTAATATTATAGAATGTAACAAAAAGGTGTCGTGGTGTGTGGTTTTCATACAAATCAATCAGCTGGCGAACCAAGTTAGAAAAGTCAAAAAAAGTAATTGCGATTTCAACAAAGTTGTAGAACAAAAGATGTTCAGTTTGATGAGTAGAAAGAAGCCCGTCTTGAAGTATCACCGCACTTTTTTATTTTTATATTATAAATGCGAAATTATAGTAAAGTATTTGTTCGTATGTTTCGCTTTCACGTTAAAACTACTGGACAAAATTGGATGAAATTTGGTAGGCAGATTGTTCAAGTACTGGATTAACAGATAGGATACCTAACAACTTTTTATTCCGGAAAAATGCATGGTTCCATAGAATACCTACTTAAAGACGGAAGAAACGAAATGTACATCTTTCTCGTTGCTAGAGGCGTAGCTAGGTTACTAAAGGCCCTGGTACAAGGGCCCTATCTAAAGTGGTTAGGTTTTAAATTTTTGCCCTCATTGGCTCTAGGCATCCGGACGGTAATGTCCCACTCGCAAAAAGTCCCGTGTGCTCGAACGATATGATGACTTCAAGTGAGCGCCAATTCACCGAACCCAAATCTTTAAAAGGATTTTGGGCATAAACTATCTTGCGACATAAAACTCGTGCTGTGGAAAGTGCTTTCACCTGAGGTTTTCTTTTCAGGCACGTTATCAGTCATGGCAATAAATCAATTATTTGAATATACACAGGAATCGGTGATTTAGAAAAAGGAGTGCCTCAGATTAGTAGATTTTTAAAAACTCCTGGGCGCAACGAGTGCGAAAATTTCTAAAACTTTTGTAATGTACTGTATAATTTTATATTTATATTCTGAATATGGGAGTTTCGCTAGAGGTTTGCTGTTCAGGGTCAGAGGGCCCCCTGAGCTTGAGGGCCCCGGTGTACTGTACCACCTAGCCCTTTGGTAGCTACGCTCCTGCTCGTTGCAATGGAGTAAAGATCTGATTTTTTGCACCGAGATAATTGACGGGGTAAAAAGTGACATAGGCTACATTTTATCCTGTCAAAATGTCGAGTTCCCTACGGGAATCACATCGGGAATCCCAATATGGTGCAATTGGACAAAAAAAAACTATTTATTGCTATAACTAGTTTCAGTTTCACTGAAACTTCGCAAAGAGTTTTATCACGAAAACTCCAGTTCCAGCACGCTTACCGCTCGGGCACTGCGCTCCCTCAGAGACATTCATAAAGAGAAACCCAAGCGGGCGGAGCCGCGGGCAAAAGCTAGTAACAGTTAAGTGTTAATCAAAACAAAATTGTATTAATTAACAATACAGTAACTTATAATATCGCAACCCAGTTTTATTTATACAGAAACCCTTTTGAATGTTCGTTTCAGCCGCAGCCCCTCATTACCAAGGCGATAATTCCATTAGTAAAATCAAAGGAATCCGCTAGTGTGCGGGGCCACATCTAATGACGCAATTATTTGGCGGCAGCGCGGTTTCGCAGAGAGAACTGGATAATGGGAGGGAAGACGAGCTTTCGTATGAAACAAAAATAAATGACTTTAGAGTCACCATTTAAACTGGACCTCGCAGACGCCTATATACACACAATGGAATGCTATAAGGAGATAAATGATCTACACATGCTGTTTTTTAGAGTTCCATGCCTCAAAAGGAAAAAAGGAACCCTTATAGGATCACTTCGTTGTCCGTCCGTCTGTCTGTCCGTCTGTCCGTCCATCTGTCTGTCTGTCAAGATTCTTTTTCTCAGGAACGCGTAGACGTATCAACATGAAATTCATAACAAATACTCAGGCCTACAATCCCTTGAAGCTGTGAAAAAAACAAACTTCTATGCCAACGCAATCAAGAGATACGGCCGTTTATGCCGTATATTTGGACACTCGCATGGGAATCAAAACCTATAGGGTAGGTACTTCCCGTTGACCTACAATTATGAAATTTGGCAAGAAGCAATGTCTTATAGCACAAGTAAAGGGAAAAGTATAGGGTATTGGTATTCTGTTACAGAATCCAAATGATGCTAATGGGAGCCTATTACCGGCTATACTAAGCCTACGTCTGACTGTTTCAAGTTTGAGAAATAGTTACATATTTCTTGAACCGACTGAAAATTTTCAATTACAATAATGGCAACTTGAAAATTCAAAAGAAAGTATTGTTATTACTTACAAGCACGTAATAAAAATTGAAAAATAATAACAAGAAATGTAAATTCTTCAACGTTTTGTTTTTGCTCAATCGTAAAAACTATAATTCGGCACAGGGAATAAGGCGCGAAGGGATTGCAACAAATACAAATAAAAGTTATAAAACACGCTTTTCGCGTTTTTCAGTAAAATTGAGTCCATTGAAGAGTAAGTGAGTAGAAAGTGGGAAGTAACCTTGTTTCAGCTCGGATAACTTCAACTGTTCGATTGTCCTGGATTTATTTTAATAACATAAACTTCAGTTCACCATTCTTATAACAACTTGGATGAAAATAATATGGACAGTTAAACTGGGGAATGTGCGGAACGGAAACGGCGGCGGCAGCGCGGAGGTACGCTCGCTGGGTTTAAATAAAGTACACCATATGGAATGTATGAAAAAAATATCGGTGAATTTGAATAAAAAATATATGTTACCTACGTATTTTGATGGACACATATAAATTCTCGAAGAGCAATACAACCTAAATGTTTTTTTTACAAAATATTTGTTCCTCAAAAACGAATCATAGGATTGTGATCCCTTCGATTTTTGTGTCCATGAAATCATGTAACATATATGTCTTTTTATTAAAATTCACCGATTTTCTTCATACATTCCATCATCCATGCGTACTTTATACATATATTTTATTTATTTATTGATAATAACTTAACACTATCATTACAGGTGTAACCCAATTCAAGAGCGTAGTAACAAAAAAAAAGATAAATTACACAGATTAATATACCTTTTCAAATAATTTAAAACTACTTTTTCGAATTTCGTCAGTGTGCATGTAAAAATATCAATACTCTGCGCAACGTTATTTATAATTCCCACCGCCCTATAGTTGGGAGCTTTCCCTACATTCGTTCTGCACGCCGGTACCTCAAATAATCTAAATATTTTTTGGACATATCCTAAGCTTCGTGTTTGGGACTACCAGAGAACTTAGAATATAAGGGTTATTTATTTTACCCCGAAAAATTGCAAAAACATATTTACCAAAGCTAAATCTCTCCTTATCTCTAACTTATAACATCCAACCATTCCTAAAACGAATAGGGTTGAGTACATGAGTAGATAAAATGGGTAGACTCCATATTGTTTGTGATACAGGTACCGCGTGAATTTGTTCTGTATCTTTTTTACCCCGTGGCTGTTTCCAGACAACTGCTCTACTTTCTACTTCTAACAAAGGCGTCGTATAGGACTTGTGAGTGGGAGTCCTGGGAAGGTCACAGGTGTCACGCAAAATGAACCCTAGGTTTCTAAAAGCCTTGGTGCAAAGTCCACAATATGCCTGCCATAAATGTCAAATCTAACGTGAATAGCACTCCTAAGTCTCGGACCACATCTCGCCGCGATAATTTTTTCACCTGATATCTGGTATTCACATTGCAAAGTCTGTGCTATGTCTAAAATAGACATAGCACAGACTTTGCAATGTGAAGATATAGCCTATGTAAAATATGTAAAATACATAGGCTAGAGTCTGGCAAATGAAAGCGTAACCTGAGAAAGCGCGGCAAATTCAAAAAATCTTCATGTGGTATCACCAACCTATAGCAGGAAAAGATTTATTCAATACTTGTGTGATAAATCTTCTTCTTCTTCTTTTCGAGTCGATAACAAACCTGCCTATATAGTCTCGGCCCAAAATTCAGCCACGCGAATCGCACTGTCCGTAGCACACATCAGATCCCCCTGCGTGCAGCTGTAAATTACAATAAATCTTTATTACAATATATTTATACTAGCTGAAATTACAATTTACAATTCGCTTTTTACAATTTCATTGACTCCTTGTACATCTTGTTTATCTATTAACATAAAAACAGTCTACTTCATAGACTGATTTTGATAATCTGCAGTTTATTTCTGCACTGAAAAATCTGAAATTACTATAAAATCTATCATTTACGAATGACCATTACAAATAATATCATTATATCATTCCTTACGCTCAACAATACAATAAATAATAAATATGAATGTTCAGCCAACAAGTATCAATAATTGACAGTCATACTAACATTCAACAGTGACAGCCTCTGACAGCTTCTTTTTGTTGCCATGTAAAAAAAAAAAATACAATTTCAGGTTATCTATTTGACTTTTCACAAGAGATCAAAAATACGAAACCCTGTCATAACAACTCTGATCCTTACTCTTTTATACTGTTTGTGCCAGAATGCTTTCTTTCTTTGAGGGAGCGGCTGTCTCATTCTAAATAGGGTAATTAGAATGAGACAGCAGCTCCCTCATATGAGACAGAAGCGCATTCAAGGTCATATTTTTCGTCTTCACTTGTTATTTTATAAGTGTTTCCTCCAGTTTGGTTATAAGCTTCTTGCCTATAACCTATACAACTTTTCTCGCTGGTAGAGGGAAAAAGTTGTATGTTTCACACGAGAGCAAGTTATTGTTATGTCTCGTGCCTTTAAATCACTCACTGTGCTCAGTAGTCTATATCAGAATCACTCGCTGCGCTCGTGATTCAATTCTAGACTACTGCGCTAGTTCGTGATTTAAAGTCAGCACTCGTAAAAAAACTTTGCTCACTCGTTGAACAAATAACTATTCTTGACGCCAGATACTTTTGTGTATCTTATGTTATGTTATTTTTTTGGGTTTTGCATCTAAAGTGCACCAATGGGGACCCTATTACTAAGCTTACATCTGGATCTTTTGAATCGTGTTTGTAATAATATGTGTTCTAAAAATGCGACTCCCCAATGACAAACAAATAAACCGATTGAAGTTTTTTGTTTTTCTCTATCATATAATATCCAGGACATATCACACACGGTCATCTGGCCTCAAATTAGGATTCCCTGTATTATGAACCAAAGACTGATATACATACATACATACACTGATACATTTGAATACACATACATATGTAGGATACGATATAATACACTCAGGCACAGAGCATGACCAGATCCCCTGGGTGGGGATCGAACCCACGTCTCTCGGATCAGTAGTCAGGGACGCTAACTACTGAGCCACCGAGTCAGTCTATCTCTCTTACAGTAATAGGTTACAAATGTGAATCTAGCTGTACAACTTCTTCAACAGTGAAATAGCCTTTTGCCACATCGCACAATAAAAAATATTTCGCTGTCAAAATAGGTCATGCCTTGCTGAATTGAACGTAATCGATTTGGTAAACTTACATCGTTGAATAAAATTTCAGCTCGGCTGGTCACCAAACGTGTGTATTTTTCTTTCAAATAAGTACTGTGATCTTGGTTGTTTGGACGAGAATTGTGGAGTCCGAGTCGCATGCCTACCGGGCGCTAGAACCCTGGCTCTAGGAAAATAAGCTTTTACATTTTTCACCTTTATTTGGTCCTGACAGGCGACAGACATTATAAAAGAAACATCAATATTACACAAGTTAAAAGAGAACCATTACGCTGAAGCTGTCAGCGACAAACCTACTTAATTAGTAGTTCAATGGAAAGACACATCATTAGGTATAACAAATCATCTCCTCTATAGATTTGCCTCGCTTGTCCACTGGCGGGTGTCAAGTCATAGAAACGTGATTTGACTTTATCAAGTTAAGGCTAACTTACTCTTCCTATTATTGGAGAGTAGACCACATAGCTTTCAAGTTCAGTCAGACTATACGCGGGGAGGAGACGGACGGGGCTGAAAACAAACACAATCACATAAAATTTTGCGATACATAATGTTTTTGCGCAGTTGTCGTTTTGTTTTTTTAATCTGTGCCGCAGAGAAACTGGCTACCACAGTTTATGTATATCTGTAACTTTAGAAGGGTTAACAAAGCAGAGATTGATTTATGCTGGCTATCTCGCTCCACGCGCCGGAACACAGCTTGTTGCTTGTCAGCATGTGTAGAGCGAACATTGGTACTCACCAAGTTGGACTTTTCATAATAAGGTCCTACCACTAGTAAAATAGTAGGCTCCTTGTTATATTTACACAAATATTGAATGGTTTAGAGACTGCCTGGTCTGGCATCTCTCGCCGGACTTCAGAGAGGAGTGTCGACGAGGCTCGCAAGTTTTGACGGTGATTTATGACGTTTCACGGGGCATATGCGCCTCCCTCGCTTTTCCGCGTTTATTTGCGTGAGGAGAACCGAAGAATACCAATGAAGCTGATGTGAAGGTAAAGTAAAGAAAGGACAGGAACTTGAATGGTTGGCTTCTTTCCTTTGTCATGCTAGTGTGACAGCTTAAATGGAAGTAGCTATAGGCTCATACATAATCTAATACGAAAACGGGTGTAATTCACTTAATTAACGATAAAAATATATTTCATAAATAGTAGTTTGAATTATAAGACAATGCTATTTATGTAGTTAAATATTGCTATACTCATGATTGTCAACTACTTAAGTTATTTCGCAATTCGTAGCATCCCCACAGAAAATAAAAATTATTTATGATATGTTAAGGTTTTGTAAAAGACTTTCTTTACATTATTTTTTACCTGTTACCGTTTATTTATGAAACTTCTTTTGATTCCTTTGTGCTATACAATGGTCGAAAAACAGGAGCTCCTTGTGAATGAGCTTGTATTATGATTACCTTTCTAGCGCCCACTCCAGAAAGAAACGAAAATGTATTCAAAGTTCGCCCTTTATACCCTGTTAGCCTAAATTTCTCTGAAAATTCATAGGATTTTCCTTTTTATTTTTTATTAAACGTTCTATAAAAGAGCTGAGCGGGTAACGTAAGACAGTTATCTATTTCTAGCAACCATGTGACTTAAGTATTGAAAATAAATATATTTTTGTAGGTAATTAAAAGACAAAGAAGAAAAAAACTTTTATGAACTAAGTAGGTGCACATTTTGCAAACTGTATAAGTTTAATTCCTGTGGGTTAAATAGACCTGACCCATAGTGTGAATCCAAACTAAAGCGCTTCCAAAAGTTTTCTTCATACTAAATACAAATGTACGTCTTGTGAAACTGTTGACACAGATTCCCTCTAACATTGTAACTATTCAAACTCAGACCCAAAATTATTTTTTTAAATTTTAGTAGAAGCTCTGTACACATTATTTTAAATTAACTTTTTTTTACTAGTAGAAAGTCTTAATTACGCGGAACTTGTACACTCAAACTCGAAGGATACTAACATTAACTAATGATTTAGTTTAATCGTATCTTTCGTTTAATTACTTTATCAGTTTAACAAAAATCATATTATTATTTAACTTTATAAAAAAGTATTATACTTAGTATGGGTATGTGTTGCATGCAGTCTGAAGAACTTAGAATAAGCCAGATTTTGTAATTATGAGTACTAAGTGTTCTTAATCCATTTTTGAAATAAACTATTATTATTTTGAAACTATTATATAATAATTATAATTAAGACGATTACAGACGTCTATAGACGTTTACACTGAAACTGACATACATAAAACATAATACACCCAAAAACATTACCATTGAAACAGATGGTATTGTTTTTCGTTTGCCCAAACGGGCAGTCGGGTAATAAAGAGTTTCAACTTCGCTAACTCTTTAATTCGCGGCTTCACTGTGGTTTAGCGAACTTTGTTATCATATCGCAAACAACAGCTGTTTGTTGAAGAGGAATGAATCAAATTGTCTGCAATGAATCTGCAATCCCGCGCGCCGCTGTTGCCTCTGAACTATAATTTGCTTGGAGTTCGGTAATTATGGTAATTTAACACTCTTACTTGGGCTTGGGAATCGCATTAGGGTTCGCGCTTCAGGCGGGGAACTGTTTAAGGGTCGGTACCCATTTTCGATGTTTTCCAGTAAAAAACGATTACAATCGTTTATTATTCTACACTAGTTTCCGCCCGCGACCTAGTCTGCTTCGTTCTGTCTTCAGAATTGGGTCCAGGAGAAATAAAATGTTATTGCAGCGACATTTAGTGACAAATTAAAAATTTCAGTTTTTAGCGATTCCTCCGGGAACCCTCGAGTTTTCCGGGACAAAAAGTATCCTTTGTGTTAGCCCAGTGCTTTATCTATCTACCTACTAAATTTCATTCTAATCCGTTCAGTAGTTTCGGCGTGAAAGCGGAACAAACAAACATCCATACTTTCGCATTTATAATATTAGTGAGATAAGATTTTTGTATAACATAAGTATAACATAAGCAGGAAATATTGCGGTATAATATTTACTATCGTGCTCAGTTTGCAAGTAAGTGAAAATGCCTGTGCCGCAAAATTGCTATTCGGCCTTTTTTTTTAAATGAAATTCTTGAGAATTTTCTGATGTTCTCATAAATTTGAACCACATTTTTCTGGGTTACATAATATTGCACCGATGATATACATCAATTTTTGACTACCGATAGATAGGAACCGATTTTTATTTAGAACCATAAACATTTGCTAACTAAACGTATTTTTTTGGAATGCAAATCTCAGTTTATTTAATGCTGCTACGAGTAGGTACTTACATTAAAATTCTTACTTCAGTTAATATTTTTTGTACTTATATAATTTTTGTGTACATCTACAATATTTTTATTATATTTTGATGGTCTTCTGACTGAATAAATAATTTATTTCATTATTATTAATTCAGCGGTAATAGGAGACTGGATTTTAATGTAAATGAATACAATAATGTTATCATTAACTTGTATTCGCTCCAGTGTCGTTCTCTTTTGGGTGGTATTTAAACAAGTATTATACGATGAAATGCTATTATATTCTGTTAATTTTTGTATAGGATATCGTTATTGACGTTTCGCGTGTATATTTTGCAGACGATTGAATCAATGTCGCGGACACAATTTTTTGTCCACTCATCAAAGGTGAAATATCCTTTCCACAAACAGTGCGCCGTTTGGGACACAATTTATATGAGGTCTAACCAGTAGGTATAGATACAAATTTAAATTTAAATTAACTACAACTATTTTAATACCACTAGACTATAGGCCACGGAATAATAGTTTCATCGTCGTATCGGTGTCAGTATATGTTTCAGTATTGTAAAAAAATCCTTATCTTAGTCTGACTTTTCCCTTTATTTGTGCTATAAGCATTGCTTGTTGCAAATTGTATGATTCTAGCGGTACCCTAAAAACTCGACTATTTGCTGACCGATTTAAGTCGTTTTTAGCGACATTTCCAACGCAAAAAAAAACTGTCAAGCTGTAAAAGCTCAGCGAAACCAACAGACACATACTAAAACTTAAACACAAAAAAACAATATTTCTTTACAAAATCATTTCGATGTGCCTTATGAATTTTCCTCAATCAAAAAACCTTATTCTTTTTTCCATGCTCAAATTAACACAATAAACGATAAGAATCTGTCATTACGGTCTATGTTCACAAGTTATAGCTATAAGCCTAGTGAAGCAAGGGCCATTTGCTAACCCACTGGGCAAAAGAGAGCCCTTTATCGTAGGGCTCCAGGGACCCGCAATGGAGGCCACGCCGTCAGCTCACTTTGCTGAAAAATTGAATCCGCCTGAAACAGCAGAACAGTGTGACTTGGCGAAACTTCAATACCCGAAAAAGTTTTATGCGCCACTAAAAGGCCTTTATTATGCAATAAATTACGAAACGTATTTAAATGCATCTAAACAAAACAAAAACACAATAATTCACTATTAAAAATAATACAAATACGTATAAAAATAATTTTACCACTTCAACAAATAGTTACTTCTAAAACAATTTTAAACGTAAGCATTTTGAAGTGTGAAAAGTTTGTTAGTTCATAGTTAATTACTATATAATAGGTACATATTATTTATTACTTTATATATACATATTATCATGCGAAAATGAGTCAGTTTGTTTGTTTTTCTTTCTTTCACGTCGAAACGGAGCGCGGAGCAACCTACCTCGGATGTTTTTTACGGGATGGGCGATATTTGACGGGGTGAGAAGTGACATAGGCTACATTTTATCTTGTACAGATATCGAATTCCCTCGGAAATTACACCGCAAACTCAAAAGTAATGCAAAACAACGTTGTTTATTCCTATAACTACTCAACCGATTTCATTTACATTGGGTAAAGAGCTTAGATAGGGGGTTAGGTATTGGGGAACAACATAGGATAATTTTATCCCGAAAAACTCATATCCGTGACGGCTCACGCACTGCAAACTCTTAGCGACCGTCATATAAGCCAAAAAAGCTAGGTTTTTTAAATATTTACTACATAGTTGGTGCCCGCGACTTCTTACGCGTGGAAGTTGGGTTGTTTTAAATTTTTACCTATTCGTCCCTCCACTTTTCCGATATAAAAAGAGCCTATGTGCTAAATTTCATCCAAATCCTTTCAGCCGTTTTTGTGTGACTGAGAGTTAAAAAAATCCTAACGTACTAACTTACAGACATCTTAACTTTCACAGTAGGATATTATATGTACATATTACATATATCGATACTTCTGGGTTCAAAGGGCGTAAACGCTAAATAGACCTTAGGCGTTTAGACCCTTTGAACCCAGAAGTATCGATATCTTTTACGCGCAGTTAGTGGTCCGAAATAAATAAAAGTAAGACTCTCGTAGGCTCATAATAAGAAATTCTTATGTTCTTATAATAATAATGACAAGTTTTAAAAAAAAACATATAGATAAGTACTCAAGATAACATATAGATAAGTACTACTCAAAAAACATATAGATAAGTACTACGGCAGATTATACAGAAGACCGAAGAGTATAATCGGCCACTATGCTTGGCGTTTGTGGACTATGAGAAAGCCTTTGATTCGATCGAGACCTGGGCTGTGTTGCAGTCTCTCCAACGGTGCCAAATTGATTATCGATACATCGAAGTGTTGAAGTGTTTGTATGAAAATGCCACCATGTCGGTCCACCTCCAGGATCAGAATTCGAAACCTATCCGGCTGCAGCGTGGGGTGAGACAGGGAGACGTTATATCTCCGAAACTGTTCACCGCTGCACTGGAAGATGTTTTCAAGCTTCTGGACTGGAGAGGACTCGGCATTAACATCAATGGCGAGTACATCACTCACCTTCGATTTGCTGACGATATCGTGATCATGGCTGAGACCTTGGAAGACCTAGGCGCAATGCTCGAAGGACTTAGTAGAGTCTCCCAACAAGTGGGTCTTAAAATGAACATGGATAAGACGAAAATCATGTCAAACGTCCGTGTTACACCCACTCCTCTGAAGGTTGGAGACTCTACACTCGAAGTTGTTGACGAATATGTATACCTGGGACAAACAGTCCAGTTAGGTAGGTCCAACTTCGAGAAAGAGATCAATCGTCGAATCCAACTCGGCTGGGCAGCGTTCGGGATGCTTCGCAATATCTTTACGTCCAAAATACCGCAGTCCCTCAAGACTAAAGTCTTTGACCAGTGTGTGTTGCCAGTGATGACATATGGATCCGAGACATGGTCGCTTACTACGGGCCTTATAAGAAGGCTCAAAGTCACCCAAAGGGCGATGGAGCGTGCTATGCTTGGTGTTTCCCTACGTGATCGAATCAGAAATGAGGAGATACGTAGGAGAACTAAAGTTACCGACATAGCTCTCAGAATCGCTAGACTTAAGTGGCAGTGGGCAGGGCACATAGCTCGTAGAACAGATGGCCGTTGGGGCAGTAAAGTTCTCTAATGGCGACCGCGCACCGGAAGGCGCAGTGTGGGCAGGCCCCCGACTCGGTGGACCGACGACCTGGTAAAGGTTGCAGGAAGCCGCTGGATGCGAGCCGCACAGGACAGGTCGGTGTGAAAATCCTTGGGGGAGGCCTTTGTCCAGCAGTGGACGTCTTTCGGCTGATAGATAGATAGATAGAAGTACTCAAGAGGAACCGGTAGTAAGTAGGTACAAATAATTTAATTTTGAAACAAGAAAAAGTTAACTCTGAAACCTAGTTAACCGAGCTAGAAACCGCAGTATGGTAGAGGAAGCACCAGTTGAGTTCCGTTCACAGATTGTAAATATCCTACCTTCTATTCGAATTACCATTAAACAACTCGGAAACTTCATGTAAATAAGACTATCGATAGAAATTTAATTCGCTAGCACAAAATTAAGTAAATTCGTAAAATTCAATAAATGTTAATAAATGGACGGGAAACCCATTTTAGGGAAAATAGACGAATTCAAGCGAGAAAGTACGAGTTCGATGGGAAAACTTTATCTATAGAAGAAACATAAAATAGTTGAGAACAGCACTTAGTTCTAATAGCGTTATCGTTAGCGCCTTTGAGCCAGTAACGCATACACTGTTATTAGCAGTATACTATTTTTTATTCAGATAATTCAAAATGGTTATAAAAAAATGCAATGAACTATATTATACATCTGTACTAAAACTAGGTTCATTATGGCGCTAAGACTGCTAAATTCGAGGTCGATCGATTCGTTTGTTTGTTTGTTTGTAAACTCTTTATTGATAAAATAAAATATGTACAAAACTTTAACAGGAGTAATATACGTTATCGTCAATATTATTTTTAATTAGTTAACTTATGTAAAAAGGTAAGTCCTGGCTTACTGATTTACTCATCAACGCAGAGCCAAAACTGCTGAAGCTAGAATGATGATATTTGAGCAGTAGATTATTTAATGACGTAAGGTACTAAAAAGAAGATTAAAAAAAATAATAATATGGAGTTAGCAGTTTCCTTCAGTGAATACCTACAATTGAAAAGCATAAATTATTTTCTATTAAAATAATAGAATCAATTTAAAAAAATACCCCCTACACTACAGGGATGAAAGTTTGGCTGAAGATTGCCTTTTCCTTTTGAAAACTTATATTGTACATAGTATACCTAAGCTAAGTTTTGTCATATATTTATAACGTAAACCTCGTTCTTTTTATATATTTTTTATTTATTTGTAGAGGGTTTTTTCAAACTTAAAAATGCCACCCTCATAGTGCTTCAATCCTCGTACTAAACTTAAGTCGGCAATCTGCATAGCAAGTATGGTGGAGCTAAAAATAACCGAAACAAAACCAAGAGGCCGGGGAATTTGTTCGGCAATAAACACGTACCTAGGCTGGCGGCGCGTCTTTCTGCCCGACGCGCGTTCGCCTTCCGTAAAATGAGGTTTCTCCGCCACAGTGCCGGATTTAAACTGTGAAATATCTGTGCCATAATGCCTCCGTTTTATATGTTAAAATTTACCAACCCTAATATAAGTATTTACCATATTTACAATACGTTAAATTGATCAAATGTACTTGACATTATTTTTAACTAAAAAGTGCTAACAACTCAAAATCCACAACTCAATCATCGCAAAAATTTGGTATTCTAGAGTAACTTCGTATGGTAGTCCAAATGGGTTTTTTAGGTTTTAGGGTTAATCAAAAAGTTTAGTAATATGATGAGCTCCAAGTCATATAAGTAGGTATGTATGCTTTGTGTGCCGCCACTCAACTTAATCCGACCCTGGGTCACCGCCACAACAGCGCCCATAATTCACTGTCGAGCTTCTGCGCAGGATACTCTGAAAGGATTATTATCTTAGCCACAATATCGAGGAATTAATGATAAGTTTTCATCACGCTTTCGGACCTTACGGAGATCACAAGATGGATATTAATATCATATTATGCGTTCCAACCGACTATGGCAAATGAAATATTAGGAGAGATATTTTAGCAGTTAAGTCGTGTAATACTAAATGTAATTTATTATGTACATATTTTAACAAATAAGAGATTGCGAATCAAAGTTATTCAAAGAAATAAAAAGAATTAAATTGTCATTTGTTTTTTTATTATTATTTGTTTGTTACTCTGAACTACTTACTCTCTCATGGGACGAGACTGTCCCCTTTGACTTGACATAGGAGTTCATAATGGAGGAGCTACTGCATCAAACATTTCGTGTAAACTTGGATTTAATTACAACCATTAAACATTTGTTTATTTATTTTTTAGCTTTCTAGCGCGGCTTTGCTTGTAAACTATTTTTAGTTATCCCACGGGAACCACTTAAGGAATCAGGATATAAGATAGGTACCCTGTCCTTTTCCATATCATAGGCTATTTGTTGGCTCAATTTAGTCAAGATTGATTGAGGGTTTGAGGTGTCAAAAAGGAAAACAAACGAATTCATATTAATAATATGATAATATTAGTAAGGATTTATCTTAGTCCCGTAATTGTGTTTTATTAAGTCAGCTTAGCTCAGACCAATAACCCGATATGTGACATCGTCTGACGGCTCACGTTCGTCCAACACTCGGCTTCAATCAGATGACATCACGGCACAGGGATAATGCGGGCCATGCGATCAAATATGCTTGCTGCAGTACAGGACAACCAATCAATATTCTAGCCAAAGCCGTATACACAAGTAACCCAGCCAGATACGTCGCTCTTCGGCCACTTTAATTTCCGGCCATGTCATTTCAATAATTGGAGTTGAGACGATGCATTCAATTCACATGAACCAGGGAATGAAATTGGTACGGGTATAGTGCCTGCTCGCTCGTTGTGCGCCGAATTAAGAGCTATTTTTAGACGCCGATTTCGGGCTCTCGTTTAAAATTCACAATACCAGCCAGCTCTTTAAAAATGTATATACAGCATGTACGTAAGAACAAACTATGTATTCAATACTTTAAGATAGGTTTCTACTCATGCAACTGAACCACTTTTAGTTTACGACTTTGTTGATATAACGGAAAAAATGTCTTCAAATATCAAAAACAAATCGATCAGCTGATTGGCCAATTCTTTATGTATATGGAAGCCCACTTTTTTTTCAGCAAAGGCGTTTCAGTTGAGTAGAATCCCAATTAATATTTGCTACATCTTTTTATACCTGTAGCAGCGTTACATAAATAGTTTTTTATCGGCCTTGTTTTCAGAGATTCACTTTGATGCGAACGCACAGTTTGTTTCATTTACATATTAAAGAAACATCGTGTCAATCGACACGGCCTTGTAACGTCATTTTGGCTGAAAAGTCGAGGTCAAGTCGTCACTTATTTCTCTTCAACATATTTACTAACCGGTGCCCACAACTTCGTCTGCATGGACTATGGATGCCCTTGACCCTAATTTTCATTCGTTCACTTCATTCATTTGCTTGCCCTAACTTAAACGGACTAGGTTCATGTTTAACCACACATGGTTCTCTAGTCATATGCCGACCGCATTTTGAGACTGGACAGTCCCCTTTTGACATTTTGACCCATTTGACATGTATTCACAATTTTACAGTTTGGAAAAGAAAGACAAAAACGTTTAGGAGTTAATCAGTCCGTTTCTATAAGAATCAAAACACCGTATCGCACCACCTGAGGTGATCGATTAGAAACTCAGAATCCAAAAAAAATACATTGACTGGTTTTTATAAAAGTAAAATCCGTACAGTAAGTAACGTTTTCATTTTTAATTGTATTCCTGATTTAATTAGGGGTTGTCCATTAATCACGTGATGTTTTTAGCAACTTTTTAGACCCCCCCGACCCCCATCCCCAACCCAAAATCACGTGTATTTTTTGGTACAAAATATTATCTTTAAATACAGTTATAATGTAATTTTAATCTGGAAAATTAAGCACCGTGATAAAAAAAGTCCAGGCATTCATTAAGGTTGCAGGTTGTTTCTGACTGCCTGAAGCCGTTTCGAACCTTGGGATTAGTCAAAAACAACGTAACAACAACGGTCCGACGTTTGGAACTTACTTTATAAATCGCGCGTTCAACGAAAAAATAAATACACGTGATATCTCACTACACCCCCCCCCTCCCCATTGTGATATTTCGTGATTTTTTCCGAACCCCCTCCCCCCTTTTGAATCTCACGTGATTAATGGACGACCCCTTAGCTGTAGTTAAGAAACTGTAGCGATTTCTAAGAATGCCTAAAACCGGAAAATATATTGTACAACGTGACCCTTGTACCGAAAATCTAAATCAAGAAAGACGCTGCACGTCTGGCATATTCCATGACAAAATACATATCACTAAAATGAGTCAAATGGTTTCTGAGTATGGGCTATGGAAGCAATAAAGAAATTTAGTCAATCCCAAAACCCTGCACTTTCCGGAATGAAAATTATTTAAGATGTTACTCTACTCTATAATCGTACAAAATTTTACTCGAATGAGTTCATCCGTTTATTAAACTCCCAAAACTCACATAGTCTCAAAAATAAACGGTCTTTAGTCGCATAAAATTATTATTTTTTATAATTTTTCCATAATTAATTTATTATTACTAGAAAAAAATTTAATAAACTTGGAATACAAAATAATGATATAAGTTCCTTGTTTCATAAGCTTTCTAAAAAGGTACAAATGTTATCAACTTCTGCACGGGATCGAAAAAAAATACAATAAACCAAAATAACAGATATTTTCCATACCCTGCACGGTGCCGCCCTCTCTTTTACTTTTCGATGCCGTGAAAAATTGATAACATTTAAACCTTTTTTGAAAGCTTATGAAACAAGGAACTTATGTCATTAATTTGTACGCCAAGTTCACTACATTTTTTTTCTAGTAATACTCAATTACTTATGGAAAATTTATAAAAAATAATAAATTTATGTGACTTAAGACCGTATATTTTTGAGACTATATGTGAGTTTTGGGCAAGGTTTTTTTTTCAAAATGAACGCTCATTTCTCAGCTTTTAAAAAAGTATCAATTTAATGTTAACATTGTAATGGTTTTTTCATAATTGATTGTTTTTGGTATCAAGGTAGAAAGTTTCAAAATAATCTAAAACCGTAATATCTCGGTAACCATACATTTTTGACCCCTGGTTAACTGGACTTAATTTGTTGCAAATGACCTCTAGTACAACCCCTTTGAAGGATCACGTCGAATTACCAATCACCCTGTATAGATGAATAATAGAAATATTGGCCGAATATTTAAAAACCAACGGGCAAGGCGTCATATTCTGGCCCTGATACATTTGTGATGCTCTGTTACAGAATAGCTCGGTTTCCCTTTAAAAAGGGAATGAAATGGATATTCCATTTGCAAAGTGATAGGGTGTCAATGTTGGACTTGACGTATCATTCTTTAGCTCACTTTTTAAGTACAAGGTGAATATTATATTAATAAAATACATTTACTCGTATTTGAGGTCAGTGATCAAGAAAATTTTCAGTAACATAGAAAATACAGTTACGAACTATGTGAGTAAACACATTACTTATGATAAAAGATAAATCTTATCGTTTAAACTTGGAACTGTCTGTGCCTGTTGCGAATTTAGTTCTGATCCACAAGGTTCTGAACAGCTAAATCGAGATACTACGTAAAAACAACAAACTGTTCAATTCATTATTTAATTTCTTTAAAACTTAAACAGCTAATTATAAAAATCCATTAGTATTTACATATGTATATACTAATAGTGCATATATATATATATATATAGTTAGTTTTTTTAGTAAACCTATAAAATATAACCATTGGGTGGAAACACAAGTAAATGTAACATAAATCTTTAACACGACTTATAACCGCCGCTTACGTGACCCTCATGCATTTTTCCTCCTCTATTGGCTAACGCGGTATATTAGGCAATTTCTCAGACCCTCGTCTAGAGAGGAATGCAAGCCTTTTAAATCCGGGATAGAATTCAATCCAAAAATTTCATCTTTCAAACCTTACCTAAACCTAAAATGTTTGTAAAATCTTTGAATAAACAATAAATATGTTTGGAATATTCGAATACTATTCGCTTTTAGAAACTCTTTATGGAAGTCCAAAAAATATATATATATAAAAATGTACATAGATACATGCTTTCAGTTTAATGGCTAATACGTTTCAGGTAAACTAGAATTATTCTTAAATTTAACGTCTTTTAATATTTAAACCTACATTCTTTATTAATAAAAAAACTGACTATTACTACTGTGTTATTTTATTAATTAATGTTTGGCCCAAGTTTAAATCCAGAGCCTTTTATAATTTTTCTTCTCCCTTTTTCAATTTTTCTCAGGGAAATATTCTGTAATGTAGTTTGAAATATATCCAACCTCGCACCGAGGAAATCTGCATAATCAATTCGTTATTAAAGTTCCATCAAATTCAAGTGATACATTGAATCGAAATCTACGAAGCTTAAGAATTCATGACGTTGTTGTACAAAGTTAGCATTCAATCCAATTAAACTGCAAAGTATGTACGTGTTGGTTTGGTTGTATCTGGCAGTTTAGGTATTTATGGCTTCCTACTTTTTAGAACCTATCAAATACTAAGTAGGTAGTACATAACGGGAGGTAGTTTCTGCGTTATACATAGGCCGATCCCTAACTGTGTTTACTCATGAAAATGGCAGCTAAGGAATTCGGCGAAGTTTAAATAGTTAAGGCCGCGGCATACCGCTTTATTAAAAGTGCTTCTTGGAAGAAATAACACTATGAACCGAATAGGTACTTAGAGCAACCACAATGCGTAAATATTTATTGCTGGCTACCGAATCCGAGTGGGTTGCGTGCGCTTGCCTCTGACACAACGTTTTTTCTTCGGGAAACGCTTCATAACGAGCCAACGGCGCGTTAACAAGGAGTGGAGAGGACATTTTGGAGAGCGAGGATTTATTGATAAACATCATCACTGGAGTATTTTGAATCCGCCGCAAAAAATATTGCAGTGACATAATCTCACCTAACGGTGTAGTGACATGCTGATCATTTCTAGAAAGTAATTAACTAAAAGCCCTGTGAATTTTAGAATTAGCTGCCGTATTATAATGCCACATATTTGCGATATCTGTGAGAAATCGCTTTAGGCGATTGTACCACAACTTATTTGTTGTTGGTCCTTAAAGGATATCAATCTATCTGTCTCTCTTTTATCAATCAACGCTTCAACATTGATGTTTGACAGTCACCAGACAGACTTTCATAAAGGTATTACAGAATCTAAATCCAATCAGTCCTAATTTTTCAACTCTTCACGTTGAGGAAGTTAGCGACTGCACTACGTGTGGAATTAAATCATCGTGCAGGCAAGTTGCTAGTCGAGTCGGTGTGACGTCATTGCCCGGCATAGTTCCCACAACGGACTTTAGTCCGGAATTCGGTTAGCTTTGTTATGCTGTCTAAAGTTTGCAAGCTAGCTGGCAACTGCTATATTGAGAATTATTGTTCGAAATAGCTTTCCTAACATCTGCCACCAAAATTTTTGTTAAAAGTAGGTCTTTATTTTTGTTTCTGGTGCTACTTTTATTATACTCGACTGCTGCGTGACTATTTATGAAACTTATAGTTCTACCTATATTATATATGTCTACTCGTTAGCATCGGTAAATCAATGTTTATATTTGTTAATTTGACTGCCTTAGCGGAGGGTAATGCTGCAGCTAGAAAGGCTTGTTGGATTTTGAAGTCCAAGGAGGTATTTCATCTTAATCTTAATCTGGGATTAACATTATTTAATTTTATGCATCCCCCTTATTAACATTGTTTTTTCTATATTAACAAAATCTTGCACTTATGAAGTAAATGATTCGATATGAGTGGTTTAATCATTTACGAGTTTACCACTACAAATATCATCATTAATTCTATAGACGAACCAAATTAGCTGCTTCTCAGCTTTTTTGAATACATTTTATAAGTTTTGCATTACCGAATACAATAGATATTATTCAAACGCTACGAAGCGTAGCGCGTAGCGATGCAGCTGTTAAGTTTCTATGCATAATCCGTCCGTCCCAAGCTTGCAAGAGATCTAGTTTAAAAAGAAAAATCACACAACACAATGGAATCTCAGTTCACAGACTATTCCAAAGATAAACACATTTGCATATTCCTCTAATGCGCTTTCCGGAAGAATATACACACAGAAGGACGTGAGCACTGTCCCGGCACTGGCTGGCACAAGTGAATCGCATTACTTACCCACTGGAGTTATTCGCTAAGTAAAAAGTAACTGGGATTCTACTGCAGAATGCATCAACACTCAACTCTTCTAATTTAACGACGACATTCTATTCGATATTTTGTGGAATACTCGCTGTTTTGTATATTATGAGAGAGCTCGAAAATATCCACAAAGAGGACAAGATTGTTGAACTCGTACAAATGAGAACTGCTAATTGAAGCATGCGCTCTGGTTTCCATTTACTGTGAAAATACTATTGTTTATGAAATTTAATTTATTTTTTCAGCTACCAGACAGATAGGAATGATATCTACTAACAAAAAATAAATAAACGACAACAATAAGAGAAGAAAGTCGTTTCGTGTCTTGGATATTTGCTCTAACATTTTGTAGTGTGTCTAAATAAATATGATATTTATATTTTCAGGCTACTTTTACTTCATATGCTGTTAGCTGTAGCGCAGCTGCTACTTGTAATAACTTCAACTCAAGCTGTAGCCAGCTATTAAGCTTAGCTCTACCGTTCACCCATACCCCGTTACATGGAACCACTTTTCTAACGTGAAACGTTATTTTGTAAAATTTTCACACGTCTCGGGTTTTATTTTAAATTTTGTACAGATTTTATTTATCTGTTTTAGCCAGCACTTCTATTTTTAATGCTATAGATTCCTCTTTTATTTCACTTAACGACAAGTGAATTCAATCTTTTAAGCTGATAAGACAAATAAGCCTAAAATAATAAATCGATCATAATCTATCTTAACTTTTTACGCCCACTTCTCGTCAGACAGAGAGATAAATTTTAATGAAATTAATAATATTGAAAGCACAGGGTTTTGTATAGAACCTTATACCTCTATCTACGTCTATGACTGGGGGAGACGTGCCTACTGCTATTAAATAAAACGCATTGACTAACTATGGTGAATCATGCGATTGTGTGACAGCCGAAAAAGGCTCTACCTAGATATTAGATTTTACATTAGAGGCAAATAAATAATAAAAAAGACATAATTTTGAACGACGAATTTATCTCTTTTCTGTCTTTGATTGCCACTTTCAGCTCAATCTAGGACGACGACCGCCCGACGTTTAATATTTTTATTAGTACATACTTACTTATCTTGCGGCGAATAGAGTTAATTACTCCTAGAATACCTAGAAGTTAATTTTGTTATGCGTCATTGATCTATATTTTTGACAATTGCATGTCATCTACTGCATCTACGAAGGTATCTTGGTCGTTATTCTGGTTGTAGTTTTTTTTTGTGTTTGCGCTATGAAACCAGAATTTAAAGCTTACCCACGCTGTGTTCGTTGCTCTTATATGGGAGGATACCAAACAAAGCTCGCCATAAATAGGGCACTAACACTTCCTTCGCCGCTCCGTCCACTTTCAAATAACTCGCAATCTTACCGCGTGGGAACAGAACAAGTACCTCCTCACTGTCCCCGGGGGATCTATTTTCTGAATTTATTTCACTGACTACAAGATCTATGCAGGATTTGAACTGTGGATTGTGGAATTGGATATTTATAAAGTGTATATTTTACTATCAAGCGCAAAACATTTTAAAACAAACATGAAATCAGCGTTATATTTTTAGATTTATCTTTTTCTAAGTTGTTTCAGCCAAGTATATTTTAGCAACGTTATTGATGATGAACGTCAAAGCAAGATGAACCAGTTACAGTTATCTTCCACATTGTATACGCAGGCAGGCTTTCATTAAAGCTTACCTATGTTTGTGATCGCACTACTTAACTGACAAAGTGGAACTGTATACGGTGGCCTCAAGGCCAATGGACAGCTGAACCGAGTTATGCGTATAAAGATATTTCGGGTGCAAGACCAGCTCCTATATAAGTCCCCCATAACTGAGAAGATATTTTAGCGCTGCTGTGAAGTGAGCATATGCCTATCACCAAGACTTTTCTTGAAGTCCCACCTCACAATGCCACCAGATAGGCAAAACCCATACATAAGACAGACCCGTAAATAAGGTTTCATTACGAACAACGTCCGCTCCAAATAGAAGAAAACTGTGACTGTGAAAAATGTGACACAAAACAGTTATCCTGGTTTTAAAGACAAGAAATATTATGGAATATCTCTTAAACCTGGCTCTGTCCGGTGCACCTGCAAACTGCACATTGGACAAGCGATGATGATTATCCGAACCATCGTCAGCGGCGTTTCAAGGGTAAGTATTGAAGGAACATTTTACTCCAGATGTAAAAATTAAAATCAGAACCTTAATTTGTAACAGTTTATTATAAGTATATAAAAAGGATAGTAATAACTTGCACTATGAGTCGAACTACAGTGTTACTAACTAGGAGAGAGCCTCTCTGAAAGTGCTCCTAATTTCTTTAGCCTAATTAGAGACTCTTGACTCCTATTCACAGTCACAGGAGTGCAATTCTTTGCAGTCACTAGCCAAGCTTTTGCGCGGAACTTTTTTATATTTCCGTAAAAGAAACACCATCCATGACTGACAGTGCCGCATCTCTCGTCATTTTTAATTCTTCCCGCATCTGTTCGTTTGTATCTGTTTTTTTATCATTTAATGATAAATTATCATTAAATACGTCTATAGATTGAATTAAAATTTGTTTCACAGAACTCAGATACTTTTTACCTAACTAATATATTGAAAAAAATGGTTCATTTGTCTCTTTGGCATTGCATCAGCTAAAGTCCCTGAAAAGTCAGAAAACGAATCCATACCCATTTCAAAGTTGGAAGATCTGATTAAAACTATTAGACGATGAGATCTAAGTTTGCAACTGAACGATAACCGAAAAATACCTGCAGATAGTTCAGGTTGCTGTGGTACACAGAAAAAAACGTTTTTTGCTACAAGAACCAAAAATATTTCAACTGATATTTTTTAATCTCAAATAAAAAGGAATTGCTGGAAGACAATCGCACTAACATTTAAAAAATTTTACATTCAAAAAAATCAAGATTTAATATTTTGTGACAAAAATTTTAATAATTTTATTACTCGGTTGAAAACGCATAAATCTTGGATGAAGATAGACTGACTTCTCGCAATTAGAACCACATCTTTCAATATATATTTATTTCTGGCCTCTTATTGTGTTGGCCACAATAATTCCGCCAACGTCAACGTAGAAATAATTTAAATATACGGAGAAAATTGTCGGTTAGACTGAAGATAATTGTTTTGAGTTTTTTTTTACCGCACAAACAGAACGCCGCCTAGAACAATAACAAAGCGATTTATACTAACTACAACAACACAGAACGAACAAAAAGTACACATTATAAATTATGGAATTTAGTACTTGGGCTAAAAACTATAAATACAGAACATCTTATTTCGAGGCGAAAATATTTTCGACTTTCCTTATATCGAAAACCTAGGTCTTGAATGAAATAAACTCTCTTGGTTTAAGATATTTTTTTTGTGTAAAATTAAATAGATCTTTTTAAGGGATGTCTCATTTTATACCCGTAAAACTGAACAACTTTCGTTTTACAACTGTTAAATATCATATAAATTGATCAGTTAATCAGCCATTCATTTCTACAAAGATGCATCGCATGATAATATGCCATGATAACAATATTGTTATTTTGTCCGTGGTTGCCGTGATCATTGCCCATCTGCCACTTCCAACAACTTCTGAGCAATATTTCTGTGTTATTAAGAGCATCGCACTACGCATTAAATATACAAGGATTATAGATATTATAACCGGATCTAAGAAGATCCGGTTATAATTTTTAATGTTATTATATTTTGTAAAAGTTCTTCGAAATTAAATATAATTTGATTCGGGTAGCCGAAACTGGAGCAGGGGAACGGGATTATGTGCTGGCCGAAATGCACCTGGCCGCTCACATAGATATGAGAAATTGTGGATAAGATCATCTTAATTAAAAAAATATAAGTAAATTAATTCGTAATAGTTTCATATTAAGCCGATTTTCAGTGGCGGTTATTATAGAATGGTATATCATAGGTAGATACGTCATTTAACTTCTACATTAATTTACTTGTATTTATTTCATGTTACTTTTATCAACTTTCAAAACGGACCTTCGTCTTCTTCTTCTACTTATCTTGTGATGGCTAACAAAAACGTTTTATTTAGATTTTTTTAATTCTGCATATAACGTTAAAGTTTAAAACGATATTTTGGTATACGTTATAAGAGTAATTTAATATAATCATTTAATATATCAAAAAACCATTTATCTAAGTTTTCTGCTCCTCAGGTTACTTCCTTATTAAATTAGTATTTTCTAATTTATTTTTAATGCATTTATATAAATACCCTATAATTTTCCGTACATCAGTGACCAGACTGCGGCGGCTGGCAATGCTCGGGGAGTCAACGGGCTTCACTTCAGCAGGTTTCAGTCAACACAGCAGTGTTCAGGCAGGAACGCGACGGGACGCGCGTCCCGCCGACCGCCCGCTCACCGCCCGCATCTCGATCTCTCCAACCAACGAACCTGTTTGGTGGCGATGTAAAAAAAGTGTTATTTTTTTTCTGAGACAAAGTACCACTCTGCAACTTTCAGGCTTTAGGAGTGCGGATTTTAAACCGGTGAGCGTGGAACTGTGGGTTCTAACCGAATATCAGTGCAAAGTGCAAATCTCGCTGCTGAATCGAGTGAGTTTCGGATTATCGGTATTGTTGCTTGCACACAATGAAATTTATTTAATCATTAATTTTAATTGAAGATTAGACTCATAACTACACGATAATAAATGCCATGGTAGAACTTATTAAAGGCGTAGAACAAATGTTTTTTAGTATGATGAGTAGTTTGAAGCCTAGTTAATAGGTGTTACCTACACCTATTTTGTTGACTGTCACCAAAAATTTTGTATCCGCGACATTGACTGAATCGTATGTCATCGACGCGATAGGGTAACGATGATAATGGTGACGCCTATTTTGTAACACCCTGTTTGACTACCACTATAGACAGAGATTAAACTCGTGTGCTTGGTATGGTAGAACATTTTTATCCAATTCGGGATTCCTAACTTCCATTTATGAAAAAGCTCACAAAATGTAATATTTTCTTACTTAATTTTGATAATTTTGATAATTTTATTTCATAAATAAATTACAGCATTACAGATAAATCCAATGCGCTGTTAATTTTAAAGACTAATAAATTAAATAATACATTAATAAGAAACATAATTATCACAAAATATAGAAATAAATAGATTAGCTAGATTAAATTAGATTACATTAAAATGCAACTTACTTAAATTTCAAATAAAGGTCACAAATTGGATGTCAAACATTATAGATATGATCACAGTATGTCATGCATATTTCCTTAGTCAAGTTCCATTTATCCACATATACATCATGTTGAGGGTTTGAAGTGGCGAGGTCATTTATTGCACGAAGAGCGCGACTGACGGGAGACTCCCTTCGCGCCACGGTGCGTGCCCCCGGTATTGCGAAAAGATGTAATGATGTGTTTCTAAAACGCGTACGATTTTGCGGGACGTAGAGCCGGCATATCTCATTATGTAGGGAAGGACAGTCGAGGCGACTGGTCAGGATACTGCAGACAAAGATCATTTGAATGTATAGTCTGCGCGTTTCTAATGAACTGTAGCCAAGAACACCTTGCAGATAAGCGGTTGGGTACAAGAAAGGGTAATAGTAGCAAGATTTTTTAAACAGGGATCTTAGAAAACGTTTCTGCACCTTTTCAACCATTAGTTTATATAATTTTTCGTGGGGACTCCATACACATGCCCCATATTCAAGCTTGGTTCGCACTAAGGCGGCATAAAGCGTTTTTAGCGTGTTTATGTTTGTGAAGTCCCTACAGTTTCTTGTAATGAAACCTAACCGCTTGAAACAGTCTATTGTTATCGACTGTATATGCTCACGAAAATTAAGACTGGGTGTAAATATTATTCCCAAATCTTTAATGGTGTAGCATCTTTGTATAATCTCACCCTTCAACTTGTACTCACCGACTATTCCTCCCGAGGGAGAGCGAGTGAAACTCATGACATGGCACTTCTTCACATTAAAATGGAAACGATTCACATCGCTCCATCTCTGCAGTGCCATCAAGTTACGTTGCATCAATTGGCAGTCCGCTGGAGATGTGATGTCTACGAGTATTTTTAGATCATCCGCATACATTAAGCAGATACCACCCTCGATGCAGTTAGAAAGATCGTTTACCATTAGTGTGAAAAACAAAGGGCCCAGTAGAGAACCCTGGTTTACGCCAGACCGTGTGTGGTAATGGGGTGAATCGTAACATCCGAGACGTACAAATTGTTGCCGATCTCTGAGATAATCGGCGATTAGTCGCAGCAGTCGAGGTACAAAACCGATAGAACTTAATTTACTCAGTAGAATGTGATTATCCACTTGGTCGAACGCCTTCTGGAAGTCGAGGTAAACGGCGTCGACCTGGACTCTCTGGTCAAGCCGCTTGGATACATGCTCCACAAGGGTTGCCAAGTTAGTGTTCACAGAGCGCCCCTGTCTGAAAGCGTGCTGTGCATCGTGCAGATAAGGTTCAACCTGCCTATAGATTTTTGTATGTAACAGAGTCTCAAAAACCTTGGCAAAGCCTGATAGAACTGCTATTGGGCGGTAGTTTTCGACTTGCGACTTATCACCGGCTTTAGGAATGGGGGTAACGCGAGTAACTTTCCAGATTTTGGGATACGTGGCCGTTTCTAGTGCCAGATTTAGTATATGCGTTAGAGGGGCTGCGAGCAGATCCCTAAACGCCTTAATAATATATGGTGGTATATTGTCCGGCCCAACAGAGCTACTTGGTTTCAATTTTCCTATCGCCATTTCTACTTCATCCCTTGAGAAGGAAGTTATGTTAATAAGACCTTGCTGGTTGTTTGTTGCTGGCTGGATTTTGTCAATATCAAGATTTGGAACATCTGGTAAGAACATTTTACTGAAGTAGCTAGCAAATGTGTCCGCTGCAGCCTTACCATGATATTCACATCCCTCATGGGCTATGCTGGGATTGAAACCTCCTTTATTTCGAAGATTAGAGATGTATCCCCAGAAAGCTTTCGAATTTTTTGCTAAGTCATTCTGGATTCGATTCATGAAGTCGATGTACGCCTCCGACGATCTTAGCTTGAGATCTGATCTAAGGGCACCGTAGAAACTATAGATATATGGATCTTTGGTTATTTTCCAAATTTTATGCAATTCAGCTTTGGTTTTTAAATCTTTAATAATGTCCGGTGTGTACCAGGTCGGATATCGTTTTGTAGGCTTACTTGATCGCTTCTTTTTTGGAACTGACAGATTGAAACAGGCATATATTAAATTGTACAGATATGATACGGCAGTATTAACGTCGGATTGATGCAAAATTTGCTCCCATACAGTTTCATGCATTAAACCATAAAGCAGACTGAAATTTCCCTTGCAGAAATTCCAATCAGTTGTAGGATTTATGTTACTTTTTGATAAGGGAAAATTCTTTCTTGATCCACGAAAAACTATACATATGTCCAGCGGTGGATGATACTGATCAATATTATGGACAAGACTCAATGTTCCTTCTACATTCACCTTATGTACATTTTTGTTTACTAATACAACATCCAATTTGCTACCTGAGCTGTTAAATATTGTATTATAATCATCCATATCACAGTATTTTAAGAAATAAGCCATGTAATTATTAATACTAACAGTAGCGCTATTTAGGTTTAGGTCACCTAATATAAAAACTAGATTTCTATTGATACTTGACATATTTTCTTCGACTTTGTATAGCCAATTCAGATAGTCGTTGTCTGTCGATCGAGGTTTCATGTAGACAACACATACATACCACACACGACCACAGTAGGAGAACGATGCCCATAGGTCTTCATTGTTTTCGGTCTCAAGTTCCTCGCGGCGACGAAGCAGAAGTTCCGATTTGGCTGCAAGCAATACACCTCCGCCTGGGCCTCGACCGGAGCAGCGATCTCGACGGAGCACATCCCATCCTTTAGACGAGACTTCCGCATCGGAGAAGGATGAATCTAGATTTGTTTCAGTCACAGCTATCAGATCCGAGGATGAAAGGAGCAAGTTTTCTCGCCAGCTTATAAGCTTTGTTCGAAGCCCTCTAACATTTTGGTATGTTACAGCGAGAGAGAAACTATTATCATTACTATGTCTATGTAGACTTCGATCGACCAGCTGTTGCGGTACTTTTGGTTGAGCTCTCGCCGGGTGCATAGTTTTTCCCGCCGTGTGTTCTTTTGCGCCCGGCGTCTCTGTGAAACCATTCGCATACCTCTGATCCTGGAGGCCAGGCCTCTGGTTTCATGAACAGGGAGAACTTGCTTTCAGGAACTGTGAGCATGAATGAAGCATAACGATCATGCCTTAACCTTAGCTTTTCGACTCCGTACTTAGCACTATCATTTATTTGCTTCATATGGCTTTGGATTGCCTCCACTGTGGTTTCCGGTGCAAAAAAACATGCATGAATTTTCTTACATTTTTCAACAGTCAACAGTGAATGATTTGTATTACCATTTCCCTTAACCGCAGATCGGCGCGATGGCTTAGAGTGTCTCTCGTGGCGCAGATCAGTTGCGGTTATTTCATTTTTATTGATTGTTACATGATGATAATCGACATGATCGGGGACTTTGCTTGCAGCTTTCCCCGGTTTTGAGGCACTGCAGACTGAGGCGAAAGTTTGACTAATCACGGCAGATGGTAGAACCGTTTGAGCTACTGGAGTGATATCATTGGCTTGACTCGGTATCTCTACAGTTTGTTCGGGACTTTCCTTAACTAGATCCATCGAAGTGATCACTTTACTAAGACTGTTACCAATATGGAGTTCGACAGCTGTCATTCGTTGATTTGCAGTAACAAGTTTGTCCTTAAGTGAGGATATATCAGTTTCGATGTTTTGAGCGGCCTTTGAGTTCGTTTCAATTGTAGAACGAAGTAGAAGATGCTCATCAGATATTGATTCCGTGTGTTTGGCCAGTCTGTCAGTATCGGTTCGCAGCGTAATGTACTTATTATTAAGCTCATGCATGCTGGTGTTTAATTTCTGCAGCGAGATTTGGATATCTCGGAGATGAGCACCATTTTCTTGCATTTGATTAGTCATTTGCTGTCGGAACGCTTTTATTTCCTTCAAAATTAACTCAGTATTACTGTTATCCTTTAAATAGTCCTCTAATGTGACGGTTGGGATTTTTGGCTAACGTTTATCTCAGAAGTAGAGGGAGCTGGTCCTAATTTTCCAATAGGACCCAACGCTTTATCTGGATTTGAGGTTTCATTTGTACCACTGCCATCACCCACTATCGTAAATTTCTTTCGACATGTCGGGCATTTCCAATTGTTTTTTTTGTCATAATCCATAAGATCAAAAATTTTTTCATTTGTATTTGCACATCTCAAATCGTGTATTTGATCACACAATGCACATATTAAATATTGTCTGCCTTCTATTCCTTTTAAACAGCGAGCACATTTAGATGTCATTTTGATTGAAGAGTTTTGTCTCTGAGCGACAATGTAGTCGAAATGTCGCGTCTCAGAAAACTATTCTTCGAAACCGATGACGCGCGGAGACATGGGCCGCTGGCACACGCGACAATCACCCGAACGCCGCACACGCAACCGTGAGAGTCGCTTGCAGCGGACCGGTTTCGCGAGTCACGCGCGTTGCGGCTGACCGCTGCTTATGAATGGCAAACGGATGAAATTTGTAGTGTTTTATCGTAATTATCGTTTTCCACCTGAATTTATTTGGAGTTTGATATAATCACACTTTATTTAGAGTTTATGTTTCCAATGTTATAATATTTTTACGTGCCACCAATCACTTTTTCCACTATAAATTATTTATTTCACAAATGATAGACAAAAGGAATGCGTTCGTTTAAACGGTCAAAGAACAATGAATTACTTTTTATTAATGAATGATTTACTTATTTATGTATTGAAAATGATATCAATCAAATGACCGCCTTGAACATTTCAGCAGCAGTTGATTCATTCGAGCCGTTCGAGTTCATCCAGGACGGATAAATAACTAAGAAAATATTAAATTTTGGGTGTTTATACATTAATGAAAGTTAGGAAACTGGAATTAGATCACCTTTATAATGGAAATCGTGTTTTGTTTCAATATTTCGCTCTCTGTATAAAATATCGTTTTCAATTTTCAGTTATAGATTTACGAAGTAAAAAATACTAATATCACGTAGTACTATCAATTACCACTAGATACAGGGATAACATAATTTAGGATCCATGTACTTAGGCTGGATAGGTCGTGCTTCTGACCCGAGGGACCCCTGAAGTTACTTGCAAATGCTCGACAGTAATGCTCTGCACGCCTCGTTGGTTGCCTTTTCCCGGAGGAACCCAAATACCAGCTGAGAGATTGACGTTATTGTCTAGACAGGGGATCATTAGGTGGTAGATCACTAAGCTGTTGAAACGTTTTAGTTGTTTCATTTAAATTAAAACACACGTGCCTCGGGGGAGGTATTTGTCCCACAGTGGACTAATACTGGCTGTTATTATACGTCCACATTGGTTCTTCTTTACTTGAATGAAATAAAACTAAACAAATTAAGTCATTTTGCCTAAATACTAATTTATTTTTAGGAGGATCCTATTCCTTCTGAAATATCTTTTTCTTCTTATTGTGTGGCACAATTTAAGTGCAATAATTAAACAAGCGATAGACGGCAGGGAAGTATCTGAAAAAAATATACTGTGATCAACTCATTAAATTGATATACCTACTTTCCCCGACGAATCTATACTAAACTCGCAAAACTGTTTTAACAAACAAAGTTGGCAAATTGATTGATTAATTACTATAAGAAGCCCAACACCCAACATCCAACATTTTTCTGGGAATTAAACATTAGTTCCTTAGGAAACTTTGTTCAGTTTGTTCAGTTTCAGGCATTCCAGAAGGACCCTAAATATGTATGTAAGTATATATGAACACTTTATTGCACACAAGGAGAACATTACAAAATAAAAATTACTAAGACTATGTGTACAAAGGCGGTCTTATCGCTAAGAGCGATCTCTTCCAGACAACCCTGGTTAAAGAAATGAAAATACAGGACAATATCAACGATAATGCATTCATAAGAATAGAACCAAAAAAATATAACATGTTATTAAATATCTAATAATATACCTAAAATTACCAAAACATATATACATTTATAGATATAATGAGTTAAATAAATACAAATATATACATATACAGGGTGTTAAAAAAGTGCGTTTGAAACTTTAAGGGGTTACTCAGAATCAAGTATAGACTCCAGGAAAAATATTGACAAATCCGCTCTTCAAATTTTTTTTTAGTTTTTTGTACAAATTCTTGATTCACTTTTCAGATTTAGTATGAGAATCTGAAAAATAAAAATTGAAGAGCGGATTTTTTCAGTATTTTTCCTGGATTATATTCTTGATTCTGAGTAATCCCTTAAAATTTCAAACGCACTTTTTTTAACACCTGTATATACTAATAGATAAATAACACACAAACTATTGAGAAAGGTGAAATTTCCTTAGGCGCAGCTTAAAAGATGCTGGTGACTCAGCGTGACGAATATGTATTTTCACCTCTCCAGCACGAAAAATGCCTTTGGTCCCTAAAAACTCAAAGCAAAAACGGTTTTTGCTGCGAGCGTGAGAAAAAGTAATTCGAATTTCGAACAACATCTTTTGCGCGGCGCTGAAAAAATATGGGCGATAGTTCCTTCAGAAACTCATTTTGGCCTAGCGATTTAACTCATAGGCACAAAATGTTGTCTGTTATTTAATAAAATTTAAGTTTATAAATTTTGCTATTGCATTTTTAAAGGCGTAATATTTCAAATAAATATGTACTAGTAAACATGAATATCGTTTACTTAAAAATATCATGTTTGGTTTTCATCTTAGATTTTCATAAAAATTACAAGCAGCGCAGTTTCCGAACGCAACCTCTAAATTAAAAACATTATAATAAAAAACTATATTGTCTCCAAAGAGAATTTAATCAACTACATTTTAACTTTTCTAGCTGGTCGAGGTGAAAAGTCGTATGTTTAACACGAGAGCAAGTTATTTTTATATCTCTTGCCTTTAAATCACTCACTGTGCTCAGTAGTCTATATTAGAATCACTCGCTGCGCTCGTGATTCAATTCTAGACTACTTCGCTAGTTCGTGATTTAAAGTCAGCACTCATAGCAAAAAATAACTTTGCTCACTAGTTGAACAAATAACTATTTGATACTAGAACTAAAGTGGATCAACGACAGGAAAATTTCCATTCATACCTACGCAATTATCATTAGCAGAAAAGGGACGACATTTTGGCATCAAAGGATTCAATTATGTATACTTTCGTATTTGCTGAGTATAGCTGTAAATAAATAATACTGATGCGGGCAAGCATAAAACCCTTCTATAGAGGAGTATATGTAGAGGGCACATATGAGTACAAATACATATATAAGTTTTTCAGTCCATGAATAGCGGGAAATTTTTGATACTGCTCATGAAATAGAATAACTTTTCCCAATCTACAAAAATCACCCGCAGGAACATAAATTAAAACTAATTTAGGATATTAGAGTTAAATGGCCTAGTAATATTTCAGGTTCTCAATTTCAATTAATTATGGTAGTTAGGTGTCGTCGCACCTAAATTCTACTCACAAAAGTTTATTTTCATTCAGTTGATACGCGTTTGAAATTTAAGATTCAACAACAGCCGTTTGAATGGGGAAAGCCCATGAATATTTATAAAGAAGCTCTTAAATATTTGTTTCGTTTTAAATTAAATAGTAAGAGACGGTCATTAATCGTTAGCTTTTTAAATTAGAAAGTGATTAACACTAATTGGAAAAAACTGTGTTATTTTCCAAGTATGATCTCAAGAGCTCTCTTTAATGTCATCAATAATGGAGATAAGCTATTGGGGAGGTATTTGAGATCTGCAAAAAGAAATACTGTGTGTCCTGATCTGACCTGACCTGATCAGAAGAACAGATACGTAATATGTTCGTAGCCAAATGTTTAGTTATTTTTAAAATATAAAAATATTTTTCGACTGTATCTTACAGAGCACCACTTTCCAACATAGCTGTTACGTGGTTTCTACGATGACCTAGTTTCCTACAGTTTTCTTTATTAAATATAAGATTCAATACAGCAGTTAAAAAAGTGCGTTTTAGGGGGACTCAGACTCAAGTATAGAATACAGGAAAAATATTGAAAAAAATCCGATCTATAATTCATCCCAATCAAAAAAAGCAAAAGGTAAACATAACTAATATGGAATTGACACATGTCAACGTCAGTTGCATAGTAAGTTGCTTTTTTTTTATTGGAATGAACTATACTTTTTTCTTCAATTTCCCATACAAATTCTTGATTCGCAATTAATATGGAAAAAAATAATTGAAGATCGGATTTTTCCAATACTTTTCGTTGATTCTGAGTAACCCTTTAAAATTTCAAACGCATTTTTTAACACCCTCTCTATATATAAAATTGAGTTGTGTTTTCTACTAGCTATAAATCTAACATTTTGGTATATTGTGTTATCGCGCGTTGTTTAACACAACGATGGATCAGCATGTAATTAGCTAAATTTGAACCTAACGACACGTTGATATAGTGCCTATGAATAAAATAGGAACGACATGTCAGTTTATGAACAACCTCATTATGATAACGAAGCGCGCGTGTCTCGTTAAAATTTTTCATTTTATTAACTTACATAGGCCCCCTGTATAGGTAAATACACTACGTAACTCTATTAGATTTGGTGCGTTAAATGTGTAGTATGTTTTAATTTTAGCATATAAATGAAACTTCGATTGTCCACAATTCCAGCTTATTAAACATATACATTTTCAGCTTAAAATTATGCTTGAAAAAATTACTGAAACAGTGGACATAAAAAACAAATCCGTGAAAAGCGTATTACAAAATAACCATTTGTTGTAACTTTATATGTATACAAGTGAAAGAAACATTTGAAACAGGAATGAGTGCTAATGTTTATGAGTGCTTATATACATATACCGGCAATAAAAGCTCTCCGCTCTCCGTTGTGGGCGTCTAATCTGTTTACAGCCGTAAATACTTGTAGCACATATCTCAACGTTATTGTTCGAGTAGCTATGGCGGATATAGTTCTTTAATGTAATTTCATCTTTTTCTGTTTGTAAGGTGGCAAAAAAAGACGCAAGATGACTCGGTTGACGACCACCACACCAGGGCTCCTGGAACGTATCAGCAGCAGCATCACCCCTGTCCCAACCACCACCCACGCTAGCGTTGCCAAGTCCAGCGCAAACGGCAGCAAGCGTCCCACGACCATCATCATCTACCCTACTGGTGAGACATGAGCTGTTTGTTTCTGAGGTCGGAGTCGGATAGATGCTCGATGAATATGCAGAAGCATCTGCTATAATATATTGGTAGCAGCATCACCAAGTTCAACACCGGCAATTGCCAGCAGCCCACAACTAATCAGAATCTGTCCCACTGGTGAAACATGACATGACCCTCTGTTTCTGTTTTTTGTTTAGCCATTATGTATACGTAAATAAGGGCAGTGAAATTGTCGAAGCTAACGCTACAATCACCATCAACTATCCCATTGGTGACTATGACCTTCCTATATGTACGAGTATACAGGCTAAAGGGTGACCGGAATTTTGCCAATATTAAGGGTAGAAACTATGGCTTATTTGCAACTTTTTATACGAAGTAATGTATAATAGTTTATCCGCTCTATAATTTTTTTACCTATAATTGCTCTGATTGAACGGCAAAAAAATAACCAGTTAACAAAAGTCAACCCGACAACAAAAATATAATCTAATGTCAGTCTGGCGATCCCGATGAATCAAATGGACACCTCGCACTCCAAAACACGTCGATAACAATGAAACCAACATACATATATACATATACAGGCTGTAACAAAATTGGTGTAGGACCTGTTAACTGGGCAATCTATTCGTCGTACTGAACAACTTTTGTTCTACGACTTTGCTCAAATCGCAAAAAAATTTTTGGACACCATAACAGATGATCAATTTGTATGAAATGTTCAAAAATTTTTTTGTGATTTGAGCAAAGTCGTAGAACAAAAGTTGTTCAGTACGATGAGTAGAATACTCAGCCAACGGGTCCTACACCAATTTTGTTACACCCTGTATAGAGGGTGTTAAAAAAGGTGCATATGAAATTTCGAGGGGTTACTTAGAATCAATCAATCAATCATGTGGAATACATGAAAAATATCGAAAAAATTCGATCTACAATTTTTTTTCAGTTTTCCATACTAAATAATAATAACGATTGCGTTGTGTTTCGCCGTGAGTGAGGGTACCGGAGGCCCAACTTCCCCCTCCAATTCCCCCTATCCGCCCATTTCAAAGGTCAGCAACGCACTTGTGACTCCTCTGGTGTTGCGGGTGTCTATGGGCGGCGGTAATCGCTTACCATCAGGTGATCCGTCTACTCGTTTGCCACCTATCGCATAAAAAAAAGTGAATCTAGAATTTGTATAGCAAACTGAAAAAACGTTTTAGATGCGACTTTTTCAATATTTTTCCTGTATTCCACACTTGATTCTGAGTAACCACTTAAAATTTCGAACGCACTTTTTTTAACAATCTATATAAAACCATACATACAGTCGAAAAACATTACCCTCCACTTGAGGAGTCAGGTAAAAAATAGCCTTTTTCATTATATCAAACTTTTTGTACTGTGTCCCTCTAAATATATTCTGTTTTGCCGGTAATGACATTGGTAACGTCATTAGCATACATAAAAATCTCCATGCCTTTAGTAGCACTGCTTCAGAATAAAAAAGTCTTTAGAGCACTGCTAAGGTCGTTTAATAAAATGGTAAATGAGGCATTAGACAGGCAACAACCTTGTTTTACTACACCTAAAATATTGCTCATCTCGGAGGAATGAATGCGGCGTTTATCTCCCACGCATACCTGTTGAGTATGGGACATAAAAAATGATAATGATAGTGCTGGTGCCTAATCCCACATGTCAACGATTTCCGTACTTCACAAGACATGTTAAGCCGTTGGAGCCGGTTGCTTTCAGTCGTTATATCAGCAGCCTTATAGGCGGCTTGAAAACTACACACAATAACCTTGGTGCGCCCATGCATTGAATAAAAAGATTCGTGATGATAATGTATAAATACATAGCTGATATGATGTAAGTTTGTGTTGTTTTTGAAGCGATAGAAAAGCGCAATGTAATTTTGTTTTCTTGTCTGTGTGTAAAAAAATAATCTTAGTCTATTATCTATTTGGAGTAGTTCAGACATATGAAGAGACGAGTCGTCGCAGAGGGCTCGTAATAAGTTCTCTAATAGATCACAAATTAAAATGTCATTACGCAAGTAGCAACCTTTGCTAGCTGTTATAAGATAACTTATTCAGACAAGTCACCTATACGGTACAGTGACAAGAAAATGTTAATTTAAGCACTTTACAGTAGCGTAGCGTGGGTTTTCGCCACCCGGGGCCGATCGGAAATTGGCCGCCCCTTTCTATTTTCATCATTAGTAAAAAAAGTCAAATAAAGCACCCAAATTCTGTAATCTATTAAACATGTTCTCTTCGTGTTTTTTTTTTTCAAAGCAATTTCGATGTGCATGTCATGTTTGACAGCTTATTATTGGTAATAATGCGCGAGCGAAGCGAGCGCGTCAATTTTTAATACATAATTATATCTAATAATATTTATGTTAAACCAACGCCTTGCACGCCTTGCACGCCCGCTTGCGGCCGGTCTGCACAAAGTCAACGTTAGGTAATTTTTAATTAACTGCAGTTTAGAGTAGCTTCTCTCACAACTAAGTTTGGGTCTGTTGCAGCTACAGAAGCACAAAGACGTACACGCTCAAGTTTGAACTCTTCTCTGTTAATATCTTAAGGAGCGTGATCTAAGTCCAGTTCATCGACGCCTAATAACATTGTTGCTAAAAAAAATGCGGCGCTCGCCGCCCTCCATGTGCCGCCCCTGTCGATGTGCCGCCCGGGGCCATGGCCCCCCCGGCCCCCGCCACGCTACGCCACTGGCACTTTATAATTAACAATAATGATAAGACGTACTAATGTATTCGAAATTCATACCTACCTAATTTATTTTGTAATCATAACTTTTCGCTGAAAATGCGAGCGATTAACGTGATTAAATATTTAAAATGTTGTTATGAAAACAAACTTGGAACTTTACCATTAGTCAAAGCTTATTTAAAATTTATTTTGCCCTCTCGGAGTTTACCACTAGCTATGGTAACAGAAAATACCGGCAAACGATTTATCGTTAGCACAACAAAATATGTACGAAAATACAATACAAAAAACGGATTTCCAATACAATATTGTTAAATCAGCTGGGCAATTTGTATGAAATACTAAAAAAATAATGCGATTTTCATCAAACTCCGTTCATCAAAAGTTGTTATTTATGATATCTAGGTACTGACTCGGTGGCGCAGTGGTTAGTGATCCTGAATACTGATCCGAGAGTCGTGGGTTCGATCCCCACCTAGGGCAAACATTTCTGTGGCGAGCAGATTTGTTTGCTCTGTATCTGGGTGTATTATATCTATATATGTATTTAAATGTATATGTGTATATATATCAGTCTCTGGTTCCCAAGATACACGGAATCCTAGTTTGGGGCCAGGTGACCGTGTGTGATTTGTCCCGCAATATTATATTATTATGATATATTATTATATCTAGAAGCCCCAGTTAACGAATGTTGTTTTAAACCCCGAAACAGCCCAAATACCCTTCGGTGACCTCAGGAGTATTTCATTCAACACAACAAACTACTAGGTATTTTACTATTCGTTTTGGTTACATTACTAAAATCACATGATGTGAAGACAACATAACAAAATCAACAAGGACTTCACTTTTTTTAAACGTTTAGCCATGTCTAGCTAGAATATGCACAATCACCACCCAAGTAGCAAAATTTAGTCATATAACGATTGTGATAACGTTTACATAACGCGAAAAAGGCGCAAATTATTCGATTTAAAATCATGTAAAGGTTGTAATATGGTAGTATTAAATACATATTAACTGTGTATATGCCTCGTTAATGTAAGAAATACCTCTAAGTATTATACGACTAAACTGTCGTATAAAATACTATACCTATATAACACAATTCTTTGAAATCCGAGATACCACTAGATAACCTCTTTAAAACCAAACGCTATTTAGTCTCGATATTATATGACAACATTGCTAATTGGGCAAATACATACTACGACTATGACGACGGATAATGTAACTGAAAAGAAAACGCACGAAAACATACGTATAATTAAGATGGTTCATTTGAGGCTGTAAATATCATTTTACACAGATACACTCATCATTTACATTTCCGTGAAGTGCCTATTGTTACGTGTATATTTATTAGCGTAATAAAGGCTCCGGGAGCGGAAGGGTAAAGGATATGTATCCTCGTGGTTACGTAACGTGGTTACATCACGATGCATGCGAGACCGACCGCACAGGGTACCGTGAGATTACCATTGTTGCTAAAATTCAACAATCTGTTAGTCTATGCTAATAAAATTTCTAAACATGTTGATACAAAATATTGGAACATAGTCTTTTACCCGACTGTGCCAGAAGAAGGGGGTTATGTTTTTCGAGTGTATGTATGTGTATATGTATATTTTTTTGGCAAGCTCTGTAGCCTAAACGGCTTGAAAGATTTAAGCTTAGAGGTGTCCTTAGATTCGTCTTGATCGCCAGATTAACATAATTTTTATTTCTTTTAAATGTGGTTAAGTTAGGTTATTGTTTATGTATATTGTTTATAATTATGAGACATTTTCATCCTCAAACGTACAAATGTATCACCTACGTACCGAACCGTACATGACTTTGTCTCAATTTTATTTTCTGTTCCTATATTATTCTAACTGTACAAATATTTGCAGAGTACTGATTCCTGTATAATAATATTGGTACTAGCCTAGAAGACATATCCTAAATATGATACGAATTTCATATCGGCAGATTGTGTTGTGTATCGTGGTAGGCAGATATTCCCGGTATTATACATACATACAAATATATAAATGTGGGTTTCCATTTAGTGGTTGTTGTGATTACAGTGACGCCAGAATCCATTGTCGTGCCGATCGTGTCGTGCATATTCGGGTTTCCACTTCTGGCACTCACTGTCATTTGCTGTCTGAGGAGGAGAGCCAAATTGGCCAGGTAAGTTCTCACCTTATTGAAATAGTTCCGTTTTCGACCAACTATGTACGATAAATTTTGAATAATAAGGGATTAAGAAAGGTGACACACTGAAAAAAAGAGTTAGAAATTACTTATTATGTGCCAAGAGATTCTGATGTTTTGGATTTGTTTCTTACTGCAGAAATAATATTTTTTATAACGAAAGTTTCGACTCGCACAATAAAAATATGTCATTCTTGAGTGCCGATTCAAGAAATACTCTCCACTGAAAAAATATTTCATGGTGCATATATGAAACTAGGTATATTTTCTTGAATAAAAGAAATCGTTTTTGCCGTGCATGTATATTTATACATTTTGCCTTTAAAATAATAGTTCCCATTTTAAAATTCTTAGCTTTAAAAATTATTAGTTTGCGCTTAGCTTGACTTTTACAATACTGTTTTGTACTTTAATTTAATTCTATTTTATTTTTTTAATTCTATAACTATAAAATTTCCTTGTTGTTAAAGCTAGACAAAATCTTTAACAGGAGCTCCGTCGTTTGCTAGCATACTAGTAATACAGAAGTCACAATAACGCAGGAGTAAGCAAAAGCTCGGAATTTCTGAGCGCCCCGATACGAATAATTTAGGTTAAGAAGGCTATGATGGGAGAGGCGAGCCCTTAACCTCATCATAGTCTTCGTTGGTTCGATATTAGATTTTTTGTGGAAAGCATTGTTTTGTGGAAGCAAGGAGTGGTTAAATGATTTTTCACCTCTCCAGCACGAAAAGGGTGCCTTTGGTCCCTAAAACTCAAAGCAAAAACGCTTTTTACTACGAGCGTGAGAAAAAGTGATTAGAATTTCAAACACCACCTTTTGCGCGTCGCTGAAAAAAATATGGACGATAGTTCGTTCAGAAACTCATTTTGGCCTAGCCATTTAACTCATAGGCACGAAATGTTGTCTGTTATTTAATGAAATTTAAGTTAAATTAAAAAAATAATTAATTATTTGTTATTATTAGTTAAATTATGCTATTGCAATTTTAAATACGTAATATTTAAAATAAATATTATATAATAATATAATATATATTATTAAAATAAATAAAATAAACATGAATATCGCTTACTTAAATAATCATGTTTGGTTTTCGTCTAGGTTTTCATAAAAATGACAAGCAACGTAGTTTCCGAACGCAACCTCTACATTAAAAACATTACAATCAATGATATTTTACTAAGGATATTGCACGCTAAAGCAACGCGGCATCGTAGCGCGGCACAAGGACACTATACGTAGCTATACATCAATAGTAAACGTCGTAGAAACAAACGAAACACAACCTATCTCTTTCTTACAAATGGAGCGAGTGAATTGCTATTTCATAATTATTACGTCATCTCGCAAGCCGAACGCGTGACTCTTGAGAACATAAGAAGCGTGGAGTAGCATTTGAATTATATTTTTTTGTATTGGGCATCCTAAAGTAGTGTTTCAAATACTGCCATTCGTAATGTTTTCTGAAATATTGTACAATTGACTTAATTAGAATTCCAGATATATATAATGTGATTTTTAAATGGATAACAATGTGTGCCTTCCCGTATTGTAAAAATAGGACACGGAACTATAACAAAAATGTATATGATTTAATTTTGCAGATATATAACTTGACATGTTGTTATACAGATTTTGTTTTGTATTTTGATACAAACAGTTTTATATATAATTTTAAGACGACTCCAGATACTATGTATCTCTCAATTAAACAAAGAAAACGACTATACTTCATTCCAATAAAAAAAAAACAAAAGGTAAACAAACGTAGTATGCAGATGACATTGACATGTGTCAGTTCCATAGTAAGTTTGTTTACGTTTTGGGTTAATCATATAAAAAGTCGTTAATAATGAAACAGATCTTCATACATAACACATACATAATACATATACATACAACCGAAAAATATTATCTTCCGATTCGGCAGTATGGATTTTACACTTACAACATTTAAACAAAAGCGACTCCACTCTTTTGTTTTATGACTATGTTCTTGTCGCGTACTGACGCATGTCTCTTTCTGGCGCGCATAAAAGAAAAGAAAAGGAATACTCCTTAATAATTTACGATATTTATTGAAATTTTAGTGCTTTTCTACTTTTTTTACACATTTTCGCGTGTTATCTTTTATAAATAAAATTAACTTACCGGTGGTAGGTCACACCATCTTTTTTTAGGGTCGTTCGAGTGTTATTTCGACACTTTTTCACGACGCACTTCGGCATCCTTACTGCTTTGCGCTCAAAACACGACTAAGGTAAAAAGTGTGCGCACATCGTATTTGAGCACACTTCTGCTGTGCCGTTTACAGCGCGCTGATGCAAAGTCCATGTATAGAATGTCGTTGATTACAATAAAAAACTATATTATCTTCAAAGAGAATTTAATCAACAACGTTTTAACTTTTCTCGCTAGTCGAGGTGAAAATCAATCAATCAATCAATCCAGGCCGATTTCGGCCTCGGCGACTGCAATCACTTAGTAGAGACACGTTCGTGTGCTCTAATGTGACTGACGTAGCCAATTTTAGCTGAGAATGTGCGGCCACACTCCCAGGACGTCGGCACTCCTCCGACGAAGTTATATTGTATGGCCGGTGGTGGTCGGGCCTTCAACTTGTCGCGCTTAGCATCGAGTTCCGCACGCCGCCGCTGTGTCTCATAATCAAACACCGTAGTGTTAATAGTATCCCTCCACTGTGTCTGATCTTTTGCCAGAGTTTCCCAGTGAGATGGGTCTATGTCGCATCTTTTCATTTTTTTTTTCATTTTAAATTTTTTCAAAGTTATTTTTTGCTACGAGTGCTGACTTTAAATCACTCACTGTGCTCAGAAGTCTATATTAGAATCACGAGCGAAGCGAATACAATTACAAGCGAGTACAATTCTAGACTACTTCGCTAGTTCGTGATTTAAAGTCAGCACTCGTAGCAAAAAATAACTTTGCTCACTATACTAGTTGAACAAATAACTATTAAAAGAACGTATTATTTTTATAGTGTCTTGCATTGTTGTAACTTTTGCTATTTATTTTAAAGCGCGTTTAAATATATCCCTTATGAAAGTAGCTCTACACTTGGAAACTTTGTTTACTGAAACTTTGCTTGCCTGAGGTAACTAAATGCGCAATCCATTTCCTTGAAGCTGTAAGCATTACTCATCTCATGTTGAAAGGCACTTTACTTTCAACTTCTCCATAAAGTTACACTGTGGTGCTTACATTTAAAGTTTTGATGAGGCCTTCTCTGTAAAGCCACAGGCGGTCGTATGAGACTACGTACTAGTATTAAACATTACCTGCACTAATATGTACAATATCTATTGTCCTTTTTTTTCTTTTTGCTATCATTTCTTATTGTGTTTCTGTAAACTTATTTATAGAATGTTTTCATTTCTTTTTCCTGTATCCGATGGAAGAGACTAGTTCTCCCGACACAGGGAATCCTAGTGGGAGAACTAGAGCGGCACAAAATATGTATCTAATTTTAAGAAACAAAGAATTATTATTGTTAGTATTATAGTAGTTTGAAGGGGGAGTACCCCTTCTGCTATTCAAACTATCGTATAAAAACCCTCGTTTGCTTTTATTTAGTAAAACTGACTTTTAATCTGGTTAGGGAGCGAGCTAGACGTCGCAACTGCGAGCTGGATCGCGGCGAGCTGTCCGTGGTGCGGATGTCGCCGGTGAAGGCCCGGCAGCGCGCCGTGAGCCTGGTGCGGTCGCCGCGCCCGCTGCCGTCCCTGGAGCTGGACACCGTGCTGGAGGAGCGATCGGACCCCGAACAGACCACGGTCTCACAAGTAACACAACTCTGTAGCCGCGCCGTGTTCGGCGTGCGATCTGCACTTTATGCTATTGCGGTATCTTTGGTCTCTGCCCTCCCTGGAGCTAAATCGTGCCGAACAAATCAGTCTGTAAATTAAATATGCTACATATAGGGGTTTTTTATATTCAGAGACTCCGAAAGTGCTCGAAAGCGAAAAGGAGTAGGGGGGACCCTTAACCGCTGTTGGTGAGAAACTTTTAAATACAGATATGTCGATGGACTATAATACGTCGCCTGGCAACAGCTATAAGCCTTCTCAATTGAGTTCATTTTACTAACTCACATTTTCAACCAACTGCTACGTTGTACAATTTCGTCGTCATTCGTAGTGTCCCTGAAAATAATAATAACATTAAGCTTAAATACTTATTTGTTTTATTTCGAGGCATGAAACTAGGCGCTGTGTACTTCTAGGTACAAAACGTTTCATCTAAATTAAGTCCTTCAGTTACCCTGAATAAAATACAACAGAATGAAACCTCCGCCAAATGAAAAAAGGGAACACTGTAAGCTCTGAATAAACATATTCCCGCAAAACCACCTGCGTAGCTTGAATTAGGTTTTATTAAAAAACGGAAGGTCATCGTTATCGATATCTGTATCGGACATCAGTAGGTATTAGTGGCATATTTGAAGTCGTAACCACAATTTTATTTTATATTGTAAATTAAAAACACTATTATTGGGTGTTATACGCGTCTTCGTTCGTTTCGTAGGTGTACGATATACTCTGTTACCCTAGATCAATCAAATCAATCAATCAAAATATTATTTATTCGAAGGTATCACTGTACACTTTTCGTAGGTCATATTTTTTCTACCTAATACGAAGCTCCTATCACTTGGAACTCGTATGCCCAACATTTCGGGAAGTGTTTGCGGAGAGAGAAGAAAGTCGAGCCCAAAGAAACTCCCTCCAACACATTTTTTCAATAAAAGGCTTACATTCTATTACAAAGTTTGTGAAAAAGTCTGATCATATTTATATGTAGTTGCATACCATTATAAGAGGAAGGAAGGATCGACAAAATACTCAGGTACATACTATTATTAATAATAATGACTAGACAAACACCAATGACAAGAGTAGGCCAGTTCACACGGACAGCACCCGATCACGAGTATAACGCGAGAGTCAGCCATCTCTCCCCTCAACCATATTTAAGAGAAGGGAGCGACCCGGCTCCCGATACGCCACCATCCGCACGAAAATTTAGGCGAGCATGCACCCTCTCATCAATGGAAAAGAAGCAATGAAGAAAAGAAATTTATGAAGTATCAATCCTTCCAGTCACCCTACAATATGTATGCAACCAGTCACAAATTCAATAATTAAATACACCAGGAACATATTGCAACTTTTACATGTTATATCATCATAACTATGTTGATTGGAGAAACATCTCCCATTTTTATCATTTAAATATTCAGAAGTCTTATAATAAGCTTTATTACATAGTGTCTTCTTAATATACTTTTTGAATTTATTTTGTGTGAGGTTTAGGATGTTATCCGGTATTTTATTGTACATTTGTATACATTTCCCCACAAATGACTGATTGATTGATTGATTGAAGGTCCGCACAAAATAGGTCGGCGGTCCGCCATTTAGTGACCCCTGCCCTAGACAAACATCTTCACATTTACGATTAGGTAATATTTCGCAGTTTATTGTAAAGCATTAAATGTCGAGAGCTTTTCCGCTTCCGAAACATGTATGTCATAAAAGATTCTTAGGTACTAAAAATTATTCCAATCGAAGAAAGTAATCCTACTCAATCCCAAACCTAAGATCGGCATACGCCCACACAATAACGATCACTATCGTATCGTAAGGGGTTCACGGAATGGCAGCATTGATCCCGAAATTGGAATCAAATCGATATACAGTTAGGCATCGGACGCGGGAAATAAAGCGAGGTCGATAATGGATGTATGTGGTGGCAGGTGGAGATTACCCCTGACCGCGAGGTGGGTGCGATCCTGTTCGGCGCGATGGGCGCGGCGGCGGCGGCGGCGGCGGCGACAGCCGGCGGCGGCCGCGACAGCTAGCGGCGCGGCTCGGCGCAGCTCGGCGCGCGCTCGCCGCTCTGGGCTGCCCTCACCAGCCAGCCTCTGGACGAGGACCCAGACACGGACGGCGACGCCGCCGCTGATAGCTAACAGTTGGACGAGCGCTCGGTTGCCGATATCGGCGAGCGCATGAAACTGTTCTTGGACATCCCGCTTCGGTTCTAGACCAGAAATTCTAGTGCGGTTTCCTTAAGTGTGGTGTTAGTGAAATGTTGCTGAATGTATTCTCGAATCGTTAAAGTGTGGCGTACGATCGGTTACAGTAAACTAAAGTATTATAGGTTGTTTTAAGGATGCTGACACTTTTTTAACTGAGACTTCTATCTTGAAACTGAACAACTTTCTCTAAGAATATCGCAAGAATCCTATAGTCAATTTGCAAAAAAAAATATGGACTTCTACAACATATCACATCAGCTCTTCAGATACATAAATCAGCTTATTAAGAATAGTCTGTTTTTTCGCGAATTGGCTATACATATATTTTTTGAGTCTTTACTTTAATGAGTAAGTAGTAATCCTAGTATAAATTGTGTCAGTACCTTTAAAAACATCCTAGATAAGTACTATTTAATAGTACACAAGTAGGTATAGTAAATGGCTGTTTTGGGTGGAACCGAAAAACTTCCAGTCAATTCTTTCAATTGCATTTTCAGCTTAAATTCAGCTTTTAGTTTGCAGTACAAAACATAGTAACATTTTAAATTTTCATTGATATACAAAGGCAAAAGCTCTTTCAATTTAAAGCAGCGTAATACACTCAAAAATAAATGGCATAGTAAAACAATATGTACATATGTTTTATAACTAAACAATTTGTAACTTAACAATTGATATATCAGCATGATTTATTAAACAAAAGATATTAACTTTATGCCTGCATTGTTAAAGTGAGGGAGTAAACGCACTGTTTAAAGCCTCTTGTAATTAATATACAGTTAGTTATATTCACGTGTAGTGTAACCTGCACGACGTTAAGAAATAAAAACAAAGGTATATTAAATTTTAGAACTTTCAATAGTAGCACCATACAATAATTCAGATTTCTTAAGCATAGAACTCTAAATAAATATTTATTTAGATTTTGTGACTTATTGTAAGAAGGATTTTACAGGAAAAGAGGAACCAACTATTATACAACAACCAAATGCACTTAAAAAATTTAAAACTAACAGGATAAATAAAAACTGAAAATTTATTGTTCGTCTGCTTTAAATGAGTATTAATTTAATTCTCTAGACAAAGTGGTGTGTTACAGGTGTAACAATATAGGTGTATTAATTTGTATATATTAAATGGGTTTTGTTACCTGAGTTAAATGAATTAAATTAAATAAAGGTTTGCACGCCTTGATAGGGTGTAAATTTCATCGCAGAAAATGAAGGCCCCTATGGTCCCGAGGGAAGCATTTCAGGCAAAACCGCGAGCAGTCACCGTAACCATTAATTTATTTCTAATAAGCGCCAAGGGTAAAAAGTAAGTAGTCGTATTACGTAGGCATTATATGTAAGAGGCAGAGAAATATCGTAAATCAAAAGTCGTACAAGCGTGACAATAGCAACGAATTATATGAGAATCAAAATAAAGTATTTTTAATAGTCTCTTATGAAAAATACTGACACCAAGTACTTACTTAACTGCTTTTATTTCTATTTTAGAATGAGTCTTTTAGTTATTTGCAAAGAAAAAAAAATCTACAACAATAAACGGCTGACAATTTTCAATTTTGTTTGATTTCTGTCTAAATCATATTAGAAATCGCTTTTTCTCGATCGATCGATTTCTCTCCGAACGTAACAAACCTCAAAATATCGTTTGGCATACTGAAGTCAATTTTGACAAAAAGTGTAATTACGTCGATGTTGTACCAGATGAGCGACACGAAATGCGCCGACACGTCACCACGCTGCCGCAGTCCAAGGCATTCAAGGGCGCACATAACCCATGGCTTTCATAATTATTATGGGCGTAAATGACGATCATCCGACGCATAATGACGGGACGTAATGAAAAGCGAAGCGCACCGGTGTTCCACGGTCAATGCGCACAATTTAGCACCTACAGTACATATAATATTTTTTGTAGTTTTTAAATCTCTAGTAATTTATGTTTATTTTGTACACTTTTTATTCAATAAATATTATTACGAGTATTATTTTGTAGTCTGTCCTTTTAGATTTTTATTATTATAATGGTGAAGAGAGTGAAACAGAAAATAGTTACATATGGAAAATATGGTAGATGGTATTTTAAAGTGGGATTCTACTCTTGGCACAGCATACCCAATAGTACAAGTACTCTTGGTCAAATTGCAAAAAATACTTTTGAAATTAGTCGATTGCGTTTTTAACTTTTTCGCAGTTTGAGTCGAAAATAGGAAATTATAATAAACTATATTTCAGAAAAAAATAACTTACAGAAAAAAAATTCTGCAAAAGCTATTCTGTAAGTTATATTACTTACAAAACAATCATTTAAACAGCTGTTCTGTTACACAATTAGCCCACCGTTTAACTAGTACACCTGTCTATCTGTCTGCTACACCCCGTATGTTTGCTGTTTATTACGATAGGAAATAATGTAATGGCGCACCCAGCTTTACCCACAGCAGGTCGATACTTTTACAGGCCAATCCCGGAAAGTTTGTCAGGTGTTCTGTTTACTTTTCTATGGAACATATACCAAATTCATTCATACAAATTGATCAGCTAATCATCCAAATTTGTATCAAGAGTCCAAATTTTTTTTTTGAGAATTTAATGAAATTGGGAAAAGTCATGTTTTATGATTGGAACTCACCGTTACCTTCAGGATTGTTCTTTTTCACACTCTATATAATATTTTACTATCGTTCCAATATGATTCCAATACAACTTAGGGGGCTTTATTAAAACTTGTCGAACTTGTACAAAATATAACGTGTTGTGGTTTCCGTGAGGACAACGCAACGGGAACAGGCGTTAAATTCTCAGTCGACAGTCAACAAAGTCGCTATTTTAGTCGATATACGGGAATTGGCTTTACTTACTTTGTCCTCTGTCATTGTGTCTATTTACCAACCTTAAAATTTGTATATCTAGTTATATTTATATTAATTTAGGAAAATGTCGTGACGACGCAAAAAAACAGATTTCCTGAAACCCAGAATTTTTTCCCAACGATATGTTAACCGATGAAGACGTAGCACCTACACTACAATACTATTTTATTCGTAAGTATATAAAAATGTAAGTGACTACAATAGGTACAGTATTGTATAGGTACATACATATTTGTGTACTACTCTAGAGTCTAGATTCTAGAACTAGAACGCCCCTCCAGCCTTCAGTCAATAGAGCAATGTAGGGAGAGTGCATTAACACATACCGTCGTATATGTATAATACTTTATACATTCTTCTAATGATAGTCAAGGGAGGCTCAATGGCATTCGTCACTGGCCTTATTCACGAGAGGTCAAGCTCAGAGTGAAATCTAAAATATACAGGGTGTAAAAAAAATTGTGTAGGAACCGTTGTACTACGACTTTGCTCAAATCACAAAAAAAAATTTGGACATTTATATAGAAATTGATCTGTTTTGCCTTTTGTATGGAGAGTCCAAAATTTTTTTGCGATTTGACCAAAATCGTAGAACAAAAGTTGTTCAGTACAATGAGCAGAATCCCCAGTTAACGGGTCCTACACCAGTTTTGTTACAACCTGTATAATATTAGCAACAATGTCATTATCGCATAGATAGACCAACGACTGAAAAAACTATATTGTATAGTGTGACAGTCATGAGGTAATTCCATTTATACTCTTAAAATAGGTATCTTCTATAGGGCTCAAACTGGGGCTTCTACGTGTAAATCTGAAAAAAAAACAAGAAACAAATGAATAGTTCCAAAGAAATAATAAACTTCAAACCTTGTCTTTTTACCTATATCGTATTAATTCCATGCGTTGTAGTTAGAGAATTCAAAAATCTAAAAGAATAAGCCTGATTATAATTAATTACCCCCCGTTCACTAAATTAACCAGCTATAGTGGAAACTCCACATAAAAAGTAAATATTACCAAACAGTGCAGCGTTTAATTACATTACTAAACATTACGCATCCGTAAATGCGGAGCTTCCGCATCGATTTTGACATCAGCAGCTGCATCCGCATCCGCAATCTTCAAGAAAAGAGCGTACTCCCATATTATAGGCCGGCAACGCACTTGTGACTCCACTGGTGTTGCGGGTGTCTATGGGCGGCGGTAATCGCTTACCATCAGGTGATCCGTCTGCTCGTTCGCCATCTTTGCCATAAAAAATATTTAATGCGGATGCGGATCTATGGCGGCATAGCTAATAATTGTAATATTTACTTTCAGGATTTTATTTTTTTCACATTTTATAAGAATTAATTACAAAAAGTAGGTATGTATATGTTTTTTTTTTCATTCTAGCTATTATTTTCAAATAAGTACCAAAGTATCATACATCATTACACCAAAAAGCTGCAGTTACTTTTTATCAAATGAAGGGTCCACTGCAATAATGATGAAATGTCCAAAATTATTTTAATTTTAAGTAAGTGCGTCATTCGTCATTTTTAGGGTTCTGTACCTCAAAAGGAACCCTTACAGGATCACTTTGTTGTCCGTCCGTCCGTCTGTCTGTCCGTCTGTCTGTCTGTCTGTCAAGTCCCTTTTTCTCAGGAACGCGTAGACGTATCAAGTTGAAATGAAATCATGACATTTGGCAGGAAGCAATGTCTTATAGCATAAGTAAAGGGAAAAGTCCGAAAACCAAAAATTTTTAGTTACATCACAATTTTTTTGTGAAAAATTTCATGATTCTTGGTGTACGGGAAGTACCCTATAGGTTTTGATTCCCATGCGTATGTCCAAATATGCGGCATAAACGGCCGTATCTCTTGATTGCGTTGGCATAGAAGTTTAATTTTTCCACAGCTTCAAGCAAGCTTTGTGTGATTATGAATTTATATGAACCCTCGGTGCGCGAGTCCGACTCGCACTTGGCCGGTTTTTTCACCATTTGTAAGCTTAAAACCAAATGAAAGGTACAACTACTATAATGATAAATGTCCTTTTTTTCTTTGTTTTAAGATCATTTGGTTTTAAGTTTACAAATGGTGAAAAAATTACGAATGACGCACTTACTTAGAATTAAAATCACTTTGGACATTAATCATTATTGCAACGGACACTTCAAATGTAATGGTCCAGTTTTTAACTTTAATTACTAAGTATGTAATTATTTAATAAATTTAGGGATTGGTATAATGTTTTTAATTTATGCGCTCCCATACAAATTTTCTTAAGAAATCTTAAGATCCGCATCCGCATTCGCATCCGTGGATATGAGCCTTTAATCCGCGGATTTAAAAAACTGCATCCACAACGACCCCGGTAATGACCTGACCACCATAAGACCATGAAACAATGAAAATACTGTAGGATTTTATCGCTGATCCGAACGTTTAATTCCAAACCCGAAATTTCTAGCTGTAATAAAGCTGCTAGCTGTAAAGCTACCACACAGTGTGATTCCACAGACGGCTCCAGCCAGACACGGATACACTGAGACCAACAAACAACACGTAGGCTTGAAACTTATAATAGGTACCCCTTTTTTCGTCGGGGGTTAATTATAACCCCTAATTATGTATTAACCCCGTTAATTAGCACTTTTGTTTCTAAAATATTAATTTTAGAAACAAAAGTGCTCTGATATTTTTCTTTATACCTATTATTTTTAATAACTTATTTAAAATGAAAATAGGTAGTATGCATCGCATCCGTACAAAACAAGGTTTTTAAAACAACATTTAGATAGTTTCTACACGGTATACTTCTCAATGAAACGTTTCAACATCTGCAAGGACGATATCGATTTGTATGATAATTTAAGTGATGTTTCATAAATAAAGCAACGTAAAGCCTACCGCAATGAGATGATTTGTAAGTATAAAAAGGCATAATGCTTCCATTAGTTATTCCTCACGTACCTACTTTTGAGTGGATATAAATTAGCATCTGCTTGCCTAACAATAGCAACTCGATGCGGATTTACGAAGACAACGCTAATACCACCATTTTAGGTAGGGTTTCGCAAATATGACATAGTATTTAGCTAGGATGTACCACCAACTACATACGTTCCACCCATTGTGGCAAGAAATATACTTATTTCAAAAATAGTTACAGAGCGTGTTTGCATTGATACAAATTAAGATATGGATTCGATTTAAACGCGCCATTCCACTTATATGGTATTCCATCGGTGAATCTTGAATTAAAAACTGTCAAGTCATTGGCATTGCCTTTACGAGTACATTCAGAATCTACTCAATTATACAAGAAAATATTATACATTGTACAGCCACGTCAACGCGTGTGCACACATACTTTTTTAATTCACAATTGGTAAGACCTTGGCATTATCTCATATTACGCTGTAGGAAGGAAGCCTTATATATTTTTTTGGGATTAGTGCATGACAATCGATCCCTATCAAATTCTCAAGATCGAATTTTTTGATAGGTACATCATTACACAACCGAAGTCTTTAGTCAGGTTTAGTTTAGTTTAGTAGCCTTTTGTTTTTTTTTTGTTTTGGTAACATTTATTTGCATAGATCTAATGAAATCTCTCGGCTACCCACGATACATCAACATACATTGATGTTTAATGTCATCAATGTCATGTATATGCTTATCCATAGTGGAAATACAGCGTGACGCAAAATACTTAGTGAAAATAATTATTAAGTGGTTATGTTTTTATATTACATTCATATTTGTTATTGTATTAATACTGTGTATACTCTTAACAATAAATAAATAAATAATACTACCATAATACTAAAAATATTGAAAACCTATGTCTAAACCTTCACTTAACTCAGGCTGCAAACATTGTACAAAAAAACTGTTATGAAGAAATACAGAAAATATTTAAAACCACTTTCGAAACCTTGGCAACCATGCATAGACTTCGGCTACAAGGTGTCTAATCAAAATGTTTCACTCCTGTCCGTCCTTGAAGTACCTACATTGTAGACCCGAAGCTGACCCAATCTGAAAGTAAGAGCAAGGTTACACGCTCAGTCTGGCGTCAATCTGGTCTATCAGTCTTGACTGACGCCAGAATGATGGATAATTTTAACGGTACATGGTTAATCTAGACTGACGGCAGACAGTGGGTTACCTACATGATCATTCTGACCAGTGACCAGACTGATGGACCAAACTGACGCCAGACTGAGCGTGTAACCTGGCTCTAATATCTTATTGTTAGTTTTTTTACACAATATATTATTAATACTACTTGTAGTATTCATTTATTTATTATTCATCTTGTGGTGTAGTGCACTTCTGAACACTAACCACATTACCTAGGGCATCCAAGTAGGTATAGCGAAAGCGGTATGAAGAAAGGTAGAACTCGGAAGATGAAATGAATTGTTTATGGTTATTACACTTTAGCAAAACTGTATTAGCAAAAATAAAGAATTAAATAACAAGCAGTTATAAACTATAACAATAGGCAAATGAAAACAAGCAAAGTTCACTCGCAACGGTCCGCGGTGCAGGTACAAGTGACGTGTCGGCGGAAGCGATGCTCAGGCGGCGGCGCGAAGATGTCCCAGGGGGTGAGGCTAGCGGGCGCCGCGCTGCTAACTTGATTTTAGCGTGTGGTCCAAAATCATAAGCGGAGCGATTTTCAAAGTTTGACATGTTGGTACAAACTATTGAGAGTGGCGTATTATAATCACGCCACATTACTCCCCGGCCAGACCGTGACTACGGTCGATAAAAATCTGGTAGTTTGACTCGTCTCCCGCTTTTGGTCTTCTTCTCTTCCGCAGGTAGTGGTGAAGGTGTGTGATATTTTGTGGAGTCCTCTTTCATCATGTACGCTGGTTTCAGCCTGTCAATAGTGACGTTCACAGGTTTGCCACGGACGTCAAGGGTGAAGTATTTAGGCTGTCTCTCAATGACTTTGTAGGGCCCAGAGTATGGTGGTTCTAAAGAAGCTCGAACGTGATCTCGACGGAGAAAGACATGAGTTGCCGTATGCAGGTCCCGTGGAATGAAGAATGGCGAGTTGGAATGCCACGCAGTAGGTCTCGGAGTCAGCTTGGCCATGTGAGAGCAAAGACGTGTCGCGTACTCAGTGACGTCACCAACCGTGAAGTCATCTTTAGGTGACAGGAACTGGCCTGGCAAGCAGAGGGGCTCGCCATAAACAAGTTCAGCTGGAGAAGCGTGGATGTCCTCTTTCCAGGAGTTTCGCATGCCCAGAAGGACCAATGGCAGCACCTCAGTCCACTGCGATGAGGAGTGGCACATGATGGCGGCCTTGAGCTGGCGATGCATACGCTCGACGATGCCATTCGAAGCTGGGTGGTAAGCAGTAGTGCGGAAGTGGCGCGCACCTAACAGAGTGCTGAGGGCGTTGAAGAGGTTGCTCTCAAATTGACGACCACGGTCAGTCGTGATGCGGGCAGGACAACCAAATCTAGCTATCCAGCCGGATATCAGGGCAGCTGCGCAGGCTTCAGCGGTGATCTCCCCCAGAGGTATCGCCTCAGGCCATCGCGTGAACCGGTCGATGACTGTGAGGCAATATCTGAAACTTGAAGACAGAGTTAGGGGCCCTACTATGTCGAGGTGTATGTGAGTGAACCTCGAGGAAGGAGTAAGGAAAGTGGAAAGGGGGGAAACTGTATGGCGAGTTACTTTGCAGCCTTGACATTTAAGGCACTGTCTAGTCCACTCTCTACAATCTTTACGAATCCCTGGCCAAACGAATCTTTGTGTAACCAGTCGCACTGTAGCTGTGATCCCAGGGTGATGTAGATTGTGTAGACTATCGAAAGCTTGTCTGCGCATGTCTTGAGTAACGAACGGTCGGGGTGGTTGAACAGAATTGTCGCAGTAGACAGGTAAGCTGCTGTGCTCAGATTTTACCTTTTTTAGCTTCAGGACACTACCGGTACGTAAAAGTTCTTGGAGCTCTGGATCCTCTTCCTGTGACTGTGCTAGCTTGTGATAGTCAATACCTGCTGCGAGTTCCTCCACACGAGAAAGAGCGTCTGCCACTACATTATCGTTTCCAGGTATGTATCTCAGGTCCGTTGTAAATTGTGAGATAAAGTCTAAGTACCTGAATTGCCTTGGAGTGCATTTTTCCTTGCTCATGGAGAAGGCAAACGTTAGCGGCTTATGATCGGTGTAGACTGCGAATTCTCTAGCCTCTATCATGTGCCTAAAGTATTTGATCGCCTCATATACCGCTAACAGCTCTCGGTCGTAGGGGCTGTATTTTTTCTGGGCGTTGTTGAGCTTGTGTGAGTAAAAAGCTAGTGGTTCCCAGTGCTCACCTTTTTTCTGTTGCAGGACAGCTCCTATGGCGATGTCGGACGCGTCGGTAACTATTGCAAGTTCAGCAGTCGAGTCTGGATGCGACAGTAAAGCTGCTTGCGAAAGCGAAGTCTTACAGTCTTCAAAAGCATGAAGAAGGTCCGATGTCATGTCTACAGGATGAGAGCCTTTAGCCTTACTTCCTGTAAGAACTGCATTCAAGGGCGCTTGAAGACGCGCAGCATTGGGTATGAAGCGGCGGTAGAAGTTCAACATTCCCAAGAAACGGCGAAGCTCCTTCACAGTTTTCGGCACAGTGAACTCCTGAATAGCCTGGACTTTGACATCCAGGGGTTTCGTGCCATTAGCAGAGACCTGATAGCCCAAGAATTTTACTTCTGGCTGAGCAAATAGGCATTTCGAGGTATTAATTAGAATGCCGTACTGCTTCAAGCGCTCAAATAACTGTCGCAGATGCTGCTTGTGCTCCTCTGGAGATGACGAAAAGACCAGAATGTCATCGATATACCCATAGCAAAAGTCGAGGCCGAGCAGAACCTCATCGATGAACCTTTGGAAGGTCTGGGCAGCATTACGAAGGCCGAAGGTCATATAAGGGAACTCATATAGACCAAACGGAGTTGTTATGGCTGTTTTGGGTATATCTTCCGGGTTGACAGCGATTTGATTGTACGCCTTCACTAAGTCGATAGTCGAGAAGATTGTGCTTCCAGAGAGCTGATACGAAAAGTCATGGATGTGACGGATGGGGTACCGATCAGGTATGGTTCTGGCATTTAGGGATCTGTAATCACCGCATGGCCTCCATTCACCTTCTTTTTTCTTTACCAGGTGCAGAGCAGAGGACCATGGACTTTCTGAGCGTCGAGCAACACCGCTGGCTAACATATCTTCAAACTCTTTTTTAGCAGCTTGCATGCGGGTCGGGTCAAGTCGGCGAGGTTTGCAGGCCACTGGAGGTCCAGGAGTCGTCCTAATATAGTGGAGAGTACTATGCTTAGGAGTACAGTTCATACCTGCAGGTCTGGTTAGCTCAGGAAATTCTCGCAGAAGTTGGTGAAATTCAGAATCACCAGTAACAGCCTTGATAGAAGTGTAGCTTTCAGAGAGTCCGCTAGATGTGGCAGCTACTGTCAAAGAGGTAAGATTGTCGATGATGCGCTGATTCCTGCAATCGACTAGGAGATTATAATAGCTCAAGAAGTCCACACCGATGATAGGCTTTGTAACATCTGCTACTGTGAATTTCCATACGAAGTCTCGCCTTAGACCGAAGTTTAAATGTAGCGTAACAGGTCCGTAAGTATGGATGACGCTATTGTTGGCAGCAATGAGGTCAAATTTAGACTTCACACAGGGCGTCTTAACAGCTGACCTTGGATAAACGCAGAGGTCGGAACCTGTGTCCACGAGAAACTGCATTTTCGATGATTGGTCAGATATGAAGAGACGGCCTGACGATGATGGGCAGTCGTTGGCCGCTACTTGCGACCGCCCGGAGAGTTTACCGAGTTGAAACTGCAGGGCTGCTTACATTTGTTGGCCTTCACTCCGAAGTTGTAGTGATAGAAGCAGTGCGGGTGGTCAGATGGAGGCTGCTTAGGCCTGGAGCGGCTTTGTGAGCGAGAGCGGCTATTTCTCCTGTGCTTGAATTTCTGTCGTGACCGGTTTTGATTTACCTTTTCTGTAAGTAGGGCTACCTGTTTAGTGAGCTCGCTGATCTGCGCTGCCATAGACGCTTCAAGATTGGTTGATCTAGATGTGCTGGCTACCTGCGGATTACATGGCGATAAATCATAAACTATATCAGCTAGTTCGCTTAATTCATCTGCACCAGCATGTTTCTGAGTAGCTATAGCAGTTTGTACATTAGCCGGTAGACGATCAGTCCAAATGCTGATGAGGAAGTCTTCTGTAACTTCTGGACCCGCTAAAGTGCGCAGATGTCGCAAGAATTGCGAGGGTTTGCGATCGCCAAGTTCCTCATAGCGCATTAGTTGCTTGACACGTTTTTGTTTTGATGCAGTTAGGCGTTTTATTAGCTCCGTCTTGAACTTTAGGTATTTATCAGTGGCAGGAGGATTCGCAATAATATCTCTGACTTCTTTTACTATAGTAGGTTCGAGATTAGAAGATGCATAGAAATATTTGGTTTCATCCGAAGTAATTTTAGCTAAAGCGAATTGGCCTTCTAACTGGGCAAACCAAATTTCCGGATCCTCTGGCCAGAAAGGCGGAACACGGACGCCAACTCTGTATATCTCCTCTTTAACAGGGGCCACATCGTTATTTTCACTCATATTTAAAATAAAATAAATCGCTCACCGCTCAGTTTTTGTCACTTAGACCACCGCACAAAATCCTTTGTTCTCCCGGGCGTTCTAGAAATTTCGATCGATCGTTGTAAATCCAACGTAGAACAATCCGGCGATGCAAAGATGGTTCCTTGTCGGGGTCACCAATATGTGGTGTAGTGCACTTCTGAACACTAACCACATTACCTAGGGCATCCAAGTAGGTATAGCGAAAGCGGTATGAAGAAAGGTAGAACTCGGAAGATGAAATGAATTGTTTATGGTTATTACACTTTAGCAAAACTGTATTAGCAAAAATAAAGAATTAAATAACAAGCAGTTATAAACTATAACAATAGGCAAATGAAAACAAGCAAAGTTCACTCGCAACGGTCCGCGGTGCAGGTACAAGTGACGTGTCGGCGGAAGCGATGCTCAGGCGGCGGCGCGAAGATGTCCCAGGGGGTGAGGCTAGCGGGCGCCGCGCTGCTAACTTGATTTTAGCGTGTGGTCCAAAATCATAAGCGGAGCGATTTTCAAAGTTTGACATGTTGGTACAAACTATTGAGAGTGGCGTATTATAATCACGCCACAATCTATTTTCAGGCAACTTATAGTAGCTATATACAGGCCCAAAGATACATAAAAAGTTATGCAATTAAAATGACATAAATTCTATAAATAAATACAATTATAAGTTATTCTACTATACTTTGAACCCTGCTCCTCTCTATTGGCAAACTTCCCCCCCCCCCACCCACCCTTCCACCTGCGGGTAAGATCCGGTGACGAATGCTTAGCTCAAGCCTACAAACATCATATGTAGTAGTAATAGTAGTAGTAGTAGTAGTAGTAGTAGATAGTAACAATTACGCGACATATGTATGTACGAAGTGTCCACGGTGTGGTTTAACGAAGATTAAACCGCAGTCTAACGCTGAAACTTGAAACTAGCTAACTTATTTAATTGACTTACCTATGAGATGGTATATATAATAAGTTACGCTCATTTGGTTTAATTTAACTAAGTTTAGTCATTTTCAGTCTAGTACAAGAGTGTCCTAGTTACTGTAAAGTCCGTTCGAATAAATATATTACAGTTTCACTCACGCAAACGTAATACTGAAATTAAATCTACTGTAACAGGTAGTTATTTTCAGAATATCTTATTTTACTTCTTATCTTACTATACTATACTATATACTACAATATTATAAATGCGAAAGTATGGATGTTCATTTGTTTGTTTATTTATTTGTTTGTTTGTTCCGCTTTCACGTCAAAACCACTGAACGGATTTGGATGAAATTTTGTAGGTAGATAGATCAAATACTGCATTAAAACATAGGCTACTTTTTGTTCCGAGAAAATGTACGGTTCCCGTAAGATTTTTTTTTTTATTTTTTTTTTTATGTGATAGGTGGCAAACGAGCAGACGGATCACCTGATGGTAAGCGATTACCGCCGCCCATGGACACCCGCAACACCGGAGGAGTCACAAGTGCGTTGCCGACCTTTGAAATGGGATTTAGATTAGAGACAGTCAAAAAGCAACATCTACGCGGGCGGAGCCGCGGGCAACAGCTAGTGAACAATATGTGGCGTTAGCACATTTTGATAACGAGGCGTCGTCGTTGGCGCGCGGCGACCTTTGATACGCGACGGCGTGCGTTATATCAGCATTTACATAGAGCAAGAAAAACTATTTGACCAAACGAGGAATACGTGGGTATTTAAGGTGGACCGAAAATCAACATTTTTTGGTTTCTTTATTTTAATAGCGACAAAAAGGTGCTAGGTAGGGTAGAAATGGCGTGTGTAAAATATTATTGGTCGCTGTTATCATTAAGAGCCTCCGGATTCACTTTGAAAAATCTGAAAAAATAAATTTTAGAACCAATTTCAAGAGACCATATTTATAAACTGAATTCAAATATTTTATTATTTTTTGCATTATTTAGGAGCAAATACGGCATTAATTCAAAAAAAAAAACGTATTTTCAATAACTTTAGACGTCAGGTGAGGGGTCAGGGGGTGCAAATTGCACTTTGCGCGACCATTTTACACTTCAGTAATTACGCTATGGCATATTAAGAGAAATCGTTGAAGTGCACCCGAAACGTGTCGATATATGTCAATCGACATTTTCAATCATATGTTTTCTTGAAGCAAGTTGATCGATTAAGAAGCTGCACTGTATTTTAGGCTTTTTCTGAGCTTTGGGGCAGGTAGAGTTTGCCAAATCCATAATTACAAGCAGAAATGTCTAACAAAGCTTTGCTACTACGCTGAAATTCTTTGTGATTTTTCGTGGTATTTTGGAAAGAGACATATGCAGATTTATGCATTTTACTTAATATGTCTGTAACATTTGTTGAGTATAATAACGGAATTTGATGCTTTTGTCAAAATATTTTCATTTTTATCTTCCACAATTTTTTAAAACTTTTTATTTCAAATTTTTGTTTAATTTTAAATGTCACCTTGCCTACTGGTAATACTTCATAGATATGCCATATTTTTTTTATATCCCATTTTGCGCAAAACAGGATATATATCGTAACATTTCAGGTGCACTTCAACGATCTCTCTTGTAATGTAATTAGCCATAGCGTAATTTCTGAAATGTAAACTGGTCGCGCAAAGTGCATGCAATCTGCACCCCACTGACCCTCACCTGACGTCTCAAATTATCGAAAAGAAGAAGTTTTTTGTTTATTTTTTAAATAAATTTAATTTTAATTATTTGCTCCCAAATAGTGCAAAAAATAATGAAATACTTGAATTCAATTAATAAATATGGTTTCTTGAACTCGATTCTAAAAATTATTTTTTCAGATTTTTCAAAGTCAATCCGGAGGCTCTTAATGATAACAGCGACCAATAATATTTTACACACGTAATTTCTACCCTACCTAGCACCTTTTTGTCGCTATTAAAATAAAGAAATCAAAAAAAGTTGATTTTCGGCCCACCCTAGTGGTTACAAGCCTCAATTCACCTCAGCGTAGAGTAGTAGTACAGCTATACCTAGGTACCTATGTAACAGGAAAACGAGCGCAGATTCAATTCCCGTAGGGGTTAAAAGTGACAGTTTCGATCGATATTACAGCAATCTGCCCTTGTCTAGCGAAAAATACTACCTATACCTATGTTAACTATAATAATATACGTATGTATATGTATTTACTTTCAATCAGACTACTACCTGTGCTACGTAAACAGTCATAAGTTATTTGATAAAAATGAAATCTGAAAAGTTATAAAATTAAATCTACTATTTTGGCAGTAGGTACGTGCAATGGTCACTCGTCGTTAGTATTCCTTAATTATGATTATCGTTTTTGAGAAATAATAAGATTAACAACAGCCTACATAAGTGTGATATTTATTTAAATCATTTTCTTTATTTCAATTCTTGTTACACATGACAAAATATTTGTTCCAAGCAAAAGACATCAACGACTACGCTAACGTTTCCCCGCGACGTGTTCCTTGTACTTATTAGAGGCACGAGTTCATTCGTTCAATCGTTCATTTTTGACAAAAATAAAATTAAGTGTAAATTGAAATTTAACACCCTGGTGTCACACGTAATATCTACATAAAGTTGAATAATGCAGGCTTAGTTTATCGAAAATAGTGCATCATGTGTCGGTGCATCTACGATACTCCACATCAACAAGTACTTGCAGTATCGAAAGGCACGATATCTAGTCTCACCATATGCATCTTATCAGGGTTCCGTACTCAACGGGTGTCAACGGGTTCCTGTTATTAAGCCTACTCCATCCATCCGTCTGTCTGTCCGTCTGTTCGTCTTACCTTTGAATAGCTGTATATTTTGAACCATGTTAGGCAGGTTAAAATTTACATAGATAGATATACAAAAAAAAAGAATAATGTGCAGCACGCGCTGGGTTGTTATAGAAATAATATACTGCACAAGTAGTTTAATATAGTGGACTGTATTTGGTAATATTTTATGTAATTTTAACAATCTTAATAATATTAGTAAGTAATATTCTAGCAGGCTGGCTAGCGCAGTTATGTTGGTAGAGATTAGAGAGAGAACGAAAGTCTCAAAGCTTAGGAAATGGAAGTTGTTAGAGATGTGACCAATAGCTAAAGTAGATATTTTTTATGTTGGACTTACGGTTTCTAACAAATAATAAGGGAGTCCCCATAAATTTAACGTATTTTTTCAAGTGTGAGTAGGACTCAAGCGCAACACACACAGAGGCGGCCGCGGGGCGGTGCGAAAACGTTCCGGGAGCGTTATTTTTTGTAATGTTCGGATTATGTACAGACAGCCACAAAAATATCTGAACCTCTCCGTAATACACTATGTATCGCGAATAGTTTTAGTAGGGGTTCAGATATCTCTGTGGGCCAATGTACTATGAAACCCTTCACACCAAAACCGGGCGGACGCCAAATCCAAACATTATAAAAAATACCGCTCCCGAAACGCTTTTGCGCCACCCCGCGGCCATATCCACCTCTGTGTGTGTTACGCTTCACGCTATGGATTTCGAAATGAATGAAAGAAAATATTTGGATGTGTCTCTCGTTGATGTCTTTTGTATGAATCCCCAACTCAATGAAATAAATGACATTTTTTGGTAATAAATTGAATTTTATAAGGAAGGAAAGATAGTAACATTTTCTCAGAATAGAGCGTCGTACCGGAGTCAGGAATAGAGCAGGAGCCGCACAGGACCGGTCGGTGTGGAAATCCTTGGGGGAGGCCTTTGTCCAGCAGTGGACGTCTTTCGGCTGATAGATAGATAGATAGATAGAGCGTCGTAATAAATAATAACACAAGGAGGTTCCCGAAACGTGTTGTGTACAAGTTCCGCGTCGTGGTAGAGACTTTATACTAGTACTAGGTAGAAAAAAAATTACGATTTAAAAGAATGTGTAGAGCATCTTCTTAAATAAAAAAAACATTTTGAGTTAGAGTTTTGAGTTTATCAAGCTTCTATAATGCTGCCATCTATACTTCATTCCAATAAAAAAAAGCAAAAGGTAAACAATCATAGTATGCAGATGACATTGACATGTGTCAGTTCCATAGTAAGTTTGTTTACGTTTTGCTTTTTTTTTATTGGAATGAACCATACAGATCCTAGATATATTTTGGTACATTCTGTACATATCGGATCTTAAGAACCACATCGTCGGGTAAAATCACAAAATTGAGCTTTAATCGCCTTTTATAAAGTTCAAATTTGTGATTTAGCCAAATTTCGTATAATGACGTTGTGGTTCTCAAGATCCGATATGTACAGGGTGTACCAAAATATATCTAGGACCTGTAGATAGCAGCATTATAGAAGCTTGATAAACTCTAAACTCGAACTCAAAATGTTTTTTTATTTAAAATGATGCTTTACACATTCTTTTAAATCGTTTTTTTTCTACCTAGTACTAGTACAAAGTCCCTACCACGACGCGGAACTTGTACACTACACGTTTCGCGAAACCTCCTTGTGTTATTATTTATTACGACGCTCTATTCGGAGAAAATGTTACTATGTTTCCTTCCTTATAAAATTCAATTTATTACCAAAAAATTTCATTTATTTCATTCAGTTGGGGATTCATACAAAAGACATCAACGAGAGACACATCCAAATATTTTCTTTCAGTCATTTCGAAATCCATAGCGTGAAGAGTAACACAGAGGTGGCCGCGAGGTGGTGCAAAAGCGTTCCGGGAGCGGTATTTTTTGTAATGTTTGGATTACTATGAAACGAAAAAGTTTATCAAGCTTCTATAATGCTGCCATCTACAGGTCCTAGATATATTCTGGTACACCCTGTACATATCGGATCTTGAGAACCACAACGTCGGGTAAAATCACAAAATTAAGCTTTTATCGCCTTTTATAAAGTTCAAATTTGTGATTTAGCCAAATTTCGTATAATGACGTTGTGGTTCTCAAGGTGCGATATGTACGTCAAAAGAATTTACGCCTCGAAGCGTACTTACACCATTGAACTTGTTATTTTAAATGTGTTGATCTGATCACTATCTTGATTTCATTGAATAAGACAATACGAGTACATGTTCCGACTGTAGTACTACTTTGGCATTGTTATCAGTCGCTGAGTTTGCTGGCTGTAGACCTTTTACGAACTTTTAGTTCCCAGCGGCAGCGTCACAAGAAAAAGCTAAAACTATGGGGAAGAAAACACAAAGCTATTTGCAGATGGCGCTATGGACGCTTGACTCATAACAACTTTCAATTTGTTCCGCGTTTTTTTTTCTGTAAAATTGTTAAATGGAAAATGTATGCGATTTGGACTGTTCCTTAATTAAAGGCGAAGTTCAAAAATACATGATTGAAAACGTAAGTATTCCCACGTCTTCTTCATCCGAGAATCTTTAGGAAATTAATTATTTTCATTATTATCGTAACCAATCGCCACACAACGCGGCATTTTTTTATAAATCTTACGTTTAGTTCACGTAAACAGTTTTTCTATACGTTTTGACAGTTAGTGATGATTGTTATGAGTCAAGCGATATCAGCGCCTCTATCGGCGAGTTCTGTCAGTTTTCTTCCCCATTGAAACTATGGTTTCTACTAATGACATTGAACAATTTTCCCCAGGAAATCCATATTCAAAATCGCAAAAATAAATATTTCGGAACTAACTAGGACATGAATTGGCTGTAGTGTGGGAACCAGAGCCTGATATATACAGGTTGTAACAAAATTGGTGTAGGAACCGTTAACTGGGGATTCTACTCATCATGCTGAACAACTTTTGTTCTACGACTTTGGTTAAATCGCAAAAAATGTTTGGACTCTTCATACAAAAATGGCAAAACAGATTGATCAATTTGTATAAAAAGTCCAAATTTTTTTTTGGTGATTTAAGCAAAGTCGTAGAACAAAAGTGTTCAGTACGATGAGTAAAATCCCCAGTTAACGGATCCTACACCAATTTTGTTACACCCTGTATACACGGTGAATTTGAATAAGTATACAAGAACCAGTTTTTCTTACTCAGTAATCGATGGCAATTGCATTTCAATTGGTGGTTCATAAAACAAGCATGATTATGATAAACTCTTTTTTAGGGTTCCGTAGCCAAATGGCAAAAAACGGAACCCTTATGGATTCGTCATGTCTGTCTGTCTGTCTGTCTGTCCGTCCGTATGTCACAGCCACTTTTTTCCGAAACTATAAGAACTATACTGTTGAAACTTGGTAAGTAGATGTATTCTGTGAACCGTATTAAGATTTTCACACAAAAATAGAAAAAAAACAATACATTTTGGGGGTTCCCCATACTTAGAACTGAAACTCAAAATTTTTTTTTTCATCAAACCCATACGTGTGGGGTATCTATGGATAGGTCTTCAAAAATGATATTGAGGTTTCTAATATCATTTTTTTCTAAACTGAATAGTTTGCGCGAGAGACACTTTCAAAGTTGTAAAATGTGTGTGTCCCCCCCCCCCCCTGTAACTTCTAAAATAAGAGAATGATAAAACTAAAAAAAATATATGATGTACATTACCATGCAAACTTCCACCGAAAATTGGTTTGAACGAGATCTAGTAAGTAATTTTTTTAATACGTCATAAATCGTAAACCGCAATTTACCTACAACGAACTACAAGAACTTTTATATTATGTTACTTGCTGCTACGGAACCCTTCATGGGCGAGTCCGACTCTCACTTGGCCGCTTTTTTTTAATTTAGGAATTCAGTTTAACCGAAATTATTGTCACCTTAAGTTGTCAAAAGTAACAAAGTCACAGACACCTATGCACCTCGAGAAATGTAGTGACCATACAATTAGTGTACATATTTTTTTATCATTTAATTATTTATTAAATAATTCAGGAATAAAATTAATTACTTTAGCACACGCACAGTAGATTAAATTTTGCCCAGACAGTAAAAAAAAAGGATTTGTGTATACTTATTCAAATTCACCGTGTATACAGGGTGTTAAAAATATTAGGGTTAAAATTTTAAAGGATTACTCAAGATCAAGTATAGAATACAGGAAAAATATTGAAAAAGTCTGCTCTTCTATTTTTTTTTTGCAAATTCCCATACTAAATCTGAATAGTGAATCAAGAATTTGTACGGAAAATTTAAAAAAGGTTGTAGATCGGATTTTTTCAATATTTTTCTTGTATTCTATACTAATTACTCGATTCTTAGTAACCCCTTAAAATCTCAAATGCACTTTTTTTAACACCCTGTATATACACATACACGTGTAAATACATACATATAAATATATAATACACCCAAACACAGAACAAACTTTGCTTATCACATAAATCACTAGGTTGGAATCGAACCCACGACCCTCGGATCAGCAGTCAAAATACGATGGATCTACTCAGCGAGTACGTATTTGACCCAAAACGAAAGACTAGTTTACTTATTAATGTTCCTCTGTTGTTCTAAATTCGTAACTATTTATAATTTAAACAAATATTACCTACTCGTATCAGAATCCGTAACTGATTATTGTTATTTTTCTGTTTAACAAGATCACTGGGTCAGCAAGGTCGATCAATTTGCGAGCCTCGAGGGCCGGTAGGCCTCATCATAGAGTAGGTACTACGAGGCCTCATTTTAAATTGGTCGCATGCCTGGCGCACGCGCCTATGCGCTCCTCACGCACTAACGCTGCCTCGCAGTTAAAATATTGTAACATTAGATTCCATCTTTAAGTAAATAAATATGTTAAAGTGTTTTTAAACGATGTAGAGTGAAGCCTTTGTTGATTCTGTTCTGGTTATCATATGACAACGGTATCGGTGTCAGTGAGTGACAGCATTAGTTGCTGCTGGGGCGTTTTTCAGAGTCAAGGTAAGTTACAGAAGCTTTGAATAGATATACCAAAATTAATATATTTTCGAAGCACAAAAATGTTAACTTCCCATAAAAAGTTGGCGGATCAGTTGAAACATGAAACATTTTGCGAATTATGTATAAGCTCCGTGGAGACTTTGTTCAGTTTCATGTGATAATTTCTTTCAGGTATTTCATGAAGACCGTATATAACATAATTATATGTATAGTGTATAGTAATCAACCAACGACATAGGTACGTTCGACTTGAATCCTGGCTCTTTCCCCTCTCGGAGCGACGATATAAATTTTATTTGCTCCCTTTTAATCTAAAATTGTGGATATATCCAACTTATCAAACTTGAAAAAAAATCAAAATCATACTATATTTTTTAATTATTATAGGTTAATTACATTATTTATGTTCTTTATAACCCCGTGTTTTGATTTACAACTATCGATCTAGACCTTTTCAGCTCCAGTGCCTTAGCATCGCGAAGAATTCTAGTTAACGAGTTTTTCAAATGATAAATATTGTCGAATTATTTGTAGTCCTATCTATAGCTCTGTACTTGCCTGTATTTTCCACAAATAATGTATATGATATATTATTTGTATTCCATTCCTATCTTCCGAAATTCTATTGGCGGAAACTTCTCATTGGCATTGTTATATTCTATTGTATCCTAATTCATAGTTTTAAGTTTGTCTGTAAGTTTTCCTAAAATAAAATAAAAATAAAAAGATTTACTTATAATAAGATGACGGTTTTAAAATAAAAATAATTTAAACCAAGACACCAAAAGATAACGTGCATGTTAAAGAATTAAAATAAATTAATATAATCGATCAAAGTTAAAATCATATTATTCCTATCGTAAGCACATACATTTCATTCTGCTCAACCTTAACCTCAAACAAATTGATTGCGTTAAAAATGTTGACAATTTCGTACAAGGCTCTACAACAGCTGATTTGTATTTGATAAAACATAAAAGCTTTTCACATTCAATTGTTTCTTTTAATATCTAAACATACAAGAGAATTGTAAATATTTGGGCGTTTTTGGACGATAATCTCCACAGGAACCGATTTGGACTAAACGTTGTACAGTTATATCACTATTTGTGAAGACCTATAATTGGCTCTATGTTTCTATAAAATCTATGTATTATATTTATAAGCTGTTGGTTTTCCTAATAAAAAAAAAGAGTATTATTAACATATTAATAATATTAACAGGAGTAACATTTTAAATATATTATATTTAGAAATTTTGAAAAGTTACCGGTGAAATGAAGTCGAAGGCACTAGCTATAGTTGAGCATATGTAGAAAGTGTCTACTCATCATACTAAACCACTTTTGGCCTACACTTTTGCTGAAATAGCAAAAAATGACTTCTTATAATACGAAATCAGTTACAAAATCACCTGACCGATTTATGTAAAAATCACAAAAAAAAACAGCATAGTCACTGAAAGGCCTGATCAGTTTCATGAATATAACCACCAGTAAACAAGTCCTACGCCTGATTTGTTACACCTGCGCAAAGAAGTTTTATATCGTCGCTCCGCTCCGGGAGAGCAGGGTGCACGTTACGTCTTGCACCTGCGTATCTGGAGATGTCCTTATCCTATGACACGAACTGGGTGACTAAGGCTCCTTTTTGCATAAAATACGTAGAAACACTGGCGCCGACCTTGCTGACCATTTCAAGTGCAGCGGGTTCGAACCTTAGAACCGAACGACTACCCATAAAGATCAGAGTTCTGCAGAATAAATGAACGAAGATAATGAGTTTTTTCATAAAATTCAATGACGCGAGAGTCTTCGGGCTGCTTAAAAGATTTAGTCTATGCAACGGAGATTTCAAATATCACGCAGCTGCGAGAAGAAATAGACAGAGCTGCAGAACAAACTTCAAGAGAAGGATACGCCCGCCGCCTAAATAGGTCCTTTGTAAAAAGATGTAGAGCATTCATAAGGGCTAATGGCTGAAATTTAAATCTTATAAGCAGCTCCAATAAAAGAAATCCAGGGGATTAAGGTCTGGCGACCTTGCTGGCCATTTCAAGTGCAGCGGGTTCAAACCTTGGAACCTAACGACTACCCATGAAGATCAGAGTTCTGCAGAATAAATGAACGAAGATAATGAGTTTTTTCATAAAATTCTATGACGCGACGAGTCTTCGAGCTGCTTAAAAGATTTAGTCTATGCAACGGAGACTTCAAATATCACGCAGCTGCGAGAAGAAATAGACAGAGTTGCAGAACAAATTTCAAGAGAAGGATACGCCCGCCGCCTAAATAGGTCCTTTGTAAAAAGATGTAGAGCATGCATAACGGCTAATGGCGGGAATTTTGAATATTTATTATTAATTTTTTTTTTTATAATAAATATTCCATACTGTCTTTTATTTTTATCCATTGTATCCTGGCGTAGCGTGTCAGGACGTTATTCAAATGAACAAACCAACCAAAGTCTTGCTTAGTTACTTTATGTCAATAGAATTTTAGTATAGCAAAACTCCAAAAATTCGACTTTGGTGCATTATATTATAATTATCATTACATTAAAAATGTTTTTAATGTAATGTCAATCAATTATACCATTTTGGAATTGTCAATAACTAAGCATTTTTTTAAAGTTGTTGGCATGATCAGCTTAGTATTTTTTTTTACACCACAGGCTATCGAAGTTAACTATTCGAAAATTTTTTTGTAAAAAATTTGCAAAAATTATTTTTTTTACAGGATTTGCCAGCACTTTAATAAATAATTCGCCATTGTGTTTGATGAATTATGTATCCACGAGTATTTAAAAAAACAGGACTTCTTAATTTGTAGGAATGGCATGCATTAAACTGAAGAAAGTCAATTTTTTGAAAAAAAACTAAAAATACCGATATCACAAAAATGGTGGGACTTTTACTAGAAAATTTTTTTGGGATGTAGTAGGAAATGATTCGACCAATCCGCAGGTGAAGGATTATCCTTCACGTTTTGGACACCCTGTATATAGCACTCGGTTAACATACAGAATACATTTTATCCCGAAAAACTTGAAGTCATTAACTTGAGGAATATTAAAGTGTTATCCTTCTTGGTCTTTCCATAAAATGATGAAGTACTCTAAAGCATCGTTTTATTCGTGTATCAAACAGTTTTTGAGTACACTCTGTATTTTTTCTACTGTATCTTTGTCTATTCCTTGAATCAGTCTACATCGTTTATGGCATTGCTCTTCCTGGTCTCCTGAAAAGTAAATATGCAAAAAACGTGGCTGCGAATTAAGAGCAGGAAGAAAAGATCCAATTCTGTGATACACCTCCTCTTGGAAAGTAAATGTAGGGGAAAATCCCGTCATGGTCACAATTCTATCACCACCAAAGGATGTCATGTGGAAACAGGAATTGTAACATCTATTTTAAGGGTTCCGCACCTCAAAAGGAGTAAAGGAACCATCATTATTATAGTAACATTTCCATGCCATCCTCAAGAACCAATATAAAACCTACAGCTATAAAATTATTCGAAAATCAGACAATTGCTTGCAAAAAAAAAGTTTCTACGAGTACGATGTAGTGTAGGCTCGGACGCTCTTGACATTGGGAAGGTGCTTTCGTCTTGTTTTCGTCCGTAACACACCTCGTTGTATCTGGGTCATTACCACATGGCCCATAATGAAGTAACATAATAGCATTAATATAAAACCGATGGGGCGCCGAACTTGACATTTGGGTATAAGTACCATATAAAGTTATAATGAATAGTCTTCGATAAGGATTTGTCGACAGTGTTATGCAATCTGTGAAGTCGATTAGAAATAGTGTAAAAAAAGTCTTAATCTTGTAGTTTAAACTATCTAAATGGGACAAAACAGTTTTTTTTTACAAAATATTTAAACTCTACTCACGGAACTGAAAAAAAAATATTCGCGAGAAAAAAAAAAGATTTCGTAATTAAGTATTGACTTTCAAGAATTAAGTTTCTTCGAGAAAGTTGTACAGTTTATGAATAGATCATCAATTTAAAATAGTTTCAGCTGATTAAGTTAAACATAATACATATACGGTTACCGATAAAAAGCGTCGGTGGGTCCACGGGTAGCGACTCCGACCTCCTAACCCAGGGATATTTAAAGGCTCATATCCGCGGATGCGGATGCGGATCTTAAGATTTATTTAAGAAAACTATGGGTACGCATAAATAACAATAAAACGATACTAATCCCTAAATTTTTGATTAAATAATTAAATACTTAATAATCAAAGTTAAAATGGACCTTTTTATTTGATAAAAACCGGCCAAGTGCGAGTCGGACTCACGCACCGAGGGTTCCGTATAAATTCATAATCACACATGTCTTGAACTCTATATTTTTAGGGTTCCGTAGCCAAATGGCAAAAAACGGAACCCTTATAGAGTCGTCATGTCTGTCTGTCTGTCTGTTTGTTTTTTTCATCAAACCTATACGTGGGGTATCTATGGATAGGTCTTTAAAAATGATATTGAGGTTTCTAATATCATTTTTTTCTAAACTTTTGATTGAATGAAAGGTAATTTGCGGTTTACGATTTATGACGTATTAAAAAAAAACTACTTACTAGATCTCGTTCAAACCAATTTTCAGTGGAAGTTTGCATGGTAATGTAAATCATATATTTTTTCTAGTTTTATCATTCTCTTATTTTAGAAGTTACAGGGGGGGACACACATTTTACCACTTTGGAAGTGTCTCTCGCGCAAACTATTCAGTTTAGAAAAAAATGATATTAGAAACCTCAACCTCTACCAAGTTTCAACAGTATACGAGGAGTGATCAAAAAGTAGTGAGAACGATATATATATACTCCTTGGTAAGAAAAAAATGAATACTGGCAGGCATAGTTCAGATATTTGTAATATTAATAAAGAAAAAGTTTTCGATTCTCTTTTGTTTTTTTCTGAATGTAGTCATTTGTTTGCTTCGTGTCAGAACGTGTTCTCGAAAATGCTGAAAAACGAAGTGCGAGCCGTTATTAAATACCTCTGTTTAAAAAAGTTAACGACGCAAGAGATTCACTGCGATTTGGAGGCAACATTAGGAGAGTCTGCTCCGCCGTATTCCACTGTCGCAAGGTGGGCTTCTCAATTTCGAGTAGGGAGAACGAGCACGAAAGACGAACATCGTTGCGGCCGCCCATCGACGTCAGTCACCCAAGAAAATGTTGTTAAAGTCGAGAAAATTGTATTGAGCGATCGAAGAGTTACCATCCGCTACTTAGTTCAAGAAACGGGCATTTCATATGGAAGTATTCAATCCATATTGAAACAATCTTTGAATATGAGAAAAGTCTCCGCAAGATGGGTGCCGAGAATGTTAACAGACAGTCAGAAACAAAATCGACTTGACATTTCGAAGAGATTGTTGGACAAGTTTCAAGAAGATTCTGAAAACTTTTTGTCTCGTTTTGTAAAAATGGACGAAACATGGGTCCATAATTGTGATCCCGAGACAAAACAGCAATCTTCACAATGGAAACGGCCATCATCACCGACCCCGAAGAAGTTTCGTGCCGTGGCATCGGCTGGCAAGGTTATGGCCTCAATATTTTGGGACTCAGAAGGGATATTGTTGATTGATTACCTGGAGCGTGGAACCACTATTACAGGCCAATATTATGCAGCATTAATTCCCAAGTTGAGGAATACCATCAAAGAGAAAAGGAGAGGGAAACTTCGAAAGGGCGTGCTGTTTCATCACGACAACGCACTCGCGCACAGCTCGGCAGTTGCGATGGCTGCCATTCAACAAGCTGGCTTCGAATTGGTTGACCACCCCCCTTATTCACCAGATCTGGCGCCTAGCGATTTTTATCTGTTCCCCAAATTGAAAGAATACTTAAGGGGAAACAGGTACGAAGACGATAACGAGGTGATAGATGCCGTGGAGAGCTTTTTGCAGGACCAAGACAAAACTTTTTTTTTAAAGGGATTGAAGCCTTGGAAAAGCGCTGGACTCGGTGTGTAGAGAGACTCGGAGACTATGTAGAAAAATAAATTATTAAGATATCAATAGTTATTATATTCTATCTCATTCTCACTACATTTTGATCCCTCCTCGTAGTTCTTATAGTTTCGGAAAAAAGTGGCTGTGACATACGAACTGACAGACAGACATGACGAATCCATAAGGGTTCCGTTTTTTGCCATTTGGCTACGGAACCCTAAAAAGTAACTTTGCTGCCTTTTGTGTAATGATGTTCTTTGTTACTTACTTGAAAATAAATAATTTGAATGAAAAAAAACCTTAATTCTTATACAATGTACAAAATTAAATTCCTGAAACTAAATATTACAATTATTAGCTATGCTGGCCTAGATCCGCATCCGCATAAAATCAGCATTGAAAATTGCGGATGCGGATATCAAATTCGATTTCGCAACATTCCTGCTTCTAACCAGAAGTCTCGGATTCAAATCCTGGCCAATGCACCAATGAGTTTTACGAAACTTACGTACATTTTCATACCGACTCCTTTAACGGTGAAGGAAAACATCGTGAGGAAACCTTCACATCTGATTTCTAGATGTGTATGATGGTCGCGTTGCACATGTCCGTAGATGAAAATCTAAATGCCCTACACATGATCACGGGTGATGATAAGTGCACCAGGCAAATGCCGTCTATACCTCGTGGATAACGCAGTTAAATTGTGCCGCACGATAAGAGAAAGAATTACCGATTTTGAAGAAAGTATTCTTATCTCAACTATTCCAATAAACTCAAAACGTACTTTACTTGGAAAGAAACTTCAAAAGAAGAGTTTCAAAATAACCGGTTATAGAATAGATATACATATTAATTTTGCAATCATTAAAGTCACGACCAGTTAGAGCAAGGAGCAGATCTATACAAGACGCAGTAAGATCTTGCTTAACTTTTGCAATACCATACGCGGTGGTTCCATGTCATGTCATGTCATCAAGTTAGTAAAGGATGCGAATTCCTGTGCTTGGGACTCGTGCATTCCGACTGCCAGCCCGCATCTGAACACGCACATTATTTTAAGTTTAAAGGTAACTAGGTAGGTAAGTACAAAGATACAGCAAGAGACATCTATTAATTATGTTAAAGTGATTTTAAACCGGTTGCAATGTGTAATCGATTTAACTATTTGATTTATGCGAGTACTATAAAAATGTTTTACAAGCCGTAATGGATGTCAGTTGCGATATGTTGGATGAGATAGATGTCAAGTGCGACATGTTGGGTGTTTTTGTTAACTCACTATTTCAGTTACATTACCATTACAATTTTGCAGTCAACAAAAATGTTACTTCATGTAATTAGGTATTTAATTATGAAGTACCTATAAAAAGTATATACTTGGCCTTTGTATTTGGCCTTTTCATAAACTTGCAAAATGTAGATGGAATATCAGAAGCTATTTATATTAAAACCCAGGGCCTTAACTAATGTGCGTAGGCATAGTGAAACTATATTCGATTACCAGCGATGAATGAAAAGTTGAAGTGGTCAGTTGGTCTGCTCAAATACCTACCTAACTATTTGAGCCAACCCATTGTACGTAACTTATGAGGTTGTGAAATTGTTTGTTTGTTTGTTTGTAATCTCTTTATTGCACAAAACATACATTTTACAAAACAAAATTGTGTAAATAAAATAAACAACAGTTTGTACAAAGGCGGACTTATCCCTGGAAGGGATCTCTTCCAGTCAACCTTTGAGCAGGTAACTTGAAAAGACATTACAAAGACGGGTAGCATGTTTTGCACATACTTAACAATTACAAAGAATGAAAAAAATAATAATAATAGACAACACTAACTTAAAATGACAATTTAAGTAAATTAAAATTAATCCAACTATTATACATTATTTTATAATAAACATACTTAATATAAACAGGTATGATAACATATATAATACATACATAAGTAAATAAATAAATAGCTCAATCAAGGAATTTTGTTATATCCCCAGTGCTTCAGTAGGCTGGACTTGAAAGAGGAGGAGGAGGAGAAGGACTGGTGCTAACATCGACAGGCAGGCTGTTCCAAAGTCGCACAGCATGCACCGCGAATGAATCTGTGTACGTCTGGGACCTGTGTAAGGGAATCACTAAAGAAAGATTGGTACTCGAACGCAGGCGATCTCCAGAGGCGGTGCGGAAATGAAATTTATCACGAAGATAGGAAGGAGCATTAGAGGAGAAAAGAGCATTATAGAGAAGAGTCAGCACGCTTACATCTCTGCGGAGACGAACTGGAAGCCAGTTCAATTTGGACCTGAATTCCGATACATGGTCGTATTTGCGCAAATCGTAGACAAACCTAATACACTGGTTTTGAAGGCGTTCCAGTTTATCGAACAGTTCTTCATTTGCGTCCAGAAATGCAACATTTTAATCAAGAAGAGGAAGGAGAAGAGAACGAGCCAGCATTGTTTTTAATAAAATGCTAACAAGTTAACAGTCTTTCTGTGTAGGGAAGCGACAGATAGATATACCTATAACCCTTGCGAAAAATGTCTTTGGAATCCATTCAACCAATTTTTTCCGCCAATATCTATAGTAAATTGATTTATCTGAAGCATTTTATAGAGCGTACTATGTATAAATAAAATCACCGGAAATAATTAGGTATATAAGGTATTACAAAATACTTAGATTACCCTTTAACTGGACTCATCATTCTGAACAACTTTAAAACTACGAGTTTGCGGAATTTGCAACAAAATCTCGACTCTCCATATAAAATTTACAAAACAGCTGATCGATTTTATGAAAAATCCAAATTTTTTTTGGGCATTCATTAAAATTTCTAAAAGCTAAGAAGCCCTAAATTAATTTAATTAGTTATACATTTTTTAATTCTCCGACTATAAACTGATGCTAACCAAATCGTTGGTTAATATTCGCAAAGTTCTGTTGTTTAATCCATATGTTGTTTAACATGTTTTAACATTATATATGATACGAAGGCCTCAGATTTCACGCGATTCATTAGTTTAATTTTATAAAATATTATCAAAGTAAAACTATAAATATTATGTCCTTCATTTGGTGCAGGGATTTCTTTAAATATATTAAGTTCTTCTTTTAAGTTAATTCCGTTGAAGTTTTTTTCAACAAAGAGCTACATATCATCTATATTTAGTTGAACTATTTAAATGTCATGTACAAGAATGCGGGTACTGTGAATGTGACGTGATTGACTGATCACTGATTATCTGGACGCACGGCACTCATCTCACGCTTGCCTATAAATGTTTTTTGCATTCATGACTCGTGCTCAGGGGCTGTGACAGCGGATAGCCTTCGCGCTCCTACGCGTAGACAGGATGACTGTTTGATACAGATAAAAACTACTGTCAAAGAATACTAATTATTACTAGGTACATAACCTCCCCCTGCCAATATATTATATACATAAATTATTAGGATGATATTCATACACATTCTTTGCATATTGCAATGAATGTTGAAGAATACGAATCAACTGTGTAACGCCTAAATTTGTTACAGGAATGAAAGAAATAAAGAGGCGAAATGCGATGGAAGCTTTGCTTATTTTTTATAAGCATGACAGTAATTGGATCCACTTCCCAAACATGGCCATTTTTTGACTTTTGGACTGATTTATTCCGGCCCTTACCTCGCAACGCTAAGGAAGGTTTTATTCCGGACTACACACCAGAAAATGAGGAAGAATTCGATTTCATAATAGTCGGCGCCGGTTCAGCGGGATGCGTCTTAGCAAACCGGTTGACGGAAATAAACCAGTGGAAAGTACTGCTTTTAGAAGCTGGAGGGAATGAAAATTTCTTTTCAGATATCCCTATATTTTCTGCTTTTCTGTCGCTTACTCCTTTAAACTGGGGCTATAATTCAGAACCTGAAATGAAAGCATGCCGCGATCTGAGAGGCAATGTCTGCTTCATGCCGCGGGGCATGGTGTTGGGCGGCAGCAGCGTGCTCAACTTTTTAATCTATCAACGCGGCCACCCGGCGGACTACGACGACTGGGCCCGAATGGGAAATGAGGGGTGGAGCTACGATGAAGTGCTTCCGTACTTCAAAAAGTCCGAAAATATAAAAATTGATGAAATAAACAATTCTTCCTATCATGGAAAAGGTGGATATTTAGATATTGAACACTCTCCATACAAATCTCCGTTAGAAACTGCGTTCAAAAAAGCAGGTGAAGAGTTGGGATATGAATGGCGAGATCCGAACGGAGAAAAATTGATAGGATTTTCCAAACCCCAAGCGACGATGCGGAAAGGCAGACGGTGCAGTACTTCAAAAGCGTTTCTGGAGCCTATACGATTTAGAGAAAACTTGAAGGTTTCCAAATATTCAACTGCTACTAAAATATTAATTGATCCCGAAACTAAAACGGCTTATGGCGTTGAATTTCTGAAAGGAAATATGAGGTAAAAATTTAACACATTACCCCTCTATTCTTGAGTGTTAAACCGTATAGTGTTAGTATTATAATAATGTGTGTTTTCTCTATAACTGCTATTCATCCAAGTTTATTTTTATCAAATGTCAGAAACGACGGTTTGTCCTAAAAATGTTTGAAATAGAAAACTATGACGTCATAGCTTAGTAGAGTCGTATCCATACTTGTTACGAAGTTTTTATAAATAAACAATTGCACATGTAAAGACCGTCTAAACCGAAAAATAACTCATAATTAATTGTTGGTGCAGTCAACTACTCTATTATATCCCTCGTATATTTTTCGCAGGCGGCGTGTGCTCGCAAAGCTTGAAGTGGTATTATCAGCGGGCACCATCGGCTCCGCACAGCTGCTCATGCTTTCAGGAGTGGGTCCTGAAAAGCACCTAAGGGAGGTGGGCATCAGGCCACTCGTGGACCTGCCCGTGGGGCTCAACCTACAGGACCACATCACGTTCTCGGGGAACGCGTTCATTGTCAACGACTCTAGATTGTGTGTTAATGACGTAAGATACTATATTTTTCTAAATTTTTCTTTACATTTATTTAAAACTAGCTTCCGCCCACGACTGCGTCTCCGTGGACTTCAGAATTGGGTCTAGGGAGAAATAAAATGTTAAGGCAGCGCCATCTAGTCACAAAATAAAAAAATCTGTTTTTAGCCATTCCTCCGTAAACCCTCGATTTTTCCGGGATAAAAAGTATTCTATGTATTAGCCGAGTGCTTTATCTATCTACCTACCAAATTTCATCCAAATCCGTTCAGTAGTTTCGGCGTGAAAGTGGAACAAAATCAAAATGTTTTTTATTTAAGTAGAAGTTTTGCACATAATTTTAAACAAACAAACAAATAAATAAACAGACAAACAAGTAAACATACAAACATGTATACTTTCGCATTTATAATATTAGTCAGAAGTCTGATTAGTCGGAAGTTAGATCAGACAGAAGAGAATTAAAAAACGTTAACATCTGTCCTCTTTTTTCTCCCCTGATAAAAATTAATTACTGGCAACAATTTTTCATGACTCTTTTTAACTATTTGATATTTTCTGTTTGAAAACGTCTCAGTAATTTCTCTAGCATGGCTTATTGCAGCCCATGTAGTATCTCAGGCCTTACAAGTGTGCACACGTCTTTTTAATGGGGAAGAAAACGCAAAGCTATTTGCAGATGGCGCTACGGACGCTTGACTCATAACAACTTTCAATTTGTTCCGCGTTTTTCATTATCGAGGTGTTATAAATTAGATTTTTTTCTGTTAAATTGTTAAATGGAAAATGTATGGGACTTGGACTGTTCCTCAATTAAATTTGAAGTTGAAAAGTACATAATTGAAAACGTAACTTTTCCCACGTCTTCTTCATCTGAGAATCTTTAGGAAATTAATGATGTCCATTATTATTGCAACCAATCGCCACAAAACGCGGCATTTTTTTAATAATCTTATGTTTAGTTTACGTAAACAATTTTTTCTATACGTTTTGACAGTTAGTATGAGTCAAGCGATATCAGCGCCTCTATCGGCGAGCTTTGTCAGTTTTCTTCCACAAGATACTTTTGGTGTGAGCATAATGAATATATCTTAGTGTGTACAGGGTGTTATAAAAGTGCGTTTGTTTTAAGGGGTTACTCAGAAAATAAAATACAGGAAAATTATTTAAAAAATCCGATATACAATTTTTATTTCAGTTTCCCATACAAATTCCTGATTCACTATTCAGATTTATTATAGGAAAACAAAAAAAATAGAAGATCGGATTTTTTAAATGTTTTTCCTGTATTCTATACTTGATTTTGAGTAACCCATTAAAATTTCAAATGAACTTTTTTCTTTCGTGCGACTGAGGAGCGAACGTTAGCGAGCGACGAAGGAGTAAGGAAGTATTGTCATGGCAAAAAAAATCGAACTTGAGATTTTGGTGTGGATCGATTCTCTTGCCAAAAAAACGATTTAACGATATCTTCGATTCGATATAGAGCCCAAAAAACAAAAAAATTAAAAGTCTGTTTGTGTGTGTGTGTGTGTGTGTCCCGGGCTCAAGTGCCAAGACGGATTTGGATGAAATTTAGATTAGGGCAATATTTTGTTAATATCTCCAGCCGTTTTTTTAATTTGTTTAATATCGTTAGGGGTTTTTTAGGGTTGCCACCATAGTAAAAAAATACTTCTAATTTTTTTGCTCAAAAATGACTAACGATTTTGTTGAAACTTTTACCATATTTCTATACAACCTAGTCTATAAGTTAGTTAGTTACTCTGGGAAGAATCTGGTTTTGATACCTTCCATGCAAAAATAAAATAATGGCTCAATAGATTTTGATGAAACTTTGTACAATAACATATTTCTATACAACCTAGTAAATAAGCTAGTTGATTACTCTGGGAAAAATTGGGTTCTGATACCTTCCATACAAACCGAAGTTCTTTGTTACTTTTTCTCAAAATTGACTGTTACTATTTCTATGAAACTTTGTATGTTTCTCCAACTTTATACTGCCTTACACACTAGGTAATTCGTTATTCCAGGCAATATCGAAAAAGGTACCTCCCATACAAAACAACATTGTGTTAATTCGTGAAGTCTATCACTTGCTACTAATAATGAGTGTTTATTGCTGATTTATCGTTCAACGATGTCAGTCTACGAGGGTGAATCAAAAAGTTCTTGGAATCAATATCATCATCATCATCATCATCAGCCTGCATTAGTCCACTGTTGGACGTAGGCCTCCCCCAAGGCGCGCCACTTATACCTATCTTCGGCCACGCGCATCCAGCTGTTACCAGCAACCTTGCGCAAATCATCGCTCCACCTAGCCGGGGGGCGTCCCACGCTACTTTTGCCCAAACGCGGTCTCCACTGTAGCACTATAAATCGCTATAAAAAATAGAAATCAATATAAAAAATGCAAAAAATATAGCAAAAATATTTTATTTGTCTACGTAATCTCCCTCTAATGCAATACATTTAGAATAACGGCTTTAAAATTTTCTTATTCCTTGCGAAAAAAAAAATATTTTTCTTAATTCTCCAAAAATTCCTCTACGGCAGCCATAACCGCGTCGTCATCATGATATTTAGTTCCAAGATTATGCTCTTTTAATTTTGGGAATATGTCAAAATCACTAGGGGCTAAGTCCGGAGAATATTATCCGGTGGGGAGCGTTCAAGTATTACGTAACGCTTTTTTTGTAGATTTTAGACCCTCCCTCCTCCCCCCCATGTAACGCATCATAACGTTTTTCTGTACAAACCCCCCCCCCCTCCCAAATGTTACGTAACATCTAAGTGACCATTTTTACCTGAAAGCCACAATTATTATGTTGCGCAAAGTACCGGAAAGGCGCTAAAATACCTTTGTCATTGTTTTGATCACATTTGCAATAATAATAAATAAAAAAAAGAAAATTTTAAGTTATATGTTATTTATTTAGCCATATAAATGAAATAATAAGGTATTTAAAAAACAATTTAATTGCGATTACTGCTCCTCTGTCTATGGGTTTGCCAGCCACTCATAACTGGCATCCGGAGAGCAGATGAAGAGGGTTCCGGAATTGTTAAATTACTAGCATCAACTTCGTCTTCGTCGAGCAAATCGGCATCCTCAGACAACGCTTCACTGTGGCGCACAATGCAGAGAAGCTAATTTGCCCTTCTGGCAGCAAGTCGCTGTGGCCGTACTCTATTTTCACGATGGTCATGGGCAGTCTTGCCATGCATGTAACGACTGTGCGTTTGCACACTCTTGTGGGATGTGAAATAGATCCCACAGGTTGCACATGTTCTGTTTTTGAGATCGGATTGTACTGATGGGCAAAAGAAATCGTAAGGCGTTACCAATGTAACAATAGATAATAATAATTATTGTGGATTCAATATCCAAAGCAAAAACCGCTGCTAAGAAGCTGGGGATCCTTTCCAAGGTCAGGCGCTACTTCACACCGGGGCAGCTTTTAACATTGTACCAAGCTCAAGTCCGTTCATGTGTGGAGTACTGCTCACACTTGTGGGATGGATCCGCCCGCTACCAGCTGTAGGCATTGGACTCAATGGATCGTCGTACCAGGAGACTGATTGGCGACTTCGTCTAGCCTAGAGCATAGGCGTAAAGTCGCCAGTCTCTCAGTTTTTTATAGGTTGCATTTCGGAGAGTGTGCACGGAATTACACGAACTGATTCCACCAGCCCCATTCCACCTTCGGTCGACCAGGCGTCGGCGAGGCTTCCACCCCTACTTAGTAGACATTTCACTCTTACGCACGAAGCGCTTTGCCTCATCTTTCATTATGCGTACTACAAAGGAGTGGAATTCCATGCAGGCGTCGGTGTTTCCCGAGTCTTATAACCTGGGGGTCTTCAAGGTGAGAGTGAATAGGTTTTATTTGGGATTGTGTGTTCCACCATCGACTCCATCGCCACTTACCATCAGGTGAGATTGGAGTCAAACGCTCCCAAATCTTGAATTAAAAAAATAAAAAAAGTTTTTAACTAAAAATGTAATTCATATACATTTTAGCAGTAAACTTACCTGTGTAAAATAACTAAGCATTGTTGCTTTCTTCTTCGTGGCCTTCACCTTAAACTCTTGTATAACATCACTTATATGTTCTACAAACCTAATCCTCCTAAAATCCTAGTTTGGGGCCAGATGTCCGTGTGTGATTTGTCCCAGATATTATTATATTATTATTAAACTTTTCTTTATTTTTTGGTTTTTCTTTAGCAGTTTTCCAAATTTCGTTGGCATTATTTTGGCACTGTTGTGCTGACAAGTTAGCATGAGAGCTTTTATAGGCCAAGAACGGGTTATGATGCAAATCTCCCTCTTTTGAGGACATTACCGTATGAATTCACTTTAACAACACTAACAACAACAATGTGCTTCCGTGTAAATACTAAGGAATACTGACAACGAAAAAAACAATATAAAAATCACGTACAATACAATCGAGGGATTCCCTGTAAAACATAAACGAAAAGGGTTGCCAACTTGGGACATTAAAATTTCCTAGTTTTTTTATAAAAATAAAGTTACGTAACGCGTTGTTCCAACACCCCCTCCCGCCCCTGTAACGCACCATAACGTTTTATAAGACCCCCCCCCCCCCGCCCCCCAAATTGCGTTACGTAATACTTGAACGTTCCCGTGGATGGTCAAGGAGATTGAAGCCAGCACAGCGGATTGCATTGGGCGAAACTGCTGATCGATGAGCAGGAGCGTTATCGTGAAGAAACATCACGCCCAACGACAGTTTTCCACGACGTTTTTCTTTAATTGCTTCACGCACTTTCGGAATTAAATTTGCATAATAAGGTCCAGTTATTGTCTGGCCTTTTGGCATATAGTCAATAAAAAGGATTCCTTCACTTTCCCAGAACACTGAGGCCATAACTTTGCCAACGGTAGGAGCAACTCGAAATTTCTTTATGGATGAAGACGATGGTGGTTTCCAAGCCATGTTATGTCTCTTAGTTTCAGGTTCAAAATAGTGGACCCACGTTTCATCCATGGTGACAACACGATGGCAAAATTTATCCGGATCACGCTGGAACATTAAACGTCGCTTTTTGTTTTCGTCGGTTAACATTCGTGGCATCCATCTTACCGACACTTTTCTGAATCCCAATGAATCAATTAAAATGGATTGAATGATACCAAGTGATATCTTTAGGATCTCAGCTAAATGTTTTATGGTTATTCTTCTGTCTTTCAAAACCAGCTTCTCAACCTTTTTGACATTTTCTTCCGTAACGGAGGTTGTAGGACGGCCAGAACGCGTGTCATCTTTACAGCTTAATCTACCTCTTTTCAATTCAGCCACCCAGTACGCAACCGTAGAATAGGATACAGCATTATCCCCGTATGTCTTCTGAATGTCTGATCCTTCGTGGATTTTTTTTCAGGCAGAGATACTTTATCAACGCACGTTACTCACTTTTCTCCATAATTTTGCGTTTTTTGCAATTCGTTGCATAAAATAATTAATTGCGCGCGAAAGAAATGATAAAATTAAGTGACACATGGCTAGGGTTTGCAATCCGGATATCCGTTTTATCCGGATATCCGTCAATTTTACTATCCGGATTATTTGTAGTAAATTATCCGAATATCCGGATAATATAAAACTTGTTTAGAAGGCGATTACAGAAGCATATTTTTAATCGAATTAAGTCTACTAACGCTCGTTCGGAGGTTTTGATAGAAAATATTTTAGACTTTTAGTATTTATTTATTTATTTATTTATTTTATTTTATTAGGAAAACCAACAGCTTATAAATATAATACATAGATTTTATAGAAACATAGAGCCAATTATAGGTCTTCACAAATAGAAATTGGATACATAAAATAGCAGTACAAAATAGATAGACATTAAATATAGAAACGAGTATTAATAAACTACGCAAGAGAAAGAAATGCTTTAGAAAAAATAAGCCGACAGGATGTACATACAAAGTATTAATTATCTACAGTATAATAATAATAATAATATAATACAACTTTCGCCACAAATTAATTTAATGGGTTGAAAAACCTCTGAGCCAAAGCCTTCCTCGCCGCCGCTACACTTGTACATAATGGATCGATATCCATCTCCTTAAACAGTTTGTTGAAACTACCACATGCTCTTAGAAGAAAAGAATTAGTACGATAATTGGATGAAGAACGAGGTACGTACAGAGGACTATGGTTCCTAAGTGTCCTAGACGGAGTATTTATGGATACCACAGAAAGTAGTTCAGGACAATCCAGTGAGCCAGAAAGAATTTTTAAAAGAAAAGTCAGATCAGCGGTTTCACGGCGCAACTGAAGTGGAAGCAAATGATGTTTACGACACCAGTCAAAATATGAAGAGGAATTATATTGAACCTTTGCACGATAGCACAAGTAACGCATAAATTTGACTTGAATGTTTTCGATTCTAGTAATATATTTCGAATATCTCGGGCTCCACACTTGGGATGCGTATTCAAGATGACTACGTACAAAGGTGCAATATAATATTTTGAGGGTCTTGGTGTGGTTGAAATCCCTTGAACAGCGCTTGATAAATCCTAGGGCTCTATATGCTTTACCTATAATATTTTCGACGTGAGAATCAAAGAGCAACTTGCTGTCGTGATAGACACCGAGATCCCGAATAATCAGCATTTTAGGTAAGACTTGGCCTTTTAAACTGTAGGAATATGAGACCACGTTCTTTTTACGACTAAAGCTAACTAAATTGCATTTCAACGGTTTAGATCGAGATCATTATCGAAACAATATTTCTCAAGTCTCGAGAGATCTTCTTGAAGAGATATGGCATCCATCATAGAACCAATAGCTGCAAAAATTTTCATGTCATCAGCAAAACGCAGGAGGTGAGACGTCACAAGGCAATTCTCAATATCGTTGATGTAGATAACAAAAAGCAAAGGTCCAAGCAATGATCCCTGAGGAACACCGCTAGGAATATTAACCCAGCCAGAAATGTAGCTACTCACTACAACTGCCTGAGAGCGGTTATCAATGTAGGATGCAAACCATCTTAATAGATTGCCACTAATACCAGCATTCATAAGTTTCTTCATGAGCAATTTATGACTAATTCTGTCGAAAGCCTTACTATAGTCTGTATAAACTACATCGACCTGCACTCTGTCGTCCATAGATCTACTAAGGAAATCATTAAATAGCACAAGATTACTCACGGTGGAACGTCCTCGTAAGAATCCATGTTGGGTTGGACTAAATGAGTGTTTGATAGACGCATAGACTTCATTGTAGATAATTTTCTCTAATACCTTGGATATAATACATAGTTTAGATATAGGTCTATAATTTGTGACCTCCGACTTTGATCCCTTTTTATGTACTGGAGTGATAAAGGCCCGTTTCCATATGTCTGGAACTTTGCCTTCTTTGAGAGAACGCTCGAACAATATAGAAATAGGGACACATATAGTATCGGCACATTTAATAAGAAATATAGCTGGGAGGTGGTCGGGTCCAGCAGATTTATACTGGTCTAATTGTTTAATAAGGGAGCATACCAAAGATTCAGTTACATGTATAGAGTTAAGTCCATCTGTTGAACCATGAGTGGATATTGCAGTGAGGGGATTAAGTGCTGATGGTAAATTAAAAAAGTAAAAAAGATATTTAAATTATGTAGAGAAACATATATTATTTACATATGAAAAAACACTAATCAGTTTTGTGTATAGCAAATACAAACTACACCAACGAAAAAAACGTATAAAGAAAAAATGTATCAGTGATTTTCTTCAGGACACATAGAAAAACAACATAGACAATCTCTCAATTTCGTCATTCTTTTTATTCATATCTTCTGAGCTATTGAAATAATTTAAGAAGTTTTTAGAATAGTCATAAGCGACCATGAGCCTCTCTGACAGCAATGTGGCTTCTTGTGAAAGTTGTAAACTCGTAAAGACCCAAGAGTCAGATTGACCCGACACTGCACTTTACCGAAGCCGTGTTTCCCGGGCGTCAAATTGTACAAGGGTTAAAATGAATCTTAAACAGCTGAAGAACAACAATGTACCGGCTGATGATGGATCACGGCTGAGCTTTTGAAAGGAGGTGGAAAACCGGTACTACAAGCTCTTCAGAAGTTGTTATGCTTGAGGGACGAACGCTTACGGTATGGCACAAAATGTGGTGGTGAGCTTCTTTAATAAAATGCATTCAAAACCTGCTAGCGAACTATAAAACCATCATATTTCTAGAGTCATGTCTACAATCTGTTTTGTTTTTTTGTTATCCCAGTAAACTTGAGTAAATGTAACTCTATCAGTTTTTACTACACATGCAAGAGATGCATCCATTTGGTATGGTTAGGGCAACCAGAACACACACCTGGTCTCCCATGTAATGGACAGATCAATTGAAGACTGCGCTGGGAATTCACCTAAATAAATGTCCCAGGACAGGAAGAGTGTCAGTCACTATGCTTGGCATTTTGGACTATGAAAAAATATTTGATTTGATCGAGACCTGTGCCGTTTTGCAGTATTTTCGACGGTACCAAAACGCTACCATTTCAGTCAGCCTCCAGGATCAGAATTAAAAACCTAAGCTGCAGCGAGGGGTGAGACTAACAGATTTTTTTCCTAAAAACTGCTGCCTGTCTTCAATCTTCTGGACTGGAGAGGAATCAGCATTAACATCAATTTCCTTGTTTTAAATTTAATCGGCCTTTTATTATACTGACGATATCGTAGTCATACCTTGGTAGATCTAGGCCCTAGGCATAATGCGTTGGGTTATATTGGTAAGAACACTTCCATCTTTCAGCATCGTCATCAATTATCATCAGGTGATATAATTCCAAGGGCTTACCAACTTTGGATTTAAAAAAGTGCTCGATAGACTCAGTAGAGCGTTGTCTGATAAGCTTCGCCATATCTTTACGTTCAAAATACCGCAATTTCTCAAAATAAGATCTTGGACCAGTGTGTGTTATCAGTGATACGGAACTAAGATGCTATGGGCATCATTAGAGAGCTCAAAGCTCAAGGTCAAAATTTATCGATTTAAAATACTAGTCACATGAGAAAATCTGTTGAATTATGACGTGCTAGGAAACTCAGGTGTCTCTTGATGATGACTTCTAGAACAGAACCTCATGTATGTGTACGCTCTAAGTCACGAATTGCGATATAAATAAATAAATTGAAATAAATCGTTATTGTATTCCGTTTTGGCGGTGTTAAAAATAGTATAAGCTGGGTAGCTGTGTTTTTGTTTATTTTAATCACATTTTTTTCATAAACACCTTATATAGAAATACATTTGACGAAGAAAACTAAAGTATTTTGAAAATTATCCGGATATCCGGATATTTTAAAATTTAATATCCGTTTTATCCGGATAGTAAATTTGAACGGATAATGCAAACCCTACACATGGCATAGACAATGTGTGATTGCCACTTTTTAAAACGAATATCGAACCATCCCCAAAAAGGTTTCATATATGCGCTTCTAAAAACTTTTTGATTCACCCTGGTAGTATGTGCAAGATGATATTTAGGGGATTCGTGAGAAAGTATGCACAGCGTGGTTGAACATCCTGTATAAATGGATCACCATAAACATTACTACTAGGTACATTGTTTACCTGTCCATTGGAGATGTCAGATAGTTAATTTTCTGGAGCAATCAAGGTTACCTCCTGGATATTGCTTGTATAATAATGACGATACTGACAGGATCTGGTAATTCGTGCTCGAGCACAAGCCTCGCGTGAACTGGTTCTAATCTGGTGGAAGTAATGGATAGATAATTATGTACGAAGTTGTTAGGCACTTTATGCAGGTAATTTATTTGTATGTTAAACAAGTAAAGTAGGTATAATATACACTTATTGCTAAACGAGTATTACTAGTTGAATATGCACTAATTGAATATGCACTTACAATATTTTTCGCTAAAACATTAAGTATTTAAGTACTTTAAATAGAACATAATAGGACCAATTACTTATACAGAATGTTTAAAAAGTGCGTTTGAGATTTTAAGAGGTTACTCAGAATCAGGAATAGAATACAAGAAAAATATTGAATAGAAAAGAAAATGATTTATTTGTAGCAACAATCACAAAAAAATATACAACAACACCTTTTTGAAACAACTTTTTCTTCAGTTTTCCATACAAATTCTTGATTCACTATTGAGATGGATGGACTATGGGAAACTGAAAAAAAAAGTTGTAGATCGGTTTTTTCAATATTTATCCTGTATTCTATACTTGATTCTGAGTAACCCCTTAAAATCTCAAACGCACTTTTTTAACACCCTGGATAAGGCAAGTTCAGATATTTCTAAAATAAATCGCTAAGTGCTAATATCAATTATGATCGTTTTAAAACACGACGTGTTTCACACACCCTGACGTAAACAGTAACCACTGCTTTTACTGTCTGATGTAGCTTGCTTTTGTAGATGACCGCGGCATCGCCAGCTTCCGCGGCAGCTTACTTGACTGGACGGGGGCCGCTGACGCTCCCCGGCGGCGCCGCGGGGCTCGCTTTCACCCGCACCAAATACGCCCGGGGAGACCCCGCGCCAACCAGGCCTGACATTGAGTTGGTCATGGGCGCGGGCTCACTAGCTGGAGACCTATTGGGAATACTGCGCTCACTCCTTGGTAGGTTTATTATATGTATTGGTGGATCGTCGCCAAGCTGGGACTGATTGATTGGCCCCAGTGGCGCAAAGTATTCCAAGGATGACCTCGTACAGACCATACCCGACGTCAAGCTGGTTATGGACGCACAGGCTCTTGGCTATACAGCTATTGGAAACTGCTAGATACCTATGTTACCAGAATCCAAGCCAGACATACTCACAGAGCTGATCAAGGGCACAGGCTGTCTGTGTGTCATAATTTTGGTGCGGTTGCTGATAAATTGCTGAACCACGTTTAGCAACTATAAGTAAATTAATTGACATCACAGTCTAGTTAATTACGGAAATATCTTCAGCAGTTTATTACCTTTGAAGGGCACAGGGGAAAACATGCAATGTCACAAAGACAATGAACTGAGAAATTGCTAAATAAATCTTTTGATCGCTTTTTTACTGCACTGTATCAATATTTTTCAATAAAGATTACTCTGTGATTCTGTATGTTACTGTAAAGATTGTATTGGCGATACGTTGTTCCACATTTTTAGTATACAATGGTAGGTATTGCCAGTTTAAAAAACATAAAAATGTGACATCGCATGTTTTTCCCCTGTACCCTTCCTTTGTAATTACAGTAGGTAGTAAGAAGTGAACATTAGCTAGGTACTACTTAGAAGTTCATAAGTCCTATGTTAGTATAGGGATCCAGACGAATCTAACCATACCTGGCTGGCACGCACTTCAAAATCTACCAAGCCGTTTTGGTTACAGGCGGTTATAATGAATCTTTGGCAGTCGGGTAGAGTTGTACCGACTATAGTCGCTGAATAGTCGGCACAACAAATCGACTACAGTCGCCATCAAAAACTGTAGGAAAAAAATTATTATGATAATAATATAGTATGGGAAACTTTTGAGCCAAACTCTGTACTCAATTAAAAATGTAATCTTCGTTTTTTTTTCAAAGCAAAATCTTTTATAGGATGGTCAGTGTCGATGTGTATGTCACGTTCGATTGCTGATTGCTAATATAGGTAAATTTTAAATCCGTAATACGAACTAAACCCCGCCGGACATCGAACCTGCAACCTCCTGGTGTGAAGCGAGCGCATTATATTCTTTTGTGGGTGAGCGGTCATGAACATATGTAATTTATTTAGTTTTTTTTAATATATCTAAGAATATAAAACCCTTTTACTTGGAGCGATCAGCGTCATTTTAGTTAGGCTAGAGACCCCAACTACCAGGGTGTTTGGCGCCCCCATGAGCTCGACGCCCTGTGCCTGTGCACGGGTGGCCCTGTGTAAAAAGCCCGAACACGTACACGCTCAAGTTTCAACTCTTCTCCATTAATATCTTGATGAGCGTGATCTAAGTCCAGTTCATCGATGCCTAATAACACTTAATAACACTGTCATCATCATCAGCCAAAATACGTCCACTGCTAAACAAAGGCCTCCCCCAAGGATTTCCACATCGATCGAACCTGCGCTGCCCGGATCCAGTGGTTTCCCGCAACCTTTAACAGTTCATCGGTCCACCGAAAGGGAGGCCTGCCTACGCTGCGTTTTCCGGTGCGCGGTCGCCACTCGAGAACTTTACTGCCCCAACGGCCATCTGTTCTACAAGCTATGTGCCCCACCCACTGCCACTTCAGTTTAGCGATTCTGTGAGGTATGTCGGTGACTTTGGTTCTCCTACGTATCTCATCATTTCTGATTTGATCACGTAAGGAAACTCCATGCATAGCACGTTCCATCGCCCTTTGGGTGACCTTGAGCCTTCAGTCAGCTGATTTAGCTAATTTAGCTGAAGACCCGAGAGCTAAATTATTGATCCGACACTATACTGAAGATATTAGAATGGCTCTCAAACAGCTTAAAAACAACAAGGCACCGGGTGATGATGGAATTACGGCTGAGCTTCTGAAAGCAGGTGGAAAACCGCTACTTCAAGCTCTTCAGAAGCTGCTTAATTATGTCATGCTCGAGGGACAAACGCCTTCAGCATGGCACAGGAGTGTAGTGGTAAAAAAATGCGGCGCTCGTCGCCCCTTTCCATACCCCCCCACGCTACGCCACTCAGTCAGTCCATCTGTAACAAAAACCCAACCAATATTTTGTTACAGGGGTAACAGACCGCTGGTACCGGCAGGTTTATGGTTCTCTGTCTTTCGTGGAAAGGCAGAGGTCGTTCGCCATGAACCCGGTACTGATCCGGCCACGCAGCGTCGGCAGGCTGTGGCTGCGCAGCGCCAGCCACCGCGACCCGCCACGGTTGCATCCCAACTACTTCGACCACCCTGATGACATGAAAGCGTTGGTGGAGGGCGTGCGTTTGGTACGTGCAATGGTGGTGCGGGCAGAGAGGAAAACCTCTGATCTGATATTCGCAAGTACCTCAATCGATGTAGTGTAGATGTAATGTGGTTTCAACCCTTTTTCTTTAATGTCTCCTATTTCTTAGGGTTTCACTAATTTGTACAATTGGGTACAATTGACAAATATGATTGAGTTACATCCGATTTTGTGTATATTTTTTAATGAAATAGGTAGCTACTTACCCTTTATTTTAAATCCTCTACATATTACACAATACCTATATAATAATTGAAGAGGTACTAAAATCCCCCTTTTTTCGTCTGAATCAATTCTGTTACTATCGATGTGCAAGGAAAATGCTCGGCCGTAGCTATATATATCTCAATATGGCCCATCTAAGCCTGCGTCAATGCTTTTACCTGCTACTGCCTATTTATACCTAATTCATATATACGCACATGTATGCAGAAAGGACACGTTTCATTTTGTGCCTGGACATGTACGGAGTACGAAAAATATAGGTTTTTAGGAAAAATAATGAAAAAAATATTAGAAGCAGGGTTGCGTGGTTCAAGCGTAATGTTTTGTCATCACCTTTTACAATATAAATGGTAACACTGAAGCTTGCAATAGAAGGTCACGTTCAGAAATTACTGCTTCGTCCACATATTCCTCAGATGTTTTCTCTGACTCTGACTGACTGAACACCCTTCTGTTCTGACTTCTGACATTGATGTACGATTTTTAAAATCTGTGGATATGCCTTGCCTCTTTTACAAGCATAACAGCTGGTTTTCGCGTTACTTGTCGGACAACTAAATTATTAATTTCAATGTTATGTACAAAAATTTTGTTTCTAAACGTAAAATGCTCAAAATTGCACTCGCTTCGCCATGTTGGGTGATTTATGTGTTGCGATTGTTAAATCTGAGAATTTAGATGAACCTCGCAACGAAGGTAAATCGAAAGAAATGTACAATTAGAAAAGACTATGTTTTTAATGACTTATTTATGATGTTTAGTATACAGACCAGGTCCAAGCTCCTTAGTCCCGTGAAACGTCTCCTTTATGCGTAACTCATAGCATCTTTACCTCACAGTAATCGATCCTTGCGACCACAATACAATTTGCATACCTACCTACATATTATGATGAACGGGACCTTGCCATAAGCCTAAGGGCCTAAAATGACTTTTTTTGACTTTCAGTACATGCAAAGTCGATGAATAATGAATGAATAATAATACAAAGAATCTGGTTTTCAACAGGTACAAAGAGTGATCGGTACTAAAGCTTTTCAACGATATGCGACAAGGCTCCACGGTACGCCTTTCCCGGGATGCGAGCACGTCACATTCGACTCTGATGAGTACTGGGAATGCGCCATCATGCAGACTTCTATCACCTTAGATCACCAAGTGAGATTAGAAGACTGGATCCATTTTTGTTTACCCAATATATCTACTTAGTTGTTAGAGTTTGGCAAATTCCAGGTCACGCTTTCGTTTGCCAAGCTCTACCTATTTATGTTTAGTCTCCATAACGATGTGCCGAGTCAGTCTGGTTCAAATAGGTATATATAGGTACCTCATAGGTTCTCATGTATTCGAGTATTCAGAAAACAGATTTCGGATACACAGTAGGTACTTACCTATTCGAATTTAGATTTCCAGTATTTATACAATTCGAATACAAAATCGAAAAACTATTTATAAAGTCACAAGATTTAGTCTGACACCTTTATTTAATTAATTCTCAAACACCATGCGGCACTTTAGCAACATATCGGCATGTTGGAAATATGCGGATGCAATCTATGGTCGAAGATGAATGCGATTGCGTCTTAGATAAGTGATTGATTGGGTCTAAGGCTCGCATGCGCAGTTTATCATATTATGATGTGATATTATTATATTCGAACTTATTAAACCACATTAGAATTGAACCTTCGTTGTTCCAGGTTGGAACATGCAAAATGGCGCCGTCGGGGGACCCCTCGGGTGTCGTATCACCGCGGCTACTGGCGCACAGGCTGCAAGGGTTACGGGTAGCTGATGCTTCCATCATGCCGCGCATCCCCGCTGCGCATACGCACGCACCTGTTGTAATGATCGCTGAAAAGGCCGCTGATCTCATCAAGCAAGACTGGGGCGAGGCTACTAATTTTTGAATTTGTTAAATTGTTTAAAGTACTTGGACTGCGAAATAGCGCATTCCAATTCCAGCCATAAATATTCAATATTACCTATTTAAATCCCTTATCCGCAAGCCACATGGCTCACTTCTTTATTAGTGTTCGTTGGTTTGATATGAGAGTTACAAATCTATCAAGTGTGAAATCGCGGACCAAATAACTGTGGCTTCTAGTCATGCATGACACTGAACAACTTTCTCTACGAAACCAATTCAATCAGAGCAAAAAATCTTTCCATACAAAGTTGGCTACTCAGCTCATCGATTACACACGGTGCGATCTTCATACACATCAAGTTATTAGATGTGCAAGTTTCCACACGATGTTTTACTTCACCGTTAAAGTAATCGATTTTCTTATGAATCGGAAGTCGAAAACCTGTCGATTTGAACCCACCCACTCTTATAAATTTTATACGTACCTGAGTTTTATTTTCAGGTTCTCGACAAATGAAAAGTCACTGTGTAAATAATAATTATTTATATCTAAACCTAGTAGGAGTTGCACCACCATTGGCTGAGTGGCACCAGAGAATAGTGGCACGTAACCAATAAACAAGTCCTGTAAAACTATGTAGGGTAAATGACTATTAGTCGTTTGAGTTAATTTTTACCATATTCTAAAACGTGTGCGCGTGTGTACTGAGTGACCACTCTCGGAATGATGTTCATAAAATACAAGTATTGATTTAAAATGGTTGAAATACAAATGTGACGTCATAGTTTTTCACCGCAATTACTCGATTTATTGGTATAATATTGAGGATGGTATGGAAAACAAAACAAATAGGGTAACGGGTACAATGATTGGCCCTTTAAGCAAACTCTTTACTTTGAACCCATATAACTCTGAATATTGGCTAACAGTTGACTGCTGAATTGTATGTTACCATTCTGTAAGGGCCTAAGAAGTAAATTAATATGATTTGAACCCTAAATAATTGCATTAAAATAGATATTTATGGAATTTTACATTTTTTTTTATACTTACTTTTTTTTTAAATACATTACTAGAATATGTCAGAGAACAATAACAATTTTTTTTGGTTGGATTTACCCTTTTATAGGAAATATTATATGTATTTCATGAATATGCTATATAGCTCTGATTTGAGGATTTGTTGAGCGAGTGTGAAACATTCCCGCTTTCGTTTTATCTCATTATGTCCTTATCTCAATTTCTATTTATTCAGTACCTATATAAAGTACCAAAGAGACATTACCTATAAGTATGTTTAAATTCCTAAGTGAACAAAATATTTTTTCTTACAATAAAACTTTATTTTAGTCATTTTTCAAAATATTTTTTTCATAAGATCCTCCTAAATCAATGTTTTTAATAAATAAATAATGATAATACCTATTGTTTTTTTACGAAATGTAAGTAAAATATTGTTATGAATAATATTTTTAGGGAAAAAGCAGACAATGTATGTATTGATTGTACCCAGGGGCGCCGGGTTTTAGAAAATCTCGTGGGTGCCCACAGTTGCGCCCCTACAAAATGTTTAGGTGGTGCGAGATCTTCTGGTGGCGCCTCCGAAGTTCAGTTGGGTGCCCAGATTTTAAAACAAAGGAGCGGGGCCCTTATTTTTTTTTTTTAATTTTTTAAGGGGTGAGTGTTCGACTAATCGTGTATAGTCATGTTATATACTTATATATATAAAAGTATTTTCAATTTATTTTACGAAGCTCCTCATATGTATTAAATTTTTTAAACAGTTTTAGGCGTATTTTGCAACTCCAGTACATATACAAAAAAAGCGCGAGCGAAGCGAGGGCGAAAATTTACGATTTAAGAAGTTTAGGCATCTTCCGTCATCCATCTGCTCGTTTGCCACCTATGCCATAAAAAAATAACTGATCATCAGAATATGAGAGTTTTTTTGGGTGCTGTTTATGGTGCCCTAAGACGTAATGCCCTAAGTGATTAGTTAATATGCTTATAGCATTTGGATTTGGATTATGATAAATAGTCTGGGTTTTTTATGGAAGGTAGCTTGTTTCATTTTTTTTTCGAATAATTAATATCCTAGTATAGTAGGTACTAGGTACTGCATATAATTTATAGTAACATAAAAAGTTTCATTAAAATCGTTAAAACTATTTTAAGGACAATAAACCAAGAAAATCGGTTTGTATGGGAGTTACCTTAATTAGATTATTTTCGGATTAACCAACTGAATTGTAAAATAACATCTTAAAAAAAAGTATTTTACAACTTTTCATCCAAAACCATCACAGCCAATGTTGAGAAAAAATAATCAGACCATTACAAATTATGTTAAGAAAAACATATAAAAATTAACGCACCTTTATGTATGTTCCTCCAATTAATAATTCATGAGGCGGCAGGATTTATTATATTGTCTACATACAAAATTGCGCGAGCGAAGGGAGCGTCAAAATGTTTTATTATGAAAACGAAGACCTCGGAGTAATATACTTTTTTTTAAGTTTTAAGTTAATTTTACATCCTTATTCGTTTAGTAGTGTTAAATTTTTTTTAAATGACCTCAGATTAGTCAATTTTTGACCTCGCTTTGTTCAGATATCACTGATCAATCTTATGTCCATTCTCGTGGGTGCTCAGCACCCACTGTTTAAGTCTCGTGGGTGCCCAAGCCCCCGAGCACCCACGTACTCGGCGCCCCTGATTGTACCTACATATTTGATTGAAATATTGATTTTTTACGAATGTAAGTAAAATATTGTATTGAAAAATATTTTTGTAGAAAAAATAAACAATGTAAGACTAGTTTAAAAAACACTTTTGTTTCTGTGACGAAGATGTATTTTTAACCGACTTCAAAAAAAAGGAGATTCTCAGTTTGACCTGATGTATGTATGTATGTTTGTCCGCGATTATCTCGCGTTTGGCTGAACCGATTTTAATGCGATTTTCAGAAAAGTATATGTTACATTTAGGTTTTAGTATTTTAACCGATTTCAAAAAAAGGAGGTTCTCAGTTTGACCCGTATGTTACGCAATTGAAGTCGGTTTTTTGACGCTTTCAGCGTTGCCGATTATTATTTAAACAATGAACTATGGCATGTACTTGTCTCTCTCTAAGTACCTATTATTTATTATGAGTTTTATAGATTTATTTTGAAAAATAAGTCTCTGATTCATAGGAATTTATAAAGTCAAAATTTGACTTAATGTATGATTACTCTTTTTTTATTTCTGAATGTCTCTATGGTACATTGTTAATGGGGTTCCATATTGTCCCCAATGCTTATTAGGAAGTTTATTATACTGAATCAGACATTTTGGGAAAAGTACATTTTGAGAAAGGGACATAATGCATAAAGAATCCATGTATTTTCAGCTTTCATTGAAAGTTAATTCATTAAGAAAGCTTTAATTAGCTTAGTGAATTAAATACGAAATATGTACTAAAAGCTTAGATTATAGCAATTTACTTGTCTACAGTTTATAACCAAAGGATTAATATTCAATCACATCAAATATACATTCATTCCAGGTTGTGAAATAAAAGTAACAATAACAATAAAGCTAACAAATAAATGTTTATTTAACTAAGAATAATATTATTATATTTAACAAACTAGAATATTTCATTTAGTCTGGAGAAGGCCCCGTCTTTGTCTTCCTATTTAGCTTCCTGTAGAGAAATGATAAGCGCTTCTCAATCTCCTTCCATTTTGTGGGCCTGACGCTGGGTGTGGCTGTCTTTGCCCACATTTTCCTTTTTCTTAGTAGAATCTGAAAAAATATTTTTTTGTTTAACATGAATGATATATTTATTGAAAGTTCTATTTAAAAATTGCAGTCATTTTCAGTCAAAGTTGAAATAAAAATATTGAAATTAATATGGGTGATGTTCTAATAACAAAACCAGAATAAGTGGAACACTCCAAGAAACAGACAAAAGGTCACAGTTATTGAACAGTTAAAAAATACTTGGTTTCAAAAATAATAAATACATGTTTATAGATAAATGCATCGTGTCACATAGTTGATATAATCATAACTTTAATGATAGTTTTGTATAGTATCTAAACTGTTCAAAGAGTGTGACCTTCTTGTTAAAGACAATAATATTCTAAATAGAAATGTTATCTCACATGATACTCCTTTCCGCTCACACCCCTAATCCAGGAGGGCACATTATACAACGTCTTCACAGGATGCAGGTTGCCCGGCCCCAGTATGTCAACATAATCATTTTGGCCAAATAATGCCCTGCGTTCTGACCATGCATTTACTGGTCTAAAAAATATTATAAATTACTTCAATGGAAAATCGAATATCAACTCTTTGAGGAGGTACATATGTTATACTTTTGACCCCACTCAACACTTTGACAGCGATAACTTTGGAATCTAGAACCATTCTAAATACTAAAGGCAATAGTGCTGACAGGTCTAACATAACATTCTCATCATAAATCCAGCAAACCTAAGTTTACCTGTATTCTGGAATAGGCAAAGACTTCCCCTCAGACCGGGGCATCAAACCTCCACTCCACAATTTCTCTTCGTAGCCATATCTCCTTACGAGCCTGGTTTTATCCGCGTGGTATCTGGTCCTGGACACCAAAATATTTTTATGAGATCAGACTAACGATAGTTACCTACGTAAATAGAAGTTACTTGGTTTCTTAAATTCTAACCTCACAATATTTATAGATGGTCGCCAAATGGTCTTCAGTATTGTAGACCCTAACCACTCCATATTAAATAACAATAATATAGTGATAACAATGTAGGTTGCCCACGGAATTGATTTTATTTTAGAATTTGATTTTAGATTTTGATTGATTTATTTTAGAGCTGCTATCTCATTCTAACTAGGTAATCAGAATGAGACAGCAGCTCCCTCATATGAGACAGAAGCGCATTCAAGGTCATATTTTTCGTCTTCACTTGTTATTTGTGTTTCCTCCAGTTTGGTTATAAGCTTGGTTCGTTTTCGTTATATAGAGCGTTTCAACCATGTTTCAACAAATAGTTCCTATGCCGTTATGTTGGCTCCCTGTCTATCAACGACATCAACACGCGAAGACGCTTCTACCGATTTTATTAGTGTGTATCTGCGTTCTACGTAGTGTGTGTCTGCGTTCTATGTATACTTCATTCCAATCAAAAAAAAGCAAAACGTAAACAAACTTACTATGGAACTGACACATGTCAATGTCATCTGCATACTATGTTTGTTTACCTTTTGCTTTTTTTTGATTGGAATGAACCATATAGAGCGTTTCAACAAATAGTTCCTATGCCGTTATGTTGGCTCCCCTGTCTATCAACCACATCACTACGCGAAGACTCTTCTACCCATTTTGTTAGTGTGTGTCTGCATTCTATGTAGTGTGTGTCTGAGTTCTATGTAGTGTGCGTGGAAAACATTGCTGCCAACATAACGGCATAGGAACTATTTGTTAAAACGCTCTATAGAGTATTTTTTTTTACTCTGACAGCAGGATAGCCTATTATATAGTGTGAAAGGGACAATCTCTTGTCAGGTGAATCATATAGCTCAGGACTATTAGGTTTTAAACATAAAATCTTTTATGACTAGCTGATTTTTTGCATACGTACTCAGAATACTGACCAGAATAACGTGCTAAAACTCCCCGCCTCTCCTCCGCTTGCGTTTTGAGATATAGCCCCCTCACCCCCTACCCCGCTCTTTGTCTAAGGAATGTTGTATAGGATGCGTTTTATTTTGAATAAAGCTCTCAAACTTGGTACAGTGGTTCCTCAGGTGGTCTTGAGTGCATTCAGACCGGGAGACATCGGGAGGCACCATGGGGGTGGCGAGGGGAGGCGGGGAAAGTTTGGTTCTGTCGCGCCTCCCTTTGAGGCTTATATTTTCAGAATTATAGGTACTAGGGCAAGTGTAATATGATTTTCGGATAATTCAAAGATGACGGATTCATTTCTAAATTTAAAAAAATATTTTCCTGGGACAGAAATTTTACTATTTAAAAAAATCCGAAAAACGTGAATTTTTTTTCTCATACAAACGTCAATATTTCTTTTACAACCAAAGATAAAAAAACGAAAAAATATATGTGAAAGCCACACTTACTAGGGTTATTGATATATAATTTTATTTGAGGGAGGAACATTGTAAGTATTGACAAAAAAAATATTCAATGCGCGGCAGCGTAGCATAAAATGTGTTGTTCTAACTTTTATCACTTATTTATTCGTAAATAAATTGATTTTCTGGTACCTAGATAATTATTTTGTACTTGTTTCCATATATTTATTTAATCAAAATTTGTAATTTAATAAAATTCGTACAACAGGAACAAGATTTATTCACATAGGTAATGATCGGTTACTTTTTAACCACTAGAGATATACATTATATATTGCATACATTATATGAAAGCTACACTTACTGGGATCTGAAAAAAATAATAATTTAAGAATTCTGTGATAAATACAGAGCCAAAAAAAGAAATACAATTAAATGCGAAACATAAAACGCATAGTTTTTTTATTCGCTTATTTCTCGACAAATATTTTTTTTACAATATCAGTATAGATACTATAGGTAATATAGTTCTAGTAGTATTGTTGTTACAGTGATGTGTCGGTAATTTATATCAATTTATATTGACAAAAACGACGGTTATCGAGGGCAAATTGGTAAACTGCAAGCGACGCAATTTCTCCGCTGCCTGGACTGTTCAAGAAGACTTTCGGCTCGGTTCCCCATTAATGGTTAAAATGGTTTAATAGAGTTAAAGAACTGTACAACATTGACAGTACAGTTAAACACTTCCTCGATGCACGTATGAGGCAAAGGAGTTCGATCCTTAGTATCTATGATCAGCAGTTATCGAATGCGGCAGACCGGATATGGATAAAGACATGTTAAACCCTAGGCGATTATCTGAGTCCACTTTGGTTTTGCCTATCCCTGGGATAGGTTAAAACATCTGGAAATCATCTGGGAAGGGATTTTAGTTTTAGAAGCCTGCATATGACTCACCTTTTCTACATGAAAGATCCCAAGCTTCATACGAAGAGCTGCTGAAAACTTGTGATTGTCATTCCGTACTTATGATCAAAATGGAGCTGGTTTATACATATAAGTGCAGTATATACTTCAGAATAATATTTTTTTTCCACTTACATTCATTCATGATACCAGATTTCAGCTAGTTATAATCCATTTGGTGATTTTCGTCAAATTTAGACTTATAATCCTGAGTTAAATTTATCGCCATTATCTTGGCTGATCACGTGAAAATTGTCATGTTATTGTTATACATGACTATGATTGATATTTTATTTTTTTCTTACAAATCAGTGCTGTTTTAGTCTTCTTTTACTGTTTGAAGTTTCTTTAATAAAGATATCGGTCACAAAAATATTAAAAAATATATATATTTTAAATGACCTGAACACCCTTAATATCTCAGGACGCAAGTAGAGGAAGTATTCAATTTTTACATTTTCAAAGCTCTTTTAGTCTTATTTTACCGTCTGAAGTTCGTTTAATAAAGTTTGCGGTGTAAAAAAAATATTTAAAATTTTATTTTTATATAGAACCCAAACACCCTGTATATCTCAGGACGCAAGCGGAGGAGGAATGGGGAGTTTTGAGTAATTATTTACTACCACTTACAGAGTCAGTATACAAAATTTCAGCTAGTCCTGAAACATTTTATGTTTTTGGTCAAATTTAGCCTAATACCCCTGAGCTAATAACTTGATTGACTTCTTATTATGCGTTTCAACGAATAGTTCCTATGCCGTTATGTTGGCTCCCCTGTCTATCAACGATATCACACGCAAAAAACGCTTGTACAGGTTTTGTTAGTGTGTGTCTGTGTTCTATGTAGTGTGTGTCTGAGTTCTATATAATGTGTGTGGAAAACATTGCTGCCAACATAACGTCATAGGAACTATTCGATGAAACGCTCTATAGTTCTAGAATGCGTTCCAGTTCCAAAACATTATCGTTAGAATATATTTTTTACGCAAACAGCAGGATAGCCCGTTGTAAAATCCATGAAGCTTATAACCAAACTGGAGGAAACAGTTCGAACAAACAAGTGAAGACGAAAAATATGAAATTGAACATCTCTGTCTCTTGCTCGATGGGGTCATGCTGTCTCATTCTAACTAGGGTACTTAGAATGAGACAGCAAGACCTGACGAGAAAGATACAGCATATTCAAGGTCATATTTTTGTCTTCAGTCCGGTCTTAGAGAGTGTTTTCTCCAGTTTGGTTATAAGCTTCTAGTGTAAATCTTTCAAGTGGGCCAGTCGTACAAGACATCGGAGGTCGCATTGGTTGCAACAGTTCTGATTATTTGGTATGTTGTTAGGGTTGATAACAGTAGTGTAAAACTCATTTTTCAGCTTCGAAAGATTTGTGCTAACGGCGTAGTGCTCCAAAAACATCGAAATTTTCGGACTTTTTTCAGATTTTGGCTTATAATTTCTAAAAGGTGCATCTTACGGAAAAAGTCATTATGTACACTTATAAGAAGACACAATTTTCTATAATTTAAGTGCAATTGCATCTCTGTAGGTCTAATAGAACCCAAGATACAGCACTTTAAACATTGGCAATTTTCGCTAAAAAGTTCGAAATTGTAGTTTTGCCACATTCCGAGCAGAATATCGGCTATAATACTCATTTTACGAGGATAGTCATTAAGAAACTTATAGAGCAGTTATTTCGCTTTAATTTAAGCACAAACTGAAGTTTGTAAGACTAATAGTATCCTTGTAATCTGGACAAAGCGAAAAAAAAGGGAAATCAGATTTTTCAAAAAAAGATCGCCTGATAAATTGCAGGACTTCTGTAAAGGATAAGAAAGATTTAAATCGGTGTAAAATAATTTATACTGATATTATAAAACCTAAATTATATCACTTAGTGATGGCGAGACCTCAGTTGATACCTGCGACAGAAATATACATGAAATATAGAACAAAATGTCAATTAATATTTATTATAATGAATTACAACAAAGGGGTCGGTATGTAATATTAGTTTTACCTTTAAGCACTTAGCGACGAAACAATCGTGGTCTTTTGGAAGGTCTAGGTTCATCTGACAGCTGTTCCTGGGGCTCTGGAGACTGCTCTGTTGCTTGTTGTAAAAATGTTGACGACCTGTCAAAGTCGTCCTCTTCATTCAACTCAATCAAGGCTATGGATGGAGTGTTGAGACAGGCAGGTCTTCCTCTGACAAATTTTGCAAAAAGTTTCAGCCCTATTATCTTGCAGAAGCATCTTCCTTTTCCGCACCCATTCTGGCACCTGCATGACAGGAATTTCATAAAAACATGTTTGTTACAAATAGTATAATACACAACCCAGGATAGACCTACGAATGGATTACCTTACTTGCATGACAGTAATTTCAGCAGGGTTTTCGACGCTGATTTCTTCGTTGATGTCACTGGTGTCAGACCCTACTGACTCCTTGAGGTGTTGTTGTAATTACTGAATGCGTGAAGTGACAACTGTATTCCAGAGGGGGAAAAAAGCTCTTCTTGAATGAATGATGTTGTTAGGAGCTTCTCGCAACTGGCACTTTGTTGAAAAAAACATTTTATATGTTGGAGCCCAATCTATCAGTCTATGCTGGTAAAGAGCATCAGAGGTCGACATCCTCTACTTAACAGATTAGGCTCCAACGTAAACAAAGTTTTTTCCAGGAAAGTCCCAATTGCGAGAAGTTCTCATCAACATCATTCATTCAAGAAGAGCTTTCACCCCCCCCTGGAATACAGTTGTCACTTCACGCATTCAGTAATTACAACAACACCTCAAGGAGTCAGTAGGGTCTAACACTAGTGACATCAACGAAGAAATCAGCGTCGAAAACCCTGCTGAAATTACTGTCATGCAAGTAAGGTAATCCATTCGTAGGTCTATCCTGGGTTGTGTATTATACTATTTGTAACAAACAAGTTTTTATGAAATTCCTGTCAAGCAGGTGTAAGAATGGGTGCGGAAAAGGAAGATGCCCCTGCAAGATAACAGGGCTGAAATTTTGTGCAAAGTTTGTTAGAGGAAGACCTGCCTGCCTCAACACTCCGTCCATAGTCTTGACTGAGTTGAATGAAGAGGACGACTTTGACGACCTCCCCTTTACAACAAGCAACAGAGCAGTCTCCGGAGCCCCAGGAAGAGCTGTCAGATGAACCTATACCTTCCAAAAGACCACGATTGTTTCGTCGCTAAGTGCTTAAAGGTAAACCTAATATAACATACCTACCCCTTTGTTGTAATTCATTATAATAAATATTAATTGACATTTTGTTCTATATTTCATGTATATTTCTGTCGCAGGTATCAACTGAGGTCCCGCCATCACTAAGTGATATAATTTAAGTTTTATAATATCAGTATACATTATTTTACACCGATTTATGTCTTTCTTATCATTTACAGAAGTCCTGCAATTGGTCAGGCGACCTTTTTTGAAAAATCTGATTTCTTTAATTTTTCGTTTTGTCCAGATTACAAGGGAACTATTTGGTCTTACAAACTTCAATTTGTGCTTAATTAAAGCTAAATAATTGCTCTATAACTTTCTTTTTAATGACTATCCTTGTAGAATGAGTATTATAGCCGATATTCTGCTTGGAAGGCGCAAAACTACAATTTCGAACGTTTTAGCGAAAATTGCCAATGTTTGAAGTGCTGTATCTTGGGTTCTATTAGACCTACAGAGCTGCAATTGCACTTAAATTATAGTAAATTGTGTCTTCTTATAAATGTGTATAATGACTTCTTCCGTAAGATGCACCTTTTAGAAGTTATAAGCCTAAATCTGAAAAAGTCCGAAAATTTCGATGTTTTTGGAGCACCACGCAGTTAGCATAAGTCTTTCGAATCTGAAAAATTAGTTTTACACTACTGTTATCAACCCTAACAACATACCAAAAAATCAGAACTGTTGCAACCAATGCGACCTAACGCGATTTTTATGTCTACGGTGACTGGCGTTTACCTTTGTTCTGAAACGAGACCTTGGTTTCGGGTCCCGTGTCATAATACGAGAAAGCTCAGAAAAAAAACGAAAATCAGGATGACGACCGACGGACGGCAGCATCGTCGTTGCAAAACTTTCAAATCTGCATTGCTACGTATGTATGGTTCATTCCAATCAAAAAAAAGCAAAAGGTATATAAACACAAACATAGTATGCAGATGACATTGACATGTGTCAGTAGTCAGTTCCATAGTATAGAGCGTTTCAACAAATAGTTCCTATGCCGTTATGTTGGCTCCCCTGTCTATCAACGACGACCTGTGGGACCTTCGCCAACTTTCACAGTTTGCCTACCTTTTAAATATTTAATACAAACACTCCTGTTTTGGGGAATTTTTTATTCGTTCATACAAGTAGTTCCAAATCGCCGACTTTCCCGGTTAGCCAACTTTATAACTTTTTCTTATTATCTACTTCACTTTGCCAACAAATGCATTTGTTCATATAATAGTATCCTATATCGCCATCACTTTCTACAATCGATAACAAAAGTAGTTTATTGAACATAAAATCAGTTTTCATTTTTAGTGAAATATGATCGCTTTAACTGATGATTTTCTTATTCTTTTCTCGGTGTAAAGAGATTAAGGGGGTTCAATGGAGGGTTCCCTGGGGACCAAGGGAGGGATCCCTTAGGATCAAGGTATGGATAGAGGGAGGGATCCCTGGCGATCAAGGGAGGTTGAGAGGGAGCGATCCCTGGGGATCAAGGGAGGGATCGATGGAAGGCTTCCGGGATCAAGGGGGGGATCCCTGGGGATCAATGGAGGGATTACGGGACGTATCCCTGGGTATCAAGGCATGGATCACGGGGGACCAAGGGGGATCAACACGCTATTGAATATTTAAACTAGCTTTAGTTGGTTAGGTTGATAGAACAGACAATGCGCGAGCCGAGCGAGCAAAGCGAGCGTGTCGCGGCAGCGGTCGGCGAAGCGCCACAGCCAACGTCACTTGTTGATCCCCGAGATCCCCCGGGATCCCTCCCTTAATCCCTCGCTTAATTCCCTGGGATCACACCCTCGATCCCTTGGTATCCCTCCATTAATCCCTCGCTTAATTCCCTGGGATCACTCCCTCGATCCCTTGGTATCCCTCCCTTGATCCCTCGCTTGATCCCCCTGTATCCCTCCTTTGATCCCTCCTGATCCCTCTCATGATCCTCCGTGATCCCTCCCTTGATCCCTCCGTGTCTACTGGTATTAAATTTTCGAAAATAATTGTCGTTTTTCGCAAAAATTTTCTGTATTTTTTCCTCAGTGCCCCGTTTCCTTTACCTCAGTGACCCACTTTTGTTTCATACTGTCCAAAAGATGGCAAACTGAGTCTTTTAATACGTTATTTGATCAAAGTTTGTAAAATAGGAATAAATATAGAAAAAATATACAAAAGTTGACGAAATTGTAACTACTGATAGAAATATATGAAAAAATACCCATTATAGGAACGTTTGTAATGACTGTTCAAAAAGTAGGCATACTGAGAAAGTTGGCAAAGGTTCCCGAGTTCCAACGACATCAACACGCGAAGACTCTTCTACCCATTTTGTTAGTGTGTGTCTGAGTTCTATGTAGTGTGCGTGGAAAACATTGCTGCCAACATAACGGCATAGGAACTATTTGTTGAAACGCTCTATAAGTTTGTTTACGTTTTGCTTTTTTTTAATTGGAATAAAGTATACGTGCACACATATCCGCAAGTGGCGAGCGAGGCGAGACAGTGAGCGTGAAGCTGGTAGCCTCACCATAAAATTTCGACATTCTGATTATACTAAGTGTGTTCACACTGGCTATGGAGTATGACGTAACTGAAGAGTTTTATTATCTAGAATAGCTATCACCTACAACGCTTCAATGAAAAACTTCCTGATTTATGGGAAAAGACCAGAATATTTGTTAGTTCCTCTATGGTGAGGCTGCCAGCTTCACGCACACTGTCTCGCCTCGCCATTCGCCTCGCCACTCGCGGACATGTGTAACTGAGGTACAGCTCGCGTCGGTTAAAAATAGCGCTGTCGGGCGTTCCGAGGGCAGAACAGTTCACTCTGACAACAGGATAGCTTAATATAAATCGCGTAAGTGTGAAAGAGAGGGTACTAAACAATTGCTGTCAGAGTGCATCCTCGGAACGCCAGCCAGCGCTCTTTTTACATGACGCGAACTATATTGTACATTCCTTCCCTCCGCCCGCACTCCGCAGTCCGCACTGTGTTTTTTCTCTGCACTGTGTCACAAAATACTATACAGAAGGTCCGCTCAATACGCTCTCACTAAAATCCTAAGCATGTACATGCCTATAGACGTATACGGTCGTTGTAGGCAAGATCACGTACTGTGCGATCGTGACCTTGCCTCGAACGACCGTATATTTCTATAAGCATGTATACGTGTGTCCCTGGATAAAGTGCAATCCCGAAAGGGGATGAAACTAGACCATGAATCATTGACTAGAAAAATATAAAAAAAAATTATAAAAAATTATTGTAGGATTTATTGGTATTTTAAGATTTTCATGTTTCATTAAGGACTCTATGTACAAAAGTATTGATTTCTTCCAAAATAATGGGTCTATTTCTTTGAAATAAAAAAAAACAGTATGCCTAATACCTGGCGATGACCATGAAATAATAAATAGTCCGCAAAAAAGTAACTATCTTGGGTAAAAAAAAATATTTTTATGAAAAAAATGATTTTTTTAGACGTTTATTTTAAAAAACTTCAAATTACTAAAAAAATGTGCCCTATAACTATGTAATTTTATAGCTTACTTTTATTCTTTACCATTTTAGCTTCCAAATAAAAAAAAACAATGTTCTAACTCAAAAATTGGCTAGGTAGGAGTTATTTACATTTTAGTAGGTAATAAAAGTCAGACTTTAATCACAATAACTTTATTAATAAAATTATCCGTAATTTACAATTTTGCATTTTTATTTAATGCATTAAATGTTCAAAATGGCCTCCTCGATTTTGCAAGCACATTACTGCACGAATATTAATTTGGTTAGTGGCTCTACGAATCATTCCTGGATCATTTTTAATGTCATTTGCGCATTGAATTATTCGGTCGTGCAACTGTGCCTCGGTATTTATTGGCGTGCTGTATACTCTTTGCTTCATGACACCCCATAAAAAATAATCTAGGGGTGTCAGATCAGGTGAACGCGCTGGCCAGCCTACTGGCCCTTCTCGGCCAATCCACCGGTTCGGGTAATTTTCGTTCAAAAATCGCCGCACCTCCCGCGCATAATGTGCAGGACATCCATCCATTTGGAGATACATACGCCCACGCCGCCGTCTCGTAGCCAGGGGAACATCTTCCATCAACATGGGTAAATTTTGTAGTAATTCTAAAAAACGTTCAGCATTGAGGGTTGTGGGTAAAATGACTGGACCAATTAAAATGTCGTCGATTAAGGCTGCCCATACGTTTATTGAAAATTTTACTTGAAAAGTAGATGCCCGCTTCAATCGTGGATTTTCGTGAGACCACTGGTGCAAATTTCTGCAGTTTGTAATGCCGTCTCGGGTAAATGTCGCTTCGTCCATCCAAAAAATGCGTTTGGGAAAATTTGGGTCAGCTCTAATTTTTCTTAGAATCCACGTCGACATTACGCATCTTGGACGATTATCTATATTTTCGTGTAAATGTTGTACTCGTTGCTAATGGAAAGGATGCAATCCCTCCTTTTTCAAAATTCGCCAGACAGACGTCTTCGATATGCCATGACGCAACGCTAATCGTCTTATGCTTGTTGTAGGGTCAGCAAACAGATCGTTTAAAATGGCCTCTTCTATCGCATTGTCAATAACGACAGCTGGTTGCTCACGGCGATCTCGTGCCAAACCAAGTCCAATGTTGGAGAGCCTCCTATGAATCTCTTGAAAATTTCGAGCTGAGGGTATGAGTCTGCCCGGGAAAGCATTTAAGTATGTATGCAGTCCGAGCGACTGTTGTGCGACCATGTGACATGCCATAATAATAATGCATGTCGGCTATTTCTCGAGGTGAGAACTCTGTCAATCGCGGCATTTCGTCAACACTTAACAGCAGAACAGGAACAGTCCAAACGTAACGAACAGTAGAAAACGTAACAGTCAACAATGTAACAAAAACTTAATAACAAATCAACGAGAACACAATGCGAGAACGAGAACAGTAGTAGCAGCGGCGAGAATATCGGAGCGACTGTCTGGGTGTAAGTCCTGTTTCGAACCCCCTGCCTCCCCTCCCCTCGCCTTCCCTCTACCTGAGTGTAGAACAAAAGGACTGCGACTGCCGAAGGGCACAGAGTAGGACGGAAACAATGGAAAAAACGGTCTCTACCTGCACGGTAACATGATTAGGCTCCACTTTAAAAGTTCGTAGATAGCGTGTTTTTTTAGTTAGAACATTGTTTTTTTTTTTTATTTGGAAGCTAAAATGGTAAAGAATAAAAGTAAGCTATAAAATTACATAGTTATAGGGCACATTTTTTTAGTAATTTGAAGTTTTTTAAAATAAACGTCTAAAAAAATCATTTTTTTCATAAAAATATTTTTTTTTACCCAAGATAGTTACTTTTTTGCGGACTATTTATTATTTCATGGTCATCGCCAGGTATTAGGCATACTGTTTTTTTTTATTTCAAAGAAATAGACCCATTATTTTGGAAGAAATCAATACTTTTGTACATAGAGTCCTTAATGAAACATGAAAATCTTAAAATACCAATAAATCCTACAATAATTTTTTATAATTTTTTTTTATATTTTTCTAGTCAATGATTCATGGTCTAGTTTCATCCCCTTTCGGGATTGCACTTTATCCAGGGACACACTGTATGTTTACGATTTTAGTGGTTTGTATATTGAGCGGACCTGTGTCGTCGTCGTGTCGTCGCGTCGCGTGCATCTTTTTTATAGAGCTGGCAACACAGATGCAAACAAAACAAAATGGCCGATGTTCTCTGATTGATTGAAGTATTTTTTACTTGTTGTTTTGAAGAAATAATATTTTACTTATTGCGTGCAATGTTGTAGAACATTCAAGAGACTGTTGAAGACGTGTTTTGTATCTACGACGTAAGTATCACTTTGTGACCCAAGTTAAAAGTCCAGAAAACACTTTTTAGGATAAACTAAGTGTCCACTCCTTGTTTGTTTATTGTTTGCTGCATTTGTCATGTTTTGGCGCAAGAACATCTCTAAATAGAAATAAAACCTATTCTGTCTTAAAAATATGCAAAATACTTAAATCGTATCGTTTTGATCATTTCGTCACATGGATGGACCGTAGGGCGCGTAATTTCGCAGTTTACTCAAGTTTGTTTACAGAGCACGTACGTGTGGTGCTATAAGAACGCTCACTTTATGACTGTAGTAAACATATTATGATGAAATGTTTTGTTGTTTCCAGGTTCTAATAAACATGTCTAAAAGAGAACAAGGGGATAGAACTGAAAAAAAATTGGACTCTGGGGATTATGAGAGTCTCATATCACAGCACAGTATATTTGAGTCATCTAGATCCAAACACCAGGAGCTGCCCAGTTTTCCTGGTTTCACAAATGCGGAAACACAGACCAAGCCAAGTGACATCAGAAACCAAGCAGTTCAACCTGGCATAGGTGCTTGGCATTACAACCCATGGTGGATGTTAGCCAGTACTTCAAGGAATGTTCCTTCACAAGATGATTTCTCTGAAAACAGTGAACAGAGAAAAGTAAAGCAAGAACCTGCTGGTGGGGCTGGTACTCCGGACCATGACCCCTTGCAAACTGAAAATGAACAATATACCACAGGCACAGCCACCCCTCCGGTTGGATTGGATTCATTCTGTGATGACTGTTCGGATCCCTTTTGCGACTCCAGTGCAGCAGTTTGCCGAAAATTATTCCACTGCCCACACTGCAGAAAGAGTTATCCCACCATTTTAGAGTTCAACACACATTTGACAGGAGTTCATCCTGCTCAGAAACCTTTCCGGTGCCAAATCTGTTTGGAGCCATTTCATAAGAAGTCATACCTGAGAAGACATTTGGATGCCAATCATACCCGTAAAGATGTCAACAAGTGTTCAGTGTGTTCAAAATATATTAAGGATAAGAGCAACCTCCGTAAACATATGCAAGTCCACACAGGACGCGTGCCTCAGAAACAGTTCAAGTGTGACCTCTGTAACAACAAGCGTTACATGTCTCTTGACAGACTCAACAACCACAAAGTGGTGTGCACTGGTGAGAAAGTACTCAAGTATTGTGATATGTGCACCAAAGTTTTTGATAATTCAAGATCCTTGAACAGTCACAAAAAAGTACATGCTAGGGAACTGAAATGTGAAAACTGTGGAGAACAACTTCGTTCCTTAGAACAGTTCACTAATCACAGAATGATATGCCATGGTCCAACCTCAGAAGCCTCGGGAAGCATGGGAGCCTCTGCAGGCCCTGTGTCCTCAGTAAGCCGCTGCTGCACGCAGCCAGGGCTCTGTGAGCACGACAAGCCTGCCTACCTGAACATACCGGGCTACGCAGCAGGGAGAGTCCTGGATGCTACACTGTCATCTCTAAAATCGGAACTGAACTGATAATGTATACAGCACAGACAAATATGATTGAGGTGTAATATTAATGTTTGAGTTTGTTTTGAAAGATTACCAAATAGTTAAATCAATAACAGTAACAATTTTCACAATTGAGAATTTCACAAGACTGATGCAAATATCCCGCCTCACGACTTGCTTTATTATTACCATTTAAATTAAGGGTTTTGTTTGTATGTAGGGTAAATATAGTTAGAATAAGCTGCATAGCTATTTGAACATGTTCATGTATATGAATGACTACAGAAAGAAGGAACTGCTCATTGCCACTGACAACATGGCTACCTTTGTTACCCATAAATATGAATGTGACCAAATTGTTGTCCGCCTTAATATTTTAAGTTAATCTGTTATATGTTTTCATTGATGCTTCTGTTTATGAAAGACAATTAATCTGAAATAATAATGAATATTTTTCTTAATATACTACATTAAAAAGTCTTGACTGATTTAGAGTAATTTTAAAGTGCAGTATTACATCAAACATTTTTATTTTTCTATTTGAGTAATTATTATTTTGGAAAACTTTAAGAGGTATATTAGTTTTAATAAGTTTAGACCATAAATTTAGAAATTAAGGTATGAACAGTCTTGAAGCGCTGTACCACAATATATTTTTCATTATTGTGTGCTAATGTTTACCGTTAAAGACAAATCTAAAAAAAAGTATGTATAGATTGCAAATTAGATTTCTAAAGAATTCTTTGTTTTCATTACATGAACAGTGTGAGTGCAATTGGCTAAGCCTTCTAAATGTTATGGGATGATATTGTTGTGTTCTCCTCACCCAAAATATTTATATTCTTGAAGTGTTTTACACTAACGATTTCGCTGCAATTTTAGAATATTATTTTAGTATATTAGTTTAAGAATAATAATATATGTTATTGAATATTATTACAAACAAAAGAAGTGTGCTTAAAAACATTTCAATCAAAATAAAGTAAGAATCATGAGGCTAGGCAAAATAAATAATCGTTGGGCCTTTACTATTTATAATAGTGTAACTCTAAATAGTTATTTTTTTCTTAAATTTTATAGATGAATAATAAACATTCTTGTGTTTATGTATTTATTAATATTATTTGGCACAGAAATATATCTTTTGGAGGCTTTCTATTCATAATTATTTTGTAATTTATGGTTAATTGTTGCTATTTACAATTGTTTAAATTTCTTATAAACTTTGGTTATTTTTATATTTCATTTTATTTTTACTGTGTTTAAGTTTAGTTAAGTATCTAGGGGGTATGAATTAATAAATATACTATAAATAGTATGTTCTACATTTCCATTTAACCAAAAATATTATGGTGCGATGCGTTTTAACTAAAAGTGATCAATACAAACAATGGGGAACTTGCACTGGTTTAAGATTTTAATAAAAGTAAATAAATATGATAACAGAAATAAAAAATCACTTTAAAAATCCAGCAAAATACATATTTGTGGGGTTTGAAAGTAACAAAAATCCAAATTGCTACAAATTTACAATAAAAACTATTTTTAGCATCTCCATAAAATTTTTGAAAGTTTAGGACAGCCAACCAACTTACAACTTATACATTTAACGGCAAACATTTTATACAGTGACATTGCTGCATGGCAATAAAGTATTTTCAGGTCTTGATCCAGGACATTCTACTGCAATATCTCAGTGAAGGTGGTAGATAACAAAATACTACAATACTTTCACAGATGTTTATCAAATCTCAAATAAAGGAAAACATTTTTTATGCGAGTTCCTTTTTGCACAACTTATGCAGCTGTAACTCCACGGTTTTGTGCAACTCTTAAACGAACATAGTAATCAAGTTTATTTAAATAACAATGTTTCATCTTTTATTTGCTGAAGAAACTCCATGCCATAGAAGAAATTGAATTCGAAAAATTTACATAAAGTCATTTTATTTTATGGGTACTCGGACGTTTTCTGGTTTAATCAGGGTATTGTTTTTTTAAATGTTTATTCTATATCTTCTGGCAAATGTTTACTTTTTGTACTTATAGCTAACAATAAATAATATCTCAATATGCAAAAATAAGAACTATGAACAGATAATAATTTATTACTGAGCACAATTATGAAAATGTATTTTTTTTAATTCCATAATATTCATTCTGACATCTCTCTGTAACTTAAAACGCATCGTTTTGCTATTTGCCTATTATTTAGTAATAAGTACTTACTTGTAAATCTTGTGTAATTACATCTATTTACAATTAATTGCTTTTGTATGTATACTTGCATACTTAAGTGCCTACTTTAGATGTCATTTTGGTGTCCTGGGAATTAAGGGTTCCTTACTGCCTCATAAGAAAGAAAGCCGCAAAATATACGGAAACTCCATATATAAGGTGCTACTTTATTAGTGCCCGATATTTTAGCCAGTGCTTCTACTCCTGATTCTGATAAACTTTCCCCAAAAAACCCATAGTCAAATCAAAAAAAAAAATTTTGGACTCTTCATACAAATCGATCAGCCGAGCGGCCAAATTAGTATGAAGAGCCCAACAATTTTTTTACGATTTGACTATGGGTTCCTTGGGGAAAGTTGATCAGAATCAGGAGCAGGAGCACTGACCAAAATATCGGGCACTAATAAAAAGCACCTTATATTTGCGGCCTTCTCTCTTATGTGGGCAACTTAGAAGGCGGTGTGACAATCTTTGTAGGGGTTTTGGTAACAGTATGTCAGTTTATTAGCACATCACACCAAGTATTACAATCATGTTGGTCAGTAAAGATAACTGTCACTTAACTTTTTGGAAGTGAATAAATGCAACATTTTACTAGGCGACTTTCAACAATCACCTAAATACTTTAAATTTTACTAAAAACATTTACTATAGGTGATATACATACATATATAAGTAATAATGTTCCCTGTTTTAGCAGCATAGTGGTGTGTTGTGTATCTTTTTTAATGCACCTAGAATTAAGAGAAAATGTGTTCATATGACTTTAGTTACATAGATTATATTTTAATCTATTAGTATAGTGTACTGTTAAACAGTACAATTTCCGTTATAAAATAAGTCCGTTACATAGTTCAATAATTTTGTATGAATCACTCGGAAAATCTGCAAGTTGTTACTTATCATGTTTACTTGAAATCTCTTCGAGTCTGCCAGCTTCTAGAAACCGATAGAAAAAGTAGGTACTTGGTGATAATCTCATGTACAGTCTACCGCACGGCTGACGGTGATGGGTGCAGACAATTTATCCGAGTATTTATAAAGAGCTTAAGATCCAAAATTCTACAGGGTGTAATAAAATAGGCGTAGGATCAGCTGTTAACTGGATTCTAAACAACCTTTTTTGTACAACTTTGCTGAAATCGCAGAAAGATTTTCGGGCTCGTACACTGAAAAAAAAGGCTGTCTTGGATTTGTTTCTTACTGCAGAAATAATATTTTTTAAACGAAAGTTTCGACTCTCACACTAAAAATATGACATTCTAGAGGGCCGCTTCAAGAAACTCATACTGTCCATTGAAAAAATATTTCATGGTGCATATACCTACGGAACGAATTTTGTGTACGGGCTTTTTGCTATTTCAAGCCGTAGATCAAAGTTGTTAAAGAAGCTCCAATTAATGAACCCGTCTACCTACGTTGCTACGCCTGTACATACGTTCTAACAAAATCAGCTAAAACTATATTACTGTAGCGTCTACCCATGAAACTATACAATTTTCCCCAATAAACCCATAGTTCGCGAAACAACTTTCATTATTTTTCTAACAAATCTATCAGATAATCGGCCGATTTAGTATTGGAAGTCGTCAACAATTTTTTTTGCGTATCAACTGTGGGTTCAGTGGGGACAGTTGTTCAGATTCATTGGTAGAAGTTTTAATAGTTCCAGCTGATTTTGTTAGAACTTATACATTTTATGAATAAAGGTATACCGTCTGCACGACCATCTAACACAGACGTCGCCGTAGATAGATGCCCACAGGCAGCGAGTGGTGTTTATTAATGGTCCCTCCCATTTAAAAATATCACTAACTGCCTCATGTCGTTGGCTCTGTCGAAAGTTTAAACCAATATTTTTCAGCCAGAGCAGCGTCTGACTTGCGGTTCTAATGATCAATAAACTGGGTTCATGATGCTCAAAATCAAATTGAACTTATAAAAAACTACTTTGATTGTAATTTGTAACTACATACTTGACCTCACTTTGTATTCTTATTTGAGGACGAACAGATGTTGCTGTAAGGTGACAAAGCCAAATTTTGCATTTTTGAACTGTAAACTGAGAGATAAAAGATTATATTTCTGTTACCTAATAATATTTGTGCTTTATATTGTCATAGAAATTAGTTACTGGACTATTTATGTATAGTACGGAAAACTGCTACACATTACTAATAAATAAATTCTTCCTTTCCGTTAATTGTTTTTCTTAATTGCTTCTCTATTTTAAAATAATTGGAATGTAAAAAAAACTAGTTAAGATACATAAGAATCTATCTATGATAGCATTGAGCTACTACGGCTACTTTTCTTTTATTTGTATTTAAGGCTGGTTTCATAGATACGCGCTGCGGATGCGCTGTTGAACAGCGCGCGCTGGGATATGTGTGAGGATAGTACTAGCGTTTTATACAGGGTGACTGGTAAATCAACGGACGCATTTGAGGAGGTGAATAAGAAGCTGATACACATTCCAAATATGTAAAAAAAACATGACCTTAATTTTCATCATTTAATTAAAAAAATATTTTAAAGTTCACTTCTACATTTACTAAATACTAAGTCACATGTACGCGGCCTCGGGCAACGACCCCGAGTGGCGGCCCGGACTCGCCACTGCGCAATACTGCGCATGCGCGTGAGCGACTGCTCCCGCGTCTCTACCCTGCGCCGCGCCGCGCCGGCCATAGTCAGTCGCCCGCGGGCCATCGTTAGGGGTGGCGTGCGTCACGCGCGCCTCCCGCTCATCGCGAACATTCTAGCTTTACTTACGTCGCTGTTGCGTTGATTGCAGTGCCTTGATAGTGATAATGGCTTATCAGTACTCTAACGTGGATACTGGGATATGATGTGATGTCAGCTAGTGTTGTTAGACGTGAATTACATCATTGCGACTTATCATGAATTACATAAGTTGCCGTCATAGGATTTTTTTAAAAGGCGAGTTAGAGCGTTTGGCCTTCCTCCAGTTCCTAACCCTGATCAAGGACGAGGAAGAAATCCTTCGTTATCCAGTGAACCTGCACAAAGCAATTTACTTTGATTACCACCCATGTGAAAGTACACGAAATGCAGAAAGACATTTTCAGGTATCCCAGTGGTTGGGGTAACGTATCCTACATGAAGACGGACTCAATTCTTTCATTATCAGTGTGTTATCAGCCTGTCCAAGAGATTGGTCTTAGCGACTACGAGCAGCTCGGTGCACGCTGTGGGAAAGTGATTAAGTACCTAGGCATAGAGTTAGAAAACACAAGAATAGTTGCGTTTAAAAAAATATATTTATCTTGTGTTTTTTTAATGTATGATTTTTTTGTTTTAAATGGTTGAAAAGTATGTAAATTATGCTATCATCTCCTTAAATACGTCCGTCGTTCAACCAGTCACCCTGTATAGTCACGCTGTTGAAACACGCCGTTGGTTGTTTCAACAGCGCTGTTGAAGCGCTTCTACGGCCAGTGAGCTTTTCAGAGTGACGTCGTTCGGACGCGCTGCTAGGTACAGTATTACACATTTAATAAGGCTTACCGATGTACATGCGCAGTAGACAAATTTTATTTACGCGGGAAATTTATGGACCAATCAAGTAGCTTCATTGTCACCCGCCATTACACGTTCCTAAAATCTCTGCCGCTATTGGTTGATTGATTTCGCGCCTTATTCAATGAAAACTGTCACCGCGCGTTGATTGTTTCGGGTGTTTCCGTCGATAGTTTGTTCTTGTCTGCGCGAACGAAGATTACCGACGCGCCTTATTTTTTGTGTACTACTGTACAGTCTAAATACGATAAATATGACTTCGATGAATATTTTTGACGGGATTTTTTTGTAATGTTCTAGTTTTTACATACCTATCATTAATATGTTTACCGCCACACAATTCTCTGTATGTATAGCAAGGTAAGTAGAAACTATAATATAGAACGTTACAAATAATTTTCGGCCGGAGCGCTTCGCTGTGTGAGTTGAACTTTAGAATAGGGATCCCAAAAGTAAAGCCTGAGAGTAAATTTACACAAATAATAACTAGGTAGAAAAACTTTAATAAAAACATGTTTGAACAGGTCGATATCTTTTTCTCATATAAATATCGTTTCTTAGTTAATTATTATTGATTTTTTTAGCCAGTTCGCAAAGTTATAAAAGTAAAAAAAGTAATTTTAAAGTATTTTCCATAAAAAAGCTCCATGACAAAACTCGTTTCATAGACGTCCGGTGTCAAGCGCGCGCTGTTGAAACGCGCTTTAGCAGCGCGCGTTTCGTTGCGGTGTACAGTTGTAATCATGCATGTTATTAGCTTTTTTATGGAAGACTAAAATATTTTTTTTTACTTACCTATATAATTTTGCGAATTGACTAAACAAATTCAATTATAATATATAACTCTTTATTAACTAAAAAACTATATTTATATAAGAAAAAGATATCGACCTGTTCAAACGTTTTTATTAAAGTTTTTCTACCTAGTTATTATTTGTGTAAAATTACTCTCAAGAAGCGATATTAATATGAGAAAAAGATATCGATCTGCTTAAACATGTTTTTATTAAAGTTTTTCTACCTAGTATTAATAATTCCAAATCCCTATTCTAAAGTTCAAGTCACACAGCGGAGCGTTCCGGGCGGAAATTATTTGTAACGTTCTATTGTAGTTTCTACTTACCCTGCTATACAGAGAATTGTTGCGGTAAACATATTAACGATACATAAAAACTAGATTATTCTTCTGGAGCGCACGTCTTCAGTCACTCATCCAGAAGTCATATTCATCGTAGGTATTTAGACTGTACCCAAGCAGCGCGTCCGAACGGCGTCACTCTGAAACGCTCACTGACGGAGTGGAGTCAGTGACCCCAGCAAGCACTTTTTTCCTGGGTCTCCTACGAGAATCCTACCTATCTCAAATTTTAGAGCATAATTACAGCAATCATCATGCCAAGGGAAAAAAATAGAGCAATCATACTTTTCGAGATACGAGCGCCTAAAGGTGTGCTTGCTGGATGGCAGTCCACCCAGCAAGCACAACTGGTGCACAAAAACTACGAAGACTTGGGAAAAAATTTTGATGCACAGATTTAGAGCATCATAAAGTGAGTCGGACTGCAAAGTTTCATGAATGTCATGTCAATAGTTATCTCGCTAGAACGCAAAACCTGCTTCACGTTCTTTTCACGAATCTTTCTAGCAGTCACATCAGATCTCAGCAATTACAGCATCTTGGTTCAAAATTTTTATGCCAGGATTTAGAACAACACGAAAAACCTATGCTCAATTATTTTTGAATCCCAAAAATCAGTACTTTTTGTGCTACGAGCGAATGTTTTTTCCTTGCTGGGTGGACATAACAAAAGTGACAAAGGTGTATAGCTTTGCAACTAATATGGATACAAGACTGGTTCTTATGCTCAGATTTAGAGCAAAATTACAGCATTCTGCTCAAAAAAAACTAGAATCCCAAACGTTATAGTTACAGCGGTAGACGCTAAAAACTGATTTTTCCCGCCAATTTTTTGAATAATTATGGTGACTCGCGGCAGATTGCGACGTTGCCGCTCTTAATTTTTTTAGTTCAAGCAGTAACTAACTTTGTGCTGTGAGTATAAGGTACATTTCAGTTTCAAACTATCGATTATCACTTACATTGATATAGACTAGAAACAAGGACGATTTTATATATTTCTATGGGAATAAATTAGTACTGGAGCCAGCAAGGTGTATGGGCCTGAACATATAAGAACGCTGGAAGCAGTCTATCGCGAAAGAACTATTTGTTTTCAATCGTTTGGCTCAAGTCTTACAGTCCAGATCGGTCACAGAAGTTTTTTATGACGTTCAGAAAAACTTAAAAAAGTCGTATTTGGGCCTAAACATATAAGACTCAAAATGAAATTTGGATATGAAAGTACGTACATTGGACAACCCCATAAATTTTTTTTTTTCGCTGAAATCGGTCACCGTCCCAAATCAGACAGGGGTCAGAAATCGTAAAAAATCGGTTTTGGAACTAAACATATAAGATGTCTGCAACCAATGTAAATCGATAAAACACACTTCACCTTATACAAAAAGTTCAGTCTTACAATGCGAATCGGTCACAGTTCCAAAATCTGACTACTTTTATAGCTTAGGTTTTTTCGCTGACGATGGGCGATAACTCGATAACCATTAAGGTAAGAGGTATAGTTACTTTGGCAAAAATTAAGTGCATAAAATTTCCAACAAAAAAGGTTATATTCATTTTTATTGTGGGATTAATAGATAATTAGCAAATTGCTAAACTGTTTCTCATAAATACCGTTTTCGTCTATTTCTCCATAACCTTTAAGACTACAGGTATAGTTACTAGGGTAAAAATAAAGTAAATAAAATTTGCAACATAAAATGTCATATTAATTTTCACCTTATAATTAATAGAAAAATAGTAAATTGAAAAAATAATCTTTATATTTGAAATTTTCATCTATTTGTTGATAAATTAAAGATTAGAGGTATTGCGGCTTTAAAGAAATAAAGTTTATATTTTTTTTAATAAAAAAGGTTCTATTCATTTTTGTTGTGAGATTAATTGATAAAGAGTTAATTGTAAAATTGTTTCTCATAAATAAAGTTTTTGCCCATTTCTCCATAACCTTTGAGATTAGAGGCATAGCTACTACGGTAAAAACAAAGTGCATAAAATTTTTCAACAAAAAAGGTTATATTCATTTTCACTGTATACTTAATAGATAAAGAGTAAATTGAAAACACTTTTTTATTTTACAAATTTTCATCTATTTGTTGATAAATAAAAAATTTGAGGTGTTGTGACATAAGAAAAAATTGAATACATAAAATATGTAACAAAACTGTTGCATTTTTTTTGTAGGATTAATAGATAAAAGTTAATTGAAAAACTAAGTTGTAATCAAACTGTTTTTATAGAATAATCTTAAGGTACAACATAGAAGTGAGTAACATTGTTATTTTCATCAATACCAGCATTTATTTATACTTTTATACGTATACTCAATAGTAATATTTTATCAATAACCTGTGAAGTATACAAATATTAAAGCATAGAATTTAAATATCTAAATGTAGACCATTAAATATTGTTTTCTACTTTTATGTAGACAGCGCCAAAAGTTCCCAGCCTGACATATTTAGAGTTGTATAGCAATGATTTAAGCTATATTTCTGGATAGTGTAAGTCGGATAATAGTCACTGATGCAATCAACGAGATCAGTAAGTTTTTAATTTATTTACTGTACAAGTAAAACTCTAATAGGTCAGCGGTATCATAAATCGAATATCATGCAGTCGAGTTGTCTTATCAAAGTAAGGGGAAAGTTAAAAGAATTTAAGAACAGTTAATATTGCTATGTGTACGAGGAGGCTTTACCTTCTTATTCAGGCATAAAGAAGTAGATGTACAAATTTCGTTCCGGGTGTGATTTTTTTAAACATGAAGAGCACTGGATCGTCTGGGCGATTCGACCATATCGGAAAACAATGCTCCTGTGGAACAAATTGTTCTAAGTGATCGTTGTATGAGGGTCGAATTAATTTATGCAATCTTTGAGCTTTCTAAATCAAGCACCCATATTTTTTTAATAAACATTTACAAGTTAAAAAATAAGCCATGCGATCAGTTCCTAAGTTTGTTCCCGTAATTCTACGACAGCAAAATATTTTTTGGCACCATGTTTCGAATACTACTGATGTTTTAAAGTTAAACATAAAAAAAATGAAACAATGATCCTCTAGCATGGTCTCTTTAAAAAATCGAATCAAATAATTAAAAGATCAAATGAAGGAGCTCCAAAAAAACCAAGGGTAACCGAATCAAAAAAAATAACCACGGTTTTTTTGAAATTGCAAAAGACATACTGTTGAAGAATTTATATGAACTTAATACTACTATGGAAGAGACATATTGGTGTCGATTCGGTTTTCATGACTAAACTTATCTGACAAGATTAAACCTTGTTTAAGTGTTCTGTCTTTTTCCTTCTATATCGAAAAGACAAGGAAAGGACGCTTAAATTTAGTTTAGTCCTGTCTATCTAAGTGCTGAAGTGTTTGTATGACAACGCCATCATGTCGGTCCACCTTCAGGAATCAGAATTCGAAACCTATCCGGTTGCAGTGTGGGGTGAGACAGGGAGACGTCATATCTCCGAAACTGTTTACCGCTGCCCTGGAAGACGTTTTCGAGCTTCTGGACTGGAGAGGACTCGGCATTAACATCAACGGCGAGTACATCTCTCACCTTCGATTCGCTGACGATATCGTGGTCATGGCTGAGACCCTGGAAGACCTAAGCACAATGCTCGATGGACTCAGTAGAGCCTCCCAACAAGTGGGTCTTAAAATGAACATGGGCAAGACGAAAATCATGCCAAATGTGCGTGTCACACCCACTCCTCTGAAGGTTGGAGACTCTACACTTGAAGTTGTTGACAAATATGTATACCTGGGACAGACAGTCCAGCTAGGTAGGTCCAACTTCGAGAAAGAGATCAATCATCGAATCCAACTCGGCTGGGCAGCGTTCGGGAAGCTCCGCAATATCTTCGCGTCCAAAATACCGCAGTGTCTCAAGACTAAGGTCTTTGACCAGTGTGTGTTGCCAGTGATGACATATGGAACCGAAACATGGTCGCTTACTATGGGCCTCATAAGAAGGCCCAAGGTCACCCAAAAGGCGATGGAACGTGCAATGCTTGGAGTTTCCCTACGTGATCGAATCAGAAATGAGGAGATACGTAAGAGAACCAAAGTCACCGACATAGCTCACAGAATCGCTAAACTGAAGTGGCAGTGGGCGGGGCACATAGATCATAGAACAGATGGTCGTTGGGGCAGTAAAGTTGGCGACCGCGCACCGCAAAACGCAGTGTAGGCAGGCCTCCCACTCGGTGGACCGATGACCTGGTAAAGGTTGCGGGAAGCCGCTGGATGCGGGCAGCGCAGGACTGGTCGATGTGAAAATCCTTTGGGGAGGCCTTTGTCCAGCAGTGGAGGTCCTTCAGCTAATGAATGACATGGTTTATTGTACAATTTTATTGAAATGTTGATTTTGTTTGTTTTTGATTTAATCTTATAAATTTTGTTGATAGTATTGTCATAATTTTTAAGTGCTATTTTAGAAAAGTAAGTTATTCACATTCCTGGGGCCTAATGATAAATGATTTTTCATAATTACTTACATAGTGTCGATTTTAATATAATAATTTGAAAAAAGAGCTGTAACTTAAAATAAATTTCTAAACAAAACAAAGAAAAACCTGTTGAATTAGAAAAGTATGACTAATAGTTAAAATACAGGTGCCAACTGAATTAGTTTACTTTTAAATTTAATATGACGGGTTTTATTAACTAATCTCATCTAAATGACCGTCATCTCGATTTCGACATTCTTCTTAACGAGCACAAAAATTTTCGAAGACTCTTCGAAAAAGAGACCGTGATATTGCACGGACATCTCTTCTGTAATGTTTGCTTTGACCTTTTTGTGTTGAAAATTTTATGCACTTTATTTTTACCATATTCATGCTATGCCTCTAATCTTAAAAGTTATGGAGAAATGGGCAAAAACTTTATTTATGAGAAACAATTTTACAATTTACTCTTTATCAATTAATCCCACAACAAAAATGAATAGAACCTTTTTTATTAAAAAATTTATAATCTTTATTTCTTTAAAGCCGCAATACCTCTAATCTTTAATTTATCAACAAATAGATGAAAAATTCAAATATAAAAATTATTTTTTTCAATTTACTCTTTTTTTATTAATTATACAGTGAAAATGAATATGACCTTTTATGTTGCAAATTTTATGTTCTTTATTTTTACTGTAATAACTATACCTGTAATCTTAAAGGTTATGGAGAAATAGACGAAAACGATGTTTATGAGAAACAGTTTTACAATTTTCTCATTATCTATTAATCCCACAAAAAAAATTAAAAAAACCTTTATTGTTGGAAATTTTATGCACTTAATTTTTGCCGAAGTAACTATACCTCTAACCTTAATGGTTATCGAGTTATCGCCCATCGTCAGTGAAAAAACCTAAGCTATAAAAGTAGTCAGATTTTGGAACTGTGACCGATTCGCGTTGTAAGACTGAACTTTTTGTATAAGGTGAAGTGTGTTTTATCGATTTACATTGGTTGCAGACATCTTATATGTTTAGTTCCAAAACCGATTTTTTACGATTTCTGACCCCTGTCTGATTTGGGACGGTGACCGATTTCAGCGAAAAAAAAAATGTTATGGGGTTGTCCAATATACGTACTTTCATATCCAAATTTCATTTTGAGTCTTATATGTTTAGGCCCAAATACGACTTTTTTAAGTTTTTCTGAACGTCATAAAAAACTTCAGTGACCGATCTGGACTGTAAGACTTGAGCCAAACGATTGAAAACAAATAGTTCTTTCGCGATAGACTGCCTCCAGCGTTCTTATATGTTCAGGCCCATACACCTTGCTGGCTCCCGATCTAAATACATGTAAATCATACGATAGCGGAATATCTATAATACGGAATGCTTGTGGTTCATCATTGCGTTTTGCTGGTGGTGGCGGCGGCGGCATCGTTCCGATTTCAGCCATGCTCCAATATTTGTATATAGCAGTACAAAAACAAAACGCAAAACGCCCTACATCCACACATTCGACCAACACATTAGTCATATTCATATTCCGTACTAAATCCTATAAATTCGACTGAATAAAAAGCGGTCAAGTGCGTGTTGGGCCACGCGCAATGTAGGGTTCCGTGGTACAACTTCATCAAAGTAATCAATGAAAATATGAAGCAGGTACGAAATTGTTGACGTTTTCATGTGTCAGTTCCCTAATAAGATTGTTGGCCTTTTTAAAATTGGATTGAAACAAGGTATACCTAGTGCCGCGTTCAAAACCACTGTACCTACATAAAAGTCAGTTTTTTTCAAATAAAAATATTTTTATTTGTATGGTGATTATAGGGCTAGTGGTGAACCCCACTGTCAGACACCTGAAATAACTTTACGACTACCATCTAAAGATATTAATTGGCACGAATGTGTCAGAGTGTCTTGAAAAACGCGAAAACCGTCGAGTTAAATGCCACTAACAGAAAAACTTATCCAGATAATTATCTAACTTTTATTCAGTTAACCTACGTTATCGACACGAAAAAACAAGAGTGCAAGTCACACTGAACTGCGGTTGTGGTGACCGATTTTTATTACTATCGGTCTTCATCGTTGCATTGGACGAATGTGTGGATGTAGGGTAAAATTTATTTGTCATTAGTTTATTGCGTTGATAACACACAGAATGAAATAGAAAAAAAATTATAAGCAACAAAACAAAACAAGAGAAGCTCGGCTTGACTAAAACCCTCGTGTGTATAAAAGTTACAAAAAACTGATTATGGATGTCTGTTTCTAAAATATATATTTTTTAATATCTATATTTTTACTAGTATACAGGTTAAAGAATTGATGACACATTTACTGATTATGGAGTTGGTTTGACATGGTACTTTTTTACACACAGTTAGGTAAATAAAAAGATTCTACATATATTTTGCTGCGTAAGACTGATTATTAAACAAAATGTGAAAGCCCTAAATGCGTTTAATTTGTGACACTGATCCCTGAAGTCTAAACAACGATAGCCGACATCAATGAGACCCTTCCTCTTAGGCTTTTCAAGAGTTATTTTTTTATTAACACTTAGTGAGTGAAGCTATAAAATATAAAGATATAATATCAGCTGTCAACTAAAACGGCACGGCAGTACGTCATCCGGCTCGATACAATAATACCAATTCCTGTCATATTAAACCCTTACGTATTGTAAGATCACCAACACTTCCATTTATATTTGTCCCGCTTGTTTCTTGTCTATCAGTGTAAATGACAATCGATAGTTTGAAACTCAAATGTACCTTATACTCACAGCACAAAGTCAGTTATTGCTTGAACTAGAAATAAATAAGAGCGGCAACGTCGCAATCTGCCGCGAGTCACCGTAATTATTCAAAAAATTGGCGGGAAAAATCAGTTTTTAGCGTCTACCGCTGTAACTATAACGTTTGGGATTCTAGTTTTTTTTTAGTAGAATGCTGTAATTTTGCTCTGAATCTGAGCATAAGAACCAGTCTTGTATTCATATTAGTTGCAAAGCTATACACCTTTGTCACTTTTGTTATGTCCACCCAGCAAGGTTTTTCCGTTTTTTTGTTTTTCAAACATTCGCTCGTAGCACAAAAAGTACTGATTTTTGGGATTCAAAAATAATTGAGCATAGGTTTTTCGTGTTGCTCTAAATCCTGGCATAAAAATTTTGAACCAAGATGCTGTAATTGCTGAGATCTGATGTGACTGCTAGAAAGATTCGTGAAAAGAACGTGAAGCAGGTTTTGCGTTCTAGCGAGATAACTATTGACATGACATTCATGAAACTTTGCAGTCCGACTCACTTTATGATGCTCTAAATCTGTGCATCAAAATTTTTTCCCAAGTCTTCGTAGTTTTTGTGCACCAGTTGTGCTTGCTGGGTGGACTGCCATCCAGCAAGCACACCTTTAGGCGCTCGTATCTCGAAAAGTATGATTGCTCAAATTTTTTCCCTTGGCATGATGATTGCTGTAATTATGCTCTAAAATTTGAGATAGGTAGGATTCTCGTAGGAGCCCCAGGAAAAAAGTGCTTGCTGGGGTTACTGACACGACGGAGTGATTATATTCTCTTTGGCACGGCAGCGCGCGTTTCACCAATGATGCGTTTCAACAGCGTGACTATAAAACGCGAGTACTTCCTCCGAGGGTTCAACAGCGCTGCCGAAGCGCGGATCTATGAAACCAGCCTAAATCAGCAAAAAGTGGATTTACAATCAACAACAACAATCTAAAAGCGACGCATGTAGGCAACAAAACAAACATATTAGCATATACATATGTATTTTAATTTTTATAATAATCGTACACTTATCACACTACACAAAGTACACAAGTTCTATATCACAACTCGTCCACGTTTTACAGCAGCTTTAACTTTCTTACTTTTCTTCTCTTTTTTCTTTTTAGAAATGTTCTCTGTCCTTTTCTTCTGTTTGGCTTCTTTACTCTGTGCAACATTTTGTACTCTGCTATCCCACTCCTTCCTGCTATGCTTCTTTTTTTGTTCCTAAACAAATTAGCTGTATTAGAACTTTACAAATCATATTCCTGCTAAAATTGATGCATAATTTCAAATCTTAAGGCCATATTTGGCACAAAACTAAAAATCACTGTCAACATTTTAAATGTTTTATCCTTAATTTTTATGCCTATTTCATGTACCCTTCTTACATTCATGCACCCATTTTTTTTCTCCGATAAGATTTCAAAGTCAAAGTCAAATTTTTTTTTTTTTAAGTAAATGCTTTACACATACTTTTAAATCGTCTTTTTTATACCTAGTAAAGAATGTTTCTTCAGCTGTATAAACGTCAGGTGCCTATGCCAACTGGGTGACCACGAATTAAAAAAAAAGTTGTGGACTTTATGTATACAGGGTGTTAAAAAAGTGTGTTTGATATTTCAAGGGGTTACTCAGAATTAAGTATAGAATATAAGAAAAATATTGAAAAATTCTCTTCAATTTTTTTTTCAGATTCCCATGTTAATCTGAGTAATTAATCTAGAATTTGTATGGAAAACTGAAAAAAAAATGGTAGATTGGATTTTTTCAATATTTTTCCTGTATTATACCTACTTGATTCTGAGTAACCTCTTAAAATTTCAAACACACTTTTTTTAACACCTGTATACAGCCTAATACAGTAAAAGTAATTATCTTGAGAAATATCTAATGTAACATAAAATATTACTGTATTTGCTTATTCCACATAAAAAAAACTTTTTGAGTATAACTTGGGGATCAATTTGTTATGTTGTCAATTTGTCCCTGGAGTTCTATACAAACTAGCCATGCAGGCACAGGCTAATGAAAATACAATTGAAAAAGAAACTTGACACAACTTGTATAGATACACACCATTTTCTTTATTGTTTTCTTCAAAAGGGTAGGATCATCTTTCACTTTTTGACCCTCGGCTTTCTGTAGAATGTTTTTCCAAGCAAGTTTCTCCTTGATTTCTTTGACTTTATTTACTTCATGCTTGTTTTCCAATTCTTGCAGCTTCTGCTCCTGCTGTTTCAAATTCTCCAAAATTTTTTTTGGATCCCTTGCTGATTTTGGAGTTTTATCTGGAAAACATAAATAGACAATTGAAGTGTCGGTTTATATTATACTGAAAATAGTTTATATTATACTGAAAATGCAAAGCATAAAAAATATTATTTACCATTTCTTCCAACACTTGAAAAGTCAAACTTTGAAAAAACAAGTTTAGCATCATTATTGAAAATTGGTTTTGCTGGTTTTGTGTCAGCAGCCTTTTCCTCTGCATGGCGTTCCTCCGCGACAAGTGAGGGAACAGATGATGAGTCAGTCTTTATTCTAGTCTTATTGACTTTGAGTTTCTCCCTTTTCAGCTTTTTATTTAACTTGCTCGTCAAACTTTTCTTGAACAATTTATTTTTTAAATTAAAATTATTCTGTGATTTCATTTTTTCAAGCTTCTCTTCTAGTTCAGCTATACTACGGGCACGTTGAGGAATTTCTTTCTTTTCAACACTATTTGGATTGTCATTTGTCATCTCAAAATCCATATTATTTTCAGAGTCTGGAAAATTATAAAATTTATGCAATAAAATAAATGCCATACAAAGATAGAAGAAACATTTTAACAGACAGCAGGGGTTGAAACAAGTTTAGTGTTAAAAAATACTGATTTTACTCTCTGACTTTTTAAACTGACTAATTAAACGAGTTAAAATGTAGGTGTTATGTATTAAAATAAAAACAGCTAATCTTGTTTTAATAGCTAATGTTTGTTCCGCTTTCACGCTGAAACTACTGAACGGATTGGGATAAAATTTGGTAGGTAGATAGTCAAAGCACTCGGTTAATACATAGGATACTTTTGTAGCCGAAAAAAATGAAGGTTCCTGAAGGAATGGCTAAAACGTGAAATATTTACTTTATCACGTTTGTGCCACTTTCACGCCAAAAGTTCTGAACGGATTGGGCTGAAATTTGGTAGGTAGATAGACAAGGCACTCGGTTAACACACAGGATACTTTTTAACCCGGAAAATTTGGAGGTTCCCGGAGGAATGGCTAAAAAGTGAAATATTTACTTTATCACATTTGTGCCACTTTCACGCCGAAACTACTGAACGGATTTTGATGAAATTTGGTAAGTAGATAGATATAGGATACTTCTTATCCCAGAAAACTTGAGGGTTCCCTCAGGAATGGCTAAAAAGTGAAAATTTTACTTTATATCACGTTTGTGCTACTTTCACGCCAAAACAATTTGGATTTTTGGTAAGTAGATAGATAAAGCACTGGGCTAACACATTATAGGATACTTTTTATCCCAACAGACTTGAAGGTTAAATAACAGACAATCATGGCTCAGTGCGGCTTGCATGGTCGCATCAATCACGCAGGTTGCTCGGTTTTATGGTTGAACAGCAGAAAAATCCATACACAACACCTTTTGTTTGGGACTGGACGACTTACATGACATTAACATATAACATTTCCATGCCATCCTCAAGAACCGTCACAAATACAATATCCACCCGGGCGGAGCTGCAGGCTGCAGCTAGTACTTCGACATTGTTGCGTATAACAACATAATAAAGCATTAATTGTGGCCCTTAAACATCATTGGGCATATACTATTTGTGTTTACACATTAGTAAAATTGAGTGAGTGTACAGTGCAGTATTCTAAATTATTGTTGGCAAAGATGTAGAAAAAGATAGGAGGCGTAGGCGGGCCATCACAAATGTTTCAATAATAAATACAGGGTTATTTTTGGACCCCCCACCAAAACGGGTTAGTCCCTGAGGCCCCGATCCCCAAGGCACCAGTCCTGGAGGGCCCCCGATTTATTTTTCTTTTTAAGCTAAACTGACTTTTATTTAACTGAACTGTAAAAAATTCAATCGGGGCCGGGACGGGTGCCTCGGGGATGGGGACTAACCCACCAAAACTTCATAGTAACTTCTTCTACTCATGAAACTGAGCAACTTTCTCAAAATAACCAATGGTCAAATCGCAAAAAAATTTTGGGCATCTCCATACTAAATAGGGCCGATTAATTAGTATGAAAGGTCCAAAAAAATTTTTGAGAATTGACCATTGGGTCCTCGGGGAAAGTTGCTCAGTTTCATGAGTAGAAGCCATTGTGAAGTTTTAGTGGGGGGGTCCAAAAATAACCCTGTATAAATAGGGGTCCGAAGTAAATGAGGGCCAAACCCAAAAAAACTGACAAAACTGACCATTTTCCCAAAAAACTGACTTTTACTGATTTTACTGACCAGTTTCGACCCCTGAGACAGACACAACATTTATTACCCTTTGCTTGTATTGGTAGATTTATAACAGAAAATATATTTTTAATAAAATTTATCTCCTTTGTGAGTAGAGCTTTAAGCTGCTGCTTATTTTTCTTTGGCTTCTTCTGGACGGCCATAGCAGCTACTGGCATTAGTTCTTATTGCTCTTTGACGTTTCTGAAAAACAAGAAGTTGTCAAACATAACCTTTTCACAATATTTTTTTATGTTTTTTGCGCTACCTATAAAGTATTTTTTATTTATGTACTCTGCCAATATGGTTATGTTACCTAGTTGATCTAGAATATCTATATTCATTTCAAATTCAGATTCTATCAGTGTCAGTGTGGAGTGGAGATTTAGGACCTGAGCGTATGGTCCTGTATGTCACTCAAACATGTACGGTTATTTCATAACAAAGTTGTATGAAATGAATATAAAACTTACATGTTTTAAAATACTGTACAATATATAGAATATATATAATATATACAATATACAACACGACGTTATTTAACTTTCTTTTTATTTTAACTTTATAACCCTCGGCTCCTGAGCTTCGCTCTAATCAATCACCAAACAAGTTAACCTCAAAATCAAAACCTCACTCACATCTGGGCCGCGTTCAGAACCTGCACTCTACAGCAACCGTTTACTCTGAGAACAGGATAGCTATAAATCGCATAAGTGTGAAAGAGAGGATACAAAACGGTTGCTGTCAGAGTGCAGGTTCTGAACGTGGCCCTTGCCCTGCTCACATTCACAGTCCTCATCACAGAGGGTCCCATTCCGGAATCAAGATTTAGGGCAGAAACATATTGTTAACACGCCACCCGACGCACAGGACCGCGTATTGGACCCATAAACTCCGACATTTACGAAAATACTTTCGCATTTATAATATTATCGAGTATTGAATACTTATTCTGGTTGTTGCTGAAACCTTTCTTAATATGGTCCAAAATAAAATTTTGCGGATTTGGCTGCAATCTTTTTTTTAAACTCAAAATTTCCACTTCATCACGAGACGGCGAGTGGTTTGACTGTATGGAGGCGTCGTGACATAGGATTCTTAAAACATTTTTATTCGAAAAAAAATATAAAAAAAATACTATTGTACTCTTTTATAAGACCTTCATTTCGTATAAAAATATTTGGCCAATCGGACTCACACATCACGCGCTAATCCATAAAACATGTATTTTTAGTATGAAAGTGATTATATTAAATTCTATACCGTCTGAATTTCTCCCGATTTCAGGTTGGGGTTCCAATAATTCGTTTTGAACTACCCTTGGCTACATTTTATCCGAAGACACTAGGTGCCCCAAAAGTGCCCCTTCTGAGATATGGTTGATATAAATTTTCTGAATAAAAGCTATATTCAACTATTACTGTGGGTAGTTTATGAGTTTTAACTTCAGTTAAATTACTAAATAAATATCTTTGTACCTAGCACTAGGTATTTTCGGACATTTAGTGCCCCAAAAGAGTCTTTTCTGCGACATGGTAAATTTTATTTTTTCTGAATAAAAGCTATATTCAACCATCACTGTGGGTAGTTTATGAGTTTTAACTTCAGTTAAATTACTTAATAAATATCTTTGTACCTAGCACTAGGAATTTTCGGACATTTGGTGCCCCAAAAGTGTCCTATATGCGAGGTGGTATTTTTTTAATGAAAAAAAGCTATATTGAACTATTACTGTGCTTAGATAATGAGTTTAAACTTCAATTAAATTACTAATTAAATTAAATTTTCAGACATTCAGTGCCCCAAAAGTGCTCTTTCTGAGATCTGTTTTTTTTTCTAAAGAACAGTCATGAACGTCACGGTAGAATGAAAAATAATTAAAATCAAGTTTATTAATAGAACTACTAGATATTTTATTGTGATTTACAACGTAATTACTATATACAATGTACACAATAGCTTTAAAAATAATGTATGATCTTAATTTAAAATTTACATAGAAAAACAACGTTATATTTATAATATACAAGGTGATTACTATTTAAAATATACATCTAATCAATAGCAATAAATATATTTAAGATCTTAATAAACAAATTTACAAGAAAAACGTTTCGCTTTTACTTATAAAAAAAGAATTAATTAAAAAAAAACATTCACGCAGATCATTTGTTATTTGCATCATCTTCTTCATCATCCTCATCTTCTTCATTATTAGTATCTGATTCAAATTCCTCAGGTATATCTGCTACATCGACGAATTCGATTTCATTTTTATAATAAGTAAAACATTAAGTTCCAAAAATGATGACAATTTTTCATTTTGTTTTGCCATTCTTGGTCGAGTGTTCACTCGTCAGTAAAGGGTCTGAAGATAATAGAAGATTGCAGTATATCTTCCTTGGTGGCAATACTGCTGTGTTGACGCCTTCATAAAGGAAACAGGTTTGCTACTGGATATAGTAAAACAGGGTAGTAGAAACACAAATACTGGCAACGTAGCAAGACGCTTTTTTGCAGACCCGGAAAAGACTGCCGAAATCACCGGATTAAATGGTGATTTTATCAGAAGAATTGCAATTATTTTAAATTGTATTGCTTCCGGAGAAAAGATAAATATCGGAAAATTCAAGGAGTTTTGTGATATAACAGCAGAAATGCATGTTCAACTACATCTATGGTATTACATGCCGTCAAGTTTACACAAATTACTTGTTCATGGACCGCAGATTGTTCAGCATTTGTCTATTGTGCCTATAGGCTTTTTCCAGAAGAAGCTTCCGAAGCAAGGAATAAAGACTTCCGAAAATATAGGGAAAACCACACTCGCAAACACAGCAGTATTGCCACCAAGGAAGATATACTGCAATCTTCTATTATCTTCAGACCCTTAACTGACGAGTGAACACTCGACCAAGAATGGCAAAACAAAATGAAAAATTGTCATCATTTTTGGAACTTAATGTTTTACTTATTATAAAAATGAAATCGAATTCGTCGATGTAGCAGATATACCTGAGGAATTTGAATCAGATACTAATAATGAAGAAGATGAGGATGATGAAGAAGATGATGCAAATAACAAATGATCTGCGTGAATGTTTTTTTTTAATTAATTCTTTTTTTATAAGTAAAAGCGAAACGTTTTTCTTGTAAATTTGTTTATTAAGATCTTAAATATATTTATTGCTATTGATTAGATGTATATTTTAAATAGTAATCACCTTGTATATTATAAATATAATAATAGTTAAAGCTATTGTGTACATTGTATATAGTAATTACGTTGTAAATCACAATAAAATATCTAGTAGTTCTATTAATAAACTTGATTTTAATTATTTTTCATTCTACCGTGACGTTCATGACTGTTCTTTAGAAAAAAAAACAGATCTCAGAAAGAGCACTTTTGGGGCACTGAATGTCTGAAAATTTAATTTAATTAGTAATTTAATTGAAGTTGCGGGTGGTAGGACCTTGTGCGAGGTCCGTCCGGATCGCTACCACCATCTTACTCGCTAATCCTGCCGCTAAGCAGCAGTGCTTGCACTGTTGTGTTCCGGTGTGGAGAGTAAGACAGCCGAGGAAATTACAGGCACAAGAGGCATTTCATCTTAGCCCTCTAGGTTGGCAACGCATCTGCAATCTCCTCCGGGGTTGCAGGTGTCTATGGGCAGTGGTGATCACTTACCATCAGGTGACCCACTTGCTCGTTTGCCTTCCTTATCACATAAAAAAAAAAAAAAAAAAAAAAAAAAAGTTTAAACTCATTATCTAAGCACAGTAATAGTTCAATATAGCTTTTTTTCATTAAAAAAATACCACCTCGCATATAGGACACTTTTGGGGCATCAAATGTCCGAAAATTCCTAGTGCTAGGTACAAAGATATTTATTAAGTAATTTAACTGAAGTTAAAACTCATAAACTACCCACAGTGATGGTTGAATATAGCTTTTATTCAGAAAAAATAAAATTTACCATGTCGCAGAAAAGACTCTTTTGGGGCACTAAATGTCCGAAAATACCTAGTGCTAGGTACAAAGATATTTATTTAGTAATTTAACTGAAGTTAAAACTCATAAACTACCCACAGTAATGGTTGAATATAGCTTTTATTCAGAAAATTTATATCAACCATATCTCAGAAGGGGCACTTTTGGGGCACCTAGTGTCTTCGGATAAAATGTAGCCAAGGGTAGTTCAAAACAAATTATTGGAACCCCAACCTGAAATCGGGAGAAATTCAGACGGTATAGAATTTAATATAATCACTTTCATACAAAAAATACACGTTTTATGGATTAGCGCGTGATGTGTGAGTCCGATTGGCCAAATATTTTTATACGAAATAAAGGTCTTATAAAAGAATACAATAGTATTTTTTTTATATTTTTTTCGAATAAAAATGTTTTAAGAATCCTATGTCACGACGCCTCCATACAGTCAAACCACTGTGCGGCGCGGCGCCACCTGACATTTAAATTGTCTCTCTGGATCCAATGCTAAAATCCACGCAGATGAAGTCACGGGCGGAAGCAAGTACTCGATAATGCCCGATCATGTACTAAGTCTACAAGTATCTTATGAAGAGTAATCATTTTAAGTTATTTACTAACTTCACATAAATATTTTTTTTTATAAATAGAACTTTCATATAACAATAATTATAATAATCACAAACAATAAGTTGTCCTTGCCTTAAGCTAACCTGTCCATATTAAAACAAATATAGGCAATTTTCCATATTCGCGAGACAACTACCGAAAACCAATGAAAAATTCAATACAGCGCAAAGCAAAGACACACAAGCACCCACTAAGTCGACACTCAGCGACTCCATTCTCGCAGTATGAACGTACATAGGTATAAGTATAAAGTAGGGTTCGGAAACCGGTTTTTTGAAAATACCGGTTTCGGTCATTGACCCCTATATCGAAATAATTTCGGTTAAGGTTTCGTTCAGGTTTCGGTTACCGGTATATTTAACCGGTTTAACCAAAACCGATATTTTTTCGTTCGAACGGAATTAACCGGTTAATTTGAAGAATATGCGACTTTGTAGGCATGTTTGCCGCGTGCAATCAATTGAAAGCGTGCGAGGAAGTGAGCAGAAGACTCGGGCAGTGGCACCCGCGCGACGCGCCTGTACTTGACTAAGTTTGGTTTTAACCGGTTAATTTAGTTCTTATTTCGGTTCGAAAACCGTTTCCTGATTAACCGATATTTTATTCAAATTTACCGGTTAAGCTGGAAACCGGTTTTAACCTGAACGGAATCGTTAACCGAAATTCGAACGAAATTAACCGGTATTTGTTAACCGTTTCCGAACCTTGGTATAAAGTAATAAAGTGTGGTATCGGTGAATTTATAACTTCACTTTTGATATTTTCGTAAATGTCCGGGTTTATGGGTCCGATAACCTACATTGTGTCGGGCGACTCGGGAGGGTGGCGTGTTAGGTTAAAGGTTTTTTTTTTTGAAAAAAAGCTAATCTTGCTGACAGAAAAATTTGGAGGTATTTTGGAACAGAACCTTATTTATTTTTGGATTTTTGTTAGTTGAGTTGTCAGTCAGTGTGACTAGTGTGAGTCAGTCATCGATATGGGAGACATTAGATGAGGTTAATACTTCCCGACTGCGTCGTAGTCGCTGATAGTGGTTTGCTTCCCTATGTTGAGTAGCGCCGCCTTTTCGCGCACCATCCATTCGCAATCTGACAAGCGACGAGTAAACATCCCCGTATTTAAATGAAAATGACTTTTTGGCGGGAACTCGCGGCAAGAGTTTGTCATTTTTGTTTTATTATCCGAAAAAATAGATATCGTGGTTTTTAATGCGTAATATTGATAGTGTATCGTTCAATAAAGTGCCATTTAAGTGTCTAATATGTAGGATAATGAAATAAAAGTGTGTAGCAACTGTGTTTCGAGTGCTCTCAAGAAGTCCATGAAATCTTCATCAAAAGTGCTATCATTTTGTTGAAGAATAGAGAAAAAGTTAAAGACGACAGAAATTGATAAATGAGAACTCAAATGAAATAGAAAAATATTTAGAGAAGAGCAAACTACATAAGAATAGGCTGTATGGCCAGAGAAGCCTTTGCCTTTTCCTTGCAAAAGCAGGAAAGAACCAAACAAAAAAAAAATTAAATGAAAATATGTCTTACAGTGCAGTGAAATGTGCTAAAACAATAAAAAAATAAAGAACAAAACTAACAGCAACATTTCTTATCACTTTTTTCTTGTTATTTTATGAAAATTTTGTCATTTTATAGTGATGCTACGCTACTCGTCGCTAGATGTCGCTAGTAGATAACATTAATTAAATACATGCCTCCCTACTCGTCGCTAGATGTCGCTAGTAGACAACATTAAATACATAAAACTTTAAGCTTATCACACAACGGCGATATTTGTTTAAATACATGCCTCCCTCTTCAGCCCCCGCAAGACGAACACGCTGGTTCAGAAACAAACAGAGCGAGTAACCTTATTTAGAATTCGTTCCAAAACCAAGGTAGGGTGAGGTAGAATTTAACTCGGAGAAATGAAAGAGACGTAGCTATTTTGAGAAAGAGAAAAAAATATGATTTTGGAACGCTTGCGAGTGATTCCAGAGTGACAGGGTAACAAACGTCATCGAAAATAATTCAGAAAGGTTTCTAGCTTTTTTGGGTAGTGTTCTGTCTTATTTATGACTTTAACACCTTAGCAGAAACAAGCAATCGTATTTCAAAACAATTCCGAAGATAAAATGTTTGTTTGTCTTAGTCTGTTTGACATTGACTACGAACTTCCCGCCGAATAAACTGTCAGGCGAATTTTAACGGTAGAGGAAAAGTACCGAATATGGAATACATAAACAAATTCTTATAAAAATCAGTATAATAGTTTTATTTTAATCAGTCCAATGGGTTACAATTAAATGCAGTCGTAATTACTCTTGAAAAGTAATAATTAAATCAACAAATAATAAACACTTTCCGTAATATTATTAACTAAAATAAATCAACCAAAAATATGCTTTTCAAAAATGTGATCCTATTATGGAATAGGGTATTCCATACTAACATATGTTCAATGTCAGGTCCCAAAACTGCTTTACGACCAAGGCGGCAGTCTATGTTTGGTTCGTAGGTATGGCAAAACCGAAAGAGAGTAGTCCGACGTACATTAAAGACTTGTGCAGCTCTCTTGTAACCCATTTTTAGGTGTTCATGGCTTCAATAGCATTTTTCATATTAATTTTGTTCCAGGCTTTTCGTTTTCTTAGGCTGCATATACACGAGCGGCACGCAGCCGATGGCAGAGTCAACGACAGCCGTTGCTACCTGTCACCGCGCCGCGTCAGCTCCGGCGGCTGCCGCCGAAACGCCGACGAGATGACGGCTGCTGCCGACGTGGTGACTGCAGCCACCGACGCGGTGACGGCTGCCATCAGCTGCGTGCTGCTCGTGTATATGCAGCCTTACTGGCGGATCCATCATAAATATATCTGTAAAAGTAATTAGTCACCACATTAAAAACTTACTTACGTTGAAATCCTAATATGGAATAGTATTCCATATTAGGAACTCAACGATATTCCATATTACGAACAATATGATGGCGGGAGGAAAATAAATGTAACTTTTTATTATTATTAAATATTCATAAAATAAAAATACCATTTAAAAACTACATGCTTCGATTAGATACTTACCAACTTATATCGAAATATTCATGCAAGAATAATAAGAGAATATACAGGGTGTTAGGTAAAATACTGCAGATATTTAAATGGCACGTAGGGGCTGCAGAACATATCACAAATAAAAAAGAGCGAAGTCTATATTCCCCTTAGTTTACGAGAAATAAGGGTGTAAATTTGCCCTATTTTTTCTCAAATTTCCGCTTTGCACCCACTTTTTCAGGTCGAGTCAGACATGCTGAACGCTCACAATTAACCCCAGATTTTTTAAATTAAAATTTCCCCACAAAACTTCGATTACAATTTTTTTCTTTAAACTGCTCCCGTGTATCGCCGCCCTTATTTGTTCCATCTCTTTCACGCACGTAAAATCAGTATCGCTGTCTTACTCAATGACGTCATGCAATAGGTAAGCACGCAAACACACAAACACACGGGGCGACGACGTGCGGACGCCGCGGGCGGCGGGTGCGGGGATAACCGCCTGCATGGCAGAGCGGTAAACAATCGGGAGTCCATAGGGCAACACTAATCACAGAAACTATATCCACCCAGGCGATAGCTAGTTAGAAAATATCAGGAAAATAAAAAAATATGACCTAGCCCCCAATATTTTTATGAAGTCGGCGCCTCTGGACACGGGAGGCCGCGGTTTCGAATCCTACCGGGGTTCAACTTCGAAAAGACTCGGTTTGGTTGGTGGTAGGGCGTTTAACAAGTCGCCTAAGTTATAAGATCTCTTTCAAAAATAGCTAGCAACTACCAAAGTCTTGCCGCCAAACTTAAATGTCGGGAATCGAACCCGCAACCTTTCCTTATGAAGCGAGCGCCACACTGCTGAGCCACGGAGGCGATCCGGTGAGATCATTAGCAATTTTAAAAAAATATTAGTAGACAAGCCAGATACTAGTAGGGAAATCCAAATTAAACAATTAAGTTGTTATTTTGATAAATAGTTTAATTGTAGAGATAGGTAGATAAATAAATTCTAAGTAAATATTAGAGATTGTTCGAAATGCCCACCGTTTACACGTACACAGAGTCTAGCACGTTTTCGCACAGGTCTATGCAAGGAGCCAATGACCTGAGGGTCCATTTGAATAATATCAAAGGCCATGTCGATTTTGACTCGCATTTCCATTTCACTCTCACTTTCGAACTTAAAAACTAAGTCTCTCACGTGGTTCCACACATAAAAATCCAATGAAGTAAGGTCGGGTGACCGTGGCGGCCAAGCCTCTGATCCTCCTCGTCCTAGCCAGCGGTCTCCAAACTGCTCAACTGCTGCTCAAACTTCCTGCAACGCACGAGGACCATTGATGAAGTCACGGCCTTCTCTCCGAAGCGCTTGAACGATCCCGTCTATGGTGTTCACACTGGATATCTGGCGATTTGGGTTACAGTTTTCTGACGCACTTTTCTCCTCCTCCTTAGTCGGTCCCTCTCCCTCAGTGCTGAGGATCGTGACCCCCTTCAATTACTATTTTCCTGGATAGTGTAACGCCAAGCCTCGCGGTTCATAGCTAGATTCGATGCCTCGTGAATCGATATCTTCAGCGTCTTCGTGACGAGATCGGCCCATCGACTTGCTCTGCGGCTCCACGGTCTGTTCTCTTCCACTTTTCCATAAAGAATGGATCTTTCCAAACTTGTAGGCTCTCTCCGCACAACGTGACCGAAATAGCAGTGTTCTTCGGATTACTGTAGACAAGAGTATCTCACTGTTTTTGATCTTCGACTCCTCCAGTATGGACTCACTTGTACGGTGACTTTTACTACTTTGGAAATAAACACGGAGTAAATCGATTGCTTCGAGGCAGAGTACAATGCGCGATAAAATTCTCATAGGTGCGCGAAACGCGAACGCACTTAGCAAAGTAAGTTTCGCTACTGACTACTGCGTCACAGTTTTCCATTGTGGCTGCGCTTTGCGTCGGCCCGGGTGCGCGCTGCTATTGGTTGGTTATCGCGCGCTACCGCGCATGCGTCCCACGCTACGAGCACCGCTCAGTCCACGTGGACTAGGTACGTATGTTTGTATCTGCGAATAGTACGTAGGTCGTAGGTATAGTTTTTATAATTTAGGAAAAACAGTACGAGTAATATGTCAACTGATAGTAATCTAATGAACTGAACTTTATTATTACCGTCAAACAAGTCTTATCTTACTTCAATCAGGCGTACGACTAAACTTATGTGGTCCAGCCTTTTTAATGAAATCAAATTTTTCTATTGCAATTTAGTTTTTAGGACTTTCATTTAGGACCTTTCAACCACCTCCGTAGCCTAGTGGTCGCGGGTTCGATTCCCGGCGGGGTCCAACTTTGTAGAACTCTGTTTGGTTGGTTGTAGGGCAATGTTAACAGCATTGATGTTTTCCGGCATGAAAATAAGGTAGCCAGTTCCCCATTGTGTTGGGAAGTCTTGGTAAGCTCGCCTCCACCTTCATCACTTACGAATTACCATCAGGTAAGATGATGCCAAGGGCTTACCAACTGAGGGCTAAACCAAACCTACAACCACTATCGTATTCTTTTACCCATGTGACGCTCAACCAGTAGGTATCTATTCAAAGTGGCAACGTCGTCGTCACCCCGCGAACCGCGTCGCGCCGCGCCGCCCAGCGAGAATTTAATACCTACACTGTTGGTCTTGCTTCGCTGTGGACATCGATATGGGAGACATTAGATGAGGTTAATACTTCCCGACTGCGTAGTCGCTGATAGTGGTTTGCTCCCCTATGTTGAGTAGCGCCGCCTTTTCGCGCACCATTCGCAATCTGACAAGCGACGAGTAAACATCCCGTATTTAAATGAAAATATGTCTTACAGTGCAGTGAAATGTGCTAAAACAATAAAAAAATAAAGAACAAAACTAGCAGCAACATTTCTTATCACTTTTTTCTTGTTATTTTATGAAAATTTTGTCATTTTATAGTGATGCTACGCTACTCGTCGCTAGATGTCGCTAGTAGATAACATTAATTAAATACATGCCTCCCTACTCGTCGCTAGATGTCGCTAGTAGATAACATTAAATACATAAACCTTAAGCTTATCACACAACGGCGATATTTGTTTAAATACATGCCTCCCTCTTCACCCCGCTTCAGCCCCCGCAAGACGAACACGCTGGTTCAGAAACAAACAGAGCGAGTAACCTTATCTAATGTTTCCCATATCGATGGCTGTGGAGTAGAGCTGTCGTGTTTTCTGTAATTTTATTGACTCTTGTTTAAAGACGCTGCTATTGCGCATTGAATTTGTTTATTGACTTTTTTTTGGATTTTGTAATTTCGTGTTTGTTAATGATGCCGAACTATCAGTTTACAAATGTTGAATACACTGACATGGTGTTAGCTTATGGGATGACTCATGGAATCGGAGAGGAAGCCCTACGTTGTACCGGGAGCACTTTCGCCATACAAACGCCATCCAGCGGACGAGTGATACGGAATGTTGTTCAGCAACTAAGGGACTATGGAACGTTCGCGAGTCCAAACCGTGACGCTGGTCGAGCATCGTCGGTTTGAACTTGCGGGATGCTATCCTGGAACATTTCGAAGAAGAGCCCGAGGATAGCACAAGATCGGCAGGAACGATATTTGGAATCAGCAACTGGAGTGTACACAAGATTAAAAGATGATTTGCAACATCCTTTCAAGGTAAAGACTGTTCAGCACCTGATAGAGCCAGACTTTGGAAATCGCGTGTCATACTGTCAGTAAACCGAGGAGGAAACAGATTTAGTTCAAAATGTATTATGGTCAGATAAGAGCACATTCACGCGATGTGGAATGTTTAATCGCGGCAACACGCATGTATGAGCGCATGTAGGTCCGTTCTTTCTACCAAACAGGTTAACTGCTGAGGCATACAGCAGCTTCTTAGAAGAAAATGAGGTACCAATACTAGATGACCACCCACTGTCTGAAAGACGACGTGTTGAAGGACCGTGGGGAACGTACTTCGACGCGAATTCGACGAGAACTGGATCGGTCGACACGATCCCATCGCTTGGCCAGCGCGCTCCTCAGAATTGACACCGATGGATTTCTTTTTGTGGGGCTACATCAAGGACAAAGTGTCAGTTAAAGAGTGCGAAAAAGCGGATGAAATGCGTGCGCGACTAAACAGTGCATTCGAGAATTTGCGAGCGCGTTTGTGTGTGTGCGCGCGCTCGTTTCTGTGTGTGCGTGAGCCTGTCACTCGCTCTGCGCACGCGTGCATGTGTGCGTGATCTGTGCGGGCTATGACGTTATTTAAGGGCCGCCACTCACGGAAACAAAACCTTCGATTTTCTCAGTTATTAAAGCGAATATAAATTTGTAAATAGCATAAATGTACTGCATCTAGGGTCCTCTTCTAGCCCTTAAAAGATCTGCACTATTTTACCTAACACCCTGTATACGTAAAACTTATGTAAATATCCAATGGATGTTTCGTCAATAGTGTTGCGCACTCTTACTCGCGTCTTGTGCTGCCAAACGCCTCATGCGCAATGGCTGTCAAACGCGGATAACGAGAGGGTTAACATGACATACGTATAGAATATTCGTGGTGCTTAGTTTTAGAAATATTATGGTGTTCCATATTAGGGACGTATTCCATAATTGGTACTTTTCCTCTAATCAAACAGCGTTAAAAATCGCACTTGTCAGAGTAAAAATTCCGAGGTAAAAATCGCATTCACGAAGGCGTTCCGAAATCCCGACGGAGAACTGTCAGGCGATCATTCGGTTACCCTCGGTTTCACTCGGCTCGGTTTTGGAACGATTTAGGGTAAAATTCGCATCACCCCGAGTGAAATCATTGGTATTGGAACGCAACCCTAATGTTTCCCATATCGATGGAGTCAGTGTCAGATCTGTCCAGGTGACAGGTGTTTATATATTTCTAATTCTATTCGCTTCTGATTATTTCATGTTTTAGTAGCAAATACCACAAGAAAAATGAGCATAACGTTGGTTCGAAAATTGTCTACAACGAATATCGTAAGAAACGGTTCTTTTGTTGAAGAAATGCAAAAAAACTACATACCTACAAATGTCTTACAGAGAACTTTGTTATCTATTGGTTCGGCTGCTGTTGCCTTGCTAAATCCTTACCGTGGTGACATGATTGCGTGTCTAGGAGAAGTGACCGGAGAGAGTGCCCTTCAATTAATGCGCAAAAAAATGCTTGAAACTCCTGAGGGAGCTGAAATCCTCATTGAAATGCCTCGAATAAATTCGAAGACAGTATGTTTCGATAAGTTGGCACAACTACCAGAAGACACAGTTGGACGCGTCTATGCAGATTTTATGAGAGATAATAATATAACTGCTGATTCGAGGCTACCAGTTCAATTTATAGCAGATCCTAATTTAGCTTATGTTATGCAACGATACAGGGAAGTTCATGATTTAGTTCACGCCACATTGTTCATGAAAACAACCATGTTGGGAGAGGTAACAGTTGAATTCTTCAGAAGTCAAATTATTCAAATCTTATCCTTACAAATATATGTAAATGTAAAAGTGAGTTTGTTTATCCTACTTTCATATTGCAACAGAGCAATGGATCAATAGTTGAAAGTAACATAGGCCACTATTTCACTTCACACCACAAATCCAGACTTGGACCCAATGTAATGTACTTTGTGCCAATGTGTGAAATATGGCCTAATCTTCCCGAGTTATGGGAAGAGACCATGCCCCAGCAGTGGGGATAATGGGTTGTTAACATAGAATTTTAAAGAAAACTATTCCTGCTTGTATACCTGGTTTCAGGGTATACTCTGACTGATCTGTACGGGAAGTAGGATGCACATAGTACAATAGCATTTTTTAAATTAAATAAGTATACAGGAGTTAACAGAAATGTGTTTGAGATTTTAAGGGAAATGTGTTTGAGATTTTAAGGGGTTACTCAGGATCAAGTACAGAATACAGGAAAAATATTTAAAAAATCCGCTCTTCAAATTTTTTTCAGTTTCCCATATTAAATCTGAATAATGAATCAAGAATTAGTATGAAAAAGTGAAAAAAAATATATTTGAAGAGTGGATTTTTTGAATATTTTTCCTGCATTCCATACTTGATTCTGAGTAACCCCTTAAAATCTCAAACACACTTTTTTTAACACTCTGTATAAATAAATAATTGTCTTTGTTTATATACATTCTGTAGAAGTAGGAATAGACTAAAAGCATGCTACCTCTGAAAAATTATAATTACACAAATATTTTATTAAAGGTTGCTGTAAAATGGATTGAAGGCATACAAACCAAACTTCCTATGTGCATTAGTGGTGGGATATGGGGTGCTGCCAGACTCAAACCCAAGCACAGGCATCTGTACTTAAACTATTACCTGCCCTGGGCCATACACACTGGAACCAATGCCAAATTTCTTCAAGGTGAATTTCTAACACAAAAACTGTAACTAATACTTGCAAAATGGCCAATTTCTCTCAAAAGGTTTTTAATAGTATGAAAAAGTTGTATCATGGAAGGATAATCATACATATCTACATAGGTTGACCCAGAAGTAGTTTTTTATTAGCTTTAGCTTTATCTGGTAGGACATTAGCCAAGATTTCTGCTATAGCAATTTGCTTCACCCATTCTGGGACACCTGTATATCATTTAAAATATATTATTTCCTTTCTTTGCTAAGGAAAACGCTACAACTTCTCTGGCCATATACCTACATATTTAGTTTCTCTTTTCCTACATCACTATTTATATTTTGATTGTAGTTAGCAATAGTCCAAAGTCTCTTTTTACTAAGATCCCAAAACATACACACCTACCAAGTCTCTGCACCAATTTTTTTTTCAGGTATCTACTATGAAAAAAGATGGGAACAAAATATTAATGACTTTCATAAAGAAATGAATATTGTCAAATTAATTAAAAACTAACCTTCACAATGTCAAAAACAAATGAATTGATAATTTCATGTTTTTAAATTCAGAGGTATTCTGGCTGCATAAGGCCAGTCTCAAATTACAAAGAGCAAATTCTTAGAAACTACAAATTGAAAGTGAGAAAATCAAGTTAAAACAACTGTTTACATAATTATTCTTTTATTTGTATAGCCTACAATAACTAACTGAAAACCTATAACCCTCTGTGACAATAATCATAACAGCATCTCAGAACTGCGACCGTTTTGGTTGTGTATGGGGGTGAAACGCGAACCCACCTCCACCATCCACTCATACCACACTCTGCGCGCAGATACGCACCGCCAGAAGGTTGCAGTTATTTTATCTCCTTTATGTACCCTCAATGGGCTCTGAAATTTATAAGATTTGTTACCAAGGTTTGTAAAACTTGCAGATATCATTTTGATATATTTTAAGTGTTCCATACCTCAAAAGAAAAAAAAAGGAACCAACCCAAAGGTCTGTCACGGCTAATTTGCTCCGAATCTACTGGACCGATTCAGTTATTATAAAACTTAGTACAATTAAATGAATTTTGAGTCTGGGAGGGCAAATCAGGATATTAAAAAAACTGAAAACTGTACCGTGTGACACAATTATCAAATGAAATATCTTGTTATAAGGATAGCATTTTCTAAATAATTTTAAATTTAAGAGAATAGACCATAGATTACAGGAAAACCTATAAGAACTAATAAGAAGTCTACTATGGTCTTAATACAAGATAGTAAAATTCTCTATATTGTTTGTACGGAACAATCAGCGCGCGAGTCAGACACACATGACACACTTGTTTTTAACTTACATTGATTGGTATAAACACAGGGAACCACGATATCATCCCTGGACTATGTGTTGAAGGTGTTATGCTTATCATTTCTCCCCCATAAAGAGAGCAATCAAAATATCCGCCAAATCCATGCATTACATTGTCTTGTGTTACTTCCCAGGAGATAGTAGCTGATCTTCGATTGTCTGTCAGCGGTAGCCCTCTATAATCTACTATTTCTTGTCCCTCATGGCCTCTCACAGTTTTTGCTGGGTGTTCAAATGTAAATACTGGCTGAAATTTAAAAGAAGTTGGTTATAACAACTAAGCAAAAGCAAAAGGGTTTACCAATTGAGGGTAAAAAAAAAGTAAGATACTTTCTCTTCGACTGACAAGGTGGCTCAGTGGTTAGCGCTCCTGACTAATGATCCGAGGGCCGTGGATTCGATTTCCACCCAGGGCAAACATTTCTGTGATGAGCAATTTGTTTGCTCTGTCTGGGTTATTTATACTATATCTTCAGGGTTTAAATAAAAGTGCGTTAGAAATTTCTTCAGCACTTTTTAAACACTGCATACATAATTTACAGGTGCAAAAAAAGTGCGTTTGAGATTTTAAGTATAGAATACAGGATTTCAATATTTTCCCTTGATTCTGAGTAACCCCTTAAAGTTTCAAACACACTTTTTTAACAGTATGTATGTATGTTATAAACATACAGGATGTAAAAAGACCTCTCCCGGAAACTTCACGGGGTTTATATACGTCCTATATGAAGTTTAATTACCATTTTCTTTTTTTTAAAAAAAAACTTTTTTTAGACATGTGATCATTTTTAAGCACGCAATGTACGTGCAACAATTCATTGCCGCAAGCGTGTGTGTGACGACCGCTTGTTGTAGGTACCTACTAAGCTAGGCAAGCAACGTTGCGTCCTTTCGCCCCCGCCGCGCCCCGCCCCGCGCATTTTCATGCGGTTTGTTTTTGTGATCAGCTGTTGCACTTCGTAAGTTGGTAAATTTGGCAATGCGAGCTTATCTAAAAATCCAGACCCAGCTCCCGACACCATTGCTACAAGATAGGAAGAATCATTTTCATTTGGAGTGTACCTACCCTTAGAGACCCTAAGGGTACACTCCGGGGCCAGGGACTCCGCCCCTCTATCGCATATCCATCTTTAGAATAGGGTCATCATGACTAAATCCCTAGGTACCCCTAAGTCTACTCTTAGTGGAGTTTTGGATTTTGGTTGCAGTTTTTCAAAAACGATACATCATACATAAAAATGTCACATGAGCAAAATTGTCTCCCTTGGTAGCCCCTACATGATACAAAACAGTAAAAAGGCGGGGTTGCGAACAAAAAAAACTCGAAAAGTCCTGAGCCCAAAAAAAAAAAGTATTGTTTATTTTTGCAATACAAGGCATAGCACCCCTAAGGTTATACTCCAACATCAGCCTCACCGCACCTTAAGAATAACCTCTGACCTCATTGCCACTGCTCAAAGTTGTCGCTTTGAGTAGGAATTTTACTTATGCTTTCTAAGTCCTACCATAAACACTTTCAAGAAAGTAAATAAAACCTAGCGGGTCATTCACACAGATCTTCAACCGTACATTAGCATCGCCTGAGAGAGATAAAAGCTTTTAGATCGGGAGCCAGCAAGGTGTATGGGCCTGAACATATAAGAACGCTGGAAGCAGTCTATCTCGAAAAAACTTTTTGTTTTCAATCGTTTGGCTCGAGTCTTACAGTCCAGATCGGTCACTGAAGTTTTTAATGACGTTCAGAAAAACTTAAAAAAGTCGTATTTGGGCCTAAACATATAAGACTCAAAATGGAATTTGGATATGAAAGTAAGTACATTGGACAACCCCATAACATTTTTTTTTTCGCTGAAATCGGTCACCGTTCCAAATCAGACGGGGGTCAGAAATCGTAAAAAATCGGTTTTGGAACTAAATATATAAGACGTCTGCAACCAATGTAAATCGATAAAACGCACTTCACCTTATATAAAAAGTTTAGTCTTACAACGCGAATCGGTCACAGTTCCAAAATCTGACTACTTTTATAGCTTAGGTTTTTTCGCTGACGATGGGTGATAACTCGATAACCATTAAGGCGCTAAGTATAGCCAAATCGCAATATTCAATTCAAATTCTTGAAATAATGGTTAAAGCTATCACCATGGAAAAAATATATAACACACTTGAAACAATAAAAAACAAATTGTATTGAACAGAATCATTAAAATCACAGAAACTTTGATGAAAAAAAATATCCTGTAAACCCTGTATTTTGCATTAATTGCAAATTCTCTCGGAAACACAATATTTTTTTATGTTGAAACCAACACACAAAAATCGGCCAATTTAATACCTTCAATTTGATTGAACGGATTTTTTTAACTTATTTGAAAGCCAAGAAAAGTAATAAAAACATCGAAATCTCGAGAATTTTGCGTTCGGCCTTGACGTAACCGCCGCGACGGTACCCACACTGATCTGAACTTAAAATGATTGGCATTACGGTCGATATTAAATTATCATGCATCAACCTGCTCAGATTGAGTGTACTTCCCGCCTTAAGGTTAGAGGTATAGTTACTTCGGCAAAAATAAAGTGCATAAAATTTCCAACAAAAAAGGTTATATTCATTTTTATTGTGGGATTAACAGATAATGAGCAAATTGTAAAACTGTTTCTTATAAACATCGTTTTCGTCTATTTCTTCATAACCTTTAAGATTACAGGTATAGTTCTACAATAAAAATAAAGTACATAAAATTTGTGACATAAAAGGTCATATTCATTTTCACTGTATAATTAATAGAAAAAGAGTAAATTGAAAAAAATATTTTTATATTTGAATTTTTCATCTATTTGTTGATAAATTAAAGATTAAGAGGTATCGCGGCTTTAAAAGAAACAAAGTTTATAATATTATCAACAAAAAAGGTTCTGTTCATTTTTATTATGGGATTAATAGATAAAGAGCAAATTGTAAAATTGTTTCTCAAAAATAAAGTTTTTGCCTATTTCTCCATAACTTTTAAGATTAGAGGCATAGCATGAATATGGTAAAAATAAAGTGCATAAAATTTTCAACACAAACAGGTCAAAGCAAACATTACAGAAGAGATGTCCGTGCAATATCACGGTCTCTTTTTCGAAGAGTCTTCGAAAAATTTTGTGCTCGTTAGAAGAATGTCGAAATCGAGATGACGGTCATTTAGATGAGATTATTTAATGAAACCCGTCATATTAAATTTAAAAGTAATCTAATTCAGTTGGTCCCTGTAGTTTAACTATTAATCATACTTTTCTACTTCAACAGATTTTTCTTTGTTTTGTTTAGAAATCTATTTTAAGTTACAGCTCTTTTTTCAAATTATTATATTAAAATCGACACTATGTAAGTAATTATGAAAAATCATTTATCATTAGGCCCCAGGAATGTGAATAACTTACTTTTCTAAAACAGCACTTAAAAATTATGACAATACTATGAACAAAATTTATAACATAAAATCAAAAACAAACAAAATCAACATTTCAATAAAATTTTACTATAAACCATGTCATTATCATAATTAGCTGAAGGACCTTCCAAGGATTTCCACATCGACCAGTCCTGCGCTGCCCGCATCCAGCGGCTTCCCGCAACCTTTACCAGGTCATCGGTCCACTGAGTGGGAGGCCTGCCTACACTGCGTTTTCCAGTGCGCGGTCGCCACTCGAGAACTTTACTGCCCCAACGGCCATCTGTTCTACCATCTATGTGCCCCGCCCACTGCCACTTCAGTTTAGCGATTCTGTGAGCTATGTCGGTGACTTTGGTTCTCCTACGTATCTCCTCATTTCTGATTCGATCACGTAGGGAAAGGAAACTCCAAGCATGGCACGTTCCATCGCCCTTTGGGTGACCTTGGGGCCTTCTTATGAGGCTCATAGTAAGCGACCGTGTTTCGGTTCCATATGTCATCACTGGCAACACACACTGGTCAAAGACCTTAGTCTTGAGACACTGCGGAATTTTGGACGCGAAGATATTGCGGAGCTTCCCGAACGCTGCCTAGCCGAGTTGGATTTGACGATTGATCTCTTTCTCGAAGTTGGAACTACCTAGCTGGACTGTTTGTCCCAGGTATACATATTTGTCAACAACTTCAAGTGTAGAGTCTCCAACCTTCAGAGGAGTGGGTGTGACACGCACATTTGGCATGATTTTCGTCTTGTCCATGTTCATTTTAAGACCCACTTGTTGGGAGGCTCTCTGAGTCCATCGAGCATTGTGCTTAGGTCGTCCAGCGTCTCAGCCATGACCACGATATCGTCAGCGAATCGAAGGTGAGAGATGTACTCGCCGTTGATGTTAATTCTGAGTCCTCTCCAGTCCAGAAGCTTGAAAACGTCTTCCAGGGCAGTGGTGAACAGTTTCGGAGATATGACGTCTCCCTGTCTCACCCCACGCTGCAACCGGATAGGTTTCGAATTCTGATCCTGGAGGTGGACCGACATGGTGGCGTTGTCATACAAACACTTCAGCACTTCGATATATCGATAGTCAATTTGGCATCGTTGGAGAGACTAGAACAGCCCAGGTCTCAACCGAATCAAAGGCTTTCTCATACTCCACAAACGCCAAGCACAGTGGCCGAATATACTCTTCGGTCTTCTGTATAATCTGCCGGAGCGTATTTATGTGATCTATGGTACTGAAGCCTTTTCGGAAACCGGACTGTTCGGGAGGCAGGAAGTCATCAAACCTGCGTGCGAGACGATTTGTAATGACTCTCGAAAACAGCGATAAACCATGTAAACACTAACAATTTTAACTTTAAGACTTATACATATGTAAGTACATAATTTTCTATACTTAAAAATTCAAGGTACAAAAAAGCAAGTTATTCATGGGCCTAATAATCATATTAAATGGTGATGTAAATATGTTTTTTCATTATAACTAAGTGTTTAATATTATGAATGTGAAAGTATGGATGTTTGTTTGTTTGTTCCACTTTCACGCTGAAAATGAATGGATTTGGATGAAATTTGGTAGGTAGATAGATGAAGCACTCGGCTAACATGTAGGATACTTTTTATCCCAGAATTCTCGAAGGCTCACGGAGGAGTGGCTAAAAACTGTTAAAGATGGCGCTGCCTTAACATTTTATCTCCCTGGACCCAATTCTGAATTTTACGCAGACGAAGTCGCGGACGGAAGCTAGATATTATTTGACAGGACTAAACTAAATTTAAGCGTCCTTTTCTTGTCTTTTCGATATAGAAGGAAAAAGACACAAGATTAAACCTTATTTAAGAGACATATTGGTGTCGATTCGGTTTTCATGATTAAACTTATCTGACAAGATTAAACCTTATTTAAGTGTTCTCAGATAAGTTTAATCATGAAAACCGAATCGACACCAATATGTCTCTTCCATAGTAGTGTTAAGTTCTTATAAATTCTTCAACAGTATGTCTTTTGCAATTTCAAAAAAACCGTGGTTATTTTTTTTTGATTCGGTTACCCGTGGGTTTTTTGGAGCTCTTTCATTTGATCTTTTAATTATTTGATTCGATTTTTTAAAGAGATCATGGTAGAGGATCATTGTTTCATTTTTTTATGATTGACTTTAAAATATCAATAGTATTCGAAACATGGTCCCAAAAAATATTTTGCTGTCGTAGAATCACGGGTACAAATTTAGGAACTGATCGCATGGTTTATTTTTTAACTTGTAAATGTTTATTAAAAAAAATATGGGTGCTTGATTTAGAAAGCTCAAAGATTGCATAAATTAATTCGACCCTCATACAACGATCACTCAGAACAATTTGTTCCACAGGAGCATTGTTTTCCGATATGGTCGAATCGCCCTGACGATCCAGTGCTCTTCATGTTTAAAAAATTTACACCCGGAACGAAATTTGTACATCTACTTCTTTATGCCTGAATAAGAAGGTAAAGCCTCCCCGTACACATAGCAATATTAACTGTTCTTAAATTCTTTTGACTTTCCCCTTATTTTGATAAAACAACTCGACTGCATGATATTCGATTTATGATACGGCTGACCTATTAGAGTTTTACTTGTACAGTAAATAAATAAAAAACTTACTGATCTCGTTGATTGCATCAGTGACTATTATCCGACTTACACTTTCCAGAAATATAGCTTAAATCATCGCTATACAACTCTTAAGCGGACCAGACACTATCAATAATAGTGACAGTATTTTCAAGTAATGACAATATACTGACATTATACTGACAGTGTAGTAGTTGGAATGATGGTCTGACGCATACTAAACGATAGAATGTCAATATACTGATGTAAAAATACTGTCATTATTACTGATAGTGTCTGGTCCGCTTGAATATGTCAGGCTGGGAACTTTTGGCGATATCTACATAAAAGTAGAAAACAATATTTAATTGTCTACATTTAGAAATTTTAGTTATATGCTTTAATATTTGTATACTTCATAGGGTATTGATAAAATATTAATATTAAGTATACGTATAAAAGTATAAATAAATGCTGGTATTGATGAAAATAACAATGTTACTCACTTTTTTGTTGTACCTTAAGATTATTCTATAAAAACTGTTTGATTACAACTTAGTTTTTCAATTAACTTTTATCTATTAATCCTACAGAAAAAATTACAGTTTTTACCGTTATAGCTATGCCTCTAATCTTAAAGGTTATGGAGAAATGGGCAAAAACTTTATAGATGAGAAACAATTTTGCAATTTACTCTTTATCAATTAATCCCACAATAAAAATGAATACAACCTTTTTTATTGAAAATTTTATAAATTTATTTCTTTAAAGCCGCAATATCTCTAATCTTTAATTTATCAACAAATAGATGAAAATTTCAAATATAAAAATTATTTTTTCAATTTACTCTTTTTCTATTAATTATACAGTGAAAATGAATATGACCTTTTATGTTGCAAATTTTATGTACTTTATTTTTACTGCAGTAACTATATCTGCAATCTTAAAGGTTATGGAGAAATAGACGAAAACGTTGTTTATGAGAAACAGTTTTGCAATTTGCTCATTATTTATTAATCCCACAATAAAAATGAATATAACCTTTTTTGTTGGAAATTTTATGCACTTAATTTTTGCCGAAGTAACTATACCTCTAACCTTAATGGTTATCGAGTTATCGCCCATCGTCAGCGAAAAAACCTAAGCTATAAAAGTAGTCAGATTTTGCAACTGTGACCGATTCGCGTTGTAAGACTGAACTTTTTGTATAAGGTGAAGTGTGTTTTATCGATTTACATTGGTTGCAGACATCTTATATGTTTAGTTCCAAAACCGATTTTTTACGATTTCTGACCCCTGTCTGATTTGGGACGGTGACCGATTTCAGCGAAAAAAAAAATGTTATGGGGTTGTCCAATGTACTTACTTTCGTATCAAAATTTCATTTTGAGTCTTATATGTTTAGGCCCAAATACGACTTTTTTAAGTTTTTCTGAACGTCATAAAAAATTTCAGTGACCGATCTGGACTGTAAGACTCGAGCTAAACGATTGAAAACAAAAAGTTCTTTCGAGATAGACTGCTTCCAGCGTTCTTATATGTTCAGGCCCATACACCTTGCTGGCTCCAGTACTATTTTGTAACAATCTATGGGGGTCTTGCCTACAAAGTTGTTAGTAAAACCTTACCTGGTAGACTGTTGTGGACTCTGTAGTGTTATGCATCCGCAAGTACAACACTACCTTACACTAATCCAACATCCACCATGCACACAATTTCCATTACCACGAACACTTAACCGACGTAATTATTTGGCATAGTAAAAATAAAACACACAAACTATTTACGAAAAACTAAATTATCGACGTTGCCCGCGCCAGAGTTTCCCAAGGCCGCAGGCCTAAAGTTGTGCCGCAGATTTTATTTTTTAATAATTAATGACTTTGTAGATACGATATGTTATTGTTATTTAAAATGTGTGTACACTTTCTCGCGAATCCCTTTTTACCACATGATTGTCATAATTATCTCAACATAAATTAACAATAAACATTCATAATTCGTACCAAGTGATAGGGTAGGGTGGTAGACTTCACATAACAAATAATGTGGTTTTGTATGGAAAGTACCTTATTCCAATACTGACCGTTTTATTGTGATGTCAGATGTGAAAGCCGCTCCTTGCTGGCACGACTGTGAGTGTAAGCAGGCGGTTCTACTAGCCCAAACGTGGACTTTGCCAGCCGACAAACTCGTGTTATGTTCCCTACTCATTTACAGTGCCAATAGTGCCATTCTTCACGTCGTTGTCTCCCTCCAGTCACTCGGTACGTGGCGAGCGCAGTAATTTAATTTAAAAGCGAAATTTATTAATAGCGGGCCTAAAGGTTGACAAGTCCTGACTGAAAAATCATGTAGTATGTGTGTTAAAACTCGGCTCGCGCTTGATGTTCGGTCTTCTCTTTTCTGCTACAGTGCTTGAATATGCGTAACGAACACATTCTATCCTTTTCTTTCACGCACACAAAGGCGGGCCGCTCTTTTTGATGTTTGTGTAAAAAAGTTTTTTTTCAATAGCAATTAGGTAGTTCGTGGATAGTTCTACTCCGAGCTAGACCTGTGCTTTCGTCGACTAATTCGCCTCGCGCACGTTTCATAGTTTTTTTTTCTGTAGGCTTTAAGTTTTTGTGTTTTTTTTTATGGCAGAGGTGGCAAACGAGCAGACGGATCACCTGATGGTAAGCGATTACCGCCGCCCATAGACACCCGCAACACCAGAGGAGTCACAAGTGCGTTGCCGGCCTTTGATGTGGGAGTACGCTCTTTTCTTGAAGGTTTTCTCTTTTCTTGAATGTCGTATTGGTCCGGAAATACCGCAGGCGACAATTCATTCCACAGTTTGGTTGTGCGAGGCAGAAAGTTTCTAGTGAAACGCACAGTTTTGGACTGCCAACCATCTAAGTGATGGGGATGAAATTGTTGTCGCGTAGAACGATGGCGAAAGGAGGCGGTAGGGATCAATCCGAACAATTCCTCGGAGCACTCCCCATTGTACATGCGATAGAGAATGCAGAGCGAGGCTACATCTCTACGCAGTGCCAAGCAGTCAAGCCGATCTGAAATATCCTGGCAGCCGACGATTCGAGCCGCTCTCCGTTGAATGCGGTCCAGAGGGAGAAGCTGGTACTGTGTAAATAACTTTAGTTTGTTTTGAATAAGATTAGGTATTTGTTATGATTATAACTTTTTTACTTTGATCGTTAAGTGTTTCTTGCTTTTTTAACGTTTTTAGTTGGTAGTTTTTTGTGATTTTTGTTGATAACTTTTGTGTTTATTTTTTATAAAATGGCTAACCGCCCGCGTCGTGATCCTGTTAATTATCACTACAGCGCTCAAGAGTACGCAGAAATGGTTTTGTGTTATGGCATGACAGAAGGAAATGCCGATGCTGCTTTAGAACTCTATCGAGAGAGATACCCTACGCGACATCATCCGTCGGATTCCCGACTCATTTACAGTGCCTATCAACGTATTTTAGAAAATAGGCCAATAGTACCGCAGTCGCAAGGTGGTGGGCAGCAGATCAGCGTGCGGAATGAAGAGCTGATCCTAGAAGTCGTGCATCGAAATCCACGTTTGGGGCCACGCACTGCTGCGCAGCTCTTACGCCGCCGTAACTTTAGAGTCTCGCACTCTACTGTCCACAAAGTATGGAAGAGGAATAGGCTGCGACCTTACAAAATTCATAAAGTCCAAGAACTGGTCAGTGGAGACAGAGAGCGCCGTCGCTCCTATTGCTCGTGGCTAATAGCGCACAGGCATTTAGCTAGCAAAATAATTTGGACTGATGAGGCAACGTTCACGAGAAATGGCATGTGGAATCGCCGTAACGCTCATATCTGGGCGTCAGAGAACCCGCATGCGACCCAGGAGACTGGACACCAGACTAGATGGTCGGTAAATGTGTGGGCTGGGATCTATGGCAATCAAATCCTTGGTCCTGAATTTTTGCCTCAAAGGCTAAACGGCGAAATGTATCTTGATTTAATTAATGGGCCAATAACTGACTTTATGGATGATATGCCTTTATCACAACTCCAGGAAACCTGGTTCCAGCATGACGGTGCTCCTCCTCATGTTTTACTGTCAGTGCGTCAGAGATTGGATGAAATGTTCAATGGACATTGGATTGGACGATTCGGTGCAACGCCTTGGCCTCCGCGGTCTCCTGACTTAACCCCGTTAGACTTCTTTTTGTGGGGTTATGTGAAAGAAAGAGTATTTAACAGGCCCTGCGACAGTCCAGAAGAGATGAAGATGAGAATACGTGAGGTATTTGATAGGCTGAGGGAGGACTGCGCTGAAGACCCAACACTGATGCCTCGCCTTCATGAGGAGACGGTGCGTAGAGCTCGCCTCTGTCTTGAGATGGGGGGCGCTCAGTTTGAGCCGTACCTCATAAGATCAGAAAGAAGACGGAGCTAAGATGGTAAGTTTTGATTTTTTTAAGTTTTTGAACGAGTGGCAGCCGTGTGTGTTGTGTCGTTGACCCGCGCGCGCCCCGCTTGTGTGTGTGTCGTTGAACCGCGTGCCCCACTCGCTTGATGCTGCCGCTTGTGTGCGTTTCTGGCGAGTTTACCGTGTTTCACTTTAGTTTTCATTGCGGATTTTTGCTATTTTATTCATTTTTAATTTTAATTAAAAAATATATATATATATTTGGTTTCTCATGTTGTTTAGAGGTAATATAAAATTTAAAAAAAAAAACCTTCTTTTATTTTTAAAATGACATCAAATTTTGCTGTTTTTTTTACATAAACGTATTCAGTAGCGTGCCTACAACCCCCCCTTTAAGTTTCCGGGAGTGGTCTTTTTACACCCTGTATAGGGTGACTTTAAATTAGTTCTTGATACCAAAGGATATGCATGTGCTCATGATAACAAATATTTTTTCCCTAAGGAACCCATAGTCAAATCGCAAAAAAGAATTTAGGGCTCTTTATACTAATTTGGCCAGTCTGTTGACCGATTTGTATGGAGGGTCCAAAACTTGTTTTGGGATTTGACTATGGGTTCCTTAGGGAAAGTTGTTTATCACGAGCGCATGCATAGCCTTATGTATCAAGAACTAATTTAAAGTCACAGCAGTCGGTATGAAAATACACTTAAGTTTCGAAAATCTCATTGGTACACTGGCCAGGATTATATGTATGTATATCAGTCTCTGGTTCCTATAGCACAGGGAATAATTTGGGGCCAGATGACAGTGTGTGATTTGTCCCAGATATTTATTATTTTACTCTCCATAACTTTGCTTTCTTACCTTTGACTCCGCAATGTCATGTTTATTTTGCATATAAACAACCCACAACGTCTCAAGATTCTTATTTTTTTGTGAATTAATAGTTTGAACTGCTTTGGCTGCGCCCCAGAGCCTGGGCGATGATATGGGGGCAACATACGATCTGTATTCACAGGGTATGGAAATGCCGCCGGGCTTCAAGAGGCCTGCTGCACCGTCTAGACACTCAGGGGATAACTCATTGTCTCCCCAGGAACCTGAAAATCGTAGACGTAGAAAATTCTTAGTTTATGCTAAAACATATCATCAATAAGTAAAATTTTTCTTTGATATTGAAGCTGAATAAATGGGTCGGATAGTGAAATTTCTTGTTTTTTGACAATTATTTCAAATAGGTAACTTCTCAAGTTCGAGTTCTATAGTAACAAATCAGAGGCTTATTATTTAAATGATAACTAAATTTCATATGTGATGGACTGAAATTTTATTAATGTAATCAGTTTCTTTTTCAATTAAAGGCATTTAAGTAAAGATAATCACTTTAAGTGGTTTATTGGTTGTGTTAGAAATCAGATTTACATACCTAAAAGCTCAGAGACAATAATATCAGCCTTAGGGTTGAGGTGCACATGCCTCATGTCACCGGATACAACAGTCACATCACGGTCCCTCCACACCTCCCTCACTTGAGCTGCCAATACGACTACTGCACATGGATTCTTTTCAACTGCTATAACCTACAAAAATGCTATTACGTCAGGGCCCTCAAGATATTTAGAGAATCATTTGCCAATTGAAGGGTTCACTGCAATAATGATGAATGTCCAAAATAATTTTATGTCCAATGATTTTTAATAGTAAGTAAGTGCGTCATTCGTCATTCGAATTAAGACCGAAATCTCGTCTGATTATAATTGGCCCTTCCATCAAGAAAACGCTCTAGCACATCGGGCAGCCTAACTCTGGATTTTTTTTCCTAGTTGGGCCTCGCATTATTGGATCATCCACCTTATAGCTCAGACTACGTGCCTTGTGATTTTGGACTTCATCTTGTCATAAAAAGTCAGTTAAATGGGTCATAAAACGAAGTTCACGACTGAGGAGGAATTATTGCGTGCTTGTGATGTCGCCTGTGCTTCCATCAGAAAAAAGAAAAGGGAGGTGATGTTTAGTGGCTAGTTTGTGTATATGCAAAAGTGTATAAATGATGATAGAATGTTTTTTGAAAAATACTTTTTTTCTGAAGAATTATGGAGCAGCCTACGTAAAATTATTTTGGACATTCATCATTACTGCAGTGGACCCTTCAATTATTTCACAATCACAAACTAGACATTAATCATAGGGGGCGCCACTTTTAATTGCATCAAGAGAACATCCTCAACAAATGCTCTTCTTCTATGCAAGATCTTTATAAACAAAGTTTTGTACCTTGACTTTGTTACTAGTAATATCAGCAGCATTAAATGTTGCCCTCACAAGTGGCCCACGCCCAGCTCCCAGCACCATAACCGTAATTGGCTTCTTATTATTATCATCTGCACTGTCACCTGATGCTCCAGCTTCACCATTTGAAGAATTCTGCAAAAGAGAAGAAATGTCTTGTTTGATATAGGTATACATTTTATCTGTCAAATTCAGGTATCGGATAAGGTAGTTTTTCAGTAGATACAACAATCATAACTTGATAGGCTATTGTCGTACCACCCTTAACATATATTCATCAAATGATTCATGAATAGATCACTAATACTGGAGGTATGAAACAATATATTGTACCTAAAACATACAGTTGGCACAAAACATTTTGTCAATCAAAAAGGAGATATTCATGTTAATGTTTTAATAAAATGATATATATGTTTTCAAACTCTTCAGATTCAATCTTTGGTATTATTATAAACAGAATTGTTGACAAAATAATTTTTTACCTCTTTTTGTTTGTTTTGTATGTCTGTCATTGCTTTTGCAATAGCTTTTTGATACTGGTCATATTTCACAGGGTCCTTTTCAAACACATTATATGTGTGAGTGTCCAAATTATCAGCTAGCGGTTGCAGTGGTATTTGTAGATAGTCTTCCCAACTGAAATTTCCAACCTTTTGGTAAAGTAAAAACTTGGTAAAGTTTGGTAGGTTTTTTGTATAGTAATGAATTGAATTTAGTTAACAAGTGGCAAATATAGCATAAACTTCTATGTTGTTAAATAGAAATAAGTTTAGTAAAATATCAGCAGAGGCCTGTTTTTTATAATCATTACTAAAATCATGATGTCATTACTGTATGGACATTTTTGGTACCTTGTCCTAACAAAAGCATATTTGCATCTCATGCACTAAACTAGCATCATTTCAACCTCATTTCATGATTTTAATTTACAATAGCAAATAAACAAAGATTATAGTAACCCTCTGGCATAACTGAGCATTGGATCATCTATTGGGTAGGGTCGGCGCTTCCATACCCTGTACAGGTATTGGAGGTAGAACTCAATATTGGATCTCCTTGCTCCACTGACAACCACCTGAGCATCACGCTCCACCATGCTCACCAGCAGCTGCTGGTGCGCTCTTGATAAAACTGGGAATCTAAAAAAAAGATTAAAACAAATTCATGTCAATAATTATTTAATAAGCAGTGTGTTATAATATTTTAAAAAAGCAATAGCATTATTACCCTTTCTTGTTATTATGGAAGATAGACGTTGGAACTATAACAGCTTTGACTGGCTCTCCTAACCACCTCTTTAGCAGCTGCTCTGATGGCAAGTCTGCTGAAAGCTCCAACATGACCCCAACACGTTTGTCCCACTCCATGTGCTCATGGAACTTGGACCACCAGTGCCATGTCTCATTATAGGCTTGCTCATCATCATCATTTCCTTCAACCTGCCGTAGTGTACGACTGCATATCATTGGCACGCGAGCCCATATCAATGTAGGATGGTGGCTGAAAACATTGTATCGTAATAGGTAAAAGAAAAGTTCATAGAAAATAGTGTGATACAAATCTGCAAAAATAGCAAAGTCCAACCTAGTTTCATAAAATGTACAGAGTAGTCTTGCTAAATTATTTGATTTTCTGCCATGAAGAGACAGCATTACAGCTGGGACACCCAATCCTCGGCAGTAAACGAGTTCTTCATTCATGCAGTCTTCGTGTCGTTGCCGGACGACTGAGGATTCGCAGTCCACATTCAGGTACGGGGATAGCTTCGCCACCATCCTGTTGGTCCAGTCCTGGGGCGCCATGGTCATGTCTGACCGCGTGAAGCCACCAACACAACCGGCACCCGCGACATAGTGCCGCCGAAAACGTGGATGAACCACAGGAGATACAATAAAAGAATAGTTTCCATGTAAAGCTTCTGAAAGAGATGCTGAAACGTCTGCTGTTGTTTGATATTCCAAGCCACAAGATATTTCTTGTTGCTGTGACATGGTGTTTATTCAGAAAAATAACATGGAAAAATACACCCGCACATCACCCGCAACATATCACTGCCCGCATTGACAGGCAGGATGTAGTAGTGCGTTCCGAGGGTACACCTGACAGCAACCGTTCACTCTGACGACAGGATAGCATAATATAAATCGCTTAAGTGTGAAAGAGAGGGTACGAAACGGTTGCTTTCCGAGTGCACCCTCGGAACGCGGCCTAGTAGAAACACATTGTTAACACGCCACCCCAGCCACGTAACGACACCCACCCCACGCGACAACTAAGGTCCGACGTCCGACCGAGATCTCGGTCTCGCTCGCTCGGCACCAGTTATTGTTTATCTGGCTTAATAATTGAACTAGCTGGGAGACCGACCGTCGCTCGTTCAATCGGAGCGTTTATAAACTACGTAAGACATACGTAAGATAACTTGTTTAGTAATAGTTAGTACCTACCTATAAGATTTATTTTGTATGAAACATTTTGCAAGGTGTGTTTAAGTCTCTACTCTGGTTTAAGTCGATAGTGACCTTCTAACTTCTATGGGACGAAAGGACTAACAATATGTATTTGTTCTGAAAATATCTATAATATTTTTTTATAATTTGATTCTATACGTATGTCACACCATAAAAAGCCACAAAAGTATGGATGAGCTGGGTGCGTTCTTTTCTCTTCTTCTTCTTCCAAACAAAATCAAAAACAATATTGACCAGCGTTGTGCATCAAAAATTATGAAAATTATTTTTTGGATAAAAATACAGAAAAATATTCATGATACGTAATATTAGAAAGTCATCATTCAGTATATCAATCAGTTTTGGCGACTTTTTTAGCCACCGCGCACTATCAACTTTTTGTTTCAATGACAGTTTGGTAGGTAAATCTTAGATTTTCTTATTTCAGTTGATTATCAGCGCCATCTAGTTGAGTATAGAGAAAGCCGTGGAAAATTCCCCATTGCACGGGGCAAGGCGGCACAAAATGTTTTTTTATTTACTCATTTACATAAGTTCACACAAAATAAAAAGACAAAAAAGAACAATAATGTCTCGTGGGATACGAATCCGGGCCTAAAAAGTAAGTGGCTCACACCATAACCGCTGGGCTACTAAGAGCTATAATGCAATATTAAAAATAAGCATCATATGCGTTTCTATTTTATGTATACTTCGCTCAAATCTCCCTAAAATGAAAGTTTTCGAAGATAATTCCCCCATAGATCAACTTCTGGTGATTTTTAACCCCTAATCCTAGATTTTCGTCGAAAGGTTTCAAGCTGTTTTTGATATCGTCGGGCCACCTAACTTGTTTAATAGTATAGGACATAGGATAAAACCAATTTTAGAGTATCAACCATCATCGACGTAGCATTGTTAATTTGATTTGGTTATTTCTTTAAATTTAAAGTAATTTAGTAATCTTTGTTCATTGATTGTTGGGCGCCGACTCAAAATTACTTACGAATACTTACATTAGTTTTAATACTTAGTTACTAAGGTTAAATAAGAAAGGTTTATTATTTTTTGCTTTTCAGTTTTTTCGGCGATTTATTTTTTTTGTAAAAAAGCTTTTATTTTATATTTATTTATGGCTATAATCTACTAATTGCTACATACTTAATTTTTCATTACTTTTAAAATAGCTACCTACCATTATCACCCCTATTTTCCCACCCTTAGGGTAGGATTTTTTTCCAAATTTATATGGGACCAACTTTGAGGTATATCCTATCCAATAAAAAATAATTATCAAAATCGGGCTGGTCATACATTACAATCAGTGAGTGAACAATAAATCATCATCGACGTAGAAACAAATGGACGACGGGTCTAGTACATAATTCACGAAAAAAGCGTCCGCGGTTAACCTATACACACGTAGTTATGTGCATAGAAACAACACATTTGAATTTAGATCGTGTGTCATTCCATTGCGGTTGATTTTTGTTTGCAACAATTTATCATCATACGAAGCTTCGACTGGAACGTACTTCACCTTACGCAGCTTAGAGTGAAGACAGAGAAGTAATGGAGTAGCTTTCACTTATAATGTTTTTTTTTGGCTATGTTTTATAAGTATTTGGTATTTTTGCAGAATCTTGTTTATTTTTTTAATAACAAACACAGAAACACGCTTAAATATGAATTATACAGTGTGAAAATGATTCGAGCAAAGTGGAATTTTTTCGAAACAAAGTATTCCTCTCGTCTCGATTCGGCTATAATAATAATAATAATAATAAAGTTTATTTCTCAGATAAGTGTTTTACAGGTTGGCTTACATATTATAATGGCTAATATATTTCACAAAAAAAGTTACGGAGTCGTCTGTAACTGAACTAGGTTTTTGAAAAACCTGTATTTCTGTATACAGAGCCCTCCCCCGGAAGATCATGTTTCTTATCCTAAATATAATGAAAGTACAAAGTTATTTAAAATAAAAAAATAAATTTGGTACATAGCTTCTACAATTTATATCGAAAACTTATAATTATACATATAATATAGTATATGTGTGTGTGTGTATGTGTATGTGTGTGTGTGTATGTGTGTGTGTGTATGTGTATGTGTGTGTGTGTGTGTGTGTGTGTGTGTGTGTGTGTGTGTGTGTTTTGACTTAGAATACATTAAGACACAATAGTTAGAAAAGCCTCACTCTCATCATATGTTAAGGTTTGTAGCCACTGACTAACTTTCTTTTTGGTTTCAAATTTTGATAGTTGATATATTTTCAGAAACTTATTTACCTTATTATAGAGATATGGTCCAAGGAATACAAAGAAACGTTGACAGAACGATGTACGATAATAATGCGTACTACACACTAAATGGTTGCGACGGTTTATAGTGGCATTTGGGTCATAATGTATTTGACTGTGTTGCTTTAAGATGGTGTTTAGCATAAATAATTGTCGGATGGTAAGGACTTCACAGTATTCATAAAGTGTTTTCGTAGGATATAAATATGGTTTAAAAGTGGAGACCTTTAGTATTGCACGTTGAGCAACTTCTAGAGATTTAATTGTAGTCTTTGGGGCCCCTCCCCATGATGATATGCAGTATGTACAAATAGATTGGCATAGAGAGTAATAAATACGTTTTAAAATGTATGGTTCTACTAAATGGCGCAGTGTTTTGAAAGTTGCAATTAATTTGCGAACTCGTTTGCTAAGTGCAGTTATATGATTTTGAAAATTAAGATTTTCATCAATTACTATGCCTAAATACTTTATTGTGTTCGTTTTTTGAAGGGTATCGCAACCACAGTCGTTTTTCATTTTGCATTTGTGAACTGACAGTTTCAGGTTTTCATCTAATTCTTTATTTGAGCGTATTGAAAAAGTAATGTATTTTTTTTTATTTGAGTTTAATGTTAATATATTGTTACTAAGCCACTTTGATACTATATCTAAACCATGTTGTGCTGTACTATATGTCTTTGTCCATGTATTGTCTGAGAATACCAGTACCGTGTCATCAGCATAAGCAATTAAACGACCTTGCGGTAGATTTTGTGAGCACAGATCATTTAAATAGATAAGAAAAAGCGTTGGCCCTAATATACTACCTTGTGGCACTCCATGTGTGACAATAAGATCGGAACTAATATATTCACCTACTTTTACAGACTGTAGTCTATGGCTCAAGTAGCTTTCAAAAAGTTTTAATTGGTTATCTCGTATTCCGATTTTCTCCAGTTTGTGTAGCAAGATGGGGATAGAGACCGTATCAAATGCCTTAGCTAAGTCTATAAAAATGGCTATACACTTTTTATTGTTATCTAGGCTTTCGGCAACATAGTTTGTAAACTGGTAGACAGCTTCATCTGTTGAAAGACCTCTGCGAAAACCGAATTGATTTTCTGACAAAATTTTCTTATTTTCTAAGTAGTTTACAAGTCTGCTGTTCATTATTTTCTCAAAAATTTTTGAAATAGATGACAATATTGAGATTGGTCTATAGTTTATTATACGATCTCTGTTTCCACCCTTGTGAATTGGACAAATTATTGATTTCTTTAAAGCTTGCGGAAATATTCCCAAGTTTAAGCACAGGTTGAAAATATAAGTTAACGGGGGTACAAGTAAATTTCTGTATTCTTTTAGAAGCCGATTTGAAATACCATCCCAGCCAACTGAACATTCATTTTTTAATCCGGATATAAGTTGATTAACTTCTGTTTCATTTGTATCTAATAAAAACAAAGAATTAATAGTTTTGTCCCCATTTGTATTACTAGAATCAATGTAGTGTTTAGCTGAATTTTGAAATTGTTCTGCTAGTTTTTTCCCTACATTGACAAAATATTCATTTATTAAATCCACAGATTCATCAGGAGTAGCAGTTAGAGATAAAAGTTCCTTAGGGTAATGTTTAACTTTAGATGTATTTGTTATAGATTTGATGGTGTCCCATAGCTTTTTGTTATTATTTCCAGCTTTGCTGATCTCTTCCTTTTCATAAGCTCTTTTAATTTTTTGTAATAAAGAGTTACAAAAATTTCGGTAACGTGTATAGGTTACTTTAAGGATTTCATCCTTAGGGGATCGTTTGGATTCTTGATGAAGTCTATCTCTTTGGCGAGTACAGCGAAGAAGACCAGGGGTCATCCAGGGCTTTGTTATTCTCTTGCGTCTTGGCATCGTACATATTATAGTATTTTTATGTAAAATATTTACAATAGATGTGATTAGATGATTCATGGCAAAATCAGGATCGTGTGTGTTGTAAATTGGATTTAAATCAATGTTAAGCATATCTCGGTGTAATCCATCTCTATTTAATTTTTTATAAGTTGAAATTACTGTTTGTTTAGGTACTATATACTGTAAAAAGCAAATTACTGGTTTGTGGTCAGTCAAGGAGCTGTCAGCAACTATAGTAGTAACAGAATTTTTAGTTTTCACTAAAACATGGTCAATGCATGTTCCACTTATATCACGAGTAACTAATGTATGTGATGGAAGAAGTCCATGACTGGCAACAAGATTGAGATAGCTCTCAGAGTCAGAGTTTAGTGTTTCTGGGTTTATTGAGATGTTGATGTCTCCCAATAATATAACGTGTTTAAAGGATGCCATTCGGTTCAGTTGTTCATCAAGGGAAATCAAAAAAGAACTTACAGGAGCGAGAGAAGGAGACCGATATAATGCTAAGATTCCCGTATCATTACCTATTTTAATCAAAAACCCATTTCCTTCCTTTAGAAATACTTCTTCAACAGAATGTGTTATATGGTTTTTTATGTAAACAACTACTCCATCATTTTGGTTATGAAAATTGTTAGTTGAGTATGAATAATAGCTACCCATCTGCGGAATATTAGGACAACATGAGAGCCAGCACTCAGTTAGGACTATTATATCAGTGCTTATTTTAAGTCTTTCCAATAATATTTCAAAACCAGAAATGTTAGCATTAATACTCCGAATATTTTGTGTAATGACTGATAAGGAAGAACATTTAGGTAAAGCAAATTTTTTAACTTCATCGACCTCACATGTCAAAGAATAGAAATTTGTATCAATATCTAGTTCATCAGAGAAAATTCTTACGTTATCCAGTTTGAATAATGTTTTTCCATAGTGCACAACGTATAGGAAAAGCTAAAATAAATAAAATCTCGGGGAAAGCTAAAATAAATTAAATATTTCATGTACTAAAACAATAGAAAAAAGTTACAAAATATTTCAATAAAAAACTTTATACTTAAAAGCGACTCTATAAAATTTTTGTTCCAAAGTTGTGATGTTCGATTGTTCGCTCATGGAAATCAAACTAAATGCGTAATTCAAATTAAAATAAACTACGGTGTTTCTTAGCAAAACAATACTTTAAAATGATAAAGCAAGAGTTTACTTACCGGAAATACTCGTATGATACTCCATCCTGTTTTTTCACTTTACTTGAATAGTTTTTACAACTTTTCACGACGCAGTACGCCAATTTGGACGCGCAGTCAGCTGGCCGACCAAATGAAGACCCGAAGTCCATTTGTTTCTACGTCGATGGTATCAACGCAATTAATCAGGGAGCGTAAGTCAGACAGAGAGCATATACAACATAACTACACTTGCGTCGGTTAAATCGTCGGTGGCGTAGCGGGTAGTGACTCCGTCCTCCTAACCAGAGGTCGTGGGTTCAAATGCTGGCCAGTGCACCAATGAGTTTTTCGAAACTCACGTGCATTCTCATACCGACTACTTTAACGGTGAAGGAAAACATCGTGAGGAAACCTGTGCACATCTCATTTCTAGATGTGTATCATGGTCGCGTTGCACACGTCCGTAGGTGTAAATCTTAATGCCCTACACGTGACCGCGGGTGATACTAAGTGCAATACCAGGCAAACCACCTTATATACCTTGTGGATAGAACGGTTAAATGTGCCACACGATAAGAAGAAGAACTACACTTAACAGATAAGGACTTAATTATACTCAACACTCCCCTACCTATCTCAAGTTTCTTATAGGTTCATCATCTTGCACAGATTTACTTGTTTTACTGTAGACATTCTTGCTACTAGTGCATATACATTCTGAGTAGTTTCTTCCTGAAAACCTCTAGCTACCAGTCTAGCTTTCTTTGTTCCATCATGTTTTGTTCTGAATACCCATTTAGTGTCAATAGCCTTACAGTCTATTGGCAATTTTGCACTTTCCCATGTTCCTAGTTTTTCATGTGCGTCTAATTCTTTGTTTTATAGTTTCTGTCCATCCACCTTGTTCTATGGCTTCCTTATACGTAGCTCTTTGGATCTTCTGTAATTAAAGCGTATGCACTGTATACTGTATGACAAGTCATAATCCTCAAAATAATTTGGTGCTTTTGATTCTCTTTTATTTCTTCCTGTGCTTTCTGTAGACCTTGTATTTTCTTCTTTATTATTATCATCCGTTTTCTCTGTAGTTTATTTTTGTCTTATTTCTCTATTTTTACTTGTTTCTTCTAGTACAGGCAATTTAATGTTTAGGGTCAAAAAAAAAAACCTAAAGCTGATTTTTTGCACAGTCGTTCCTTGGGACCATAGAAGTATACCCTGAAAAGTCCCAACTCCTAGGGTGCCGGCGTCCCCCTCCCCCCCCCCCCCTCGAAAGGTCCCGATTTTCAGTATTTTTCATTTTACACAAAACCAGTAGGAGTTAGATGAAAACTGTCAAAGAGGAAATTAATCCTTATTAAATTACCTATCAAACGGTACTACTTTCATATCAATAGGAGTTTTAGTTATTGAGATATACTTGTCTATATATGACAAAAAATTGAAAATACCCAATTTTGTACCAATTTCTTGATTTTCTGAGAAAACTGTAAAAGTATTTATAAAACATTGTTAGTAAAAATTATTCCTTTCATGTTTAGCAACAAAACGAGACTACATTAATAAAAATTTACAAATAATTAATTAAGTTGTAGTTCATTACATCTCAGCTGATAAATATGATTAATTTTCTACATATAAATTTCAACTCTAAAGCATCGTGACGGACGACTTGTAGTTATTATCTATGTTGTCACATGGATACAATGGATTAAGTTGTCACATGGATACAAAAAAGCCTTAAAATAGAAATAAAATAAAACATACGATTCTTTAATATTTACGAATTCAGTTTTTAGCGTCTACGGCTGTAACTATAACGTTTGGGATTCTAGTTTTTTTTGAGCAGAATGCTGTAATTTTGCTCTAAATCTGAGCATAAGAACCAGTCTTGTATTCATATTAGTTGCAAAGCTATACACCTTTGTCACTTTTGTTATGTCCACCCAGCAAGGAAAAAACATTGGCTCGTAGCACAAAAAGTACTGATTTTTGGGATTCAAAAATAATTCAGCATAGGTTTTTCGTGTTGCTCTAAATCCTGGCATAAAAATACTTGACGGCTTGACTAAAACCCTCGAGTGTATAAAAGTTACAAAAAACTGATTATGGATGTCTGTTTCTAAAATATATATTTTTTAATATCTATATTTTTACTAGTATAAAGGTTAAAGAAATGATGACACATTTACTGATTATGGAGTTGGTTTGGCATGGTACTCTTTTACACACAGTTTAATTATTAGGTAAATAAAAAGATTCTACATATATTTTGCTGCGTAAGACTGAATATTAAACAAAATGTGAAAGCCCTAAATGCGTTTAATTTGTGACACTGATCCCTGAAGTCTAAACAACGATAGCCGACATCAATGAGACCCTTCCTCTTACTTTTAGGCTTTTCGAGAGTTATTTTTTTATTAACACTCAGTGACCTCGTGACATGTCTTTTAAGCTATAAAATATAAAGATATAATATCAGCTGTCAACTAAAACGGCAGTACGTCGTCCGGCTCGATACAATAATACCAATTCCTGTCATATTAAACCCTTACGTATTGTAAGATCACCAACACTTCCATTTATATTTGTCCCGCTTGTTTCTTGTCTATCAGTGTAAAAACTCAAATGTACCTTATACTCACAGCACAAAGTCAGTTATTGCTTGAACTAGAAATAAATAAGAGCGGCAACGTCGCAATCTGCCGCGAGTCGCCGTAATTATTCAAAAAATTGGCGGGAAAAATCAGTTTTTAGCGTTTACCGCTGTAACTATAACGTTTGGGATTCTAGTTTTTTTTGAGCAGAATGCTCTAATTTTGCTCTAAATCTGAGCATAAGAACCAGTCTTGTATTCATATTAGTTGCAAAGCTATACAGCTTTGTCACTTTTTTTATGTCCACCCAGCAAGGAAAAAACATTGGCTCGTAGCACAAAAAGTACTGATTTTTGGGATTCAAAAATAATTGAGCATATGTTTTTCGTGTTGCTCTAAATCCTGGCATAAAAATTTTGAACCAAGATGCTGTAATTGCTGAGATCTGATGTGACTGCTAGAAAGATTCGTGAAAAGAACGTGAAGCAGGTTTTGCGTTCTAGCGAGATAACTATTGACATGACATTCATGAAACTGGGCAGTCCGACTCACTTTATGATGCTCTAAATCTGTGCATCAAAATTTTTTCCCAAGTCTTCGTAGTTTTTGTGCACCAGTTGTGCTTGCTGGGTGGACTGCCATCCAGCAAGCACACCTTTAGGCGCTCGTATCTCGAAAAGTATGATTGCTCTAATTATGCTCTAAAATTTGAGATAGGTAGGATTATCCTAGGAGCCCCAGGAAAAAAGTGCTTGCTGGGGTCACTTACACCAATATTTATTGTACGTGTGTACCTGCAGGTACATTAATAGTTTGGATGGACATCAATTGAATCCTCAAGATTGGAGTGGAAATTTTTGGGGTAAAGCGTTATACCTGTGGCTACCAAGCTTTCATTTGCACTAAACCAGTTGCAGATTCACATCCTGGACACTCCATACTAATCATTTGAGTTATTTACCTACTAAAATTTCCCTATCTAAAATGTAGACGCGAGCGAGAAGTGCGTGACGAGTGTCGTCGTAAATATTAAAAAATCGTATGTTTTATTTTATTTCTATTTTAAGGCTTTTTTGTATCCATGTGACAACTTTATACATATAAGGTGCTTCCAAAATATATGCCACCGCTGCAATGGGAGTAAGAGTCATGCATATAGATTACAATAGTAAAAAAAATTCGTGCCCCGGAGTCGTTACATTGATTTGGGAGACTAAACATTTTTTTTTTACTTTGATTCAATTTCGCACAACACGGTCCGTCAAGTACGTACGCTCCGTCATGAAGTCATGAATGAACTCGATGTCATTTCACTGAATGAAAGCAACGCACCCTCGTAAGTATCTCTTTTTACAGGTTAATTTAGTGAACAGCTGATTGTCTTTAAATTAAATGTAGAGCAGAATAAACAAACTTACCAGTTATTAAAACGGCTTATTCACGTAAAAAGGTGATAAACTTACCATCGCACTTTGACAGGCTTTGGACTGTTAAATTACGTACTTGTAATGTATCTGTAAAAAGTTTAGGTAGGTAAGGCATCTACTCAAGAGTAGATGCGTAAAATTAAAAAGAACGTGTATTACAGTAAGTAACTTGGCGTGTTTGTAAGTTCATCACATTATTTACAAGGATTTGCACAACACAACACTGGTGGCTGGCTGACTCACACTAAACCTCTGTTCATACGGGTTTACGGCAAACGCAGGGATGTTATTTGCACTCGCGGTAGTAGAGTGTCAATCACCTTATTTACAAGCTATTTCACAACACAACAAAGTTTTACATCAGTTTTACAACACAGTAAAGTTCTCGAGTGGTGACTGCGCACTGGAATACGCAGTGTGGGCAGGCCCCCGACTCGGTGGACCGACGAAGACCTGGTGAAGGTTGCGGGAAGCCGCTGGATGCAAGCCGCACAGAACCGGTCGGTGTGGAAATCCTTGGGGGAGGCCTTAGTCCAGCAGTGGACGTTTTTCGGTTGATGATGATGACACAACACAACACAACACTGGTGGCTGACTCTTACACCAAAACTTTGCTCATACAGGTTTACGGCATGCGCAGGGATGTTATTGCACTCGCGATCAGAGGGTATCGCGGTAGCAGAGTATCATTTCAAGATACTCTTGATTCGTATGTACGTCTGGGTGACATGGTTATCTCACTCGCGGACGGGGGCGCAGGCGGTGCAAAACGTTCGCGTCACGCCTGCGCGTCACCGCTGCGCATAGCGAACTGACCTGACCTCTGACCTGTACGCAGGGCGCGCGGGCGCCACCCGCCCCCGCCCGCCGGGTCGCGCCCCGCTCCCGAGTGAGTGCGGACAGATCAAAGCCTTTTGTAGCACGACACAAGTGCCGAATTTGTTTGATGTCTAGCCGCAACGTCGGAGCGTTTAAGCATGTTTTCGCGCGCCTGGTTTCATTCAACACAATACGGGATGGCTTAATAAAGTAAAGCAATTTATTTTTATGATTGTTATTTTTTTGTATGGAAAAAAAAAGAACAGTTTCCGGACATGAATGTCTCATTTTCGTGATCACTCTACGTGATACTTTCTCCCATTTCAGCCGTGGCATATATTTTAGAAGCACCCTATATATAAGGTGCTACTTTATTAGTGCCCGATGTTTTAGTCAGTGCTTCTACTCCTGATTCTGATCAACTTTCCCCAAGGAACCCATAGTCAAATCGCAAAAAAAATTTTGGACTCTTCATACAAATCGATCAGCCGAGCGGCCAAATTAGTATGAAGAGTCCAAAAAATTTTTTGCGATTCGTCTATGGGTTCCTTGGGGAAAGTTGATCAAAATCAGGAGTAGAAGCACTGACTAAAATATCGGGCACTAATAAAGTAGCACCTTATATAATAACTACAAGTCGTCAGTCACGATGCTTAGAGTTGAAATTTATATCGAGGGTTCACGGGCGACTTGTATTAAGCGACATTTTTGGAAACACAGGTAACCTCTACTTTAAAAATTTATTTCTTACAAAATACCTCACAAAAAATAACTTCTGATTAATATTTAAAATACTAAGAATATCGAGAATCTATATAATACTAAGAAGTTAAGTTTTAATGATTATTTTTCTAAGAAATATTTTTTTAAATCAGTCTCCTGAACATTTCTAAAAATGTCGCTTAATACAAGTCGCCCGTGAACCCTCGATATGTAGAAAATTAATCATATTTATCAGCTGAGATGTAATGAACTACAACTTAATTAATTATTTGTAATTTTTTATAAATGTAGTCTCGTTTTGTTGCTAGACATGAAAGGAATAATTTTTACTATCAATGTTTTATAAATAATTTTACAGTTTTCTCAGAAAATCAATAAAATGGTACAAAATTGGGCATTTTAAATTTTTTGTCATATATAGACAAGCATATCTCAATAACTAAAACTCCTATTGATATGAAAGTAGTACCGTTTGATAGGTAATTTAATAAGGATTAATTTCCTCTTTGACAGTTTTTATCTAACTCCTACTCGTTTTGAGTAAAATGAAAAATACTGAAAATCGGGACCTTTCGAGGGGGGGGGGGGGGGAGGGGGACGCCGGTACCCTAGAAGTTGGGACTTTTCAGGGTATACTTCTATGGTCCCAAGGAACGACTGTGCAAAAAATCAGCTTTAGGTTTTTTTTTCGACCTCGCCATACTAGCTTCACCTAACTTGCCCGTACTATATATTTTCACACGATATCTGTTCTTCTTCTATCTTTTCAATTTCCTATATTTCTTCATCTTCTATAACTACTGTTTTTGGTTTATTCTTAGTCTGTTCTTTCAGTCTTTACCTTGTATCTGTAGTCTGCTTCATCAAAAGTTACGTCTCTAGACATGATAATTTCTTCAGTCTCTGGATTCCATAGTCTGTTGAACTGTATCCAAATACTAACGCGCCGCTATTTTGTCAACAGCTGTCACTTGTCAGTACGCTTCAAACGGGAGCTCGTTTTATTAAATGACACGCACATTTTTTTTGGAAATTTTGATAAAATTAACGCATTTTTTTTATTTTGATTATTGAGACTTTTATTTTGATTTGGACTTTAATACATTAGATTCCAGTTAAGTTCCAATATTTTATTTCATATTTGCTGTTTATGGAATACTTTTACTGTTGTAGGGTAGGTCCCCATTAAAACCCACCCAATGGTTACCAAATAAGGCCCGAAATAATGATGCGCGTAGTTTCTGAATAAGAATAGATGTCATTATGATTAAAAACATAATTCTATGTTTTTTTTATTCTTTTTTTATAGGCCAATTTAGTTACTTTTTGTTAAAGTTTATTGAAGATAGTTTTTAAAAGTTATAATAAAACCCAAGAGAAATAATGATTGAAAACTGATAACTGTTTTGAAAACTTTATTGATTTATTTTCTGTTACAGATTATTTGTAGATTTCAAAAATATGCGTGTTTATTTGATTTTGAAAGATTTTTTTTATTTTATAGCAATTTAAAGTTTTGATAGTTTTAAAATGGCCCACGCGCCATATTTTTGTATTTTTTTTGTATCAAGTGAGTAAAACTGAAAGATGACTTAATATGATAATGATTCTAGGAAACAAAATGTATGAAACTAGATATTATCAAAAATATACACCAAAATGAAACGGGCTATCTTAGGACACCCGTAGCCTAAGAAGGCCCATTGTAATGATTTTTTAAATCTGAATTTTCTCATCAGTACCGAATAAAATAAGGATGAAATGAAATTTCTTAATAAGAATAAATGTCATTATGATTAAAAACATAATTCTATGTTTTTTTTATTCTTTTTTTATAGGCCAATTTAGTTACTTTTTGTTAAAGTTTATTGAAGATAGTTTTTAAAAGTTATAATAAGACCCAAGTGGAAATAATGATTGAAAACTGATAACTGTTTTGAAAACTTTATTGAATTATTTTCTGTTACAGATTATTTGTAGATTTCAAAAATATGCGTGTTTTTTTGATTTTGAAAGATTTTTTGATTTTATAGCAATTTAAAGTTTTGATAGTTTTAAAATGGCCCACGCGCCATATTTTTGTATTTTTTTTGTATCAAGTGAGTAAAACTGAAAGATAACTTAATATGATAATGATTCTAGGAAACAAAATGTAGGAAACTAGATATTATCAAAAATATACACCAAAATGAAACGGGCTATCTTAGGACACCCGTAGCCTAAGAAGGCCCATTGTAATGATTTTTTAAATTTGAATTTTCTCATCAGTACCGAATAAAATAAGGATGAAATCTGAATTTTCATTCCATTAATAAACCTAGTTATATATAGGGTGCTACTTTATTAGTGCCCGATATTTTAGACAGTGCTTCTACTCCTGATTCTGATCAACTTTCCCCAAGGAACTCATAGTCAAATAGAGAAAAATTTTTTGGAGTCTTCATACAAATCGATCAGCCGAGCGGCTAAATTAGTATGAAGAGTCCAAAATTTTTTTTACGATTTGACTATGGGTTCCTTGGAGAAAGTTGATCAGAATCAGGAGTAGGAGCACTGACTAAAATATCGGGCACTAATAAAGTAGCACCTTATATATACACTCGGCTTCAAAAAAATCGCACGTCCGTAAAAATAGGCTTCAAGCACTGTTAATCCTTAAGACAAGCAGTTATTCGTAGCAATATTGGTATCATTTGAGAGCCCTATAAAAACTCTTTAAAAAAATATCCATTTCATTTGATTAAAGAAAAAGCTTGACACTTTAAGTCACTGTGAATGACAATGGAACTGATTCTCCTCTTCAAATTTTGTTTGTATTGTTTTGTTTTTTGGGTATAAAAGGGTCGATACAGCTTATCGGGGCATAAATTTGCTACCAACAGTCGAAGAAGACACAGAAGAATATCTTTCATCAGAAAAACGTCCTTGAAGATGGACACTATTGCTGCTGAAGCCGCCCAAGTTATCGCACTACTGCAATCAGGACTACGTCAGTGTGATGTTGCTCGGCAATTGCACTTGAGTCGCTTTTCTGTTCGAAGAGTGTACCAGCGGTTCCTACAGACCGGTGGCTTTGTCCGAAGGCGTGGGTCTGGTAGAAATCGCTGCACTTCTGCGAGAGATGACCGATTCGTCGTATCGAAGTCTTTGAGAAATCGGTTCTCTAATGCTGTTGAGTTGCAACAGCAGCTTCAAGCAGTTCGTAGAAGGGCCGTGAGTGTCTCTACAGTTAGAAGAAGACTAAAGGAGAGAAATATTGTGGCTAGAAGACCTGCCACGGGTCCAAAATTAACCGCAGCGCATCGGCGAGCACGCCTGCAATTTGCTCGCGCCCACGTCAATTGGACCCTGGACCAATGGAGAGCTGTTCTCTTCTCAGACGAAACGAGAGTGTGCCTTTTCTGCAACGATAGACGCAAAAGAGTATACAGAAGACAATGGGAACGTTTTGCCCAAGCCTGCATCCAAGAGACGGTAGAATACGGGGGCGGTTCCTGCATGTTCTGGGGCGGCATATCTGCCGACGGCAAAACTGAACTTTCTTGCGTCTCTCGGACCGGCGGTGCTCGCGGGCAAGGGTCGATGACTGCTCACCGGTACATCACAGAGATCCTGGAAGAACATGTGGTCCCCTATGCTGGATTTATTGGCGACGGGTTCACATTAATGCACGATAACGCTCGCGCACACACTGCTGGAATTGTGCAGGGCTACCTTCAAGAGGTTGGGATCCCTGTCATGCAGTGGCCAGCGAGAAGTCCAGATCTGAACCCGATAGAGCACCTCTGGGACCAGCTGAAACGCAAGGTTAGATCCCGTGATCCCGCTCCCGCGACTCTTCAGGAGCTCCAAGACGCCGTTATTGAGGAATGGGACAGAATCCCTCAAGAAGAGGTCCTAAAGTTGGTGCGATCCATGAGGGAGCGTATGAAAGATGTCATTAGGGCTAGGGGGGGTAACACTAGGTTTTAGGTTAGTTTTAAGCAACTTTGTTTTGAAAAATTAATCAGATTTCATTTGGGTTTTTTAAGGATTTTTATTGTTTTGTAAATTTTTCTCAGTTCCAATAAAAAACATTGAATGAATTATTGTTTTTGCATTCTCTGTTTCCTTACCTTTCAAATGATACCGAACATTACCAATATTTCATAATACAAATACGATTGAAAGATGTTTAAAATAGATTTCTTAAAAGGTGCGATTTTTTTGAAGCCGAGTGTAGTTGCGACTTGTTTTTATTTCATAAACTAGATATTTAATTTATTGAATAATTGAGGTTTGAAATTAACTGAGCCATCTTTGGTTACTGTACCTTATTTGCGAGGAGGATTCCGAATTATGGGAACCAGATAGATATACATACCCATTTTAAATACATATTTAAATATATAGATATAGGGTAATAGGTGCAATACACCCAGACACAGAGCAAACAAATCTGCCCATCCAGGCGCGGATCCAGAATTTCGTTCAGGGGGGTGGGGGGGGGGGCAAATTTTCAGTGTACCCTTATTTATGAAGCGGTCGATGGCATTAGACCGGTAATATAAAAACAGCGCGCGCGAAATTTTTATAATAGTTAAGAAATGCCTCTGTTTATTTGCATTTTAGAGAAGTTTTAATACTTCGGTCACACTTCAGGAGGGGGGCAATTGCACCCATTGCCCCCCCCCTGGATCCGCGCCTGTGCTCATCAGAGAAATGTTTGCCCTGGATGGGATCGAATCCACGACCCTCGGAGTAGTAGTAGCAGTAGTCAGGAGCGTTAACCACTGAGCCAACAAGTCAGGTACGTGGTGCGGTTTTTGGGGTCAGAGTTCATTCTCATACATTTTCAGTTTCATATCTATCGCATTGAGCACTTCGATGACATTAATGTATTTTTTATAGATGTAACACTTGTTAAAATAAGCAAGAATTACTCAATTAATCACTGCTAATTCCATTATCTTTTGTTAAACAAAAAGAAATCAAACAACTACGTGATCATTATGTTTTAAAACAGTAATATAATATAAATCAATAATATTCATTCATAATAACCTAAATAAAATACTTCCTAAAATAATTGGTTTGTATACAAACATTGCTCAAGAGGTACTTCAACTAATGCTGATTCCTTATAACACGATTACCACCTATTATGAGCGTGATTACATGATTAATATTGTGTAATACTAGTCAGGCCAGGAACAAACTGAGAGGGAGTCAGGGTGTGTCAGTGGCAGTGTTCAGTGAAGTCCACGACGACCGACTCGCGCCACCCGAACAGGAAGTACCCGGTGGCGGAGCCCAGCACCACGGACAGGCACAGCCACGTGTTGTACGTCATAAACACTAACATCAGCATATAGCTCACGAGAACTTGCACCCCATGTAGGACGGTCTGCCACGAGTGCGCTATGCTTATCATTCTAGGCCTGAAAAAAATAATTAAAATTAGGCCGCATTCAAACCAAACGGCCAAAAATCGTGAGCTACTGTATATAAAACAGTTCTGCCCTCATAAGAAAGAAGGCCGCAAAGTATATTGAGTTTCCGTATACTTTGCGGCCTTCTTTCTTATGAGAGCAGAGTTCACTGCTGAAGTTTTTATTCAAAATCGAACTGAAAATACGTTATTTATGTGTATATAAAACAGTTCTGCCCTCATAAGAAAGAAGGCCGCAAAGTATATTGAGTTTCCGTATACTTTGCGGCCTTCTTTCTTATGAGAGCAGAGTTCACTGCTGAAGTTTTTATTCAAAATCGAACTGAAAATACGTTATTTATGTGTGGTCGCTGAATTTTGGCAGTCGGTTATTTTAATGCGTTGGTCATACTGTCACACCTCCGGACCCTGTAGACAATGAGCAGAGCGTCCGTCTAGTGTATACAGGGTGTAAATCTACAGATGCGTCAAATTTTAATCGGGGCTTCTACTCCTGATTCTGATCAACTTTCCCCAAGGAACACATAGTTAAATTGCAAAAAAATTGTTGGACTACCATACTAATTTGGCCGCTCGGCTGATCGATTTGTATTGTATGAAGAGTCCAAAATTTTTTTTGCGATTTGACTATGGGTTCCTAGTTTATCAGAATCAGGAGTAGAAGCCCTGATTAAAATTTGACGCACCTGTAGATTTAAACTTTGTATGCAGGCGCGGTCCCAGGGGGGGGGGGGGGGTCATAGGGGGTCATGACCCCCCCCCTCAAAATCGTGGAAGTGAAACTGCCAAACCTTCTAAAAATAATAAAAACCACGAATAAATCCATCTTACAATTTTTGCACTCGCTCCGCTCGCGCCTTTTTGTATAAACAGAGCCGTAGGTTCTTCAGTTTTGTGAATATTACTGGATACATATTGCATATGCGCAAAAGCAGTTGCTCGCGCTTTCCTTAATGTATGTATAAACAAGAAAGATTAATTGAACAACCTCATAAATTTACTGGAGGGACATGCAAAAGAGAGCGTAAAATTGATAAAACTTCTTAAAAATGCAGGAAATCGTGTTTTATTTTAAAAGTATACATTTTTGCGCTCGCTACGCTTGGACCTTTTTATGCACGCAGGGCTGTGGTTTCTGCTACCTTGTTAATTACTATACTCGAGGAACATGCACAGGAGGGTGTCTTTACATAAAAAATCTTTAAAATGAAGGTATCTGAGATACTATCTGAAAAATCTTTTTTGAGATACTATATCTGAAAAAGATTTTTCAGATATAGTATCTCACCACGACATATATGCTGTGTCGCTCTGCTGATTGGCTACGCAACAACACCGTATTGGATACGAACGAGCACCGGGAGGCGGCAGGCGGCGGCGATTTACGTGAAAAAAGAAATTGTTGGCCGCTCAGCGCACGCATACAGGTTGAACATCATTTTAGCCGACACAATAACGTACAATATTATACCCATATTATTATGCTACAGCGCATTGTCGCCATAGTGTGAATGTAGATGACTGGTGCTCACACTCGGTCGGCGGCTGATAGATAATATAATACGTTTGATGCGAATGCGACCTTACTTTCACATAGTTCTATCAGCAAGTCTATTTATTTAGTAATTGTCTTTATTCAGAGTCTTACCCAAGTAGCACAAAACTATGTTATAAGATACCACATAAGGTCCACATCGCTGACTCAAGCGTTAATAAAGACTTAATAGAGTACACTCGAACGGCAGAAGCTGAATATTACACTTTAGCCTGTATTAGGCACCAGTAAGACACCACTATAATGTTGCAAGCATTATATTGGGTGTAGAAGTCAAAGTTATTCAGCTTTTAGCAATTTTCAGCACTTTCAGCTTTAAAGAGGGCTTTTTGTGGATACAAATTAAGCTATTTTCTGGATAAAAGGTCACAAGTGTGCCCTTTAAATGCGAGCATTATAACAGAGAATACGTGACAACTTTAATGCAAACAGTCATTCTGTGAATTCAATTAACAACGATTTAGTGCCTCAAGCTGTATATTAGGGTGTCCCTTATTTTTCTAAGTTATTATTTTTTAACGCATAGGCTCTAATATTGTGTATTTGACCCTAAAATACTCGGAAATAAATTTTTACCTTATTTGGAGCACTGCAACCCGTGCCGACTTGAGCGGGAACATGTTCATACAAGCCCCTACGCAAGTGCCGCGCGGGCGCGCTCGGTTTGTCACTTACTCTCGGATTGTCGCGTAACTAACACGTAATATTTTATACAGGGTGTTAAAAAAAGTGCGTTTGAAATTTTAAGGGGTTACTCAGAATCAAGTACAGAACCCAGGAAAAATATTGAAAAAATCCGCTCTTCAATTTTTTTTTTCAGATTCTCATACTAAATCTAAATAGAGAATCGAGAATTTGTATGAAAAACTGAAAAAAAAAATGAAGAGCGAACTTTTTCAATATTTTTCCTGGATTCTATACTTGATTCTGAGTAACCCGTTAAAATTTCAAACGCACTTTTTTTAACACCCTGTATTTCGAAGATGTCAGTGGAACTGAGAAGCGCTAAAAACAGTATTTTCTTGGTTAGTGAGGTGCATCACCAAATAACGGGTGTAAAATTGCCGTCTAATCGACAAGTACTCGCAGTTCTATTTTTTTATATTCGCGAAGTGAAACTGACTGTCAATGAAAGCGCAAATCTTGTAATACGGGAGTGTATTATGTTCTGGGAAAAGGCTAGAATACCTACCAAAGCTCTTCCTAACTGTGTGAATAAGCTTGTGGATCTTTATCAAGTCTGGCGAGAGCTTCAAAAAAACCGCAAAAAATCCCTGTGATTTTTTAAACGCCGTGAGGAGGATTTTCTAAAGGATTTGGATAATTTATTTGATATCGCTCACGCTGATGCTCTTAAAAGGATGAAAATTGAAGAAGATAAAATTTTCCTACAAAAGCAAAGAGAGCCAGTGCGCCTTGGTTGCTTGGCAGGTGTAGACAAAAAGTTAGCTGAGAAGGAAGAAAAGGCAAGGCAGAGAAAACTAGAAGAGGAGAAAAGGAGGCTCCAGCAAATGACTTCAGCGAGCTCATTGACATCTTCTACTTCACACAGCTTAAAACCACCACAAGAACTACATGAAGGCCAATTTACCAGCTCTGAAGAAAGCCTGGAGGAACCTTTGCCTGCCACATCTCAATCTGAAAGTTCGGTAACTACTACAAAAAGAGGAAGGAAAGATTTTATCACACCTAAGTTAGTTGCAGCTTTAGACAGATGTCAACTAAGCATAAGAGATTCAGTTTATATAATTCAAGCAGTAATAGAAGCACTAGGTCTTTGTTGCGACGACTATCCAATTAACAAATCTTCTATTCAACGTATTCGAACACAGATAAGAAAGGATAGAGCAGAATCTATAAAATCCGATTTTCAGAATAACGTGCCAGAAGTAGTTACAGTTCATTGGGATGGAAAATTGTTACCCGGCCTAGATGTGAAGTTCTAAAGAGGAACGCCTGCCGATCCTTATTTCCTTTGGAGAGAAGGAGCAACTTCTTGCAGTACCAAAACTAGATAGTTCTTCCGGTAAAGATCAAGCTAAAGCTGTTTCAAACGCGCTTCATGATTGGAACCTTACTGATAAGGTTCAAATTATGTGTTGTGATACAACAGCATCTAATACAGGGCGCATAAATGGAGCTTGTGTGCTTTTGGAACAAAAATTAGAAAGAGAATTATTACTGTTTGCTTGCCGCCATCATGTGTATGAATTGGTCCTCAAAAGTGTATTTGAATCAAAGATTCACCAAGTCACTAGCAGTCCCGATATCCCACTATTCAAAAAGTTTAGAGACAGCTGGAAGAACATTAATCCTGAGGATGTCGAATCATACATAGATTTCGTTAAACAGCATCTTTCTGATGCGACCATTAAGGGATTGCTGACCTTTTTCAAACATGAACTGCAGAAATCCATCGTACGGGACGATTATTGAGAACTAATCGAGCTATCCATTATTTACTTGGGAGGAGATAATGAGGGTAAAATTAAAATTCGTCCTCCTGGCGCAATGCATCAAGCACGATGGATGGCAAGAGCTATTTACTCTTTGAAAATATGTTTGCTGCAGTCTCAATTCAAAATGAGCGTTAAAGAAAAACGAGCATTGCAAGATGTTTGTTTATTTATTGTGGCAATTTATGTGAAGCCCTGGCTCGGATGCAGTTTGGCAGTGAAGGCACCGAATCAAGATTTGCGTTTTTTAAAAACGTTGAAAGACTATGAAAATGTTGACAAAGTAATTTCCAAAGCGGCTCTGAGTAAGTTCAGTCAACACCTGTGGTATTTATCAGAAGAAGTGGTGATATTATCACTCTTTGATGATGATGTTGATGAAGAAACCAAGGCGAATATGGTAACGAACTTAGAAAGAGAAACTGCATATGACTTCGGGAAGCGATATGTTGCATCGAAAGAAGAGATGTCTGCCTCTTTGTATGGTAAGAGGTTTTTTAAAATATTTTAACTGAGTTGTTTGTTCTAAATTTGGTTAATTTTCTTCGAAATACCTACTAATCATATTGTTACAGGGAAGTCGTTGAGCGATGTCGTGTCAGCTAAAAGCAAAAAATGTTTTTCGCGATTAAACATTGATACCAGTTTTCTTGAAGAAAACGTATCTTCGTGGGACCATAATGCAGCTTTCATCGAAGCTAAGAGGAAGGTGTTAAGCCTAAAAGCTGTAAATGACACAGCTGAAAGAGCTGTAAAGCTTATGCAAGACTTTCATGGTTTAATTATCGCAGAAGAGGAACAAAAACAATTCTTGTTACGCTGTGTGCAAGAGCATAGAAAGCTGTATCCAGACTGCAAAAAAGAGACTTTAAAAAAGAAGCACCCTGAATAATTGTATGTAAAGAAAATCACTACACTAGTGTTATTGTTTTTCTTAACCGTTTAAATTTGCCGCGTAATTCACAGAACTTCATAGATGTCATGTTTGACAGTGACATTTTCACAACATGAATGTGAGGTTAAGTAACCTAAGTAAATTAGGAGATACTACAGAGTAAATTTACTGTAAAAGAAATATCTAGACCTGAAATAAAGGCTTTAAATGTTGTTTTTTTGTCTTTACAGGTGAGTGAGTCAATTCTTTATACCTAAGATAAAAGTAGAAAAGCTTTGTATGTTAAACATTTTTTGGTTAATAAAATTTTTGTCTTTACAGAAAAACGCAATTTTGTCTTTATTTCACTCATCAGAGTGTGATGATATTATAAAACAACATTTTCTGCAAACATTTCAAGAGATATGGAGAAGTTGAGGTTTGATTTTGCTGTGAAAACTTCGGCAGATGGAAAATCAAACATTATTTGCATAACCTCAATAGGTACACCTAATGGACAGAGTTTTGATATACCGGCTGAATATCAACCTGCAACTTACCACCAAGTAATTACATCTACTTCAAACTATACCAAGATAAGAAAAACATTAAATAAAAGGCACCAGACAAGAAAAATATGGATAACTCTAACAGATGAGATATCAAAGATATATTTGGATGAAGAACAAAATTTACAATTTAATGATTTTTATCTGGAAGAAATTATGGAAAACACAAATGATAATAAATCTTTACCCAGTGGCTCAAATCAAAACTTGGAAAAACTATTAGAGAAATTACTCGAAGAAAAACAAAGTAAATCTGAAACGCAGAATTTAGGAAAAATTTCAAAGGATTTTATGATTGAGAAATTCACCGGTAGAAATGCAAACGCTTACCAATGGATTAAGGAGTTCAACAAAGAATGTGAACGTTTCCATATTGACGAAGACAAAAAGAAAATTGAAATATTAAAACATTTCCTGGAATATTCCAGTATAGATTGGTACAGTTGTATGTTGATGAAAAATACAGTTGAATCAGAGTGGAAAAAATGGGAGAAAAATTTCTGTGATACATTTGCAAACAAAGGTTGGTCGCCCATCAGATATGCTCTTGCCTTTAAGTATCAAACGGGTTCACTGCTCGAGTATGCACTGAAAAAAGAAAAATTATTATTAGAAGTCAGGAAATCTATCGATACTGGGACACTCATAGACCTTATAGCATCGGGTCTGCCTAATTATCTGACTGACAAAATTGACCGAGAGACCCTACAAGAAACCGAAGATCTTTATAATGAGTTAGGAAAATTTGAACATCTTGTCGGAAAGAATAAATTTGATAAAAGACAATACACATATTCTGATACAAAAAACAAAAAAATTGAAGAGAAGAAACCATGCCAGATCTGTATAACTGAGAAAAAAGGGAAACGATTCCATCCTGAGGAAAATTGCTGGTTTAAAGAAAAAAATCACAAAACAGTTGTGAAAAGTGTTAATAATTCAGAATTAGAAATTGAATTGAATAAGGAAAATCCAAAAAACTAGAGGTACCACCATTAATAAAAGTAAAATTGCTATTAAATGATACATTTCAAGTTTCTGGAATTTATGATTCAGGTTCAAATGTGTCGTTAATTAATGCTAAATTACTGAAAATCAAAGAAAGAGAAGATACAAGTAATAAGCAACCAGCAAACTTGAAAACTATTAATGGTGAGAAGAAAACAAAAGGTATGGTAACATTAAAAATAAAAATTTATAATATTGAAAGAATTATGGATATTTTTGTGATAGATAGTGAAAATTTTCATTATGATTTCCTAATCGGGTTGGATTGCATCAAAAAGTTCAGACTAATGCAAAGTGAAGAATTGAATATTACACAATATAAAAATCCAGAAGAAGAGAAGAAGTTCCTAAACGAAGAGGATATGATAACTAAAGACCCAAATACTAATATTTTAAATTTAAAAGATGTCAAAATTCCTGATGTACTAGGTGACAAAAGAGAAAAAGATGTTTCTTTATACTCTGAGGTATTGAAACAAGAAATTAATTATATAAATAGATGTGAAGTGAACTTCAACGAACATATAAATTTGGATAAATTTGAAATATCAGTAAACCATCTGGATTTACATCAACAAACAGAAATTGATAAATTAATAGGAAAATACAACCCAGTCTTTGCTAAGGATAAATACGACGTCGGCACTGTACGAGACTATGAAGCTCATATAGATTTGATGGTGGATAAATATTGTTACAAACGTCCGTACAGGTGCGCCGCTAATGATAGGAAAGAAATTGAAAATCAGGTATCAAAATTATTACAGAAGAAGTTGATTGAGGAATCCTATAGCCCATTTGCTGCCCCGGTTACTCTGGCATATAAAAAAGAAGATGATAAAAAAACAAGGCTATGTATAGATTTCAGAGAATTGAACAAAATTGTTGTACCACAATCACAGCCATTCCCCTTGATTGAGGATTTAATGGTGAAAACTGTCAACTGTAAATATTTTTCTACTTTCGACATAAATTCGGCATTCTGGTCAATTCCTTTGAAAATTCAAGACAGATACAAAACAGCATTTGTCACACAAGAAGGCCATTTTCAATGGACTTGCCTCCCATTCGGGTTAAAGACAGCTCCAGCAATATTTCAAAGAATATTAAGTAACATAATAAGAAAATACAAACTTTCCGAATTCGCAGTAAATTTCATAGACGACATCTTGATTTTTTCAAAAAGTTTCGAAGAACACATACAACATCTGTCTAGACTACTTGAGGCAATACTAACAGAAGGATTTAGACTGAAATTTACGAAATGTACTTTTGCAAAAGATTACGCCAAATATTTGGGACACATAATAGAAAATAATTCAGTTAGACCTCTCAAAGATTATCTAACCGCTGTAAAAAACTTTCCAGTTCCAGAAACAAGAAAAAATATACGACAGTTCCTCGGGAAAGTCAATTTTCATCATAAGTTTGTACCACACAGCGCAATTATCTTAGACCCGTTACACAATTTATTACGGAAAGATGTAAAATTTATATGGTCCACAGAATGCCAGGAATCATTTAATAAAATAAAAGAATTACTATGTTCAAAACCAATCCTAAAAATATTTGACCCTGAACAACCGATAAAAATTTACACAGATGCTAGTATTAAAGGAGTGGGAGCCGTGTTAAAACAAGAAGATAAAAACGGAGTCAATAAACCAGTAGCTTACTTCTCAAAAAAATTGACAGAAACTCAAAAGAAAAAGAAGGCAATATATCTAGAATGTCTCGCAATAAAAGAAGCCGTAAAATATTGGCAACACTGGCTTATGGGAAAAGATTTCGTGGTATATTCAGATCATAAACCATTAGAAAATCTGAACATCAAAGCTAGAACTGATGAGGAACTCGGCGATTTGACGTATTACTTATCCCAATACAATTTTAAAATAAAATATAACCCGGGACAATCAAATCAAGAAGCAGACTGCTTAAGCAGAAATCCAGTCCTAGAACCTTATGAAAATACTGATGATTTTTTAAAAGTTGTGAATCTAATAAAACTGGAAGAGATAAAAAATGACCAATACACAAATCTAGATTTACAAAATAGAAAATCACAATTTATACTGGAGAATGAAATTTACTACAAAAAGAATAAAAGAAGAAATAAAATAATACTGTCAGAAGGACTTAGCAAAACACTAATAAAAGATGTACATGTTAACTACTGTCACATTGGAAGAACCCAGATGATAAATAAAATAACACCATTCTACACAGCAAAGAATATCTTCATAAACATTAAGCAAATTTGTGATGAATGTGACATTTGTATAAAGAACAAATCCAGGAGAAAACCAAAGTTTGGTTTAATGTCACATTTAGGCCCAGCAACACGCCCATTTGAAATTATATCAATTGATACCATTGGAGGCTTTGGAGGATCACGGTCTACAAAAAAATACTTGCATCTTCTGGTCGATCATTTTACAAGATATGCTTACATTTTGACATCAAGAAATCAGAGCTCAAGTGATTTTATTAAGCTGATAAAAAATGTGACACAAAGCTATAATATTGATATGGTATTAACAGACCAATACCCTGGCATAAATTCTAAGGAATTTAAAAACTTCCTGAAAAAGAATAACATAACAATAGTGTTCACAGCTGTAGACGCACCATTTTCAAACGGGCTTAATGAAAGGCTAAATCAAACTCTAGTCAATAGGATAAGATGTAAAATAAACGAAGGTGACAAGAAAACAGCATGGACAACTGTTGCACAAAAATGTGTAGCAAAATATAACGAAACAGAACATACAGTCACGAAGTTTACTCCAAAATACCTTTTAGAAGGCGAAAATGTGGACATTCTACCACTTGAATTGAAATCAAGGTGCACAAAAGAAGACCTGAAAAGAGACAGGAAGCTAGCCCTTGAAAATTCAATAAAATCTCACAACTATAATAAAAAAATATATGATCTACATAGGGAAGAATATAAATTCGAAGTGGGAGATAGAGTCTTTGTAGAAAACGGAAATCGGCTGAATAGGAAGAAAATGGATGAACTGAGGATTGGACCATACAAAATATTAAGGAAGATCTCTAGCTCAATATATGAAGTTGATACAGGGCACAAGAAGGCAGAATCAAATCTCTACCATATTACGAAACTATCCCCGGTAATAGTTGGCAATTAATCGAACAATTACTTGCAATTGTTCTCTTCAAGGGTGGGAGATGTAAAGAAAATCACTACACTAGTGTTATTGTTTTTCTTAACCGTTTAAATTTGCCGCGTAATTCACAGAACTTCATAGATGTCATGTTTGACAGTGACATTTTCACAACATGAATGTGAGGTTAAGTAACCTAAGTAAATTAGGAGATACTACAGAGTAAATTTACTGTAAAAGAAATATCTAGACCTGAAATAAAGGCTTTAAATGTTGTTTTTTTGTCTTTACAGGTGAGTGAGTCAATTCTTTATACCTAAGATAAAAGTAGAAAAGCTTTGTATGTTAAACATTTTTTGGTTAATAAAATTTTTGTCTTTACAGAAAAACGCAATTTTGTCTTTATTTCACTCATCAGAGTGTGATGATATTATATGTATAATTTTATTTGTTTGTCAATTAAAAGCATTACTTACATTTTTTGTTTCGTCACAATTTTTACCCAAGATATGCATATTAACAACGATCTAGCTACATATCAAGAAATACTCAAAAATAGCTACTTTTATAAAAAAATTGGGACCTTGTCGGCACGGGTTAATATTAACCTGACTTGGGCTGATTAATTGTAGTTGTATAGGCATTTAGTCTGCTAAAAGAGTTAAATAAAATTCTGACTGAATAGTTCAATACATGTGAACAACTATTGACATCTATGGCTGTCTTGTTTGACACAAGAACTACTTGTATCAGCTCGTTGCTAATTTATGTGTCACATGTGAACATTTAATAGCCCATACCATAGTATTTATTTGTGACGTATGTGGTTCACGTTGCTAGTCCGACATTTTCCAATTTATAACCAATATTAAATAATATATTCGATATTTAATTGTTTTGTCTGAGAAATCAAAAACTTAAAATTAGTAATAAACTTTTAATTAAGATAGTTTAAACATCTTACAATAAAATTCTATGTACAAAATATGCAGATTTTATATATTTTTTTTATATTTACAACCCATATTATATAAGAATAAGCATCTAACATATTTGTATGAAGCCTGGTATACCTAAAGTCACCCATCCGGGCCCCACTATGGGAAACTAAAATTTTGGCGGCCAAGGCTGAAACATGGCAATCGACGGAGAATAAAAATACAAAACGAAAATGTTCTTTGATAAATTGTTGAAAGTGATATACTTTCGGAGATACTGAGGTCTGAAAATTTTTTTTTTTTTTAATTTAATCGAAAAAATGCATACTATTGTTCGTTTTCTTTTCACCATTCGATTAATAGTATCTATTTACTCAATTAAAAAATAATTTTCGCAATAATAAAATGTTTATTAAGTAAGAAAGTCATAATAATAATCTCATAGTACTAAATTACAAGATATACTGAACATTATTCTGGTAAACAAATACAAGTTAATCCAGCAGTCAAACTGATCATAAAATAAAATCACAAACAGATGGAAATTGTTTTTTTTTAGTGCCTTTGTTGAGCAGTATGTATATATGTATCGCATCAAAAACATAAAATATGTGAAAATGGAAGCCAAGTTCAATATTATGATATGGTGTGGTTGTCAACTTTACCGAGAAAATAATAATTGAGATCTAAATGGATGCCAAGGTCTGTAGACAATCCTGAAATTGATTTATAAGAACGTATAACATTCTTAAGTAAATTTAAAACACAATTTCTTGTTTTTTACTGCTACAACAATGTTTGCTATTTAAAAGTATGACTTTCTAAATTTAAATAGTAGAATTATTTACACAAAGCAAATAACTTATGATCTGTTTAACCTCAACTTTGACTTGGCTTTTTTTTTTGGACGTTAAAATCTATACCAACCGTTTGAGCCGTGTTTATAAAATTTTGAGTACTCGTTTATCTAGAGGGTCTTACTACATAAACCAAATTTGGTGTGTTTATGTTGAATAGATGTTGAGTTATGAAGGTGGCAAAAGTGGCTTCAAATGGTTCGTGTAATATTACACACGGAGCGGACTCGCCAGTTCTTTTCTTCTGAACTTGGCTGGACACGCTCCCGCGTGTCTAGATAAAGTACTAAGATTATGGTATCTAAGAGGTATATTTGTTACAAAGTTACCAAAATAACAATCATGTCACAAGTGTTTTAAACACTGTCTGACTCCACAGATAAATGTGTATCTGGACGACGCACAACATGGTTTTCGTGGTAAGCGCTCTATCAACACAAATCTCATTAACTTTGTAGATTATGCCTTATGTGAAATGGATGCCAGTAGACAGGTGGATACAGTCTATCTGGATTTCAGGAAAGCATTTGATCTGGTTGACAATGACGTATTGCTTCGCAAATGTTCCTCCTTCGGCTTCAGTCCTAGGTTACTTAGTTTCTTAGCAAGCTATCTACGAGACCGCAAACAGTATGTTCAACTGGCAAATTACCAATCCCATGAATATTTCACGCGATCTGGTGTAAGCCAGGGTAGCACTTTAGGACCTATACTATTTCTAATTATGATAAATGACCTGCCACAAATAGTTACTAATAATACTAAATGTTTAATGTTTGCTGATGACGTCAAACTGGCACAGTCTGTGGGCAGTTGTGCTGATTGTCATAAACTTCAGTCCACTCTTGATGGTGTATCAAGCTGGTGTGAAGAAAACCGATTGTGGCTTAACACCGATAAATGTAAAATAATATCTTTTTCGCGGTTACGTAATCCAGTGTCAGCTGTTTACACTATTTCCTCGGGTCCATTGGAGAGAGTCGACAAAATACGTGACCTAGGTCTGACACTTGATTCAAAACTAGACATGCATGAGCATATAAACTCGATATGTAAGAGTGCCAATAAGACTTTAGGTTTTATTATGCGTACTGCGGCCCAATTTCGTGACATAAGAATAGCAATTTTGCTATATAATTCGTACGTCCGCAGCAAATTGGAGTTTGGATCAGCTGTTTGGGATCCCAAGGAAATGAAGTACACCGTATTGATTGAACGTGTGCAACGTAAGTTCGCTCGCTATCTATACAAACGGTTATTTGGATACTATCCATTTGTTTTAAGTAGTGCATTTGTTTTAAGTAGTGTAAGTCTGGAAAGTCTAGAGCTCAGACGGAAGACCTCTCTTCTTGTGCATTACTATCAGATCCTCGGCCGTAAAATAGACAATCCACATGTGCTAAGTGGTCTGCGGCTCTTTGTACTTCAAGGATATACGCGAGTAGGCACCAGGCGGCGCCACCGGCTCGGCTATTCGTTGCACTCACTGGCGTGCGCACGCAGCAAGCTAGTAATGCTCCCACAGCGAGAGCTATTACACTTTTAAACGAATTTACAGACCAGGTTCAAAGTGTGGACTTATTTTTTGATAGCCAGAACATATTTTTTAAAGCTATATGGTTACTTATTAACAATAAACTTTGTCTAGAAATAACTTAATCTAACATAAGTTAACATATATATAATTTTTTATCTTGGAAGGCGTCTTAGTGTTAAACTGTAAGCCTTCTAATGAATTGTAATAAATAAATAATAAAAAAAATTTAAAATAGCAGCAGTTTTATACAAATCTAAGGCTTCTAACAATTATATTAACTACCTTCAGTGTTCATCGTTTAGAATGACAGAGAAACCATAGACGATTTAATAATAACGGCATTAGGTACCTATCAAATCGCCCAAGCGAGATCATATTATGGGGACACATGAAACGAAACGGTGCTTACAACATCCAAGTATGTAGAGGAGGTGATCTCAACTTATTTCCAGAAAATATGTGGCTTTTGCGTATATATTTTGTATACATATTATTAGATAATAACAGAGTAGGGAGGGAAAAAATTAAACAGCAGTATTGTTCATGTATAGCGGGAAGAAGGACCTTAGGATGTTGTTCCCATGTCATGAGCATCATTTGGTTCATGGCATGGGCGCGACACCAGGAAACATTGCCAGCGTTACCTGCACTATTTTCGGAATCAATTTTTGTAAGGCATGATATTGAAAATGAAGCAAATGATGAATTATAATAAGAATAGTTCATTTCTTGATTCCTTGTCGCTCAGCATCGCACATAATTATGTGTATATCTCGTTGTGATTCTAATTAGTGATCAAATGACTGTATTTGTTTTGCTATGCTATGCTAAAACTGTGTAACTACATAGTTAATATCATAAAAGTAATTGTTAGAAGTAAGGATTAGATTTGTATAAAGATGATTTTAACATGTTATTTAGGTAACTTTGTAACAAATATACCTCTTAGAAACTATAGATCTTAGTACCTAGTACCTACCTACTACCAACGAAGCCAATCAAAAAACAATTTCCATTAGTTTGTAATTTTATTTTATAATCGGTTTGATTGGATTAACTTCTATTTGTTTACTAGTATAATGTTCATTATATCTTGTAATTAAGTACTATATCTTCTTATTTTCGTGTGGAAGTGTCAGTTCCCTTATAGTATTTTTTGCCAATACTATTATGAGATTATTATGATGACTTTCTTACTTAATAAACATTTTATTAATGCGAAAATAGCTTTTTAATTGCATACAAAGATACTATTAAACGAACTGTGCAAAAAAAAACAAGGACTCGTATGTATATTTGCGAAGGATTATATTTGTATTAAAATAATTTTAACATGATTGTTTTTTAGGTAACTTTGTAACAAATATACCTCTAAGATGCCATAATCTTAGTACCTTATGCATATATACATACTACTCAACAAAGGCACTAAAAAAACAATTTCCATCTGTTGTGATTTTATTTTATGATCAGTTTGACTGCTGGATTAACTTGTATTTGTTTACCAGAATAATGTTCAGTATATGTATCTTGTAATTTAGTACTATATGAGATTATTATGATGGCTTTCTTACTTAATAAACATTTTATTATTGAAAACGAAGACTAGTATGCATTTTTTCGATTAAACTAAAAAAAAAAATATTTTCAGACCTGAAATTATTCGAAAGTATATCACTTTCGACAATTTACCAAAGAACATTTTCGTTTTGTATTTTTATTTATAGTTTATTCTCCGTCGATTGCCACATGGTTCAGCCTTGGCCGCCAAAATTTTAGTTTCCCATAGTGGGGCCCGGATGGGTGACTTTAGGTATACCAACGAGGTTAGATGCTCTTTCAAATAAACATTCATATTTTGAGAGCGCGTGAAATTTTTGTCTAAATATGTATGGTATATGACAATAAACTTACTTTCCCAGTATTTCGCGCATGAATAAAAAAATCCAAAGCATTGCTTAGGTACCGCAAATAATGTAATTCCTCCTAACAACACTGTTGCGCACAACATTGAAAATAATAACTAACAGGGATGGAATGACGTGATTTGCAGATGACGAAGTTATATTATTTCACAATTTCGCCAAAAGTGCACTTTCACCTGTATAGAAGCCTAAGTAGGTACGTTTTATTGCTTTGTACTGAATAATAATAATAATAATAATAATATCTTTATTTGCAACAAATTTTTAAATACAAAAACAATTTGAGCCCTGATATCCACACTAGGATGCCCTGTATTGTGGATATCAGTCTCTTCCGCCTTAAAGTACACAAAAAGTAATTATCCTAGAACAGTTCATTTATTATTTCACATTAAAGGTTGTGTTAAGGTCGTGTTACAGTAAAAGGAGTGAGTGGTGTGAGTATGTGTGTGTGTGTGTGTGTGTGCGTGTGCGCGTGTGTGTGTACGCATGTGTGTGTGTACGCATGTGTGTGTGTACGCGTGTGTGTGTGCGCGTGTGTGTGTGTGCGTGTGCGTGTGTGTGCGTGTGCGTGTGCGAGTGCGTGTGTGTGTGTGTGTGTGTGTGTGTGTGTGTGGGTGTGTGTGTGGGTGTGTGGGTGTGTGTGTGTGTGTGTGTGTGAAAGAGATATATTTTTAGCGTCACAAGCGTGTATTTTGAGAATAGTTTAATGTTTCTTAGCCATGATATGTTCCGTCTCCATGTAGTTTAAGTTAAGGAGGTAATTTTTAACTTTACACTTACATAGATGCCTGCTGTCGTTGAAGATATTCAGTTCTTTGTCTAATTTACTGTAAAGGAAAGGAGCGAGATGTTTGTAATGTCTTTGTGCAAAGTCAGTTCGTGTCCTTGGGAACTCCCATTTTCTATGACGTTGAGAGCGAGAAGTTACAATATTGAGGAGGGATATTTTATGAAATTTAAGAATTGTTTGTATTATGAAGAGCTGCCGGACTGTAAGGTATTTACACTCTTTATACAGGAGCTCAGTGGAGTAGCGATACGGTTTTTTGTGAGCAACTTTGATTATGGAACGTTGAGCTCGTTCCAGCTTTATAAGGTAAGTTTTACATGCAGCTCCCCAAGCAGTTACACAATAGGTTAAAAGTGACTGACATAGTGCCGTGTAGATAAGGCTTGTAATTTCTGATAATGCCAAAGTCCCTAGCTTTTTGAAGCTGTACAACAGTTTTCTCATTCGGCTGCAAAGGTTATTTATGTGGTATTGCCATGTTAGGTTTTGGTCAAATTCAACTCCTAAGTATTTGATACTGTTTACTCTTTCCAGAAGTGGGCAGTTACAATTAGTGTCCTCTTTTTTACAGCAGTGAAGAGTGACTTGTGTTGTTTCACGTGGAGCTGTTTTTTCAGTTATACGAAATGCTACATATTTGGTTTTGTTAGTATTCAAGGTTAAAAGGTTATTTTTAAGCCAGGTGGATACATCACGCAGCCCCTCCTGAGCTACCTCAACAACCTCTGCCCAAGATTTTGCTCTGAAAATTATAGCTGTATCATCAGCGTAGGCCAGAAGCTTAGCTTGTTTGAGCAGCTTTTTACAGAGGTCGTTGACGTAGATCAGGAAGAGCGTCGGACCAAGCACGCTTCCTTTTGGGACACCATAGGTCACCTCACTATAGTCACTGGATAGACCTTCTAGGCAAATACGCTGCTTACGTTGTGATAAGTATGATATGAACCAATTAAGTGCGATACCCCGAATGCCAAATGCTTCAAGTTTTTTGATAAGGATCGGTCGGGAATAACAGGTAACACCTTTAATCAGCCTATATTCAGCTCTTAGGGTGTCTGTTCCTCTTTTTAATGCTTATTTAATGCTAATATAAAGCTATGAATTCACTTAATCAGCTAACAGCTGTACAATTTGTGCCCAAATTAGAGTTCAATCAGCTGAGGATGCGCTGCCTACGCTGTTATTCAGCAAGCTTATACAGCTAAATTTTCCAACGTGGACGGTATTTGATATACAGCACTTTTGTGTTACTTGAGTATGTACATACTACTGAAATTTAAATAAAGATGGTTCGAATTCCGTTTGTATTTCCTGTAATTAATTAGTGCCTATTTCAGATAAGTATAAAACAACTATCAGTATTTCCCTTATCAAGCACTTTTAACACGTGTAGTATACCTACACTTACAACTATTCGAATTACATAGTCTTTTCATTGGTTTTATAGGTACTAAAACGGTACGTAATAAAACGGTCATTCATTTTTTTTCACACAGAGATTACACAGTCTTTCGTATCGAAAGTTATTATTATTACTGGATAGGATACCTGGTGGGCACAAGCGAAGCGAGTGTTTACGTCATCAGGTGGATATTATACAGGGTTACTTTTGGACCCCCCACAAAAACTTCACAGTGGCTTTTACACATGAAACTGAGCAACTTTCCCCAAGTAACCAATGGTCAATTCGCACAAAAATTTTTGGATCTTTGATACTAATTTGATTACATGATCGGCCTGTTTGGTATGGAGATGCTCAAAATTTTTTTGCGAATTGACCATTGGTTATTTGGGGAAAGTTGCTCAGTTTCATGAGTAGAAGCCACTGAGAAGTTTTGGTGGGGGGCCAAAAATAACCCTGAACTGCTACAATTTCCAGGTTTTCCGAAGATCTTTAAGGAACCCATTTAGGAAATATTGTACTTACATCTTCATCATCATCAGCTCTAAAAAGCCCACTGTTGGACATTGTGTACCTCGAGTACCACCTCTAAGGCATGCTACTTATAACTGTTATATCTTCGGCCATGCGCATCCAACATTAACACTACGTTTCCCTAAACGCGTGGTCATACTCATGAGTTAGTGAGAAGTTCAAGATTTTGAGATCAGGAGCTTCGTGTCTACTAAGTCCACCACCTTTTCTCCCACGCGTAATAAATACTCGTCTTTTTTTTTGAGTAGTAAAATTCTGATTAAGCTATATTTTTTTAACTGAATTACATATTCTGTCTGAGAAAAGTATTATACGATAGTTAAGAATAAAATATTCAAGTAATGAAAAATTAATGCTTATTTTTCTCTCTCATGTTAATGTTTCTTAATAAGAAATAGTAAACTCATTTAATTCAAGTGAGTGAGGGAAATACATACACATTCCTTTCAAGGGCATGTGGCACGGGCCTGAAACAAAAGAGAATTTCAAGCTTATTAGACTCAACTGTATCTAATTATTCGTTTACACTATGATCCATAACGAACTCGTTTTGTTACGTTTCATATCTATTTACAAGTATCTACATATTTAATAAGCCCACGTAACCCCACTGCTGTGCTGGGTATAGGCTACAAGAAGAGTCTTGTTCACGCCATTTTTCTTAGTCCCTCAACTGTATGTATTATCCAGAAACAACAACGTAGAGTAACCTGCCAAGCGTAGCGATTACAGCAAAACCACAAAATCATTTCTATCGTTTTTAAAACGACAAAACCGGCCCCTAGTCCCCGGCGGCCCCGCTATTCCTGACTCTAGTAGCAGTCATGGTAACGGCGGGACAGGAGGTGCGAAGAGTGTTATTAACAAGTTTTACTGAGTCTAGCACGGAATGCAGGGTCAGAATTTAGGAAATGTATATACTTATAGATTGCTTACTGTATGACGCGCGGATCGTCGGGGGCGCATGTATTGGCGACACCCTTGTCTGGGGCGGCTACCGCGCAATACTGCAGTCCCGCGTACGTCTTCCATAGCAGGTGTTTCCTATAATATTTCAGCCTAAAAAGAATTGTATAATTTAGAAATAACATCAGATCTTTAATTATTTTTAGCTGAAAGCAATGGAATTAAATTAATGTTCTCGTTTCAGAACTTTATCTAAGTACATTTAAATAATTGCACTAATGCTAATACTGATAAGAAATAAGTTATTGAAGAAAAATTGTTACAAATACGCGAATAATTGTTACCCTTCATAAAGTAGAGCCATAAGAAATATAGCAATGAATGATCCAACAAATTCTCCTGCGCTTGCAATTGTCCACCATGAGAACAGTACTGTTTCGTGGTATCCACCATGAAACTGAAAAACAAAAATACACTGGTACAAACTGATCAATCTAATATAATAATAATCTTGGGTGCTATTTATAACAATACTAGGCCACTATACAGGTGTTACAAAAAGTGTGTTTGAGATTTCAAGGGGTTACTCTGAATCAAGTTTTTATACTTGATTCAGAATGGTATAGTTGATACAGGAAAAATATTTAAAAAATCCAATCTACAACTTTTTTTTTGTTTTCTATACAAATTCTTGAGTCACTATTCAGATTTAGTATGGGAATCTGAAAAAAAATTTGAAGAGTGGATTTTTTTAAATATTTTTTCTCAGGGTTCCATGATATACAGGGTGTAAGGGACAGGTTTCCGAAAACTTTAAGGGCTTCGTTTCCTGAAAAAGTTTTTTGTGGAAAGTTGTTCAGTTTCGTCTACTGAGCAATTCCTTTAAGTTTTCGGAAACCTGTCCCTTACACCCTGTATATCCTTGACATATTATATCATTGATATATATCGGATATATATCAAAAATGGATATATATCGGCATACAGGGTGTTGTTTTGGTCGACAACGAGCTTTTCAGGGGTGATAGTATACATGATACTGATGCCGACAATAATATAAAAATGGTACCTTAAATTTTCTTAAGAAAATCTTAGAAAATAATTATTTGTGGTATCCGTGTTTCCTTGCGTAACGTATTTTAACAATGAATGGTTGCGAAACAACGAGGTGAGGTGTGCGGGGGTGCGCGAGGGGCCCCGGCTGCGGTAGCGGCCGCGGCGGCGCGAGCAGTCTACCGCGTGCCTCCGCGCCGAAACTGCATCTCATTTTCTCAGCGAGAGCAAGCGCCTCTGCGCGTGAACTTACGCTACGGGCTACGACTATGATCAGGAACAAGTCTTTATTCAATAATCGTGAACTGAGCGAAGTAGATTTACATTTCGTGTGGTGTAAATCAAGTGGACTGTGTGAGATTTGGATTGACATTGCGCCGCCGTAACGTGTTACACAATAAAAACATTATTATTTACAAACTCCGCAAATCGTGTACTTCCAAAAAACATCCCATACTAAAGGTAGAGCCTAAAGTAGACAAGAGTTCAAGGAAGAAGCTATCTTGGAATACTTCTCCCGACAGCCACGTTCATGTAAGTGTCATTGACCTTTTTGTAGGAAAATACGTGAATGAGCCGGCCGTCATTGACTGACTGCGCCAACATGCGTTTTGATAATTTTGGGAAAATTTGTATGTCATTTTTTCAGTAGAATCAATTTATTAAAAAAAATATTATAAGTATACTCAGAACAAGTATTTTTTGTACTTTCACCCTTAGAAGGCCGTTGCCGACCAAAACAACACCCTGTATATTATAAATATCGGATATTTTGATATTTATTATAAATATCGGATATTTTGATATTTATTATAAATATCGGATATTTTCGAACCCGTTTTTTATATATTCTATACTTCATTCTGAGGAACCCCTTCGAAGCACTTTTTTGCTCTGCAGGTATCACAAAGGGACCTTATTTTAATAATGTAACGCCAATACAGGTACCTATGGAATGCAAAAAAATATTATGAATTACAAAAATAAATAAGTGAAACTTTTCAAAAAACTTTGTATTCACTAAACTTACAGTCATCGAGTCCATAGAATGTGAAGAATGCATAGCATGGGTCGAATGATCATGGTCGTGAGACCGCACAGTGTAGTCACTCAGATCACTTACATTGAAACTAATCTGAAAATAATTAAAAAATACATGGAAGATTTTTTACTCTTAAACTGCAAAATGGATTTGTATGAAATTTGGCAGCAAGATAGATTAAGCATTGCATTAACACATAGGTAATAAATTGTTATCTTGGAAACATTCATGCTTTATCCTGTAAAAATTTGGAATTCCCTCGGAAAACACATGGGTACCTAAAAATAATGAATAAATATCCAGGACAAATCACACAGTCATCTGGCCCCAAACTAGGGGTACCTGTATTATGGGAACCAGAGACTGATATACATACATAGACAGGTTTAAATGGATACATCTACTGACTGATATAATACACCCAGACACAGAGCAAACAAATCTGGAATATTTGCCCTGGGTGGGAATCAAACCCACGACCAAACAATAATGTAACTTGCAAATAAGGCAATGTCATTTATGCTGAGCTACTCAACTGACTCCATTGTTTGGCAAAGAGTTTAGATACAGCGCGGGTAACAACATAGGATATTATTATCCCAAAAAACTCTACATCCTAGTGCTGCGCTACTTTAAAAACTATATCTACCAGTGGCGGCGTAACGGGCGGGGGGGGTGGTTGAATATCAGGGTTCGAAAATATCCGATATTTATAATAAATATCAAAATATCAGATATTTTTGATATATATCCGATATTTTCGATATCTTTGATATTTTTGATATTTATCAAAATTACGTACTAATTTCAATTTCTTACTTTAATACATGATTTTAGAAATAGCTTAATTTAAAATGTAGGTATATGTTTGATAATTTGAAGATTTTTATTAAACTAAAGCGTATCACACACTACGAATATAATATATCTTATAGCTCGTGCTATAATATATATTATATTATAAGGGACCACACACTGCGAATATACTATAATATATCGCAAGTACGTCATTCTATCGGCAGCCGTCTCGAGAGTCGCCGGTTTCGTTGTTTATACAGCGTGTTCCGTTTTACAATGAAGCACATGCAAAATTCACTTCTGCTTGATTTAATTGACAGTTCGTCAGATGATGACTGGGACAGTCAGTTCAACATTCATGTTGCGTGTATAAGTAAAAACCGTAAGATCTGGATAGAAGACCATATAAAAACCAGAACCCAGCATGGACTTAGGGCATTACGGTATTGGACTTTTGTGGAAAACCGGTATTATTTCGGGATCCCGGTTTTGCGGTATTTCGGTTTTAAGAAAATTTGTAGTTAAGAATTCAAAGAAAAAAACGGTATATTTGTATTATTTTTTATATTTAGCATGAAAAATTCTTAACATTTAAATAAAAATTAAACTTAGAAACTAAGACTGAGAACGAGCCTGCTGAAAATGTGTCCGAAGGAAACAAAGGGCGTCCAATGTGGTATCGCTTAGGGAGGATCTAATTTTGTTACAGATGTAACTGGCCGCTGAAAATGCTCTCTCCGACTCCACACTCGTAGGAGGAACAGATAATAACCGGTTATAAGCGTCGTCTAAAAAACGGCCCCTGTTTCCACCGTTTTCGTACAACGCCATTTCTATTCTTATAATTTTTTTAAGGTCTTCTTTTTCCGCTTCTTCATTACAACCTTCGTTTTGTTGCAGTCGTGTTATTTTATCTCCTTTTAATGTTTTTTTAATTTCTCTATTAAGTTGTTCTTCAACAGAATAAGTTTCACTGTCACTAGAACTCGTGTTTGAAATGTCTACCTTTTCAGCCATATTTAAGTTGCCCGTAATAGTCGTGTTCTTTGGTGCATGAAAACGTTGAATGATCTTGTAAATTTCTAGGCCTAGATCGGCTAGATCGGACTTATGGCCTGGCGAAAAACAATCCTCAGTACCGCTAGCTGATATCTCCTTGAAGTATTTTTCTGGGCTATGAAGATATTGGAGTACTAGAGTTTCTTGAAAGAGACGTCTTTCGAGAATTCGTTTACTTAAAGATTCTGCAAGAAGTGTAGACAAACTTGTGTTTTGACTGCGCAATTTCTTCATCATAAACTTGAGAGCTGTATCTGCAGTTATGAGGGTGGCATCACGTCGACAGAGTGCTTCAACGGTAATCTTAATGACATTCAGGCTTTTTTCCACAGCGTTTAATACATCCACCTCCTCTTGACTTAACTTTATGTCTGAATTCATATCAATAAGCGCTTTAGATACGCACGGTCTTAGTCTATTAAAGCGTTCTATCATGGATGCCATGCTGGACCAGCGAGTTTTGCAATCCAGAATTAAAGCAAGTTCTACGCCTTCTTGTTCTTTGACATGTTTTTGTAGATAGATGTCATTTTTTGTCGGTGATTTTGTAAATATTTTGATAACATCACGCATTTTTTTAATGACATTTTTATAATTCGGGCACAATGAACGGGATGTCCGTTCATGGACGATCACAAATTCTCCTTCTGTATCAGCATCACTATCATTGTCACTGTCGTCAGAATCGTCAGAAACTTGGTTTCTTGGTTCTTGTTCTTGGACTTCCGGCTGGTGAGGATTTTTAGAGTAAAGGACATCTGTTACTCCCAGATGAATACCGTGTGCTAGACATACTTGATGAAAAGCGCTTATACTCCTACCAACTTTACACATAACGCTAGCACCGTCAGTTGTAATCGCAAAAATGTCATTGTCTAATGACAGTTCAAATTCAGAGAGCTTCTTATTCAAAAGCATGATACACGTCTCCGCTGGCATAGTCGAATCAATCCTGGCTAAACCAAGATTTTTAAATTGAGATCCGTCTGAAAACTGAGCTCCAGTGTGAATATTTATATTGATATAGCGGCGATTCCTCGTTGAGGTCCATTCATCGAATGTCAATGAAAATGTTTTACCAGATTTACCCATTACTTTAATCTCTGAAACTAGTCGTGTTTTCTCTTTTTTGCTGTAATTCATAACGATATTTTTAATTGCGTTTGGACTTTTTGGCAAATCATTATGGCCTGCTTTTTTAAAGAGCCTTCGTAAATCATCTGATGTACAAAATTTTGCAAAGGGGATCCCGTCTAAAGCAGCCATCCTACTTACAGTAACTTCAGTACTCTGAGAACTTTGAAAAAAATGCGTTATTTTCCTTTTTTTTGAATCGGTAGATTCAGTTGGTCCTGATGAAATGCATTCAATTGGCGAAGAAGCTGGTTGAACTGCTTGAGCCTGAGAAGACGTAGAAGGCTCTGACGTATCAGATGATTTCTCAGCTTTAAGGTCAATTTTATGAACGGTTTTTAAATGGACTCGCAATCCTGATGTTGACCCACCAATGCATTTGATTATTTTTTGGCATAAGTTGCATTTACCAGATTGCGCATCTTCCGACCGCAGAAAATAGTACCAGACGGACGATTTGTCACAGCACTTGTTTTCGTATTTTTTGAACTTCTTCATGATATTTTATTAATATCTAAAACAAAAAGACAAATTATACAATATTTGAATAAAATTACAATTGGGAACGCACTACATGAAAACTAAAAAAAATCTATTAATTGACTTTCGTACACCATCTTCAGGCAGAAATTTCTGCCTGAAGATGGTGTACGAAACCGGTCGCTAAATAAGGAGTTTCATTTTAATTTAGTGGAATAAGTGTAAAATCCTACCAAAATGAGTGATATTATGTTCCACCAAGAACCAACAATCAAAAGTGTCACCTATCTATTAATTGAATTATATTAATTAGTATATTTATTAGTGTATAAAAACTTTTTCGTTTTCATGAGTACTACTATTTGGAAATACTGGTAGTGCCAAAGGGTTTTTTCTCTCCCGTGGCACTACTAATTCCAGTTGGCTCATAAGACTTCGTTCCATCCATCCGTCATGACTTGTGGATAAAAAAGAAACACACAGCCAAGGCAACTTTTTTTGTGGTAGGTAAAATAAGTAGCTAGCAGTTCATACCGCAACCACCTCACCTATCTTTCCTTTCTTCGTCCATTCAGCACTATAAAATTTTTCACATTGTATGATAGTAGGGTCACACAAAAAAATAGTTTAGAATTAAATATTTGCTTACCTGACTTGAAAAAGACGTCAGTATTTTTTACTCACTGAATTTGGTTTGTTGTCTACTTTTAAAATCTGATAACAATTTTATAATCTATTTATTTTAATGAAAATTACAAGTAAGCAAGTAATGAATGGAGTGTTCTTTACTCAGAGAGTGAGGGGTTTTATCTTCCAAAAAGGCAGAAATATACGGTGTCCAAATAGCAACGTAGGTTTATTTATTTATAAATCAGTGTATTTCGTCAGTGTCTTAAATTGGTCGCTTAATAAGCCTTGAATAGTTAATGATGAATGGGGGAATTCCCGCATCAATAAGACCGTTCCACACGGTCGCGAACTAAAGATTCATTGAACATTCACTGGTTGTGCTCGTGCATTATCGCGCCGTGAATTATAGGGACCTTCCGAACGGACATGGACGAAGCTATATGTATAAGACAAGGATGTAACTTTTGTATTCTTGTCTAACCTGTAGCTTTTTACCCGTCGGTTGGGAGTTGGGAAGGTGCAGTTGACGACCGTGTGGAACGAGCTCAACTTTCTATAGTGTTGTCAAGTAAAAACGAAAGTTGCCAACATTTATATTTAGTTTTCTACCAATACCGAAAACCGGTTTTTTGCTAGTTCAATCCCGGTGTTCAGAAATAATGTGAAACACCGGTATTACCGGTTTTTCGGTATTACCGAATACCGGTGTTCATGTCCTAAGCATGGTGAATTCAATCTCTACAAAGATCTGTCTGAAAATAAATTTAGTATTTATTTTAGAAACCCAAGAACTAAATTTAATGAACTTCACGATTTAATAAAAGAAGATATAAGAAAAATAAATACACACTTGCGACAAAGCATCTCTACAGAAGAGCGACTTGCTATATGTTTAAGGTGAGTAAAAAAAAAGGTATATGTAGTAAATCATGATATACAGGTGTAACAGAAAGGTGTGATAATACTTCAAGGTGGGCTTTTACCCATCAAACTGAACAACTTTTGTTCTACAACTTTGTTGAAATCGCAAAGAAATTATCGGACTTTTCATACAAACTTGGTTCGCCAGCTGATCGTTTTTTTTTTTATTTTTTTTTTATGGCAGAGGTGGCAAACGAGCAGACGGATCACCTGATGGTAAGCGATTACCACCGCCCATAGACACCCGCAACACCAGAGGAGTCACAAGTGCGTTGCCGGCCTTTGATATAGGAGTACGCTCTTTTCTTGAAGGTTTGAATGTCGATTTGTATGAAAAGTCCAAAAAAAATTTTGCGATTTGAACAAATGTTGTAGAACAAAAGTTGTTTCGTTTGATGGGTAAAAGCCCACCTTGAAGTATTATTGAAGTATTACAATATATCCTATGTCAATCTTTGCATCAAGACAAATCTAAAGACTTCTCTCAAGCTTAAATCTATTAAACCGTTTAGGCTACAGCTTGCCAAAGAAATAAACACTCGAAAACATAACCTTCCTTCTGGCACAGTCGGGTAAAAATCATCAACCTGTTGCAGACGTGAAAGAAACACAAACAAAAAAGTCATTTTCGCATTTATACTATTTTTAGTTTTAATTAGTAATTAGTAAGAATTACAACATGCTGTAGTTTATCTTAAAATAAAATCGCCAAGTATGAAATATATATTTCTATAGCCGGGCGATATATCCGTATCGCTCGGATATATCCCGCGAATCGGCGTATAGTCGGGCGGTAAAAAATATATATTATCTTAGCAGTGTGTGGTCTTCCATACAATTTGTACGTGAGCGATCGGTGGGATATAATATATATTTTACATTATCTTCGTAGTGTGTGATACGCTTTACATTCAAATTTAATACTCTGATATGTTTTTTCGAAATAACTGAATCTAAAATGTATATTTTACTATTGCAAATTTGAAGATAGTTAATTAAACTAAACTTATTTATTTATTATTGTGATAATCATATCTTTATTCTTTGCATTTGGCACATTCATTCGTAAGAAGCAGCTCTTAGAAGCTAGGAAAATATAAATATCAATATTGATATATATCAAGCATAAATATCAATTGATATATATCATGATATATATCCGATATATATCAATTGATATATATCATGCGAACCCTGGGAAATATACATTCGAATCCATGTTTACAATATATACGTTCAAAATATATAAAATCAAAATATACAACAGTTGAAATAACTATCAGTCAAATTCCATAAAGTACGTTTCCGAGATTGGTCGGATTATATAGTATCAAAATGCATATGTTCACAATTTATAAGTCGAAAATATATACATTTAGAAATTATGATGGTCACATAGAATGGATACGACAGTGTCCATTACGCCAGCGGAATGTTGTAGCTAAAAAGGATGTGAGTATAATAGGGAATTAGAGCATCATTAGGACTAATTGTGCGCCAGCAGCGGAATTTGTGCGTCTTACAATTTCGGAGATATTCATAAACAACCGATTCCGCCAGGGTAACGTTCCCTCAGCGGGGTAATTTTGAAAAATACGGTCTAGCTCATAACAAAGTACATGACTGAGTAGCTTTCGTCGTGTTATAAATGTGCGCAAATAGCGGAATTTGTGCATCTTACGGTTTTCGAATTATTCAAGATTCCGCTGCAGTAACGTTTTTGTGTTTTCTGTATCTCGAAAACGGCTGATAGAAGAAATGTAAAAAAAACCACTAGTACACCTTAATTTGTACGTAATTTGAGCAATGTTAGTTTTTTGAAAATTATAATGTTTTTTAGTAATTAATTTGTTTAGAAAATCAGGAAATTCTAATTTACAAGGAAACGAGTGAAGTTGCAATCGAATAAAGAGCACTCAAATATTCCTCTAGTAGACCCTAATAATGTCTGCAATTGTGGATTGTATTATACAGTCAATTAGTGAGATATACCATTTAATTACGAAATTAAGTTAGAGAAATTTTAAAGATTGAATTCAGTGCTCCCATAAGACTATGTAACATGAAATTTTACATAAAATTAGAGCGTCCTGATAGCAAGCTTTCCTGTAAGTTTCAGCTTTGAATAACGTTGATTTAAAAAGATTTACCCAAAAGAAGAAATAACGAACATTTTCCCTATAACCCGACCAAATTAGAATGTATACGAGAAAGCGGCCGCCCCATACAAAAAGGTAACCTTCCTAAATTGGTAGCATACAACCAGAACTAATTGGACAATTAAGCAGAAAAAATTTTGTTATGATGTTTATAAATGTTTTATTATTTGGCGTCGTATTTAAATTAACTAAAATCGGGTAACATCGACAAGTTGAACAACAAACCTTTTGATGTATCGGCATAAAACTCAAAATGTTTAAGTATTACACATGCTTTTAAATCGTCAATATTTTTTCTACCTAGTACCATAGAACAAATACCATACCATAGAATAGCATAGAAGTAATTAGTACTTTATTACCTCTATGAGTTGAGGTATATTTCTCACAAAGCAGATATAATCATATCAATGCTCTGTTAATTTCTGATCAAAGTGTTTATCTTATCGCTCTGAACTGAGCTGCGCTCCTCGCACAGGTAGCCCCCGGGGCACGGGCACAGGGAATGAGCTCCCCCCCCTCGCACGCGTTCCCGTGTTTTCGAAACCCGTCCGCCCCGCAGTGTGACCATTTGTGGCAGATTTGGCTACTAAATTTTAACTCTGGCAGAATAAGCTGACGATTTAAAACAGTGTCAGAATTTGGCAGTTTTCAAAGAAATTTTATTTTTTAAATAGCAATAGAAAAGTTATATTTTTTTTATGACTTGTTTGCTAGAAAATAATTTTAATAAAGTACTGAACTAGCAACTTTTGTTTCATACAAGATAGTACGGGAATTTTCCGTTTATTAATTTTTAAGTAGGTAAACCATATACATAATTATCCATAATATCTGGGTTCCACGTAGTGAGCAGATTTTAGCAGATCTCTTCTGTCTTCTCTCAGAACTCTTCATTGTTTCATTCTTCTTTTTAATTTTTATTTTAACCTTCTCGAACTATTAATCAGTATGCTAGAAACTAAACACTACTTAATGTTGCATTTTTTTATCCTCTATTGGTAAGCCCTTGGCATCATCTCACCTGATGGTAAGTAATGACGCCGAAGATGGAAGCGGGCTTATCAAAGAATCCCCAACGCAATGGGGAACTGGCTATCTTCATGCCGGAACACATCCGTGCTGTTAACATTTATGTTTGGCGGCAAGACTTAGATAAGAAACTTACTATCTAAAAATCTTATTACAAGTATCTTTTATAATAGCTTCGTCCCGGCCGCTATACGAGTACGTAGGTACTAAGAAAACAATCGTCAATAAAACATTTGCACGCAACTGTACTTACAAAACTTCCTTCAATATACCTTTCATTTAAGAAGGTTATCCTTTTGTATGGCGCGGCCGCTTTCTCGTATACATTCTAATTTGGTCGGGTTTAGGTAAAATGTTCGTTCTTTCTTCTTTTTGGTAAATCTTTTTAAATCAACGTTATTCAAAGCTGAAACTTACCGGAAAGCTTGCTAGCAGGACGCTCTAATTTTATGTAAAATTTCATGTTAAATAGTCTTATGGGAGCACTGAATTCAATCTTTAAAAATTCGGAGCACCCCGACTCGGATGATTTAGGTTCGGAGACTGTGATGTGGAGGCGAGCTTGCTCGCCTCCCTCACAGTCGCCGTGTTAGGTTTAATTGATAAAATAACCACAGATCGATATGTATTAGTTTATTTCGGTATTTTTATTGACTATTATGATTAAAGACCTTTATACATTTTAACCATTATTCATTGCAAGTTTAGTAGTATTGTACTTATGTCAAACAACTTTATATATTTTGATTTTCAGTATTTTAAATTTAGTCATTTCAACCGTATATATTTTAATTTTATATATTATGATATGTACCCGATGGCAGTTAGTAAGTAAGAGTATTTGACTGCATCAAGGTCTCTCCTTATTTTGAGTTAGGAGTGCACGATAGATAACCGCCCCGGGTACCAACACATACTACGCCGCCACTGATACCTACTATAAAAGCTTGTATTCAATAAGTATAAGTACTAAACTCGTAAATTGCAAATATTGCTTTCTTATCATTGAAAGGTATAGACAAATAAACAACAGATAATAATATTATTATCAGGGTAAACATAGTCAGTGACTAAACAAAAAATAACCACTTCATTTACAAACATTTGATAAAACTTACATTCATGTCATCACCTGCATGATGCTGAGACATCATGTCAGCATGATTCATGTGGTTGTGTCCTGCTTCACGGTGTGCATGGTTCGTATGTTCCATGATAGCGAGCACTGGAAATTAATAATCAGTCCGTTTAATCAGTTTTTTGTGTCCCCATCATTGAGACAGTGGTCCCATCCCATGTGTCGGAAGATCAGGCCTTACTTCATACAGACAAATTCATATTATTACTTCTATAAACTTTTAATTTAAGTGTCTGTTACTTTGCACTAAACCGTGGTTCATATCAAATTTGATTGTATTATGTGCAAAAGTCATTACTATCGGGGTGTTGATGAAGCACACGAAAGTTTATTAAACACCATGCATGTGATTGAAAACAAGCCTATAGTAAGTAACTCCGACCTCCTCGGAAGTAACTGCTATGGTTTGTAAAATAAACCAACTGTATATGCTTATTAATTTAAATGTTTTGCCTACATTTATTTTATGATTTATATTATAAGTCTGCATTGAACTAATGATTTTCATAATAAGTTTGCAAATCCCAACATCTCTTATCTAAATAATAATAATAATAGGAGCTACTCCTGATCGATGCGGTCGTGGGCAAATTGGTGAATCACAATCGACGCAATTTCTCCGCTGCCTGGATTGATTCTCTCTATCTAATCAGCCCACATTAGCCAACTTCTGGGTATAGGCCTCTTCTTTTGCACGCCATTTGTCTCGGTCCCTCGCTAGTCTCGCCCAACAACGTCCAGCAACACTAACTATGTCATCCGACCATCTGGCAGCCGGTCTACCTACTGATCTTCGCCCTGGTCTTGGTTGCCACTCTATTAAAACTCTAGTCCACCTCCCATCTTCCCTTCTAGCCAAATGCCCTGCCCAACTCCATTTGAGTTTCGTGATGCACTGTCCAACATCTGTAACTTTGGTTTTTAGTCTCGACATTTGGTACGCGATCCACAAGAGATATACCTAGCATGGCACGCTCCATGGCTCTTTGTGCTACCTTTATTTTATGCATGTTAGCCTTAGTGAGCGTCCATGTTTCAGCACCGTAGGTCAGCATAGGCAGTATGCAATGGTTGAATACCTTGGTCTTCAGGCATTGTGGGATTTTCGATTTAAGGACGTCTTCAAGTTTTTTGAACGCGGCCCACCCTAATTGAATTCGCCTAGCGATTTCCTTTGCCTGGGACTCTCCGCCAAAGGATAAACTATGCCCAAGATATATGTACTCATTCACCAACTCTATGCAAGAGTCACCTATAACAATGTTAGGTAGATAGGTTGTATCGTTGGTCATGATTTTTGTCTTTGACATGTTCATCCTAAGGCCGACCTTCAGGGATGCTTCATGCAATTCTGCGAGCATTGTTTGGAGATCCGCAGCGTTCTCAGCCAGAAGAATCAGATCGTCCGCAAAGCGCAAGTGCGATAAATGTTCGCCGTTTATTTTAAGACCTCCTTCACTCCAGTTTAGAGTCTTCATTATGTCTTCTAAGACATTTGTAAAGAGCTTGGGTGAAAGAGTGTCACCCTGCCGCACGCCGCGCTTGATAGACACGGGGTCAGTAAGTGTATGCATTCGCACCTGCATTGTGACCGTCTGGTATAGTTCGCGGAGGATATCTACGTATCTTTTGTCAATATTGCAACGATGGAGGGAGTGAAACACGGCCCAGTGTTCGACACTGTCGAAAGCTTTCTCGTAATCGACGAAAGCAAAACACAAGGGCTGGTTATATTAATTGCACTTCTCCATCAGCTGCTTGACAGTATGGATGTGGTCCATAGTCGAGTATCCACTCCGGAAACCAGCTTGCTCGATAGGTTGGTATTCATCGAATGGTCGAGTAAGTCTTATGCAAAGAACTTTGGCAAACAGCTTGTAGATTTGTGATAGTAAGCTAATAGGGCGATAGTTGGACAATTTAGTGTTATCACCTTTCTTATGTAGAATCGTGACCAATGCATTTTTCCAAGATTTCGGTGTTATCCCACCATTCAGAACCAGATTGAAGAGCTTTGTGAGCACCTTCACTACGCAGAGACCTCCGGCATGCAGCATCTCTACGTATATACCATCCTCACCAGATGCTTTCCCGCGCTTCATCTTACTCAAAGCAAAAGCCACCTCATCCTCGATAACAGAGGGTAAAGTGTCATCCCAAACACGTTCCGTAGGTATTGCTCTGGTGTCCGCAACTTCTGGTGATTCAGGTTCCGGCTCTTTTGACGCATACAGTTCTGCGTAGAAGTCTTCAACCGTTTTAATAATTTGGTCACGATCAGTTAAATATTACCTAATTTATCCTTCAATTTATGTATTTCTGATCTATTTCTATTTATTTTACGTTTGAATACTTTTGGCCCACGGTTTTCTTTGATAGTTTTCATTATAATTTCTGTATTGTGCTTTCTAATATCTTTTCTGATTGCTTTATTTATTGTTCTATTTATCAAATCAAATCTATTTCAGAATAAATTCCATATTACATATTATTTATTTATACTATCTAGTTGTTTTTTATCTATATCTGTATTCTGTTTCATATCTCTTCTTTGAGCTAATAGACATAGCGTGCTGGGTGTAAGTTTTTCTTCTTTGCTCTTATTTCCGCCGATGTGTTTTTTTTTTAGTTTCTACAATAATTTGGCATAGACCATCATTTAGTGAGTCCACGTCCAGATTTTGTTCCTTGAGAATTTCGAACTTGTTTTCAAGTTCCAATTGGAATTCTTCTTGTAGAAACTTGTAATCAGTTCTGCTGTACCTCTCTTTTTCAGATCTGATTAGTTTAGATCTTTCTTTTGGAAGGTTGTAACTGAATGTGGATCTCACCAAACGGTGGTCACTACCGGTCTTAAAGTGATTTAAGACGGAAACATCAGTGATGGTATGTTTTTCCGAACGAATGATATAATCAATTTCATTTTTCGTCCTGCCATCGGGGCTTGCCCATGTCCATGTCCTCGAAATACGCTTTTTAAAGAACGTATTCATTGCAAAAAGACTCCGTTTTTCGAGGAAATTTACAAGAGTCTGTCCCCTAGGATTTCGATTACCTAGTCCATACTTTCCCACTGATTCTTCTTTATCGAGCCTGGGGCCGATTTTAGCGTTAAAGTCTCCCATAATCACGGTATAGTGACAGGGGTTTTCATCGCACGCTCTCTCTATGTGTTCATAGAAGGTCTCAATTTCATCCATCGTCGTCATGGCTGGAGGTAGGAGCATACACTTGGATTACCTTGAGGTCATATCTCTTACCCAGTTTAATGCTAGGGGTGGATAAGTGTGCGATCTTTCATGTAGAGAGAGGTAGGGTGGTGCATTCGAATGGAGTCGATAGTGACTCCATGAACATTCGTACCCTCTCTGAGACTGAAACATACCGGTATCTGAGTATGTTGCAGAGCATTGGTGTGAACGAGACGGAGGTGAAACAGGCAATATGTGACGTGTTTTTGGGAGCGCCTGACAAAAGTTTTGGAAATACATTTTTCGGGCGTTAACAAGGTACGAGCATTCAATGCTTGGGTCATCCTCGTTCTTCTGTACACCTTCGGCATACTCAGATGGACACAGACTGAATTGGACGCCCTGGATCAGAAAGTCCGCACTACTATAACACTCTACAGGATGCATCACCCGAAGTCGTCAGAGATGAGGCTGGTATATTCCGCGGAAAAATGGTGATCGTGGCCTTCTTAGTGCAAAACAAATGCACAACCGTGAAATATGCAGCCTCCAATGCTATTTCCTGGCAAAAGTCGATAGTGATTTGCATAGAGTTGTCATAGCATATGATAAAGGATTAACCCCTTTATCCATGGCCCAAGAGAACTAGCAAGCGCCGGTTGTACCGCGCACTGATGAGCGAGAAGCCATTTGGAAGGATAAAGAGCTGCACGGAAGGTTCTACAGATCCTTCGTAGATCAGAAGGCTTCCGGGCACTGGCTGCGCTTCGGAGACCTTTTTGCAGAGACCGAGGGTTTTGTCTGTGCAATACAGAATCAGGTTATAGAGACGAACAACTACAGGAGGTTCATAATGAAAGACGGTACCTTGGCCGTATGTCAGTTGTGCCGTGAACCAAGTGAAACCCTGCGACATATAACCTCCGGTTTTTCGATTCTTCGTAACACTGCGTATCTGCACAGACATAACCAAGCAGCCAGGATCCTGCATCAAGAGATCGCTCTTAAATATGGCTTCATAGCTCGGCGGTTGACATATTACAAGTACATGCCGGAGTCGGTTCTCAAGAACGACCGCGCCAAGCTCTACTGGAACCGAGACATCATCACGGACAGGTCTATTGATCATAATAGACCTGATATCGTGTTGTTGGATCGGGCGCAGTCAAGGTTGTTTTTGGTGGATATCACTATTCTAAACGACGAAAACCTCGTGCAAGCTGATGCCGACAAGGGGATGCGGTACCTTAACCTGGCGCACAAGGTTACGGATATGTGGCAAGTGCAATCCACTGAAATCATCCCTGTTGTCCTGTCCGTTAATGGTTTGATCCTTTCTGACCTGGATCGTAACCTTAGGCGGCTGGGACTTCGAGGCAGACCGATAATAGCGGCTATGCAAAAGGCAGTCCTCCTCGACAATGCCCGGATTGTCCGACGCGTTCTCTCTTCGTCGCACTGACCTCCAACCGACTGTGCTTCTGCTGGAGTAGCTCTTGCCACTTCGAAGTGGCCAGAGTAGTCAAAATTTATATTTCAAAATAATAATAATATCCGGGAAAAATCACACACGGTCATCTGGCCCCAAACTAGGATTCCCTGTACTATGGGAACCAGAGACTGATATACATACACATATACATTTAAATACATACATATACAGGGTGACCGGTAATTAGTCGTTTTCCTTTTAAGGGGACTATGGCTCATTTGCAACAAAAAAACGTCCCATAAACTATGGGTCAAAAATGAACAGATTTAAGTTATGGCCATTTATAAATTTTTTAGAATTTTTCCGACTTCGAGCGGGAAAATAATTTTAAAAAAGAATTGTGTTAACTTTTAGCGTATTTTTTTTCTTTTAAAAGCTAATAAATTGGCCCCATAAATAGTAATCGCAAGGTGTTAGGTCTGGGCACCTTGCAGGCCACGGAATGGGTCCACCTCGGCCAATCCATCTATGTGGATAATTTTCATCCATCCACTGGCGCACTTCGCTAAAATAGTGGGCTGGGCAGCCGTCATGCTGGAAAATAATTTCCAGGCTGGTTGCTATGGGTACGTCCTTAAGCAGCACCGCCATTTCATCCCTCAAAAAATTGGAGTATGTTATGCCATTTAAATGCTGAGGCAAAAAGTAAGATCCGATGAGGAATCTGTCAATTAAGCCCATCCAAACATTTACAGAAAATCTCATCTGATGTACCTTCTCTTTCTTCTTCCTTGGTTTTTGGCGTTGTGGGGCCCAGTAGTGAGTATTATGGTAGTGGACAACAAATTTTGATCCTCCAGATCGGCATTGATCATAAATCGGCAGAACTCCATTCGCCTCACAGGATCTCCTTCTTCCAATGCGTGGACTGGTGTGTAGTGATACGGATGCATGCGAGCCGTATGCATTGTAAACCACACCTTCTACTGACTTATCCCAAGTCGTGCGGCCACAATCCTAGTGGATGTTGTTGGATCTTGCTCAAAGTAATGTAGGATTTCCTCCTCATCTTCAACAGGGTAAATTTGAGGTCTACCAGCATCGCTTTGCCGACGTTGCGTGCTTCCAGTTTCTCGTAGCCGCCGATATGTATCAGCGAACACGCCAACGTTTGGTAAAGTCTGCGATTAGGGTAACGACGCAAGTATTCCCTTCGGGCTGCAGCTCGATCACCATTACAGAAACCATACACAAACAGGATATCCGCGTATTCTTCCCTTCCAAACGAAGACATGACAAAAACAAGCTCGCATGACCTTAGAAATTCAGTTAGTCAACTAACTGAATTGGCGCGGTTTTACTTTTTGTTTTTTTTTTGCCAATCGAACTACTTGCATCACTAGGGTTCCATAACGATTCAAGCAGGCGGTTACCAAAACGCGCTGTTTGGTCTATTGTTTTTTTATCGTTTTATTTTCGTAGAGAGCGTTTAAATTTTAAAATATATTTTACATTGTTGAATAGCTGATGATTCAAGTAAATATGTAGTAAATAAAGTTTTTACACAAACTTCCATACATTTTTTTAATACAAATGGCTCTTGAAGTTTTAAAAAAATAAGATTTTTTTAAAGTGACGAGTAATTAGGGGACTGCTACTTAAAAGTTAATGGTAATTTGTTTTGTGTAATAATTTTAAGTAACTCGCTAGTTCATTAGCAATTAAAAGAAAAAAAGTATGCAAAAAAGTTAACACATTTTTTTTATAATTACTTTCCCACTCGAAGTCAGAAAAAATCTAAAAAAAATTATAAATGGCCATAACTTAAAAACCGTTCATTTTTTACCCATAGTTTATGGGATTTTTTTTGTTGCAAATAAGCTATAGTTTCACTCCTTAAAAGGAAAACGACTAATTACCGGTCACCCTGTATAGATATAATACACCCAGACACAGAGCAAACAAATCTGCTCATCACAGAAATGTTTGCCTTGGGTAGGGATCGAAACCACGACTCTCAGATCAGTAGTCAGGATCGCTAACCACTGAGCCACCGAGTCCGTTGAAATAATAAACATTGTTGATTTTTAAAACAATAACTTAAAGGCCATTATAATTTAATTAAGATAATATTGAGGTTTTAGGTACTGTGCAGGGTTCTATTTATACGAACTACTTGTAATATAACCTCCCAACAAACATACAAACAAAAGAGATAAAAACGCCCCGCCAAATTGATAACTATATATACATTTCAACATACAATACCCTAACCTAGAGAATAAATGAAAGTCTAACTGAACTGATGGCAGCACTGGCAAATGTAAACTGGACAATAGTAGGATTGAGTGAAGTAAGACGCCAGGGTGAATGTATACAAGATCACGGCGAATTCATCTTTAACTACAAAGGAACTACACCTGGGCAATATGGTATAGGATACTTAATAAAGAAAGAACTCCGAGACAATATTGATGAATTTATCGGCATATCCGAACGTATTGCCATACTAAATATAAGATTGCCACCCGACAATGTTTTGTGGTCCATAATACAAATATATTCTCCAACAGAGCAAGCCAGCAACACCGAAATAGACTCCTTCTATTCTACTCTAACTGAGGCTATAAAAGACCACACATACAGTAACATAATAATAATGGGCGACTTTAATGCGAGAATTGGACACAGAAGAGAAGGTGAAGAAGCAATATTAGGCCCCTATTGTTATGGAAAGAGAACGCGAAACGGCGATAAACTAATCCAATTGGCCCACGAAAATAACTTAAAAATAATGAACAGTGTACCTATACAAAAACAGAGAAAACAACAGGTGGACATGGATTTCTCCAAACAACCAGTACAATAACGAAATTGATTATATTCTAACGAATACAGGTATTGCCTTCGCAGATTGTAGAGTGGTCAAAAGCCTGAATTTCAACAGTAATCACAGAATGGTTAGAACAAAAATGAAAATCAACAAACTTATGAATACTAGACCCTTTAAAGCAAAGCATAAAACAATAACATCTGCTAAAATCAACTTAATAGAGGGAAGCCTACAAGGATTTATAGAAAACACCACTGAACTGAATGTAAAGGACAAATACAATAAATTCACTTTACTTTTTAAAAAGTCTTTTTGTGAAGGATGTGTACCTAGAATTTGGAAGCAGGCTTTGATTACTCCAATACCTAAAGGCACGGTTAGTCAGGATATTGAGAAATATAGACCTATTTCTAAATTATGTCAGTTTGGGAAAATTTTTGAGAAGATTGTTACTGATCAACTTTCTGGCGCAGTTAAACGTCACATATCTCCTAATCAACATGGTTTTTATAAAGGTCGAAGCGTTGATACCAATTTATTGATTTTTAGTGAAATTATCCTGGATGCTATGGACAATAAGTATCAAGTAGATGCTGTGTACACTGATTTTGCCAAGGCTTTCGATAAGATATGTCATAATACTTTATTAATAAAGCTTTGGCAATTCGGTATACATGGTGATCTTTTTCGATGGATAAAATCCTATGTAGAAAATAGGTCTCAGGCTGTTGCAGTCGGAGGGTATAGATCAGGATATAAAGAAATAACTTCAGGTGTGCCGCAGGGATCCCATTTAGGTCCTTTGTTATTTATTTTGTACATAAATGATATCACAAATACTTTAAAAAATTCAAACTCATTACTGTATGCTGATGATACGAAGATATTTAGGATTATACGTGATCAAACTGACTGCAACCTATTACGAAGTGATCTCACAGCTTTTGAAGATTTTGCACAAATAACAATCTTTTCCTTAACGCAGATAAATGCTTTGCAATCAGCTTTACTAGAAAAAATAATCCTATCTTTCATGATTATGAACTATGCAGTAAAAAATGAACTAGAGTAACACAAATTCGTGACTTGGGAATTATTATGGATTCTAAACTTACTTATGTTCCACACATTGATAAAATTATTGATAAGGCTTACAAGCAACTAGGTTTTATACTGCGAGTAGGGAAACCATTTAAAAATTCTTTTACCTATAAACTTTTATTTAACGCATTTGTTCGTAGTCATCTGGAATTTGCTTGCACAGTTTGGCACCCAGCATTTAAAATCCATAAAGAAAGAATTGAACGCCTTCAAAGAAAATTTGTGAAATCTCTTGATTATAGAACTGGTCATACTCCCTCTGATTATGAGTCCTCTTTGAATGGGCACAAGATTGTCTCTCTGACTGATCGCCGTAATTATGCTGATGTCGTTTTACTTTACAAAATTATTAATAATATGGTCGATGCCCCCGCACTACTGCACAACATTTCTTTTAAAGTACCTCGTGGACGTGAAAGAACCTGTCGTAAAAAACAATTATTTATGATCAAAAGAAGTAATACTTGTTTTGCAGATAATTCCTTTATTAAACGTGCTTGTCGTTTTTATAATGACACAGCTAATGAAGTTGATTTATTCTCTGTTTCCCTAAATTGCTTCAAAAAGAAGCTTTTGTTAACCTAAATAATAGATATATTTGCTTATTTTGTGATGTGACTTGCTTCGGTTTAAGGTTTTCATAACAATTCTAATTAAAAAAATGTAAAAAAGAAAAGAAAAATACTTTTTCACACTCAACTTTCAAAATTTTATTCAAAATTCAGAGATTAAATTCTCATTTTTTAAAGGATTTTTTTTTCGAAGCAGGATGCAAATTTCTTTTTATAACTTAAATATAACAATTTGTTTTGCTTTTTTGTCACTGTATAAATACAATATGTTCCTATTGTATAAGAAAAATTATGGAACTATAGGTCTATAAGTACTGAATAGTTTTAGCAACATATGTAAAAGACTGTTTGTTTCCTAAATAAAAAAATAAAAAAAATTGCAAGAACTCCTGAGCACTAAGACAACAAACAGGCCAAAAGAAGAAAGTAAAATGAAATGGATATCAAATAAAACACAATCGTTATTAGAAACTAGAGCTGAACTTATAAGCATAGGCAATAAAACAAAAACCATTAGAAGCGATATAGTTGAAATAAGCAAACAAATAAAGTTAAACATAAGAAAAGACCGACAAAACCATAGACTTAAAACATTAGATAAGTGTATTCAGAAAACAGGAGGTATCAAGAAAGCAGTGAAGCAACTTACAGAAAAAAGAGACTGGATACCCAATATGAAAAACAAAAAGCAAAAAACAATAACAAATCGAAAAGATATTGCTGCAATAGCCACCAACTTCTTCCGAGACCTATACTCGAATAATAACAATGGGTCGCCGACAGACTTATCAAAAGTAGAAACGGTACCAGAAATAATGCGTGCAGAGGTGGAATGGGCCATCCAATCGCAGAAAAAAGATAAGGCTCCAGGAGCCGACGGGATTAGTAACGAACTGTTCAATGAAGTTCTGAAAAGCTAAATAATACCCGACCAGTGGACAACTTCAACCATTATATTACTTCACAAGAAAGGCGACAAAGACAACATAAACAATTATAGACCCATAAGCCTAATGTCAAATATATATAAAGTCTTGTGTGCGTTACCCCAGCCAGAAAATGTCGAATTTCGTCATTCGAGTGTAATAGATAATTAGATGTCCAGCTTCTGTAATTGTTGCGCATATTTTTGAATTTATTCTGCTGATAGTTTTTTAGTTATTTGCCAAAAACATATCTGGCTGCGGTAACGTTACCCCAGCCAGACTATTTTTGATTTTTTGGGTATATAAAAATAAAAATTAGCTAAATAATTAGTAGTCTAGACGAAGTAAATGTTGCGACTTAATTTGTGCTGATACGTTTAACGGTTGCGAAGTTATTCAAATTCCGGTTGGGGTAACGTTTGCAGGTTTGCTGGATCTCTGAAACGGTTAAGCGCACATTTATATTTTTTCGTATACCACTTCTTATGAATTAGTTCTAATTTGTTCATCAATAAAAAAACAACAATAATGTACCGTTTAAAAGTTATATAAATAAATAGAATTTTCCTTTAAAAGGTCCTAGCACGACGAATAAGAGCTCTCAAGACTCACTCAAAACGTTATTTCGTAGCTTAAAGCTGGCTTCAAATGTTTGTGAATTTTTATAAGTATACTGTAAATAATTAATAAGTTATGATGAAATTTAATTCAGTTGGGGCCACGATACGCAATGGAGTTGTTTGATCGCTGATTGACAGAGTTTCTTGTGGTTTTTTGAACTGAATGTTATGTCAACAATTAGTAGCCTAGTTCAATTTCGTTACTTTAAAATTTCAGCGTTCTACATTGAATAATTAACGAGATAATCGAAAAAGAGACATTGTGAAGTGCATGACCGTGGTAACCCGACCAAGTTAAGATGGTCACAGAAAAGCGGTCACGCAGTACATTATGCTTACCTTTTCAAATGTGTAGTATAATAATCTTAGAAATGAGATACAGACGCGTACATTACCGTTTGAGTGAAAAATAAACTCCTAACCCGAGCTATAATAAACATTCTATGATTTTAATTCTTTTTCTTTATGTATCTAATTGTTAAGCGGACCAGACACTTTCAATAATACTGACAATGTTTTCAAGTAATGACAGTATATCACTTCATAGTATAAAACAAAGTCGCTTCCCGCTGTCTGTCTGTCCCTATGTATGCTTAGATCTTTAAAACTACGCAACGGATTTTGATGCTGTTTTTTTTAATAGATAGAGTGATTCAAGAGGAAGGTTTATATGTATACAGGGGGTAACAGAAAGGTGTGATAATACTTCAAGGTGGGCTTTTACCCATCAAACTGAACAACTTTTGTTCTACAACTTTGTTCAAATCGCAATTTTTTTTTGGACTTTTCATACAAACCGATCAGCTGGTAAACCAAGTTTGTATGAAAAGTCCAAAAAAAAAATTGCGATTTGAACAAAGTTGTAGAACAAAAGTTGTTCAGTTTGATGGGTAAAAGCCCACCTTGAAGTATTATCACACCTTTCTGTTACACCCTGTATAATACATGCATAATATTAGCATTCACCCGTGCGAAGCCGGGGCGGGTCACGAGTTGACAATACATATATTGATACCGTCAAACACGGCATCTTTACCCTTCCATGTCATCTTTACCTACTACCGACTTGCATTAATAAAAATAATTTTTATTTACACTTGTGTACGCATCTGTATAGAACTCGTAACACTACCCTATAAATTACAAAATGCTAGAGTAATGTACTGCGCGGCCGCTTTTCTGTGACCATCTTAACTTGGTCGGGTTACCGCGGTCATGCACTTCACAATGTCTCTTTTTCGATTATCTCGTTAATTATTCAATGTAGAACGCTGAAATTTTGAAGTTACGAAATTGAACTAGGCAACTAATTGTTGACGTAACATTCAGTTTAAAAAACCACAAGAAACTCTGTCAATCGGCGATCAAACAACTCCACTGCATATCGTGGCCCCAACTGAATTAAATTTCATCATAACTTATTAATTACTTACAGTATACTTATAAAAATTCACAAACATTTGAAGCCAGCTTTAAGCTACGAAATAACGTTTTGAGTGAGTCTTGAGAGCTCTTATTCGTCGTGCTAGGACCTTTTAAAGGAAAATTCTATTTATTTATATAACTATTAAACGGTACATTATTGTTGTTTTTTTATTGATGAACAAATTAGAACTAATTCATAAGAAGTGGTATACGAAAAATTATAAATGTGCGCTTAACCATTTCAGAGATCCAGCAAACCTGCAAACGTTACCCCAGCCGGAATTTGAATAACTTCGCAACCGTAAAACGTATCGGCACAAATTCAGTCGCAACATTTACTTTGTCTAGATTACTAATTATTTAGCTAATTTTTATTTTTTATACCCAAAAAATCAAAAATAGTCTGGCTGGGGTAACGTTACCGCAGCCAGATATGTTTTTGTCAAATAACTAAAAAACTATCAGCAGAACAAATTCAAAAATATGCGCAACAATTACAGAAGCTGGACAACTAATTATCTATTACACTCGAATGACGAAATTCGACATTTTCTGGCTGGGGTAACGGACACTAAAGTCTTTGCTAAAGTAATTCTGAACAGAATAACAAAGATACTAGAAGAAAACCAACCAAGAGAACAGGCTGGATTTAGAAGTGGCTATTCAACCTTGGACCACATACATGTTGTCAAACAACTTTTTGAAAAAAGTAAGGAATACAATGAGACTTTCTATTGTTGCTTTGTTGATTATTCGAAAGCGTTCGATTCACTACATCACGAAAACATCTGGCAAGCACTTAAAAATCAAGGAGTAGATATAACGTACATAAAAATTCTGAAAAATGTCTATCAGAACAGTACAACAAAAATCAAATTAGAGAAAGAAGGAGACGAAATTAAGATAGAAAGAGGAGTACGCCAGGGCGACCCAGTATCCCCAAAACTCTTTACAGCAGTGTTAGAAGAGGTTTTCAGGCAGCTTAACTGGGACAAATATGGAATACAGATCAATGGAGAAAACCTATCGCACCTGAGATTCGCGGATGACTTAATAATACTCTCTCCTTCGAAAGACAACTTACAGATAATGCTGGAAGAACTAGACAGAGAAAGTCGCAAGGTGGGATTAGTCATGAACCCAGAGGAAACTAAAGTTATGACAAACGGGAAACAAGAATCACCTATCTATATCAACAATAAATTAATAGAATATGTAAAAGAATATGTGTACCTGGGACAATTAATCTCTCCAACTGACCTAACTAGAAAAGAGATAGAAAGACGCATAGGACATGCATGGAAAAGATACTGGAGTCTGAAGGAGATAATGAAAAACACAGGAATGAGTATGGCTGTCAAACGAAAACTCTTTAACACCTGTATCTTGCCAGTGCTAACATACGGCTGCCAAACATGGGCACTTACCAAAGCTTACACACGGAAATTAGAGGTTTGTCAAAACGCAATAGAGAGGAGCATGCTAGGGAAGAAAAAATCGGATAGAATAAGAACAACTACAATAAAGGAACAGACTAAACTAAAAGATGTCACAATAACAGTTAAGAAGCTAAAATGGAAATGGACAGGACACATAATCAGAGGATCAGACAAATGGAGCAAGACAATTATGCACTGGTATCCAAAAAGCAATACAAGGAAACAAGGCATACCATCCAAACGCTGGGCCGATGAGATCAAGGCAATGGCAGGCAGTCTGTGGACTAGGACAGCTGGGAATAGGACTAGGTGGAGACAATTGGGAGAGGCCTTTGCCAAAAGGGAAACAGAACATAATGGAGATGTATTAGGTTAAGTGGAAAAACAAAATCAAAATTCTGAATAAAGGCTATTATTATTATTATTATACTTGTAATATAATAGTATAATAGTTATACTATTATATTAGTTATACTATTATATTACAAGCTGAGAAATCAGGATTTTTAATTTTATGTTTTCTCGTACACAAGTTATCCAAATATTTTAATTAGTTATTGAGGTCTTTTTTCATAAGTATATGATTTCAAGCGAGGTCAAACAGTTTAGAAATGACATGTTTTTTTAGTGTCTTTGTAGTCTAATGCTCTTGAATTAGTACTTAAATTATAAAAAAATGATCTGAGAAAGCAATAAGTGCATTAACAAAGATACCTGACTTAAAAGGGAAAACTTGAGGAAGAAAACACATTCCCTATACACGTAAAAAACAAAATTGAGTTCATATTCAATCACTTTTTGTAGAAAGTTCATGTATTTTTTTCACACTTGGAAATTTAAAACATATTATAAGGCAGCCCTCTTTTAAGTGCAGTCCAACCCAAAGTTTGTTTAATTCAGTTTAAAAATACAATAGTTACAACACGGTATAATTTTGCTATCACAGTCTGATAAAGAATGATCTTATAAAAGTCCTTTGAACAGGCTAATACAGCTTTTTTATTTAACATTCACTATGATTTATCATTAGATCACATTGACTTTGCACTGAGCAGTTTACTTTCACTTGCTCTACATTTACACAACGAGATTACTGTCTAAATACGTCTTGTTACTGTTTTACATTGTATAATTCTTTGTATTTTATGAAATCAGGATACTTACTGAAAAATAAATAAATAGAATTAATTTGGATGATGAACTTTACATGTTTTATTAACCAGTCTTATGATCTGCCAAGCATTTAAGGTTTTGTAATTTATATTTCATCAAATAATAAATTCAAGTGTTCTGCAGTTTTCATATTTGTTACAACACTATAAATATCATTTTTGTATAAATAACGATTTACATAATTCCTGATCAACACTCACCTCAAGGAGCCAACTGGCTAGTCAGCGGTAAACGCTGTGGAACTTCTGTTTGCTTCAATAGGTATAATAATACAAAAAAATATTATAAAAATCTTAACTCATTTCTTCTAATAAAGATGAATTAATTAATAAATCAGTTCTTTTCCAACTTTTTGTTCTCACGTCGTCGATCAGTAGAACGACAGTTCCCCTCTGCATCTGCCACTTTCTGCTTTGCTTTGTTTTTTTTTTTTGTTTGGTTCTTTCCTGCTTTTGCAAGGAAAAGGCAAAGGCTTCTCTGGCCATACAGCCTATTCTTACGTAGTTTGCTCTTCTCTAAATATTTTTCTATTTCATTTGAGTTCTCATTTATCAATTTCTGTTGTCTTTAACTTTTTCTCTATTCTTCAACAAAATGATAGCACTTTTGATGAAGATTTCATGGACTTCTTGAGAGCACTCGAAACACAGTCTACACACTTTTATTTCATTATCCTACATATTAGACACTTAAATGGCACTTTATTGAACAATACACTATCAATATTATGCATTAAAAACCACGATATCTATTTTTTCGGATAATAAAACAAAAATGACAAACTCTTGCCGCGAGTTCCCGCCAAAAAGCCCTTTCTGCTTTGCTTGAAGACGGCTTGAAGCTTGAATGGTTTTTTGTTTTATTTTACCCCGAGATAGGGAAAGGCAAAGGATCAGAGCCATACAGCCTAGTCTGTTGTAAATATTCTGTCGTATTTAAAGGCCAATAGCCATTTCTTCCGTATTTTTTCGTCTTTATGGGAAATTCAATTAAGGCCAAAGCCATTTCTATTGTATTTAAATTTCCTATTCTTCAGCAAAATGATAGCACTTTTGATGATGATTTCATGGACTTCTTGAGAGCACTCGAAACACAGTCCACACACTTTTATTTCATTATCCTACATATTAGACACTTAAATGCAAAGAGATTTATATACAAGAGCCGCAATCACCTACAACCGTGGACGTACTATTCAAACTGGACTGAGCAGTTTGCAGGAAAAACGTGATGACAAAGACGTTCAACTAGAGCCCTCCATCTCTTTCTAAGTAGGGTGACCAAACTATTGTACGTTTAGGGAATAAGATTTAATATAATAATAAACCACCCGAAAAGGTAGTTTTCTTAATTTTGGAAGGTACGTATCCTAGCTAGAGACTATTGTAATATAATTTTCAAGATGACGTTAAGAATAATTAATCACGACTATAAATATTCTGATACGAATTAATACAGATTTATGAAAAAGTAGTATTGAAGTATTTTTCGCGCTATACTCCACACACGATGGCCATGTCCGGATTAGTGGAGGTTGTGGGGCTAGTTGCCAACTTAGTGAAGAAAAAAAAAAGAAAAACATAGCACCGTATTTTTTTCCAAATTTGTTTTTTTTTTCAGAGAACGGAAAACACAACTGAAGTAAAAAAATACACAAGTATGTGATTTGTATATAGGCGTTATCTATCTATTGTCTATCAGCCGAAAGATGTCCACTGCTGGACAAAGGCCTCCCACATGGATTTCCACACCGACTGGTCCTGTGCGGCTCGCATCCAGCGGCTTTCCGCAATCTTCACCAGGTCGTCGGTCCACCGGAGGCCTGCTCACACTGCGTCTTCATGGCCGCCACTCGAGAACATTACTGCCCCAAGGGCCACAAAGGCGTAAACGCTATAAAGGCGTTATTACCTAATAAACAATTTAACATTTTTGAGGTATTGTTAAGGTACGCAACCAGAAACTAAAAAAATAAATTTCGTCCTAATTTCACATATAAGCGATGTTAACGCAGGTGAAGCGATGGGCGGAATGCTAGTAGTGCTGTGATTATTATGAAGGCTGTCTTACTTTATAAACATTTTATTATTTAAAAAAAGGCTTTCGAATTGCATAAATAGGTACTATTTACCGAACTGTGTATAGAAAACGAAGAATAAATGTTTTTACTAAACATTTTTTTTTTAAATTTTGAAACCTCAATATCTCCGAAAATACAGGGTGTAACATTCAAGGTGTGCAATATTTGTTGAGAAGATACAAGATACATGAACATTGTCAAATTCATGATTTAAGTTCAATTGAATTAATTAATCTATTTTTCCTGTATCATTTTAACGATTCTGTGGCATTAGAATACTGAACGTGTCTGCTCTGTGACGAGTGCATAGGCAGCTGCCTGTGCCGCTGCGTAGTCGCGCGACCTTGAGCCGCGCCGTTGGGGGATTATTATCGAAAGTCGATAGAAAAAAGTTACCTATTCTGAAAGTCATTCGAAAATATATTTTTTTAAGATGCCTACTTTTTTAGTGATTCGTAATCAGTTTTAGAAGCTTAATCACCTCCGTAAATATTGCACACCTTGAATGTTACACCCTGTATATCACTTTCGACAATTTATCAAAGAATATTTTCGTTTTGTATTTTTATTACCCGTCGATTGCAGCATATGTCTACACTGGCCGTCAATATTTTATTTTCCTATAGTGGGGCCCGGCTGGGTGACCGCCATGAAGTTTAGATATGCCAGGCTTCATACAAATAGATATGTTAGATGCTCTTAAATTGATAAAATCAATACAATTCTACATTCATAATAAATTTAAAACAAACAAGGATTGGATAAATCCTGTCCCTCAATAATCATTAAACACCAGTGAGTGAGAACTACTTTCATCTATTTGATTACTATAAAAAATAAAAACGTTTGCTCCAAATGTTCAAAATTAATAAATATAACACTGATATATCAACTAATACTTATTAAAGGATGGATCTATGGATATATTTCTTTTTCATACATTTGAAAACACCTGCGCTTGAAAAAAACGATTTCTTTCACCTCAGAAAAAAAAACATTTTTTTACATCTCTAGGCTAACAACAACAATCATACAGCTTTATAAATCTTATTGTAGTCAAGGGTCAGCCTGTTTCCTACGTATTCTAATACTTCTTATACTTTATCATTCGTTATTTTAACAGATAAATAAAAAAAACATGTTCTTTTTATAACTTTTGTTTTTTGAATCAATTATCGAATGAAATAGTTATATATTTCTACTTTCACACTCTATTGCTATCCACTTTCAGTCCTAGGTACTGTGTACATGTGGTTACCCTACTTCTTGTGATCAGAGAATTCATCGTCAAAATTAGAAATACGTTAAAACTATGAAAATATATTCCACAGTTAACATAACTCTCACTTTTGCAACCTTTTACACACCAAACTTTCACCATTTTTACACTTTTTTTCACATTTTACGAAAATATAGTGAGCATGCAATCGGTCACCATTATTACACGCCATATTATGAAATCACCAGGGATGCCAGTAAAACAGTATGAAATACTACTAAATTATTTTGAAACACAGTGACAGTGGTAAATGCGTCAAAAATATAGTCGAATTATTATAATTTCATAAAAATATATTGATTTATTTTAATTTATGTAAAGTTACTTCTGATATTGTAACCTACCATTCCGTAATTTTATTGCGTAATAGCAACTGTGCGAGCGGGACACAGGGCTCTAGTTTGATCCTTTCACTTGGCACGTTTTCTCTACTTGGGCATATTACAAGTATTATGTGTTTTATTACTTATGTATTAGGGTTTAGTTTCCTATAGAAGCATTTTGAGAGTACTCAATCCAGTTTGAATAGTACGTCCATGCCTACAACGCTTCCATGAAAACGTGGAGTAAAGTAACAAAAACTATGACGTAGCTTTGAAACATGAACTTATGTGAAAGTGACACTATATTTGTCTCACTCTTACTAAGCGAATCTATACAACTAAACGTCAAATAAGAAAAAGATGGCGATATGTTTTCAAATATTTCAATGACACTTGAATAATGTTGCCAGTAATAGTATCATATTCCCCCACTGAATGAATGAAAATGAAAAAATGAATAGTAACTGTAATAAAACACCGAGTGAATAATATAGTAATTAATTAGCAATAACTTAAAAGCAAAAGTGAATAGGCGTAATGAAGTATATGAAAGTTTTTAAATTAACAGAAACTTACGAAAATATTTATTCAGCTAATGTAAAAATATCGAAATGGCGTATTCAGTGTTTTATTTTGGAACAGCCGAATTGTAATTGTAATCGGCAATTATTTCAAGCAATAATTGTAAATAATATTGTAATTGTTTCGTCACTATAAAATGTACTAGTTACCGTAATGGTTTTATACAATGGCTATTGTAATTAAGATAAAGCTACGTTGGTGATGGTTCTTTCAAAAAACATTGTTTTATTCATACAGATCGAAATACTGATGAGCCCATTTTGTATAAAATATTCAAAAAATACAAATAAATAAGAATATACAACACAAGAATTTAGTTTTATCAAATATTGTATTTATTGTCACTAGCTTTCGCCCGCGACTTTTATTCTTTATTACTATTTTTTTCTCCTCAAGTGATCTTTAGGAATCCTATTTAAATGATAGTTTATCTTTTAAATTAATAAGAAATACAAATATAGGGGAACATTTTATTTATTGTTTCTTCTCTCTCGCTCTCTCTTATCGTTTCTTTATACTAGGTGTTAACAAAGTGCGTTTGAAATTTTTAGAGGTTACTCAGAATCAAGTATAGAATACAGGAAAAAAATATTGAAAATTTCACAATATTTTTTTTCAGTTTCTCATACTGAATCTAAATATTGAATTAAGAATTTGTATGAAAGCTAAAAAAAGTTGTATATCGGATTTTTTAATTATTTTTTTCCTGTATTCTATACTTGATTTTGAATAACACTTCAAAATCAAGGGCGTTTTTTTAACACCCTGTATACAACAAAACTGGTGTAGGACGCGACACCAGTTTTGTTACACCCTCTAAGTTTTATATAAAAAAATATACAGTTACAGTAATTTTACAATTTAAACAGTTATCGATAAACACACGTAATAAGTCCTCATCATTCATTCATTCATTAAAATTCCCCCAAATTAGGGTATTTCGTATTTTTATTTTTAAGCAGCACTGAACGATGGAAAATGGCGACAATTTGTGTTGAATTTTTATAAAGTTATTTTTATTCAAATCTTAACAAAATACTTATTGACCTGTGAAACGTGATACCAGCGCTCTTGTTATCTCTGGCGGAATGAGATTTACACGATTTTACTACGCAATTCGGCATGTTTTTGTGTAACAAGGAGTAAATACGGAGGACACGTTGTCGTGACCGTAGCACGATACAGACTGAGTAACTAATAAGACTTTTAGCCATATTTGCCGTTGGGGCATGTTTGCCACATAGAATAGTGTTCTGGAGATATGACATTTCACTGCTTAAATGGCACTTTATTGAACAATACACTATCAATATTATGCATTAAAAACCACGATATCTATTTTTTCGGATAATAAAACAAAAATGACAAACTCTTGCCGCGAGTTCCCGCCAAAAAGTCGAAGCTTGAATGATCTGTCACGTCAATCCTTTTGTCAGTGTCAAACTAAAGCCCGTTCCCAAACCATAAATATTTACATAACAAGAGTCTGCCCTTGCACACCTAACCAAGAAGCTACAGTGAAATGTCATATCTCCAGATCCAGAACACTATTCTATGTGGCCAACGACATTCTATACACATGGACTTTGCATCAGCGCGCTGTAAACGGCACAGCAGAAGTGTGCTCAAATACGATTTGCGCACACTTTTTACCTTAGTCGTGTTTTGAGCGCAAAGCAGTAAGGATACCGAAGTGTGTCGTGAAAAAGTGTCGAAATAACACTCGAACGACCCCAAAAAAAAAAGATGATGTGACCTACCACCGGTAAGTTAATTTTATTTATAAAAGATAACACGCGAAAATGTGTAAAAAAAAGTAGAAAAGCACTGAAGTTTCAATAAATATCGTAAATTATTAACGAGTATTCCTATTCTTTTCTTTCACGCGCGCCAGAAGGAGACATGCGTCAGTACGCGATAAGAACATAGTTATAAAACAAAAGAGTGGAGTCGCTTTTGTTTAAATGTTTTAAGTGTAAAAGCTATACTGCCGAATCGGAAGATAATATTTTTCGGGTGTATGTATAAATGTTATTATTTATGTGTTATGTATGAAGATCTGTTTCATTATTACCGCCTGTACCCAAGACGGCTTGATGAATTTCGGACTGCGAGGTGTTGTTAGATTCGTTTTGATCCCCAGATTTATGAAGGGTACTTACATTTTTATCCAACTACAGCCAATTAAAAGGATTTTATTGGTCAGGTTATAATTTTTTGTTTAATTGGTTAGGTTAGGTTATTTCACAGTTATTTGCAACATTTCTTTCATCTTTTAACAAATATTTAACTGCTTTTTTGGCAGTAAACTTGCAGAGTTAAACATACTATATGTGAATAAGTGTACTTTGTTAATAATATGGATCGCTTTTCTGTGTACAATAAATAATAAAATATATAAATATGTGAAGTACAAAAGGCGAATATTCCCGAAATTTGTAAAAATATATACTTAGCTTCCTTCCTTATCGTGTGGCACAATTAACCATTCTATCACAGGGTTACACTTAGAATCACTCTCGGTCACGTGTAGGGCATCAGATTAAGTTTAGGGCATAAAAAATAATTACTAATGAAGATTTCAAGACAGTTGTTTTGAAATCTTCAAAACAACTGTCTTGTTGTTTTGAAATCAACATTGACAGTTGTTTTGAAATCTTCAAAATTGAAAAAAAAAATTGACAGTTGTTTTGAAATCTTCAAAACAATCACCTTAATTGTAAAATAAAAAATAATAATTTCTAATGAAGATTTCAAGACAGTTGTTTTATTTTACAATTAAGGTATACATTTCAACCCTTTCTCATTTCTAAATCGTTTTGGCGTGTAATCCTGTCGTTTGGGTATTTAGTTCTATTTTTTTATGTTGATATCGTCTATTTACCTGACTGCGCCAGAAGGAAGGTTATGTTTTTTAAGTGGATGTATGTATCTATATTTCTTTGGCAGGTTCTGTTGCCTAAGCAATTTTATTAATTTCACCTTGCAATGCAGTCTGTTTTTTTATATAGTTAGGTTATTGGTTTTTTCGACATCAGCCCTAACATACATTTTTAAGGGATTACTCAGAAAGTATAAAATACAGGAAAAATATAAACCAATCCGATCTACTATTAATATTTTAGTTTCTCATACAAATCTCTATAATATCTATTCAGCTTTTGTATGAAAAAATGAAAAAGAAATTGCAGATCGAATTGTTACAATATTTTTCTGTTATTTATACTTAATTCTGATTCTGAGTAATCCCTTAAAATTTCAAACGCATTTCATTAACAACTTATAATCAAACGCACTTTTAACAGTCTGTTTACTTGATTCTGAGTAACACCTTAAAATTTCAAACACACTTTTTTAAACAGCCTGTATACAAGGTAATTTTAATGGGAAATTTGAAAATCACCATTGTTCGGTTCAAATGTAACAACATCTTAAACATACATAATAAATGTAAAAAATGACGCTCCATACAAATCGATCGTTGAATTGACCATTTTTTCATACCCAATGGTCGACAGAGTAAAAAACTTTTTACTTTTTTTTAAGCGGTACAACAAAAGTCGACAACTTGACATATTTATCCCGATTAATAATTTAGCTTGAAATATTCATATCCGTCATTTTAAAATCACATTATATTTATCTGGAATTCTAATTAAGTCAGTTGTACAATATTTCAGAAAACATTACAAATGGCAGTATTTGAAACACTACTTTAGGATGCCTAATACAAAAAAATATAATTCAAATGCTACTCCACGCTTCTTATGTTCTCCAGAGTCACGCCACGTCACGCATTCGGCTTGCGAGATGATGTAATATGAAATAGCAATTCACGCGCTCCATTTGTAAGTTGTAAGAAAGAGATAGGCTGTGTTTCGTTTGTTTCTACAACGTTTACTATTGATGTATAGCTACGATGCCGCGTTGCTTTAGCGTGCAATATCCTTAGTAAAATATCATTGTATGTGGCAAACATGCCCCAACGGCATATATGGCTAAAAGTCTTATGGTACGTTTACACGCGTGGCAGGCAGCCCGGCGGGCAGCCCGAGAGGCAGCCCGGCAGGCAGCCCGGCAGGCAGCCCGAGAGGCAGCCCGGCAGGCAGCCCGGCATGCAGCCCGCGCGCCAAGCACATTCATCAGGGTTGCCATTGCTACGGCAATTACCCTGTTTTACGGCAATTGGATGACATTCAAAGGAAATCTACGGCCTACGGCAGCTAATCCATTGGCGTAGCAAAATCTACGGTATTCTGCAAAGGGCTCATTTTACAACCTGCCAAGGCTGCCAAAGCCAAATATAAAAATAAAAATGCGGAATCTCTGCTTGGGAACGGGGAATCTCCATGGTTGGTACAAAAGAGAACACCCAAACTCCATAGAAAATTACCCAAGGCCCGGTACAGAAGAGAAGTATCTCAGTTATTGGCGTATTTTAAGTACAATATTTTTGATAGGTATGTTTGCCGCAAGAAGTGGCAAACATAAAAAAATGCTTTTAGAATATTTTCAGGCATAAATTGAAAATTAAATTGCGTTGCACATATCGACTCCAAAATGTTTCAAAATGGTAGTAAATCACATTTTTATAAGAATTATACTGTTCGGGACGGCCAGTATATGAAGCATATGTGATGTTATACCGTAATATAAGCATAACTGTATTGATAATTGATAGACAGTTTTAAGTTCGTAGTTGTAAGATCTCACAGTAGTTTAAGCCTTGTTTATAACAGTTACTCAGTTTTCAATGTATTTGCCTAACGGAACAGGGTAGGTAGGGCCATAAAATAGAAAGCTGAAGGGATGCCGGGCACAGTTTGCCTGCGCATAACGGTGCACATAGCGGGACTCCAACAGTAACGGCGTCATGACGCAACGCCCCAGCGTTTGGCGGGAAATAGTGAATAAGACTTCTATGTTAAAAATAAGATATTACAGATAAGTGTTCTAGACTTTAAATATGTTTAAATAATATAGAATAACTAGGAGTGAAGATTAAATTAAGGTAGTTATTGTAAATACAGATTTAAATAAAGAGAGTTCAGTGCGAGGGTAGCGGGGCAGGGTACGGATGCGGTCCGTCCCATAAATACGGTCGCGTTGCGGGCCGCCATGCTCTTTTCATTCAAACGGCTCAGCACCGAGACCAATCCCATCGATCGCAGCATCAAACTGTTCGATCGTCCCATCCCGTGGGAACGCTCTGTCAAATATCTAGGCGTCACCCTAGATGACCGACTGACGTTCAAAGACCACATCAAACGAGTCCGAAACAAAGCAGCCTTTGTTTTAGGCCGTCTCTACCCCCTCACGAACAAGAAAAGTAAAATGTCCCTTAGAAATAAGGTGACACTTTACAAAACTTGCATCCGTCCCATTCTCACCTACGCCGGCGTAGCGTTCGCCCATACAAAGCCCAGTCTCATCCACCGACTTCAGGTCATCCAAAATCGCTTCATGCGCCGAGCCACGGGCGCCCCATGGTTCGTGCGCAATGAAAATCTCCATTGCGATCTAGAGCTTCCCACCATAGCTCAATACCTGAAGCAAGCGTCAAAACGCTACTTCGATTCCGCCCCCCATCACCCCAACCCCCTATTCGTAAGCTCCGCAGTTTACGACCTCCCCGCGAATCCCATACGCGTGATCCGACGCCCCCGGCACGTACTCGAGGATCCCGATGATCCTATCACGCTAGCCGTAGCAGCCATGACCCCCCCGCCCCAACCACAGAGTAACACCACACCGACATACTGCCCTCGCCGGCGAGGGCGGCGTCCCCCCGCTTCTCGCGCCTACCAGCGCTATCGGCACATACCGGGCCGATTCTCTCCGATCCTCCCCGTCCAAGCAACGTCCTAAGCCGAGGTCCGTGCCCACCTGGGCGCCCTTAGGCAGTTGCATCTTTTGCTTAGGCTGAGTACCCTACGTACTCGCCTTCCCTGTCCGGTGAAGTTGTAAAGGCCCAACGGCCAACAACAAACATGTCCGTTCGAAAAAAAAAAAAAAAAAAAAAGGCCGCCATGCATTCCATCTAGTACAGCCAAGCATTCGAGTCATTACAGTCATACCAGTCTTAACAGCTACAGTCACAGACTCCTCCCCGACTTACAGCACGAACTCGAGACTACAATTGCGTTTTTCACTTCTTTCACCACCGACGGTACCTCCAATCCAGCACAGTTTGGTGTCTGCGACCCCACCTACAGCGCAGTCCACTACAGTACGACAGGGCGGTCCTGCACATATACTGATCCTATATATAGGGTGACTTTAAATTAGTTCTTGAAACGAAAGGCTATGAATGTACTCATGATAACAAACAACTTTCCCTAAGGAACCCATAGTCAAATCGCAAAAAAAAAATTGTGATCTCTCCATACAAATTGATCAACTGACTGGACAAATTAGTATGAAGGGTCCAAATTTTTTTTTTGCGATTTGACTATGGGTTCCTTAGGGAAAGTTGTTTGTTATCATGAGCACATTCATAGTCTTTCGTATCAAGAACTAATTTAAAGTCACCCTATATACAGGGTGTTAAAAAAAGTGCGTTTGAGATTTCAGGGAGGCATTCAGTATTGGCTCTAGAACACAGGAAAAATATAAAAAAATACCAACTAAAAAAAACCATACAAATACACAATAAAATAACATATGAAACTGCCGCCTCCAACTGCGCCCGCCGCCGTACCGGTCAACGACCACGCGTCAAACAAAACCATGGCCATTGTTAAAACTGAAGGAATAGCAAAATGTTGCATCTCGCTCGACCCGGCTCATTCGCAAGGTCATGATTTGTTTGACGTGCGGTCGTTGACCGGCACGGTGGGCACAGTTGGAGGCGGCCGTTTCGTATGTTATTTATTGTGGATTTGTATGGAAGCAAAAACTTTTTGAGTTGGGTTTTTTTTTACATTTTTCTTGTGTTCTAGAGCCAATACTGAAGGCCTCCCTGAAATCTCAAACGCACTTTTTTTAACACCCTGTATACAGGTTGTTGAAAATGTGCGTTTGGGATTTTGGAAAAAAGTGGGTTTTGTAAAACTAGCTTTCTGTTTTTAGTACACACGATTAGGAATAAAACAATATTATTATAGCATTAATCATTATTAAAAAAATATATATTATTCTTTTGATTTTTTTTCATCATCATCAGTAAGTAGCCTGTACTAGTCCACTGTTGGACATAGGCTTCCCCAAGGCACGCCACTTATACCTATCTTCGGCCACGCGCATCCTGCTATTGCCAGCAATCTTGCGCGAATCATCGCTCCACCTAGCTAGGGGGGGCAATGATTTTTTAATTAAAAAAATATATTTATCTTTTCTTCATTTTTTTCCCAAAAATTATAAACGAAATATATTACGATATTTCGTATGTTTTACAATACTTTATAAAAAATTTATGTTATTAAAGTTCAAAAGTTATTAAAGCTCAAAATATTACATCTTTAAAACTATGCCTGATTTTTTACGTTAGCCACTTCTTGCGGCAAAGACCTAATAAAATACACAAAACTCTGAGATATCTTTCTTTTGCGCCTGGTCTTGGGCTTTTTTTGGGTGTTCACCTTTAGCTTACAGTTGCAAGTGGCGCTAGTATTTTTAAATTTATTAAACTAATAATAAAAACTAAAGACAAACATGTTGCATTTTTAATTTCTTTGCTACGTACGGCGCAGCCGAAAATCGCTATTCCTTAAGAACATGGCAATTTCTCCTACTAAACACGGCAGTCAAAAATTTGACGCTGGCAACTCTCCTCGCTTGTGCTCGTTGAATGTTGTGGCTTTGCACGTTGAGCGTTTACACGCGTGGCGGGCAGCCCGGCACGTAGCCCGGCATGCAGCCCGCACACTGTTTACACGCTCGCGGGTATCAGCGTTGCCGGTGCGTACTTTTTGTTCCGATTTCGGAACTTTTGACGCTTCAGCGGAACTTTTGCGGAACTTGTTTTGAACTGTCGATGTCTGTCTGTCGCGATGTCGATATGTCGATATTTTGATATTTTCATAATTATTCTTACTAATATAATAACACACACCCCGGACACTTCATACAAATTTTGCGCCATTGTTCACTATATAGAAATTTGACATTTCTTCATGTCTGTACACATGTTTATGCATGTGTGTTTATCTAGGGCTACCTATTGCCTACATTCACAGGCCCATATTAAGGCTGCTTGGACATACAGCCTTGTTTTGAGAGATTTGTCTTGGGCAGTATTTTACGTTTTGGATCGGGCCGGGTACCCGATAATACTTAGTGCCGGATAATTTTGTGGACAGAAATAATAACAAATACCATTGGAAGAAAATGTTTAAGCAAATTAAAGAAAGATTAACTGAATAATTAAAATTTAAAAAACGGTAAATACTGATGGAAGAAAACCAGTTTTTCTGTCCGATTGGCATCAAGGCGACTCTTTTAGAGTTCTGTACCACAAAAAAGATAAAGGATCACTCGTGGGTCTAACTGTCCGTCCGTCTCTGTCACAGCCAATTTGCTGTGAATCTATTGGATCGATTGAATAAATTGGAACTTTGTACACAATGTATAGATTAACCAAAACACGGATGTGTAACATAAAAAAATACCGAGGGCGTGCGTTTATCATTCAAAGATATATGGAAATGAAAGTACTTCATAAACCTTTTAATATGATTTTTTTAACTTATCCACAACATTAAGTAATCAGCTGATACATTATGGAAAGTCATATTGTAAATGAATATGTCCTTGAGGAAATTATTCTCAGTTTCACCTGCTACTTACCACTATTAAGGTATTTCGAAATGTAGGTACAAAATAATCTGTTATAATCTCCATAATCGTCACGTATTTTGTCAAAGTAAAAACCGTGTCAATATTTTTTTTTTTTTTTTTTTATGGCATAGGTGGCAAACGAGCAGACGGATCACCTGATGGTAAGCGATTACCGCCACCCATAGACACCCGCAACACCAGAGGAGTCACAAGTGCGTTGCCGGCCTTTGATATGGGAGTACGCTCTTTTCTTGAAGGTTTGAATGTCGTATCGGTCCGGAAATACCGCAGGCGACAATTCATTCCATAGTTTGGTTGTGCGAGGCAGAAAGTTTCTAGTGAAACGCACAGTTGTGGACTGCCAACCATCTATGTGATGGGGATGAATATATTGTCGCGTAGAACGATGGCGAAAAGAGGCGGCAGGGATCAATCTGAACAATTCCTCGGAGCACTCCCCATTGTACATGTGATAGAGAATGCAGAGCGAGGGTACATCTCTACGCAGCGCCAAGGAATCAAGCCGATCTGAGATATCCTGGCAGCCGACGATTCGAGTTGCTCTCCGTTGAATACGGTCCAGAGGGAGAAGCTGGTACTGGGGTGCCCCTGCCCAGAGATGAGAACAGTATTCCATGTGAGGCCGAACCTGCGCCTTATAAAGTTGCAGGCGATGGGCCGCAGTGAAATACCGTCTCGATCTATTGAGCACACCAAGCTTCTTCGAGGCTAATTTAGCCTTACCCTCTAGATGACCACGGAACTGGACTTCACTCGATATGTCGACACCAAGGATTCCGATACTAGCTGAGGCATTAAGGGGAGTGTCCTCAAAACGAGGTGATACGACAAATGGCATTTTCTTGGCAGTGAACGCGCAAACCTGTGTCTTAGTGGGGTTAAATTGGACCAAGTTAATCCGACCCCATTCTGAGACTTTCTTTAAAGAGTCCTCAATTTCTGACACAAGTTTGTTTCGGCTCTCGATGACGTTTTCCCGAGAAATGTTAGCACGGCCGGTATAAAAGGCATCACCTGTGCTGTCATCCGCATAACAATGAGTGCTGCTGATTTGCAGCATATCATTGATATGCAGAAGGAACAGTGTAGGCGAAAGCACACAGCCTTGAGGGACACCAGCATTCACAGACATAGAATCTGAGCATGCACCGTCGACTACGACCTTTATGCTTCTGTCTGCAAGAAAACTAGTGACCCATTTGCATAATTCCTCGGGAAGCCCATAAGAAGGAAGCTTCGCAAGAAGTGCTTTGTGCCAAACCCGATCGAAGGCCTTCGCTATGTCCAAACTAACCGCCAATGCTTCCCCCTTAGTCTCGATCGCCTGTGCCCAACGATGTGTCAGGTAGACAAGAAGATCACCAGCGGACCGGCCCTTACGGAAACCGTACTGTCGGTCGCTAAGCAGCTGGCGGTCCTCTAGATACCGAAGGAGCTGGCTATTGATAATGGACTCCATTATCTTTGAGAATAAGGGGGTTATGGCTATCGGCCTGTAGTTGGACGGATTCGAGCGGTCACCTTTTTTAGGGATCGGGTGCACCAAAGCTGTTTTCCATGACTTCGGGACTACGCCAGAAGAGTAGGAAAGCCGAAAAAGGCGCGTTAAAACTGGAGCCAACTCTGGAGCACACACCTTCAACACGATGGGAGGGATTCCATCGGGCCCACTCGACTTATGAATGTCGAGGGAAAAAAGTGCTTTACGCACTGAGCGTTGGTGGAACCGGATATCCGGCATACAGCTCTTGCACCGCGGTATGGTCGGCGGCTCGTTTCCCCCGTCATCCAATGTCGAATTGGACGCAAAGAGTTTGCCTAGAAGATCGGCTTTCTCCTTTGCGTCGTGGGCCAATGAATCATTTCCCATGTGCAGTGGTGGAAATGATGGCGTGCAGAAATTCCCCTGGACAGCTTTGGCCAGAGACCAGAACGCACGAGTTCCCGAAGGAAGACGCTCTAGTCTCTCGCCAATTCTGCCTATGTGCGCCGACAATACATACATATATTCCATATTGATACCGTTGTCCCTATATTATTTTGTATATTTATATTGTAAGGAGTAGTATTATAGTATGTTGTCAAACGCACTCAAATTTTTAGTAAAAAAAGTAATTTATTAAAAACAAATGTGTGATAAAATATACATTATAAAAATGGCTCACATTAAATATTTGCAAAACCTTAAAGCCATTGTTTATAAATAAAGGACTATTTGTTGTTTTGATCAAACTATGTGATGATTATGAAGATGTTTACAGATTGTTTTGAAATGTCATTTTATTTATCTAGTAACACCTCCACTGGTACTGCAAATGTGCTGTTCATGGAATATTTCCGAAAAACTATAATAGGGTTTTCACAATTTTTTGAAAAGCATCTGAAATTGATCATTAGGTGAGAAAAGTAAAAAATATTTTTCAAATTTTTTTTTGAAACCTATAAGTAACCCAAAAATACATTTTAAATTACCATTGCCAATTAGCGCGCGAAAACGATAGCCGCCATGATGCTTAGGTCGTGACGTCGTTTCAGGAGTAAACAAAACAGCTCTGTACTAAAATTTTGACACATATCGCGAACAAAATGTCATTGTTTACAACTATTGTGACGTCACCTGACAACCAGCATCAACAACCATCATTGAGGGTGAGGGAGGAGCGGGGTGCGGGCAGGATGAGTCGCGGGGTGCGGAGGGGGGCGCGGGGTGCGGAGGGGACGATCGGGGTGCAGGGGAAGGTAAGTCGCGGGGTGTGGGAAAGGGTGAGGAGCAGGGTGCAGGGGGGAGGGTGAGGAGCGGGGTGCGGGGGGGAGGAGTGGCGTGCGGGGCGTGAGGCGCGGGTTGCGTGTGAAAGGAGAGGGGTGCGAGGGGAGCGGGGTGTGGGGGTGACGCGGGGTGTGGGGGTGACGCGGGGTGCGGGGGGAGGAGCGTGGTGCGAGGGTGAGGCGCGGGTTGCGGGTGAGAGGAGTGGGGTGGAATGGTGGAAGGAGCCGCGGTGTGCGGGTGGGGGAGAAGCGGGGTACGAGGGAGGGTGAGTCGCGGGGTGCGGGTGGGCGAGGTCCGGGGTGCGGGGGAGGGTGAGTCGAGGGGGGCGAGGTGCGGGGTGAAGCGCAGGGTGCGGGGTGAGGCGCAGGATGCGGGGGTATATTAACTCCCTGAGCGAATCTGGGCACTCCAGCTAGTATCAAACTTTATTATTTTATTATCTGAAACTATTTCTTCTACTCAAACTATCGATACTTTGGACTGGTTTATCGATTAAAGAAGAACGTCCTTAAACGCGCGGCCGACCTTGAAATGTCGCATGTCGCTCGTGTTTCGCCGTGCGTGTCGCTGTCTTCCAAAACAGCTGCATGCAAATCTATGGAAATGATCAAGTCGCTCGTGTCGCTGTCGCCGTCTTTTGTGTCCAGGCCACAGCCTTAGTGTCACAGCCCCTGTGTATTGGGACTTTTTTTCGCCACGCGCGAGACTCCCTCGCCGTCACCCTCGGCAGCCAACGGCTCTCTCCGGCATTAAAGTTCTGTCTGCCAGTGGAGCATCTCCTCAGCCGCTATGAGCGTGACGGAACTTTTCACGAGTGGCTTTGGACTTTTTTCATTTTCTTTGCCGGCAACACTGTACTAACGGTGTAAACCAGGGTGATCATCTCAAAACTGGAAATCTGCCCAACACTGGCAAAAAATCTGCCAAACTCGACTCCAGAAAATGCCAAAAATATGCCATCATATAATTGCCTCCAAGGGGATGGTAATGAATAAATAAAAAACGTATATGCATTTTAAAGTAAAAAGAAAACTTAAAAAACATTACTTATGTTCAATAGAAAAAATATTCTATTTTGTTTGAACTCATTGACTGAGAATAAGCCAATCATCTAGCTTCGCATTCTTTAGTAATTTAAGAATATGAAACTCTGAGATATGGAACTTTAAAAAATAAATAAAGTACTGTTAAAATAATTTCTTCAGTTAAACTAAAATATTTTTATTACTTAATATAACAGGTATTTTTTTCACTTAACATGTAGGTACTGTACTATTACTATGTGTCAATATTTGCTTTAAATTCTTCATTTTGTTCATTATACTATAATCAGTTTTAACGACATCTTTTTAATCATTTCTTTAATTGGTTTCAAGGAAATACAGTCTTTTTTTATTGTGATTAATGCGCATACATGTTTTTTTTTCGTAATCTGTTCCTTATTTTTGTTTTATTTGAGTTTACTTGGGAGGATATTCTCTCAGCGAGTCCACCAAATAAGTCATAAAAAATATAGTAAATAATAAAACAGAAAATTACAAGTTTTCTATTTGTATTTCAAAAATAATAAGGATTTCCTTGAAATCTGCTTAATTCTGCCACTTTATTAAATCGTCAGCTTATTCTGCCAGATCTAAAAAATAGTAGCCAAATCTCCCCAAAAGGCAAAAATCTGCCACCAATGGTCACACTGGTGTAAACAGGCACACACATAGATGAAGTGGCACACAGGCGCAAGCATATCATCCTTTGATCTGTGTCAAAAAACCGACAGTCGTCCCGATCAGCGGCGAGTGCTTGTGCTCGTACTCGCCGCTGATCGGGACGACTGTCGGTTTTTTGACACAGATCAAAGGATGATATGCTTGCGCCTGTGTGCCACTTCATCTATGTGTGTGCCTGTTTACACCAGTGTGACCATTAGTGGCAGATTTTTGCCTTTTGGGGAGATTTGGCTACTATTTTTTAGATCTGGCAGAATAAGCTGACGATTTAATAAAGTGGCAGAATTTGGCAGATTTCAAGGAAATCCTTATTATTTTTGAAATACAAATAGAAAACTTGTAATTTTCTGTTTTATTATTTACTATATTTTTTTATGACTTATTTGGTGGACTCGCTGAGAGAATATCCTCCCAAGTAAACTTGAATAAAACAAAAATAAGGAACAGATTAGGAAAAAAAAACATGTATGCGCATTAATCACAATAAAAAAGACTGTATTTCCTTGAAACCAATTAACGAAATGATTAAAAATATGTCTTTAAAACAGATTATAGTATTATGAACAAAATGAAGAATTTAAAGCAAATGTTGACACATAGTAATAGTTACAGTACCTACATGTTAAGTGAAAAAAATAACTGTTATATTAAGTAATAAAAATATTTTAGGTTAACTGAAGAAATTATTTGAACAGTACTTTATTTATTTTTTAAAGTTCCATATCTCAGAGTTTCATATCCTTAAGTTACTAAAGAATGCGAAGCTAGATGATTGGCTTATTCGCAGTCAATGAGTTCAAACAAAATAAAATATTTTTTCTATTGAACATAAGTCATGTTTTTTAAGTTTTCTTTTTACTTTAAAATGCATATACGTTTTTTATTTATTCATTACCATCCCCTTGGATGCAATTATATGATGGCATATTTTTGGCATTTTCTGGAGTCGAGTTTGGCAGATTTTTTGCCAGTGTTGGGCAGATTTCTAGTTTTGAGATGATCACCCTGGTTTACACCGTTAGTACAGTGTTTCCGGCAAAGAAAATGAAAAAAGTCCAAAGCCACTCGTGAAAAGTTCCGTCACGCTCATAGCGGCTGAGGAGATGCTCCATTGGCAGACAGAACTTTCCTGCAGGAGAGAGCCGTTGGCTGCCGAGGGTGACGGCGAGGGAGTCTCGCGCGTGGCGAAAAAAAGTCCCAATACACAGGGGCTGTGACACTAAGGCTGCGGCCTGGACGCAAGCGACGGCGACAGCGACACGAGCGACTTGATCATTTCCATAGATTTGCATGCAGCTGTTTTGGAAGACAGTGACACGCGCGGCGACACACGAGTGACATGCGACATTTCAAGGTTGGCCGCGCGTTTAGGGACGTTCTTCTTTAATCAATAAACCAGTCCAAAGTATCGATAGCTTGAGTAGAAGAAATAGTTTCAGATAATAAAATAATAAAGTTTGATACTAGCTGGAGTGCCCGGATTCGCTCAGGGAGTTAATAACCCCCGCATCCTCCGCCTCACCCCGCACCCTGCGCCTCACCCCGCACCTCGCCCCCTCGACTCACCCTCCCCCGCACCCCGGACCTCGCCCACCCGCACCCCGCGACTCACCCTCCCTCGTACCCCGCTCCTCCCCCACCCGCACACCACGCCTCCTTTCACCCCACTCCTCTCCCCCCGCAACCCGCGCCTCACCCCCGCACCACGCTCCTCCCCCCGCAACCCGCGCCTCACGCCCCGCACCTTGCTCCTCCCCCCCGCACCCCGCTCCTCACCCTCCCCCTGCACCCCGCTCCTCACCCTCCACCGCACCGCGCGACTAACCTTCCCCTGCACCCCGATCCTCCCCTCCGCACCCCGCGCCCCCCTCCGCACCCCGGGACTCACCCTGCCCGCACCCCGCTCCTCCCTCACCCTTACCCCACGTCGCCCCCGCAAACCGCGCCCCACCCCCGCAGCCCGTTCTTCCCCCCGCATCCCGCGACTCACCCTCCCCCCGCAACCTGCGCCTAACCCCCTGTACCCAGCTTCTCCCCCCGCACCCCGCTCCTCTCCCACCCGCATCCCGCGCCTCCCCCCGCACCCCGCGTCTCCCCCCGCACCCCACACCTCGCCTCTCACCCTCCTCCGCACCCCGCTCCTCACCCTCTCCCGCACCCCACTCATCACCCTCCCTCGCATCCCGTGACTCACTCTCCCCCCGCTCCTCTCCCCCAGAGCCTGCACCTCACCCCCTGCACCCAGCTCCTCCCCCCGCACCCCGCTTCTCTCCCAATCTAACCCCACGCATCCCCCTTACCCCGCGTCTCCCCCCCGCACCCCACTCCTCACCCTCCCCCACACCCCGCTCCTGTCCCCCGCAACCCGCGCCTCACCCCCGCACACCGCTTATCATCCCCACCACACCCCACACCTTCCCCCCCGCAGACTGCTCCTCACCCCCCGGACCCCGCTGTTCAAGAACTGCTGTGGAGTGCTCTCAAATACTGCCCAAGACAAATCTCTCAAAACAAGGCTGTATGTCCAAGCAGCCTTAATATGGGCCTGTGAATATAGGCAATAGGTAGCCCTAGATACTCACACATGTATAAACATGTGTACAGACATGAAGAAGTGTCAAATTTCTATGTAGTGAACAATGGCGCAAAATTTGTATGAAGTGTCCGGGGTGTGTGTTATTATATTAGTAAGAATAATTATGAAAATATCGAAATATCGACATATCGACATCGCGACAGACAGACATCGACAGTTCAAAACAAGTTCCGCAAAAGTTTCGCTGAAGCGTCAAAAGTTCCGAAATCGGAACAAAAAGTACGCACCGGCAACGCTGATACCCGCGAGCGTGTAAACAGTGTGCGGGCTGCATGCCGGGCTACGTGCCGGGCTGCCCGCCACGCGTGTAAAAGCCACAACATTCAACGAGCACAAGCGAGGAGAGTTGCCAGCGTCAAATTTTTGACTGCCGTGTTTAGTAGGAGAAATTGCCATGTTCTTAAGGAATAGCGATTTTCGGCTGCGCCGTACGTAGCAAAGAAATTAAAAATGCAACATGTTTGTCTTTTAAAATACTAGCGCCACTTGCAACTGTAAGCTAAAGGTGAACACCCAAAAAAAGCCCAAGACCAGGCGCAAAAGAAAGATATCTCAGAGTTTTGTGTATTTTATTAGGTCTTTGCCGCAAGAAGTGGCTAACGTAAAAAATCAGGCATAGTTTTAAAGATGTAATATTTTGAGCTTTAATAACTTTTGAACTCTAATAACATAAAATTTTATAAAGTATTGTAAAACATACGAAATATCGTAATATATTTCGTTTATAATTTTTGGGAAAAAAATGAAGAAAAGATAAATATATTTTTTTAATTAAAAAATCATTGCCCCCCCTAGCTAGGTGGAGCGATGATTCGCGCAAGATTGCTGGCAATAGCAGGATGCGCGTGGCCGAAGATAGGTATAAGTGGCGTGCCTTGGGGAAGCCTATGTCCAACAGTGGACTAGTACAGGCTACTTACTGATGATGATGAAAAAAAATCAAAAGAATAATATATATTTTTTAATAATGATTAATGCTATAATAATATTGTTTTATTCCTAATCGTGTGTACTAAAAACAGAAAGCTAGTTTTACAAAACCCACTTTTTTCCAAAATCCCAAACGCACATTTTCAACAACCTGTATACAGGGTGATAAAAAAAGTGCGTTTCATATTTCAGGGAGGCCTTCAGTATTGGCTCTAGAACACAAGAAAAATAAAAAAAAAATCCCAACTCAAAAAAATTTTTGCTTCCATACAAATCCACAATAAATAACATACGAAACGGCCGCCTCCAACTGCGCCCACCGTGCCGGTCAACGACCGCACGTCAAACAAATCATGACTTTGCGAATGAGCCGGGTCGAGCGAGATGCAACATTTTGCTATTCGTTCAGTTTTAACAATGGCCATGGTTTTGTTTGACGCGTGGTCGTTGATCGGTACGGCGGCGGGCGCAGTTGGGGGCGGCAGTTTCATATGTTATTTTATTGTGGATTTGTATGGTTTATTTTTGAGTTGGTATTTTTTTTATATTTTTCCTGTGTTCTAGAGCCAATACTGAATGCCTCCCTGAAATCTCAAACGCACTTTTTTTAACACCCTGTATATAGGGTGACTTTAAATTAGTTCTTGATACGAAAGACTATGAATGTGCTCATGATAACAAACAACTTTCCCTAAGGAACCCATAGTCAAATCGCAAAAAAAAATTTGGACCCTTCATACTAATTTGGCCAGTCAGTTGATCAATTTGTATGGAGAGATCACAATTTTTTTTGCGATTTGACTATATATAGGATCAGTCTATGTGCAGGACCGCCCTGTCGTACTGTAGTGGACTGCGCTGTAGGTGGGGTCGCACACACCAAACTGTGCTTGATTGGAGGTACCGTCGGTGGTGAAAGAAGTGAAATACGCAATTGTAGTCTCGAGTTCGTGCTGTAAGTCGGGGAGGAGTCTGTGACTGTAGCTGTTAAGACTGGTATGACTGTAATGACTCGAATGCTCGGCTGTACTAGATGGAATGCATGGCGGCCTTTTTTTTTTTTTTTTTTTTCGATAGGACATGTTTGTTGTTGGCCGTTGGGCCTTTACAACTTCACCGGACAGGGAAGGCGAGTACGTAGGGTACTCAGCCTAAGCAAAAAGATGCAACTGCCTAAGGGCGCCCAGGTGGGCACGGACCTCGGCTTAGGACGTTGCTTGGACGGGGAGGATCGGAGAGAATCGGCCCGGTATGTGCCGATAGCGCTGGTAGGCGCGAGAAGCGGGGGGACGCCGCCCTCGCCGGCGAGGGCAGTATGTCGGTGTGGTGTTACTCTGTGGTTGGGGCGGGGGGGTCATGGCTGCTACGGCTAGCGTGATAGGATCATCGGGATCCTCGAGTACGTGCCGGGGGCGTCGGATCACGCGTATGGGATTCGCGGGGAGGTCGTAAACTGCGGAGCTTACGAATAGGGGGTTGGGGTGATGGGGGGCGGAATCGAAGTAGCGTTTTGACGCTTGCTTCAGGTATTGAGCTATGGTGGGAAGCTCTAGATCGCAATGGAGATTTTCATTGCGCACGAACCATGGGGCGCCCGTGGCTCGGCGCATGAAGCGATTTTGGATGACCTGAAGTCGGTGGATGAGACTGGGCTTTGTATGGGCGAACGCTACGCCGGCGTAGGTGAGAATGGGACGGATGCAAGTTTTGTAAAGTGTCACCTTATTTCTAAGGGACATTTTACTTTTCTTGTTCGTGAGGGGGTAGAGACGGCCTAAAACAAAGGCTGCTTTGTTTCGGACTCGTTTGATGTGGTCTTTGAACGTCAGTCGGTCATCTAGGGTGACGCCTAGATATTTGACAGAGCGTTCCCACGGGATGGGGCGATCGAACAGTTTAATGCTGCGATCGATGGGATTGGTCTCGGTACTGAGCCGTTTGAATGAAAAGAGCATGGCTGCACTTTTCTCGGGGTTCACTTCGATCCTCCAGTTCCTAAACCATTTGCCCAGGGCACTAGCAGAGGATTGGAGGTTTCGAAGGATGAGGCCCGCTGAGCGGCTGGATAGATAGGGGGCTGTGTCATCTGCGAAAAGCGCAAGGTTGACATTTGGGAATCGCGGCATGTCGCTCATGTAGAGCGAGAAGAGTGTGGGGGCTAGAACGGAACCCTGAGGGACTCCGGCTCTGATGGGTCGGGGGGACGAGTAGACTCCTTCTATGCGATAGCGAAAGCTCCGATTCGTGAGGAAGTCTCGTAGTATGAGTACGAGCCGGTCTGGCAGTCCCAGCTGATATAGTTTGTATATCAACCCGTTGTGCCAGACTTTATCGAAAGCTTTCGCCACATCAAAGAAGAGAGCTCCTGTGAACTGTCTGCGGGCGAAGCCGCTTTTAATGTGCTCCGTTATGCGGTGCACCTGTTGGACGCACGAGTGTCTGGCTCTGAAGCCAAACTGCTCGTCTGGTAGAAGGCCTTTGGACTGGACAATGTCCTTTAGGCGGGCGAGGAGAATGCGTTCGTACAGTTTACCCAAGGCCTTGAGGAGGCTTATGGGTCTGTAGCTGGAGGGTTCAGAGCGGGGCTTATTGGATTTGTGGAAGCCTATGACGTCTGCACTTTTCCACGTGTCGGGAAATGTGCAGTTGTCGATGGCTGCATTGAAGATGCACGCTAGAAGAGCAATGAGATTCGGGGAGAAGTACTTGAGTACTTTGTTGGTGATGCCGTCAGAGCCGGGGGCCTTCCGGGGTTTGAGCTGTTTAATGGCCTTCTCTACTTCACACGGGGTGACTGGGGCAAGAGACTCGGTCGGGGGGAGGGCTACTCGCCGTTCGACTTCCTCATCCACCTTCTGTAACTGGATGGGCTCGATTGGGAGTGTACTGGGGGAGCATTGGGCCTCTAGGCTGTCGGCCAGGCACTCGGCCTTTTCGGAGTCGTCAAAGGCATCCGGAAGGTTGGGGCGTTTGAGAGGGGGCATGGGGGACTCGACATCCTTCTTGAGGGCTCTCGCCAAGCTCCAATACGCGACGTGAGATGGCGAGATTCCCCCAAGAAGTTCATCCCAACGGGTCTGCTGCAGCTCCTGCATGGTCTGCTTTACGTCCCTCTGTAAAGCTCGCATGCGAGTGCGGTTTTCCTCGTTTGGGAAGCTGTCGTAGGCACGGATGGCTGCATTTCTTGCGGTCAGCAGCGACCTCGCGTCTTCCGGCAGTCTCCAGCGGTGCTGGGGCAGCACTGGAACCTGCCGGGAGCAGTCTTTTACGACTGATTGAGTGTGGCTGCTGAGGGCATCGATTGCGCATCGGACGTCATCTAAAGATTTAATGTCGTCGGGTATGTTGTCAAGGTCCGGTGAACTGGTAGCTTTGAGTTTGTCCTCAAGGCTGTCCCAGTCAACTATCGTCTTGGTGGGCGGGGCCGTGGGGGTTGGGGGACCTAATTGTAACAGGACCGGCCGGTGGTCGGAACACAGAGTTTGAAGCACTTCTATCGAGCACAACTGAAGGTTGATGTTCTTTAGAAGTGCTATGTCTAGAATGTCTGGGGTGTGATTGACATTGTACGGAAAGTGAGTGGGGCTCATTGGTGCAATGATGTCAAAGTTGAGTCGGTCAACGAGTCTGTCAAGGGCTCTACCTCTGGTATTGGTGGATACGCAATTCCACCGTTCGTGTTTGCTATTTAGGTCGCCAGCCAGAATGACTGCGCCTCCTAGATTGAAAAGGGCCTCGATGTCGCTTCCGAGTAGTGGTTTGTCGCCACTACAAGGGGGATAGACCGAAGCTAGGGTAATGGGTTGGTGGCCGGTCATGGCTAGCCGACAGACAGAGGCCTCAATGCTCGTGAGAGGGGGGGTGTCGATGGGTATACAGTGCAAGGACCTTTTGTAATAGATGAGAGTGCCGCCCTTTGCGGAGTTCACTCTATCGTTACGCACTAAATCGTAGTTGGGGATTTTAGGCCCGCGAGTGCAAGGTTTAAGGTGTGTTTCTTGCACTAGTAAGACATCGATTTGGTGTTCGCGAAGGAAATCTATGATTTGCCAACGCTGGGGGAGGATACCGTCTGCATTATAGAATGCGACGGTAATAGATCGGGGCTTGAGTCTACCTTTGGAGGGGTTTAAATCCATTATGGAGAATTAACATTGAACTCCGAGATGGCTGCGATGAGTCGCGAATGCTTAAGCATTGCTATGCAACGCTGTTCAGTGTTATGCTGGGTTGCTCTGAGCTCCCTAGCCAGGTCGCGGACCTGCTCCATGTTAATGGCGCTGGCAAAGCGGATGACAAGGCTAAGATCGTCTTCCTCCACCGTGTCTGGGACAGGCGCTGGAGGGGAGACCTTAGGGGGAAGGGGCGCTTTGCTGATCTTAGCTGGTTTGGTGGGGGGCTTGGGGGTTGGCTTGAATGCCGTGGGCATGGAAACTGGAGTTTCCATGAGTGGAGGTGGTGAAGCCAAGACTGCTTGGCTTCTCCAGGCGGGTTGCAGCTCCTGAGAGGCTGCGATGTTGGGGTTGAAGGCGGGTGTTTTTGTCGGACGTAGAGGTGGGAAGTCCTCAGTACGTGGGACAGCGCGGCGTGCGGGCCGGGGTTCCGAGGCGGAGGGCGCGGGGCCTTTTTTGCCAGGCCTACGACTAGCGCGTGGTGCCTTGGGGCATCCGCGATAGTTCGCTGGATGTCCCAGGGCACCGCAGAGTACGCAACCAGGGGGTTCCGTACACTCGCTCTTGTCTTTGGGGCGGGGGCAGTCGGGGGTGCCGTGATTGCCTAGGCATTTGACGCACCTAGGCTTGGCGTAGCAGTTTCTGGCCGAGTGGCCATAGAGTTGGCATCTATGGCACTGGCCGGGGGGTCCCTTTTTGTGAGGCATCTCGATGCGTATGCCGGATAGTTGGCATACGGTGGTAAGCGTATTTATAATACGCTTTCCAGCGGGGGATAGGTCTAGTGTGACCAGCACTAGATCGAAGGGGGCTTTTGTTTTGCCGCTATGCATGCGGTGAACTTCATGGGCGGGGTATCCTTGTGACTTAAGGTCCTCGAGGATATCATTGGAGTTAAGCTCCTTGGGGACACCTCTGATGACGATGCGCAAAATGCGCTCGTCCTCGAGGGCGTACGTGTGGAAGCCGATGCGTTCGGCTTTCAGTACAGTCGTGAGGCGACGATGGTCGTTTGGGGTGAGGACTTGGACCTTGATCCCTTGTTGGGTGGTCCGGGCAGAAGTGAACGCGATTTTGCGTTCGTTAAGGAGAAATGAAACATTGTTCCATTTCTCCTTGTCCTGAATGAAGAGGGGCGGGGGGCGTTCGATGCGGGGGGGTTGAGATGCGGGAGGGGCAGATTGGGAGGACTCCTGGTCAGAGTGCTCGGGTGGGGGGGTCGTCACTGAGGTCGCGGCGGTGGCGGCCTTTTTGGACGTTTTCGTGGGGACGGGGACTTTGCGCTTCCTCTTCTTTGAGTTTTTGGAGTCGACGGTCGTAAAGCCGTCGCCGTCCTCACTCTCCGAAGAGGAAGATACACGGTCTTGGACTTGGTAGTCCATGGGGGTAGTCGCGGGGGCAGGGGTTAGTGGTCGTGAAGCGATCGTTGGAGGTTGGGACAGAGGTGAAGCCTCTTCGGTGGGCTGGGGCGAGAGGGGAGAATCGCGGTGATTTAGGGCTCTACGCTCTACCTAGCTTCGTTGGCACCGTTAAGTATCCACTAGGTAACCACTAAAGCGTGGATTTACAAAAGACAGGACGGATCCCGTTAGAAACAGGCCTGGCCGCGCAGTGAAAACTACACTCGGTTCGGCTGGGAGCGGTTCGATGACACGGTGCACGTAGGCAGCGGCGACGACAGCGGCAGGAGACGCGATGCACGTCGGCAGGGGCGACGACAGCGAGCAGGAGCGGAGCGCGGCGCGAGACGTCCGACCGGGGCGGCGAACGAGAGCGAACTGTGTGCGAGAGCGAACTCGCATGGCGGCCCGCAACGCGACCGTATTTATGGGACGGACCGCATCCGTACCCTGCCCGCTACCCCCGCACTGAACTCTCTTTATTTAAATTTGTATTTACAATAACTATCTTATTTTTATCTTCACTCCTAGTTATTCTATAATATTTAAACAAATTTAAAGTCTAGAACACTTATCTGTAATATCTTATTTTTAACATAGAAGTCTTATTCACTTTTTCCCGCCAAACGCTGGGGCGTCGCGTCATGACGCCGTTACTCTTGGAGTCCCGCTATGTGCACCGTTAGGCGCAGGCAAACTGTGCGCGGCATCCCTTCAGCTTTCAATTTTATGGCCCTACCTACCCTGTTCCGTTAGGCAAATACATTGAAAACTTAGTAACTGTTATAAACAAGGCTTAAACTACTGTGAGACCTTAGAACTACGAACTTAAAACTGTCTATCAATTATCAATACAATTATGCTTATATTACGGTATAACATCACATATGCTTCATATACTGGCCGTCCCGAACAGTATAATATTTTGGAGTCGATATTTGCAACGCAATTTAATTTTCAATTTATGCCTGAAAATATTCTAAAAGCATTTTTTTATGTTTGCCACTTCTTGCGGCAAACATACCTATCAAAAATATTGTACTTAAAATACGCAAATAACCGAGATACTTCTCTTCTGTACCGGACCTTGGGTAATTTTCTATGGAGTTTTGGTGTTCTCTTTTGTACCAACCATGGAGATTCCCCGTCCCCAAGCAGAGATTCAGCATTTTTATTTTTATATTTGGCTCTGGCAGCCTTGGCAGGTTGTAAAATGAGCCCTTTGCAGAATACCGTAGATTTTGCTACGCCAATGGATTAGCTGCCGTAGGCCGTAGATTACCTTTGAATGTCATCCAATTGCCGTAAAACAGGGTAATTGCCGTAGCAATGGCAACCCTGATGAATGTGCTTGGCGCGCGGGCTGCATGCCGGGCTGCCTGCCGGGCTGCCTCTCGGGCTGCCTGCCGGGCTGCCTCTCGGGCTGCCCGCCGGGCTGCCTGCCACGCGTGTAAACGTACCATATGAACAGGCTGCTTGTGCATGCGCCCGTGCTCGTGTCTGTGCTCGCAGCTGATCGGGACGACTGTTGTCGGTTTTTTGACACAGATCAAAGGATGATGTGCTTGCGCCTGTGTGCCACTTCATCTATGTGTGTGCCTGTTTACACCAGTGTGACCATTGGTGGCAGATTTTTGCCTTTTGGGGAGATTTGGCTACTAGTTTTTAGCTCTGGCAGAATTAGCTGACAATTAAATAAAGTGGCAGAATTTGGCAGATTTCAAGGAAATCCTTATTATTTTTAAAACACAAATAGAAACTTGTAATTTTCTGTTTTATTATTTACTTTATTTTTTTATGACTTATTTGGTGGACTCGCTGAGAGAATATCCTCCCAAGTAAACTTGAATAAACAAAAATAAGGAACAGGTTACGAAAAAAAACATGTATGCGCATTTATCACAATAAAAAAGACTGTATTTCCTTGAAACCAATTAAAGAAATAATTAAAAAGATGTCGTTAAAATTGATTATAGTATAATGAACAAAATGAAGAATTTAAAGCATATGTTGACACATAGTAATAGTACAGTACCTACATGTTAAGTGAAAAAAACACCTATAATATTAAGTAATAAAAATATTTTAGGTTAAATGAAGAAATTATTTTAACAGTACTTTTTTTTTTTTAAAGTTCCATATCTCAGAGTTTCATATTCTTAAATTACTAAAGAATGCGATGCTAGATGATTGGCTTATTCACAGTCAGTGAGTTCAAACAAAATAGAATATTTTTTTATATTGAACATAAGTCATGTTTTTTAAGTTTTCTTTTTAATTTAAGATGCATATACGTTTTTTATTTATTCATTACCATCCCTTGGAGGCAATAATATGATGGCATATTTTTGGCATTTTCTCGAGTAGAGTTTGGCAGATTTTTTGCCAGTGTTGGGCAGATTTCCAGTTTTGAGATGATCACCCTGGTTTACACGCTCGGTCGCCGTTAGTACAGTGTTGCCGGCAAAGAAAATGAAAAAAGTCCAAAATCACTCGTGAAAAATTCCGTCACGCTCATAACGGCTGAGGAGATGCTCCATTGGCAGGCAGAACTTTCCTGCCGGAGAGAGCCGTTGGCTGCCGAGGGTGACGGCGAGGGAGTCTCGCGCGTGGCGCAAAAAGGTCCCAATACACAGGGGCTGTAACACTAAGGCTGCGGCGTGGACGCAAGCGACGGCGACAGCGACAGCGACAGCGATAGCGACGTCGCCAGCGACTTGATCATTTCCATAGATTTGCATGGAGCTGTTTTGGACGACAGCGACACGCGCGGCAACACACGAGCGACGAGCGACATTTCAAGGACGGCCGCGCGTTTAGGGACGTTCTTCTTTAATCGATAAACCAGTCCAAAGTATCGCTAGTTTGCGTAGAAGAAATAGTTTCAGATAATAAAATAATAAAGTTTGATACTAGCTGGAGTGCCCGGCTTCGCTCAGGCACTTCGTTAATATACCCCCGCACCCTGCGTTTCACCCCGCACCTCGCCACCCCCCCCGACTCACCCTCCCCCGCACCCCGGACCTCGCCCACTCGCACCCCGCGACTCACCCTACCTCGCACCCCGCGACTCACCCTACCTCGCACCCCGCTCCTCCCCCACCCGCACCCCGCGCCTCACCCCCGCACCACGCTCCTCCCCGCACACCCCGCGCCTCCCCCCGTACCCCGCGTCTCCCCCCACACCCCGCTCCCCCCGCACCCCACGACTAACCTTCCCCTGTACCCGGATCCTCCCCCCGCACCCCGCGCCCCCTCCACACCCCGCGACTCACCCTGCCCGCACCCCGCTCCTCCCTCACCCTTACCCCGCGTCTCCCCCCGCAAACCTTAGAAAGTTCTTAAGGGTGAAATTTTAACCCTTATATCTTCAAAAGCACGCCCTTTAGGCAAAAACAGAAACCTTCTTCATGGATGGGAACAGAGGGCTACCGCACCATATAATATAACTCCCTTGATCGTAGAATACAGGGTGTTGTTTTGGTCGACAACGGCCTTCTAAGGGATGAAAGTAAAAAATATTCTTGTTCTGAATATACCTATAATATTTTTTTAATAAATTGATTCTACTGAAAAAATGACATACAAATTTTCCCAAAATTATCAAAACGCATGTTCGCGCAGTCAGTCAATGACGGCCGGCTCATTCACGTATTTTCCTACAAAAAGGACAATGACACTTACATGAACGTGGCTGTCGGGAGAAGTATTTCAAGATAGCTTCTTCCTTGAACTCTTGTCTACTTTAGGCTCTACCTTCAGCATGGGATGTTTTTGGAAGAACACGATTTGCGGAGTTTGTAAATAATAATGTTTTTTATTGAGTAACACGTTACGGTGGCGCGACGTCATTCCAAATCTCACACACTCCACTTGATTTACACCACACGAAATGTAAATCTACATCGCTCAGTTCACGACTATTGACTATTGAATAAAGACTTGTTCCTGATCATAGCCGTAGGCCGTAGCGTAATTTCACGCGCAGAGGCGCTTGCTCTCGCTGAGAAAATGAGACGCAGTTTCGGCGTGGAGGCACGCGGCAGACTGCTCGCGCCGCCGTGGCCGCTGCCGCAGCCGGGGCCCCTCGCGCACCCCCGCACACCTCACCTCGTTGCTACGCAACCATTCATTGTTAAAATACGTTACGCAAGGAAACAAGGATACCATAAATAATTAATTTCCAAGATTTTCTTAAGAAAATTTAAGGTACCATTTTTATATTTTTTTCGGCATCAGTATCATGTATACTATCCCCCTGAAAAGCTCGTTGTCGACCAAAACAACACCCTGTATAATCGAAAATTTCCACAGTCAAGTCATCCTTTTGTAATATCAACTTTCGGATTTCGATTTGATCTTCATAATACTTCAGTAGTTGCCGAAGTCGCCTTTTTGTTTTGTTTGAGGTATAAAACTACGTCTTCTTTAGCAAGTTAGTAGTAATATTAAAAAAACAGAAATATTTGCCCTGGGTGGGGATCGAACCCACGACTCTCGGATCAATAGTCAGGAGCGCAAACCGCTGAGTTAGTGTTAAGTGTTATTATCACAATATAAGGATATAATACAGTATGGAGTATGGACACTCCCTGCCGCTCTCTGAAAGCGACCTTACCCCCCCTGTGAGACCGATGTGTGACCTAATAGTCAAGGGTTGGCAAGCTAGACATTTATTTGTTGTGTGCGTTCCGAGGGTACGATCTGACAGCAACCGTTCACTTTGACAGCAGGATACCATAATATGAATCGCTTAAGTATGAAAGAGAAGGTACAAAACGGTTGCTGTCAGAGTGCACCCTTGAAACGACAAAAAGGCTTTTATATCCATACAGCCTTGTCGTCATTTAAAGTGTAGAGTGCGTGCCACGAAAGAAGTCCCGCGGCAAAATTTGGTACTAAAATAAAAATGACAGATAAAGTGGACAATAGAACTGCTGGTGATATGTTCGTGGAGATTTTTTATATATTTTTGTGTGCTGAGTGATTCTTATAATGCTGAAAGTAGTTAAAAGTACAGAAAGACAAGTAATTCTCCATTTTCAGTCGCATCTGCGGGACTTCTTTAGTGGCGCGCACTCTATAATGTAAAAGTCTGTCATTTTATATTCACGTCTGTGTCGTTTAAAAGACTGCGATATAATAGGGTATTTTACTCTATACAAGTAAAAATCTAAAACTGCTTATTTACTGTGGCATTTGTAATACGAAATCGATTTAATATGATTTCTATACAATAAAATGAGAAAAAACATTTTATTTTTGATTTACAAAAATCAAGTTTTTTAATCTGTTATTCAAATGTCTGAAACGACAGCCGCCATTCACTGTATGCGAAGTGGGTGGTGAGTGACACTAAAATGATCGAAGCTCGCGAGGCGGCGAATAAAGGCACTTCGGAGGGATTTTTCATGGCAGATGAAACTGTCATGCATTTTTCGCATTTTTTCATTTTCATTCTTTGCATTTTTCAGCGAAAATAAGCATGTGCCACGATGCCAATTGCGTTGTAAATTGTAAAACTATTGGTAATAGCATTAACTGCATTTATTAAAAATCCAAAAGCTAGTTGGCAACAAGAACAACGGATAAAATAGATTTCTTCTTCTTCAAAAAAAAATTTCTTCTTACTGTTAAAGATTTAAAATAAAACAATATTTGCTTATGGTTTTTAGTAATTTATTACTGAATAAAAATTATAGCAAAATCAAAATAGCAACGACTATTAAAATGAATGTAATAATAATATGAACTACATGCATGCTATAATATAATAATAATTACAATCTATAATTATTCGAACAGAATTATTACATAGTTTCACTCACTCAGTATTTAGACGTGGGAGAGCCATGCTTTGGCACGAATGGGCCGGCTCGACCGGAGTGATACCACGGCCTCACAGAAAACCGGCGTGAAGCAACGTTTGTTGTGTTTCGCCGAGTGAGTGAGGGTACCGGAGGCCCCCTCCCCATTCCCCCATCTCATTTCAAAGGTCGGCAACGCACTTGTGACTCCTCCGGTGTTGCGGGTGTCCATGGGCGGCGGTAATCGCTTACCATCAGGTGATCCGTCTGCTCGTTTGCCACCTATCACATAAAAAAAAAAAAGAGCTGTTACCGCTACGAACGCTGGCACAAGAATGACCAAAACTTCGTGTGGTCTTCTCACGATTCCTTACGGAGTCCGAGGAATCCGGATCGGGACCTTGTTCCCTGCCGGAGGGATCTTCCGCGGCTCGCTACTACGAGTCGGTTTCTGGGTTGGGCCGGGGCCCGTTTCTTTCGCTGCCATCTTGTGGGGCGTTTTGGAGCGCGCGGTGTAGCTCGGAGAGCACTCGCGGCAGGGGCTTCTTGTAGGATGGCACCTCGAGGTTGGGTGCCAGGTCCCGAAGGTGATCATGAGTGGAGTGATCGGCCCGGGTGAACATCGTGTCAGCCATGCGGGCGATGAACACCTTCGTAGGCTCGATCCGGAGTTCCTTTCTTAGGGTTTCATTTCTGACTAGCCTGTGTGCGTTGGCGGCCCATTTTAGGGTGATAGACTGCTGGGCTTCCATTTTGTCCCTCAGGTTCTTGGATGTGAGGTGGTACCAAGCTGGGGCGGCGTATGTGAAAATGGGCCGTATGTAGGTTTTGTAGATCCCCAACTTGGTACGCAGAGGCAGCTTGGACTTGAGGATCGGCTTCAGCAGTGCTCTTGCCGATGTCGTTCTGGCGATGACTTGGTTCACGTGTGCGGCCATGTTCATTCGTCGGTCGATGGTGACCCCAAGGTATTTGATCTGTGGTGCCCATTCGATTTCCTGGCCATGGAGGGTCAGTTTCTTCGGCAGGTGTGTAGAGCCCATGACGATCGCCTGCGTTTTAGCGACGTTCACGGACAACCTCCAGCGAGATAGCCATTCTGGCAGTGCGTCCAGCACTCGCTGCATCTTCACGGCTGCGTGCTTGGTGCTCACCGACGACGTGATGTAGGCCGCGTCATCAGCGTAAAGCGCCAGCGTGGAACTTTCGGGGGCTGGGATGTCGTCAGTGAAGACGGAGTAGCAGATAGGCGAGAGGCAGCTGCCCTGGGGGACGCCCGCCAGGATGGGTCTCTTTGTCGAGAGGGTGCCTTCGACTCTGACGCCGAAGGACCTGTCTGTGAGAAAGTCGCGAACGACCGAAAGAAGCTGGTGGGGGAGCAGGGGGGCCAGTTTAAAGAGAAGGCCCTGGTGCCACACCCTGTCGAAGGCTTTCTCCATGTCCAGGAGGGTGGCAATTGAGACCACCTTTTTATTCTGGTTGGACGCCATGAGGTGGAGCACACGAGCCAGCTGGAGAGTGGTACTGTGCTCCGACCGGAACCCGAACTGTTCTGGGCGGGGGGTGATATGGTCCGCCATGTGTCTCAAGATGAGAGTCTCGAAGAGTTTGGAGACGGCAGAGAGCAGGGTGATCGGGCGGTAGCTCTCGGGCAAGAGGATGTTCTTGCCCGGTTTTGGGAGGAGAATCACCTGGCCCTCTTTCCAAGCGTCCGGGAAGTGGCCGGTGCGCAGGATCCCGTTAAAGAGCCTGGTGATGGCTGCTATGGTTCTGGCTGGGGCGTGGCGGAGGGCGGTGTTTGTGATGCCGTCTGAGCCGGGCGCCTTTTTAGGCTTCAACCGGCGTATGGCTCTCTCCACTTGGGCTGGAGACAGGAAGATGTTGTAGGATGCGTGGGTCTCTTCAGTGATGGGCCTTGCGAAGATCTCCGCCAGCTTCTCCTCTACCATGTGGGTATGGCCTAGGTTCGTGGTGGGGTTTGGGACGAACTGGCGCTGGAGCGAGTCTGCGAAGATTTCCGCGCGGTCTTCGGCTCGGTAGCGCAGTGTGCCGTCTGGGTGTTTGAGTGGGCGTATGGGTGCCGGCTTCCTCGCTAGTTGCCGGCACAGACGGTGGATGGAGTTCCAGTCGCCCTCCACGGAGTCCAGGTGGTGTTCCCACTCTTGGGAGTGGTGTTCCACTAAGGCCAGCTTCACGGACGCTGTATACGCGTTTAGTTCGCGTTTGCGGTTGGGGCATCTGCTGTACTGCCACTGGAGCCTGAGTTTCCTTTTTGCCACTAGCATGTGGCGGAGCTGGCTGGCAATGGCTTCAGTTTTTGCGTCGGTGAGTTGGTGGTAGACGCTAGTTTTGTGGCATCATGGAAGGCTGAGGTGATGTTGCTGCTCAGACTCTCTACCTCGGTGTGCGAGTGGACCGGGTAAGATGGGGTTTTCGAGTCCAGGTGGTTGGCGAACACCTCCCAGTCGATCTTGAACCTGGGTGGTGGAGGGGTTGGGTTCCCAAGGATGTCTTCAAGGACCACCAGTACAGGTTGGTGGTCCGACTGGACCTCGTCATCCTTGACCTCCTGGTACTGGGCGCATCGCAGGTTTTTGGAGACTACGATGTCCAGGACGTCTGGTATTTGGTCGGCGTCCCCCATCGGGTACCGGGTCGGAGCCTCTGGTCCCTGGACATCGTAGTCATTGGCTTCTGCATCGTTGAATAGCTTTCTTCCGTTTCGGCAGATTTTTGATGCGTTCCACGCCGTGTGTTTACAGTTCCAGTCACCCGCCAGGATGGTTGGGGTGCTGGAACCGAGCAGAGTCTTCACCTCTCGGACGTCAAGGTTGGAGTGTGGAGGCCTGTACACTGAGTATAGCTTCAGCGGTGTGTTCCCAGTGTGGATTTCGACTCCGAGGGCGTCGAAACTGGTGGTGTTGGCTGCTGGTAGGAGTTGGTGGATGATGGTGCGTTTCACGGCCACCATCAGACCCCTGTAGGCTTTGCTCCCTTGTCCGGAGTCTGTTGTCCGGGTCAAGTGGTAGGTGTGGTACCCAGAGATTGTGAATTTGGTGGACTCTCGCAGCATTGTTTCTGAGACCAGGAGTACAGAGATGTCCTGGTCTCTCAGGATGGGATTGAGGAGTGGCATCTTCTTTTTGATTCCGCCCTGGGCGTTCCAGTGTAGGAATCTAAGTGCCCTTGGAGGCTGCGAGGAGCTGGATGAGCTCCTCGAGCAGCTTTGTGGCCCTATTTGGGTCTGTTGCCCCGTCTGTCTGATGGGGTTTGGTGGTGGCTGGCTTCCTGGGTTTGGAGGCTGCGGGGCCTCTTGCTGGAGGATTGACTGGTTGCTGGGGCTGCTGGGGCTTTCTGGGCTGGCGCTTCCGCCTGCTACGCCTGGTGGTGGAGGCAGCTCGTGCCTCTCTTGAGGCGGGCTCGGAGAAGGCGAGGGTGCCCGCTGCCTTGTTTCTCGCCTCCCGCCGAAATGTCGGGCACGACCTGTGGTTGGCCGGGTGGGGGCCGCCGCAGTTTGCGCAGGTTGGAGTTTCCTCTCGTGGGCGTGGGCACACTCCGGCGAAGTGGGCCTCGCCACACCTGACGCAGGCGGGGGTGCGGTGGCAGTTGTGGCTCGAGTGTCTGAACCCCTGGCACCTGTGGCACTGAGCCGGGCCTTTCTTCGCACGCCAGGCCTCGATGATGATACCTGGCATGCACAGCAGCTCTTTTATGCTGTAGATGTCCGGGATGGTGGTGGGGGTGGGCCGAAGCTCGACGAAGAAGATACAGCCCGGTCTACCCCGGCATCCGTTGATGTGCCTGACATAGGTGGGCTCGAACCCAAGGGTGGTGAGCTCTTCCTTGATGTCGTCAGGACTGGAGTCTGCTGGGAGGCCTCTGATAGCGACCTTGAGGTTGCGGTCGGTTGGGAGTGAGTAGCAGAACCACACAAGGCTCTCGGTCTTCTCCAGGTTGGAGAGGTAGGCCTGTATGGTTCTGAACTCTTCTTCGCTTTCCGGAGTGAAGCGGAGGCCGCGGCCGTAGGGGCGCGCGTTTGGTGCGTGGCCCAGGTTGTCTTTGAGACACTTCAGGTGGTCCTTCCAGTTGAGGAAGTTCTCCACCACCAGCGGCGGGAGACGCGGTTTCTTGGGCGCCGCGGGCGCCGCGGGCGCGGCGGGCGCGGCGGGCGCGGCATCGGTGCGCGCGAGGGCCGCGTTACCGGAGCCCTGTGCCGCTGTTTGCGCGGCGGGCGCGGTGGCGGCGCGCGCGTAGCTCGCTCTACCGTTGTTCGGGAGCGGAGCGGCGGGCGCTGCAACGGTGCGCGCGGGGGGCGCGTTACCGGGTCCCCCCTTCGCGACGTTTGCGGGCGGTTTTGCGGGCGCGGCAGCGGAGAGCGCGTGGGGCGCATTGCCGGGTCCCCACATCGTGGCGTTTGGGTACACGGGCGCAGCAGCGGGGTGCGCGTGGGCCGCGGTTCCGGTACCCATGGGTGCGTTCGCGGGCGTCCCCTGTTGTGAAGCAGGCGCAGTAGCGATGCGCGCTATGCGGGGGTCGCGAGTCGCAGTGTTGGCCAGTGGTGGGGCCATCGGAGGAATGATGGGCAGTGGGGCGTTACGCTCAGTGCAGTGGCGTTTTGTGGCCGACTGCTGCTGCTCGGACTCTGGGCTGCGGAGTCGTCTCGCCGGTAGGACGAAGCCGGGTACGGACTCTCGTACTGCGGCTTCGCAGGCTTCGAAGTCGGCTTCTATTGCTATGAGCTTCGAATTGGAAGCCCATAAGCAGGAAGCCGCGAAGACATCTTCAGCGTGGGGCTGCTCATTGGGTTGGATGGTGGCGAGCTGGCGTTCGCGCTCCAAAGCGGAGTGACAGCGTCTTATATAGGGAGTCAGCGCAAGATGGCGACCAACAATTCACTCATATAAATCACTTAGCTACTTAATATAAATAAATGTAAAATAAAATAATTATTTGATTTATATTTTAAAATAATATTATTATGAATCATATATTTACAAATACAAAATAGCATGAATTAATTACCACATGGTTCTTGTTGTTTAGTGCGCGTAAACAACAGACGAAAAAAATATGAGAATGTCAAAAACAACATATTTACAATTATTTAACATTTTGAAATGTATGTTTAATTGTAAATTACACAAATTTATTACCACGTGGTTCTTGTTGTTTACGAGAAATAGAAACTAAGCGTAAACAACAAGCAAAAAAAAAGATTAATTATAAAAATACATCAATAATTAAAAAATATTTAACATTACTTTTCTATAACATTCGTTTAAAGTATTTTTTCTTGGAGTACTATTCTTTTAAAAACTGTCGCGCACTTTGTGTACCCCATTGCTGTTCTTGACTCGTTTTTGAAAGGCTTTCTTCGTGGTTGACCCAATATAATAGTGCCGTTATACGTTTAAATCTTCTACTTTTATTGTAAACACAATTTACATTGGCCATTAGTTACAAAACGAGTAGAATTAATCTGTAAGTAAATGCAGTTATTTAATTGAAAATATCATGTACAGTCATTCTGTAAATGGATATTGTATTCTACGTAGGTACCAAGGTTAACAAAAATTCTGCTTACATTTTAGGATGTTTTATACGGATTTGATCTCACCGAAGCCTGGCGAATAACATTACATTCAATGGTGTATGTTCATTATTGTTCTTATGTTCTGCTAGTACTTCTTCGACATACCGGAATGTTAAGCAAGTACATTTTTTTTCGCTTGATTTTCTAGTGAGGTTCGAAAGCGTGTGTGACAGCTTGAAACCCTGTTGTAACAATGATTTTGAACAAAAAAATAAAGGTTTTTATGATTATTTGTAAATTAATAATGCAAACATAATTTAATAATTATAATTCAATCAAACATTACGTTATTTTATTAAAATTATTTGTATACAGGTTGTAACATTCAAGGTGTGCAATATTTGTTGAGAAGATCTATATCATTTTAACTATTCTGTGGCATTACAATACTGAACGTGTCTGCTCTGTGACGCACGCATGGGCCGCTGGATAGTCGCGCGACCTTGAGCCGCGCCGTTGGGGGATTATTATCGAAAGTTGATAGAAAAAGTTACCTATTCTGAAAATTATTCGAAAATATATATTTTTTAAGATGCCTACTTTTTAGTGATTCGTAATCAGTTTGAGAAGCTTAATCACCTCCGTAAATATTGCACACCTTGAATGTTACATCCTGTATATATTTACGTTACTTCGAGATGGCCATTGTCAAAAATCCATCTTAACAGCCGCTAGTTGGCGCTGTCGTCGCGCACACAGACTGTGAATAGTTAAATATAGAATAGGGTCACATTAGGGGTAATCAATAGGGAATTTTCCACGGCTTTCTCTAAACTCAACTAGATGGCGCTGATCAACATTGGAAAATCTCTAAAAAATCATCAAAACTGATTGCTATTACTGACTGATATCATAATAATAATGAATAGCTTTCGAAGATTACTTTTAATTTAATTTTTTTTTGTATTATGATCCAAAAAATACTTGCTTGTCAATATTGTTTTTGTATTTCTTAAAATAATTCTAACATGATACAGAGTTATAAATTGCATTTTTATCATAAAAATGTATTAAACTCTATTTATTTTTGGTTTAGAAGTAGAAATTACACATAACGGAGAAACCGGAACGCGCCCAGGTCATCCATACTTGACAAAGTTAGAAAATCGTTTCTGTTAATTGAATTAATAAGAATCTATGTTCATGTGGCTTTTTATATATTTTCAACTATATTAAATCTATTTTGATACCGTAAATTCTACGCTGCTGCTCTATTGAGAGTCTTATGAACGGCGTGACATAGGTACGTCATCTGAAAACTCCCTATTGGGTCAGAAACTCTAGTGGTGCCACCTAGTTTAAAGTTTGGCAGCCTCCTTTCCTTGGTTCCAGAGATGAGGCTGCTAGCGGAACGTTACGCTAGCAGAGCCTCAGTAAAAAAACACGATAACACATTTTTTTTTCCTTTGGGCACTATTTTGCAGTATTCTATTAAGGCAGTACAGTATTTATTATATTTTGGCTTAATCCGAATATCTAAATTCTATGATGAGGTTGCTAGATGAACGCTCAAAAATTGGCGGTTTGACTTAAGTGGTATCTGGCAACATTGACATCCCGCGCGCGCGAGAGCGGCCGCCCGCCCGAGCGCGACGCCATTTTGCGTTTATCGTTCTAGCTTGTCGAAATTGTTTCATTGATCTATTTATACCCAACTATGAATCCTATGAGGAATGAATTATCGTATGCCATCTGTAAATGAAATATCGAAATAAATGTGTTTTTATCAATTTCCTATAGCGATGATGTAGTATTTCCCTTTTCAGAACACTTTAGTGAAATAATTTAGGACGCTCTTAGCGGCTCGCTTCGTACGCTTCGTGCTCAGCCGCCATGACTGAAGCTTACCCGTTTCTGCGGAGTTCCGTGTTGTGCTATTCTTTCTTTTAAAAGACTGTGGTTTCTGCTAGAAACATGGATTTTTGAGAATATTCAGTAAATATAAACTTTACTGTGCAGAGTGATAAATGAAACTTAGCAAATTAATGAAATTTGCAGTTGCAGGAGTACTTCAGTACCCAACATCGTATTTTTAGTTCATCCGCCATATTGGCGTTAATATCTTTTCGTAAGTCTTTTTTGATAATTTCATTGTTATATCGTCGTGAAAATCGTGTATTTATATGTTATTTGTTACCTATTTGTTGGTTCTATATTTTGCAATATTAGTAGTTGATGCATGTTGCTGGTATTGAGTAAAATTTGTAGATTAAGTTCATGGCCTCTTTACCGCGATGATATTGCTCATTTTCTTTTCCTTGGCTTCTTTTTATCGTTTTAGGACCCTTTACTTTGATTGAGCATCATCTGCTAAGGTTTGATTCATTTTATGTTAATATATCTATATATTAAGAGATTGTATCAGAATAGGTATACAGTAACGTTTTTTATCGCCTTAGAAATACAATAATTGTAAGATACTTGCTGAAATTTTTATTATACTTAATTATCGACAAATATACTTTATTGTTTTGTTGAACTGTTTACAAAGTTTTCATTGCAGCCATTCCCTATTCATTCCTATTGTGCCAATCGAAATATCAATACAAAGGCAGAAGCAGAGAATTTTCTAGAATCAATCTACATAAAATACATTCTCTGGCCTCACGGATTAATTTGCACCAAATATTGTTATTTTACATTGGTTTTTAGGCATTAGCTGAAAGTATAATTTGCAAGTCTAGCAGTGCCCTTTATTACTATACACTCTGACCAAAATATTTTCTTATATTAGATCCTAAATGTACAGTGATGGATTGATCATCAACACATGTACAAAATGCCTACAGTAGTCAAGCAAACCAAAATTAAGAAATGTCCATTTGTTTTGAGGTGTCAGACACAATCATCAAATGAGAACAATACACTCAAAAGTAGTAGTAGGAATAATTTTGTAGAGAAATATAGCAAAAGTTATATGAATGTAAAAGTGGCCCCTCAATTCGATCACCAGGAATGAAGTTGGTGGACTAACCACCATTCTTTCAATTTTTTTAAATATTATGTTTATATCCTATCTTATTTTGAAATTAAGTTCTGACTGGCACATCATTCCAGATGTCCAAAATGATGGTCGCTTTTACATTCATAAACCTATATAGAACCCTAAGTGGTTTCTGCCTGCCCTAATGGGAATAAGGCGCGAGTGTATATTGCACAGTTTTATCTTCTGTGTTTCAGCAGTCAGAGTCACATACCTACTTCAATGACTCAAGTCATTCCAAAAAGTCAGATTATTATTCACATTGCAAAGTTTTCCTATTTTTGACATATGAAGTTGTAGGTAAAATCTATGTCTTTTTGGGCACTGAAATTTATCCCCATAAAAAATATAATAAAACAACAGTAGTGGACCTCATTTTTAATTTTTGAAAATAAAATTATTACTGTAGTTTATTTACAATTTTTATTTCTTATTTATTTAAAGACAGTCAATTTTGCCACACAACGAGTGACCATGATACACTTGTATGTCCTTTGCTTTTAGGATAAAAATATATGGGTTCGGGGGATGATAATGGTGTTGATTCTGTATTTACGATTAAACTTATTTGACAGGACTAAACTTAATTTAAGTGTTCTGTTCTTGTCTTACAATACAGAAAGAAAAAGACAGAATACTTAAATTAAGTTTAGTGTTGTCAAATAAGTTAAATCGTGAAAATCCAAATCAACACCATTGAAAGCATAAAATTAATTGGGCTTGTCTAGTAAAAAAAAATTGACTTTACTATGACAGTGGCACTCTCGGTATAGAAAAATGATAATTATTAAGCCATTGTAGATAATGATATTTAATTGAATGATATTTAACTTAAATAATGATAGAATTATAAATAAGTTATACAGGTGAAATTGAAATCGCAGAAAAAAATATTATCTGTGGTTTCTGCTCATGGAATTGAACAACTTTCTCTTAGGAACCAATTCAATCTGAGCAAAAAAAATGTGGACTCTTCATACAAATCAATGACTTGAGTAGCCAACTTTGTATGGAAAGTCCAAATTATTTTTTGCTTCAATTGAATGGGTTCCTTAGAGAACGTTGTTGAGTGTCGTGACTGGAAGCCACAGTTAAAATTTGGTCTGCGATTGCAATTTCACCCTGTATGTTTAAATAACTCTACTAATGAGCCGAGCATTAATACACTATTTGTAAGTGTGGTGAGAATATAACTAACAAAAACATTTTGACATTGAAATTAGGAACAATTTCATTGATCTGCACAAGTTATTCAACTGAATTCATTTATCTTGAGATTATTCTTTTTTTTATATATTTAAATAAAATAGTAGATAATAATGATGTTACTGTATAGATTTTTTGTCATTTAAAGTATGAAAGGCAAGATACAATAATTATTAACACTCATGTTTCACACAAAAAAATCGACTTTTGAAAAAAGGTTTGTTGCATGCACGACTTTTGAAAAAATAACTCAATCTAGCAAAAAAACTAAATCAAAAGTTCAAAAATTGTGTTTATTGTTTATTATTTTAGTTTGGTGGTTTTCTAGTCTCTAGTGTTTAGCAGTTTTGTAGACAAGAGTTTTTTTTTTCAAAAGTCGGGCAACAGACCTTAGAGTTGATTTTTTTATCCACTGTATATAATTATATCAAGTCAGAACTCATCCTGGTCATGGCACCAAATTGTAACTATGTAGTATTGTCTGAGGCGGGTGCCATAGGCAACCTTCCTGTAATTTTTTTAATTCAAATTCAGTATATATTTTTTCTAATTATGATGATATTTCTCAATATTTTTAACAATTCCTCAAAATTATTAACTTATTGAATTCTAACATTTATCTATAAGTATCTTATTAGAACTCACATTGCATTAATTTAAAATATCTACTTATGTAGACATTAATTCACTTTTTATTATTTTTCACAGACGCACTACTTGGCGTGGTGTCGTGAATTCATGCTGGCTAACTAGTGAGGTAAGTTATTACGATTTTAAGCGACTACAAGTGCGATCCGTTCTGTACCATTACATATTTTTGATATTAAGTATTTTGGTATTGTTAGTGTGACTCACACTTGGCTGGTTTTTATTATTTATTATTTTAGGTTACAGTTTGCAATATAATCAGTTCATCACACCAAGTTTCTAAAGATTTAAGTTATAAAAAAGAAACAGCGTTATTTAAAGGGAGGAGTCTTGTTTTAATAATGTGTTGAAAAATAATCATTACTTTTCATTTGGCATAGCATTCAGCAAAAAACACAAAAGATAATAAATTGTCTTTCACTGAAATTGCATAAAAACTTATCCGCGCGAATTTTCATTACATTTTCAATTATTAAAATTTAGTACCTAATTCTTATGCAACCTACTTTATTGAACAATGACGTCATTGCTCAGAATTTCTAACATTTTTAGAACACAAGTTTGTTTTTGACTTTTAATAAAAAGTTACTCCGATGACTACCAGTCAACTACCCAATTATATTTATAATAAAATTATATAAACAAAACATCACAATATTATTCATATCTCATTCTTTAATTTCAAAATATGAAACTACATGCTGTACTTCATTATTTCTATATAAGTCACAGTAAAACTTTTATAATAAAATAGTAATATAATTATGATGGAATAAATACAAATGCAACTTGTAGGGAACTCACAGCCATTACAACATTAGTTAAAGACTTCAATATTTTTTGGAATTATTTTATAGCAGACAATGTTTTTGATTTTATATATTTTTCTTAAGCTGTTATATGTATTATATTTGAAAACGATGAAAAACCAGTTAAATAACTCTCGTGTGTTGATGTGGCATCAGAGTATACAGATACATAATTTAGTTGTATTTGTGTGATTTCTTTCAGGTGGAATTTTCATCTTCAAATGGAATAAGTAAATCCCGGGTGCACAGGCACCAAGTCACTTAATTATTATGATCAAGTGGTTTAATGTTATCAGAGGGTTTAGCTGATGCCTCTTAGCCAGAAATTGGATGAGCCTCTGGTTACAATTGAGGTGAATATATGTTCTGATCATTTAGATTTAAGTGTTTTGTATGAGGCAATACCACAGTGCTGAAATTTTGGCAGGTAGATAGCAGATTCCAGCACAATGCAGCAGGCTGTTGATCCTCTTGCTACCACTAGCACAGTAAGTATTCTTACATTATGAAAAAGTAGTTACAGCAGGACTTTTTAATCCAAACAACCAAAATTGACCCACTGTTCGGATCACCAGAGCGTTCGGATTATAATATGTAGACATTTTGAAAGCATTTCTGGCAATGAAACTAAGGTTATAGCATATTTGAAGCTATGTTTTAATCATGCAAAACTATAATACAACTAAGTGATAATGCTATAATTAATAATTTCTTTTAAAGAATTCCAGTATAGTACTTAGACGACTAGTATTGAACGACATTGAAAACGCTTTATCCCTTAATTTATGCAAACCCGTAACGTGGGGTGATCAAATACAATTGTGTAGCACTTCAGATGTGTAACTCAGTACTGAAATTCGCGCGTTGTACAGCGACTTACTGAAAAACGGTGGATACGCGGAGTAAGGGGGTCGTTCGGAATATAGAGGGGTTCGGATTAAAGAGGTCCTGCTGTATTTGTTCGCTTTGTAGTGTGTTTTACTAATTATTCTTCTTAACACGTTCACTGTCCATGACTCCAAAGAGTCACAAATTTGACGGCCCCAGGAGTCCATGACTCAAGATATTCACGTAATTTTCGGGCAATAGAGCTTGAATTTACCGTAGAGCAACAAATGATCGTTATTTCCATAGACAATTCAATAACTGACATAAAAGTTCAATGAAATGAAATAAGATGTTTTTGCAAAAAAAAAAAAAAAAAAGTTTTTTTTTTAATGAACTCCTCTGCAGGAATTCAAAGTTATACATATAGGTGGACAGTGAACGTGTTAAACTTAATTATAGTCAATAGTGTCCATTCAAATATGTCTTCTGTCATCAACTGTGTTCACCTCCTGATTTTATACATGAACTTACCTATATTTCACTTTATTCAATGAAATTTCACTTTTGGTCATCCTCCTTTCCCTTTTGTTATTTATTCTGTTCAGCAGGTTTCTTTTCTTCTGAACCATTTTGTTATTCTTTCCATGGTCATCTTTCCTTAATTATTTTTCGTGTTATTAATTACTAATAATATTGTCACAATAAATGCAGCCCACAGCCGAGCCCGTTAATGGCGCGCCGCCGGACGAGGGCCCGCGGCGACAAGGTCGGATGACCAACCAGCTTCAGTTCCTTCAGAAAAACGTCATGAAGGCCGTGTGGAAACACCAATTCGCATGGCCTTTTCACCAACCTGTTGACGCGAAGAAGTTGAATCTACCAGTAAGTGCAAAAATATTATTATTGTGCATATGTGCTAGTTTATTATTGAATCAGAGTTTTAACTTCATACTTCAATTGTTTTAGGATTACCACAAAATTATAAAAAAGCCGATGGACTTAGGCACTATAAAGAAACGACTGGAGTCCAATTACTATTACTCAGCTCAAGAATGTATCCAAGATTTCAACACTATGTTTACCAACTGCTATGTCTATAATAAACCTGGCGAAGATGTAGTCGTTATGGCGCAGACGTTGGAGAAGCTATTTTTGAACAGGGTAAGCTGGAAAACTAACGTAATAGGGTATCTACCAGAATGCTTAGTAAAAGTAACTCGTTTTATATATGATTAGAATTCATTTTCAATTTTATAACAATATGTAGGTATAAATAATAAATCAAAATCACCAAATGTATATATTATATATATTGGACGTTGATAAAAAAAGTTACTGAAATGACAATAGCAATAGTGAAATACAGCATTACTATTTACTTATATACTCGTATCTTGTAGCTTATCGTAAAAAATCGCGACCATTCGATAGATAGCGCATATGGACAAGGAGGAGAAGGAGATCGAGCAGCCGTCGAAGGGGGGCAAGGGTGGGGCGAAGAAGCGCGCGGGCTCGACGGGCGCGGCGCCGGGCACGCCGGCGGGGGGCGCGGTGGCGGCTGCGGCGCGCGGCCCGCCCGGCAAGGCGCCGCCGCCCGCGCCGCACCCCGCGCTCGTCGGCTCCACCAACACCACCACGGCGCCCGCGCTGCACGCCGCGCCGCACACCACGCCGCCCGCCACGCACACCGGCCTGCCCCAGCAGGTACTTGTTTGTTTTGTTCATTTATTGTGTTATAAGAGACTTTAGTTCTCCTACGCATCTCCTCATTTCTGATTCGATCAAGTAGGGAAATACCAAGCATAGCACGCTCCATTGACCTTTGAGTGACCTTGGGCCTTCTTATGAGGCCCATAGTAAGCGACCATGTCTCGAATCCATATCGTCCCTCGCACGACTAACACTCCTATCTCATTTTTCTCAAGTTCTTAAAAACAACCGTATTTCAATTAGAAAAAGTCCAAACTCAAATCAACAATAATCTGAGATAGGAGAGTTAGTCGTGCGAGGGACGATATGTCATCACTGACAACACACACTGGTCGAAGACTTTAGTCTTGAGACACTGCGGTATTTTGGACGTGAAGATATTGCGGAGCTTCCCGAACGCTCCCCAGCCGAGTTGGATTCGACGATTGATCTCTTTCTCGGAGGTGGACCTACCTAACTGGACTGTTTGTCCCAGGTATACTTATTCGTCAACAACTTCGAGTGTAGAGTCTCCAACCTTCGAGTGTAGACATAGCTCGTAGAACAGAACAGGTCATTGGGGCAGTAAAGTTCTTGAGTGGCGACCGCGCACCGGAAGACGCAGTGTGGGCAGGCCTCAGACTCGGTGGACCGACGACCTGGTGAAGGTTACGGGAAGCCGCTGGATGCGAGCGCACAGGACCGGTTGGTGTGGAAATCCTTGGGGGAGGCCTTTGTCCAGCAGTGGACGTCTTTCAGCTGATGATGAAGAGATTACTAGATATATCCTGCTCGTGAATAGAATTGTACAGCAGTAACACAAAAAATAAGTCGCGTCGGTAATCTTCGTTTACGCAGACAAGAACAAAGTGTCGTCGAAAACACCTGAAACAACGCACAGTGACAGCTTCTGACAGCTGACGATTTTGTTACATCAGGCTCGAAATCAATCAACCAATAGCGGCAGAGATTTTAGCAACGTGTAATGGCGGGTGACAATGTAGCTACTTGATTGATCCTTCAGTTTTCCGCGTAATTAAAATGTTGTCTACTGCGCAGGTAAATCCGTAATAAATGTGTGTTACTGTAGCGAGGTGCTGTTTCCTCGCTTTGATACTCTTCCGTTCCTGGAAATTCCCACCAATTCATTTTCCTTTTCCATTTTTGTCACTTTATTTCGTCCTCCGATCTGGCACAACGTGGGATCCTATACTATCTAATGACGCTGTTTCGCGTACCCGCCGCCTTTTATCTACTACACATCAAAAAAGTTCAAGCAACACGTATTTTGATACCTATACCACAGAATACCCAATAGTACAGGTACAGAAGATTCACTGTACAACAACAATAAAGTTCAATTCAGTTCACACCAGCGTCAAGTACCTACATCAATATTCACCTATACTTTCCATCTCTTTCGATCGCGTAACTCTTACCTCTTCTAACGCGGTAAGCCTTCTGAACTAGACCCGGACGGCCGGGCCGTTCATCTACTTACAGCTTTATACCTAAAGCTCGGAGTGCGTCAGGCCTGTCTATACCGAAAATATTCCAGACGTTAGCCTGTATAAGAATAGCTCTCAAACAGCTTAAGAGCCGGTTGATGATGGAGTTACAGTACAGGGTGTCCACTTTCTGGAAAAGTCAGGGAAGTCAGGGAGGCTTTTGATGGTCAGGGAAAGTCAGGGAAATGACCTGGCGACCTGGAAAAGTCAGGGATATTTGAGTTTTCGAAAACTCTGTTCGCTATCGTATGATTTACATGTATTTATTTATTTTCACTGACTCGGTGGCTAAGTGGTTAGCGATCCTGACCTCTGATCTGAGAGTCGTGGGTTCGATCCCCACACAGGGCAAACTTTTCTGTGATGAGCAGAATTGTTTGCTCTGAGTCTGGGTGTGTTATATCTATATATGTATTTAAAAGTATATGTGTATGTATATCAGTCTCTGGTTCCGAAGATACAGGGAATCCTAGTTTGGGGCCAGATGATTGTGTGTGATTTGTTCCATATATTATTATAAACTAAATTCTGTGGTCAACTTAAATAACTAGGGCTGTGAAACAGGTATAGGTAATAGGTGGGACATATATGTATTTAAACCTATGTACAAGCTATTCAAAGACAGTCCAGCACGTTGAGATCTTTACTATGCTATCACTGTAGGCTCTTCATTTCCACAGCACAGAAATTCATCTAAGATGGTTGGAAAATGATCCCCGGCTTGAGCACATTTTTTTGATAAAGTGAGCCAATTTGTATTAGATGACTTGATTACCAGAAAACCACAATAAAAAAATTAGGAGATGCAACGAAAATCCATTTGTTAAAAGCATGTTTAGCTGCTGTAAAGTCAATTATGGCAAATTGTGAATGCGTTTTCAGATGAAAAAAAAAAACAAACTGCAATCAAATAAAATCCTCCAAAAGAAATCCAAGAATCCAAAAACGGGACTTAAATGGATTATAAGGGTCAGGGAATTTTTACACATTGGTCAGGGAAAGTCAGGGAATTATTTTGGGAATTTTGAGTGGACACCCTGAGTTACGTCTTCTGAAAGCTGGTGGAAAACGGTATCGGTAATGCTCAAGGGATAAAAACCTTCGACATGGAACAGAAGTTTGGTGGTGATCTTCTTCGAAAAGAGTGACAAAATACAATATTGATCCAACTAACTTCTGAGCGATATTTACAATCTGATTTTAGAGTCATTACTAATCGTCCCGCACGCAGATTTAACGACTTCAGCCTTCCGAGCAAGCCGGTTTCCGAAGAGGTTTCAGTACCATAGACCAGATAATTCAGGAGACCGAAGTGTATGATCGGTGTTTGTAGACTATGAGAAAACCTGACATATTTGTAATTCGAAAATTCGTAATTTTTGCGTTTCGTAAAAAAATACAGACCTGTCAAAATAAAATGATGTGTATTGTTCAGGTGACGTCACAACCATCGAGTTTTCACGTGGCGCAGCCGACTGCCACTCCCGTCTCCACCATACCGTCGGTTGCGCTGTCTCAAACTCAACCAGCTAAGGTATGCCGACTTCTTTATAAAAATATATTTTATTTATTGCAAGTGAAGGTAGCTTTCCACCGACAATTATAGGTGAAGATTAGCGAGAACTTAAATCTCGACTCATTCTTGTAGATTTATCGTGTGGCACAATTTAACCTCAAAGTATAACAGAGAGTCCGCTCATGTATGTACCGACATATAGGTCCTACTGGTGCGGGGGTTTGAGGTGGGGGTGCGGGGAGTGAGGAGTGGGGGGCGAGGCGTGGGGTGCTGGGGTGAGGCGTGTAGTGCGGGGGTGAGGAGCGGGAGGAGGGGGGGGGGGGTGAGGCGCGGGGTGCGGGGTGGTGAGGCGCGGGGTGCGACGGGTGAGTTGTTTCAAACTATTAGAAAAAAATCTATTAGATTTAAAATTTATCCTTTTACTCCAACTACTAGACGATATTATATCAACTTCCTGAGCGAAGCCGGGCACTCCAGCTAGTTAGGTATACAGGAGGGTGTTTAAAAAAGTGCGTTTGAAAATTTTACGGGGTTACTTGGAAACAAGTATAGAATAGGAAAAATATTTAAAATTCCTATCTACAACTTTTTTTTTCAGTTTTCTTCACTAAATCTGAATAACTAATCAAGAATTTGTATGGGAAACTGAAAAAAATTTGGAATTCAAGATTTTGCCTGTATTATCTATTTAATTCTGAGTAACCCCTTAAAATCTCTTAAACACCCTGTATAAATTCTACTGCTCATAAAATGAGAATCGAACTCACGACCCTCGGATCAGTAATCTGGAGCGCTAACAAATGACGTATCGATTCAGTCAAGTTTCTGACAATCGCGACCTTTCGATTGTGACCTTGGCTAAAACGGCCGTATACGTCTATAAGCTTGTATATGCTGTTACGTTACAAAAGGAAAGAGGGGTTATCCGGGATTACAATATTTAATTACACTATATACAAAAACTATTCTAAAAAAGATAAGAGAAATGTCCACAATCACTACGTTATACTAAAGAGAAAAATAAACAACGTCACATAGGACGGCGGGCGGTTAATGTGTCGGGGGGCTGGAGCGGCGCCCCGACGGCGACGGGTAGAGCGGCTGGAGTGGCGCGCCCCGACTGGGTGGGCCGAATGTCCGGTGGGACGGCAGCACAAGGGCCCGGGACTATCAAAAGAAACTAGGAGAGAGGTCCCGGGCTTCCGTTCCAGGAAAGTTGTATCATCGCAGTCCGCGTTGGAAGAATATCATGTTCACTTCATCCAATCATATATCAGAGTGCTCTGTTTTTCAATTTTCCTTTTGACATTCTTGTCATCCGTCCTCGCTATTCTCACTCGCCAGGAAAAATAGGCGTTAAACCAAAAAGTCCGTAGTTCTTAAGTACTCCCTTAATAATATACAACTGATGCAAACTCCTTAAGAATAAAATATAGAAACTATAAGATGTCAAACATAAAAATATTGAATTGAAGTTTTTTTTTATTATTTTTTTATGTGATAGGTGGCAAACGAGCAGACGGATCACCTGATGGTAAGCGAGTACCGCCGCCCATGGACACCCGCAACACCAGTCACAAGTGCGTTGCCGACCTTTCAAATGGGATGGGCGATGGGGGGAATTGGTGGGGGGGACTTGGGCCCGAAAACAAACAATATTTGAGTAAATACAAGAATTTCGAGATAAAGATAATAAGAAACGCTAACTTAAGAACCTACGCATATAAAGGAATAAAAGTAATACATGAATAAAACTAACAAAGGTAAATATTTACAAGAGCGATAAAAAACCCTATAATGCTTAGGATTTTAGTGGTTTGTATTGAGTGGTCTCTCTGTTATACTCTGTGATTTGACCGTCCTATCCAGAAGGTATAGGCGGCGGTTGCCTGATGTTGCACTTATCATCAGCCTTGGTCACGTGTAGGGCATTTAAGATTTACACCTACGGACGTGTGCAACGCGACCATCATACACAACTAGAAATCAGATGTGCAGGTTTCCTCACGATATTTTCCTTCACCGTTAAAGCAGTCGGTATGAAAATGCACGTAAGTTTCGAAAAACTCATTGGTGCACTGGCCAGGACTTGAACCCCTAGACCTCTGGTTAGGAGGACGGAGTCACTAACCGTAGAGCCACCGACGCTTTTTTTTCTTCCCATTCCATTGATTTTTTTATCAGGGCCCTGTACTATAAAGATGACAGGTAACAGGTGACAATTTAAATTTCCTGTTCTATAAAAATTACAGGTGACAAAATTGTCAAATTGTCACATATTTGTCGAATTGTCATGACAATTTTACATATTTCTGTCCTACAAACATTTTCACGTGACAGGTGACAGGTGACAAGTTGTCAGGAAAAACTTGTAGAATTTGCTTTATATGACAGGGAATTGTAGTGACAAGTTTACATATTTGTAGATATGTCATGTGACAATTTGACATAGGGTATAGGGCAATGTGGAGAATCGAAAAACAAAATAAAACAGCGCTTTGAACGAATTTGACTTGAGTGACTGCGAATTAGAAATTAGTTATGGTTCTAATATCTAATCCAGTTCAAAGAGTAGCAGTGATGAAGAATACGTAGAACTTAATTTACGGGAGAGCGTCGTCTCAGGGTGTTATAAAAGTTACCTTCTCTATAAATGTAACGGACTTTGACTTCAAGGAAAAGTTTCGCATTAGCAAAACGTCGCTGGAATACATTACAAATAAAATCGGTCAACATCTAGAGCCTAATACTGAAAGAAAGCACCCTCTTACAGCAGTGCAACAAATACTGTTTTATTTGCATTGGGCAGGCTGTGGAGCGCAATATCATGTTGTAGCTGATACATATGGCGTAAGCAAACAAACAATACACGGTTGTGTGAAACGTGTAAGTAAATTATTAATAAATGAATTATTAGGAGAAGAAGTTTGCTGGCCTTCAAATTGTAACGATGTTAATAATGTTAATTCCTTCCATTTTTGAATTTTATCGTCATGTGTTAATGTGTCACTAAAACGACCGAATAATATATATTTTCTATCATTAATAAGGGAGGATGGTTAATGGTTATTTTGCTCCATGATAGAGTAAATGTAACACCCAACAACTTAAAAAGAACCGAGTGCCTAGTTATCATGATTTTACACCTACCCGCATTAAAACTCATCTTGAAAAAAATATAATAATTACAATATTGTCAGTTACCATAACAGATTCGTCATAGTTACTGACATATTTGTAACCTACAATTGTCATCAAAATTTGACAGGATTTTTTTACAATTTGTAAAGTTTTATAGGACAGAGTTGACAGGTGACAATGCGATTGCTGTTTACCAGTCACATTTTTACAAGTATGTCGTGTTTATAATACAGGGCCCTGTACTATAAAGATGACAATTCGACAAATTTGTCAGATTTTGACAAATTTGTGGAGTTGTCACTAGAAGTCCTGTATTATAAACGTGACAAACTTAAACTAAAACTGTAATCTTTATAGTAGAGGGCCCTGGAAATTAAAGGTTGAGTTCTTACATGTATATTTCTTTAACGAAGGTTAAAAAAGGCGTGAAGAGAAAAGCTGACACTACGACGCCTATGGGAAGCTCTTTTGAAGGTGGTTATACAACCCCAACAATTGATCAACAGAGTGGCCCTAAACCTGCCAAAATTTCCACTCGAAGAGAAAGTGGTCGCCAGAAGAAGGTAAGGTTTTAACTATTAACTAATAACAGATCAAATCCTTCATGGTTAAAGTTCGGTTTCTTAGGAATGTAATATGCTCATAGGGCGGGCGAGCCGGCGACGACGGCTTCAAAGTGGGCGGCCTGTCCCCCGGCGTGGGGGGCGCCGGCGCCTCGCACCACGCCGGCATGACCCCGCAGATAGCCAAAGGCAAGGAGAAACTCTCCGACTCACTCAAGAGTTGTAACGAAATTTTAAAGGAACTGTTCTCCAAGAAACATTCTGTAAGTGTTCATTTAAATTTAAAGTATTATCAATATGAAACACCTTTTTTCTTAATACGTATTATTATTAAATATGTTTTAGGGATATGCCTGGCCATTTTATAAACCAGTGGACGCTGAACTACTTGGACTTCATGATTACTTTGATATAATTAAAAAACCCATGGATCTTGGAACTGTGAAGCAAAAGATGGATAATAGGTCGTATAAAACTGCAGCCGAATTTGCTGCTGATGTACGTTTAATATTTACGAACTGCTACAAATATAACCCTCCGGATCACGATGTCGTTGCTATGGCACGAAAACTGCAAGACGTCTTCGAAATGAGGTAGGTGTTTACAAGGTTACAATCCATTTCTATACAAACAACCAACATCAGCGGGTCATAAATGCATGTTGTGTACTGTAGATACGCGAAGATCCCGGACGAGCCGGTGCACGCGGGCGCGGCGCACGCCGACAAGGGCAGCTCCGCCTCCAGCTCGGAGTCCGGCTCCGAGTCTGACTCGGAGTCCGATGACTCGGAAGAAGAGAGGACTAACAAAGTGAAACTGCTAGAAAAAGAATTACTTGCGTTACAAGAGAAAATGCGTAAACTAGTGGAGGAATCCAATACTAAGAAAAAAGCGAAAAAGAAGATTAAAGAGAAGACAAAGAAACCACCAGCTAACAGCACTTTACCGAAGACTAATACTACTGCTGCTTATACTACGAAGGCCAACAATATTGGTGACAACTTGTGTATGTATTTAAAGTATTTAATTTGCTTGCAAAGGGCTTTGAATATTTTGGCCTACCTACTGATCGTTTTTTTTTTAATGTGGCCACCCATGTAACTTGCATGAATCTGATAGCTGACAGCCATACAAAAAAAAAATGTTAAACTTCCTAAAGCGTCACGTTTACGAAATATAAGCTAATATGCTCACTGATGGCTCCACCAGCTCCGACTTTGATAGCTTATATCTCGGAAACGTGACATTTTAGGAAGTTTCGGTCTAATACAATTTTTGTTTGTATTGCTGTCAGTTCTGTCGGTTCATGTAAGTTTCACGGGTAGCCGCTATTCAACGATATTCTATACATGGACTTTGCATCAGCGCGCTGTAGACGGCACAGCAGAAGTGTGCTCAAATACGATGTGCGCACACTTTTTACCTTAGTCGTGTTTTTTTTTTTTTGATTGGAATGAAGTATAGTCGTTTTCTTTGTTTAATTGAGAGATGCATAGTATCTGGAGTCGACTTAAAATTATATATTTATCTGTATAAAACTGTTTGTATCAAAATACAAAACAAAATCTGTCATAACAACATGTCAAGTTATACAGGGTATAACAGAAGTGTGTGACAATACTTCAAGGTTGGCTTTTAGCCATCAAACTGAACAACTTTTGTTCTACAACTTTGTTGTAATAGCAAAATTTTTTTTGGACTTTTCATACAAATCGATCAGCTGGCAAACCAAGTTTGTATGAAAAGTCCAAAAAAATTTTTGCGATTTCAACAAAGTTGTTCAGTTTGATGGGTAAAAGCCAACCTTGAAGTATTGTCACACACTTCTGTTACACCCAGTATATCTGCAAATTTAAATCATATACATTTTAGTTATAGCTCCGTGTCCTATTTTTACAACACGGGAAGGCACACATTGTTATCCATTTAAAAATCATATTATATATATATCTGGAATTCGAATTAAGTCAATTGTACAATATTTCAGAAAACATTACGAATGGCAGTATTTGAAACACTAGTTTAGGATGCCCAATACAAAAAAATATAATTCAAATGCTACTCCACACTTCTTATGTTCTCAAGAGTCACGCGTTCGGCTTGCGAGATGACGTAATATGAAATAGCAATTCACGCGCTCCATTTGTAAGAAAGAGATAGGCTGTGTTTCGTTTGTTTCTACGACGTTTACTATTGATGTATAGCTACGTATAGTGTCCTTGTGCCGCGCTACGATGACGCGTTGCTTTAGCGTGCAATATCCTTAGTAAAATATCATTGCCGCTATTATACAAAAAAAATATGGCGGACAGTAGGTTGGCCATACTAAAATGTTCTAAGCCCTTTGTATGTTTCCAAATATAAATGCTGTGTTTTAGAATAATGTCCAAACACGACAAATCCTCTCTTTAACCGTCACCATGCTTAATCGAGTGGCTTCACGTTTTTTGATCTTTTTTCTATATTATACTTTTAGTCGTCCCAAATTGCAAGTTTGGCATTTTCCTTACTGTTTTAAGTTTGGAATCGTGATTTGAAGTAATTATCAATATGCGTATCGGTGTAGCGACGCACGCTCACGCGCACGCGGGGCACGGGGCTCACGCGGGGCACGGGCACGCGGGGCACGGGCACGCGGGGCACGGGCACGCGGGGCATGCGGCGCGCGGCAAGGCGGGGCGCGCGCGCGGCGGCGGCGGCGGCAAGGCGGCGGGCCGCGCGGCGCCCGGCGGCAAGAAGAAGGGCGGCGCGCCGGCCGCCGCGCCCGCGCCGCACGCGCCGCCGCACCCTGACACCGACGACGAGGACGTCGCCAAGCCCATGTCCTACGACGAGAAGCGGCAGCTCTCGCTCGACATCAACAAGCTGCCGGGTAAGTGCTAGCTTCTACCACAGTTTTATTTAAATTAAATCTGTGGTGACATCTATCGCACCGCCACAAACTAATTCTAGAACGCGATATCGAAAATTTCTTCGCATTACGCATATATAAGACTTCCAACCATCAACGGTTGGACCACGGCTGGGCCCCAGGCATACAACCTCGCCTGGCGGAGGTACCTCCCTTTTCCTCCGAAGAGTGGGAACACCGTTCCTACAAATCCACTATTGGTAAGCTCTTGGCATTATGTCACTTGAGATGGTAAGCGATGATGCCTAAAAATGTCCTGAGACTTCTTACGGTTTAAGTGTTTTTATTTCAATCAATTTTTTGTAGTTAAGTGTGTTAGGTGACTTTTTTCACGCTAAATTAAAAAAAGTCGTCAATGCGTGTTATGCTAACGTATACAGGTGTTGTTTTGGTCGACAACGAGCTTTTCAGGGGTGATACGTAGTTGGTCCCATAATGAATTGGCCTGATATAGTTCTACGCGACATTTCGGTACATGTTATGTTGCATTGAATAGTACGGTTCTCAGACACTTTATAAACGAACACGCATGGACTTGACGAGCGTAGTTCAGTTTAGCAGTTTGTTTGAACAACAAGTGTCGCGTATTTTTTCAAAATGTCGAAAACCGAGTATCGAAGCGTCATAAAGTTTCTATTTAAAGAAGGCTTATCCCCCGCCCAAATTAAAGAACGATTAGATGGTGTGTATAAGGAGTGTTCTCCCTCTTATAGCACAGTAAAAAATTGGGTGAAAGAGTTTCGCCTCGGGCGAGAAACCGTCGAAGATATCGGCCATGACGGTCGACCGGTAGAAGTGCTCACTCCCGATACTATTGCTCAAATCGAAGAAGAGGTTTTGAGTGACCGCCGTTTGAAGATTAGAGAAATTGCAGCTAGACTTGGGCTCTCTAAAAGTACCGTCCATCGTGCAATCGATGAACATCTTCATATGAAAAAAATCAGTGCAAGATGGGTCCCGAAACTTCTGTCAGCTGTGCAGAGACGGGAGCGAGTTCGCTGTGCTGCCGAGTTTTTAGATCTTTGTGGAGAAAACCCAAAGAACGTGATCGAGAGACTAGTGACTGGTGATGAAACTATGGTGTTATATTATGATCCAGAAAGCAAGCGCGAGTCAATGGAATGGCGTTATAAGGGTGAAAAGCCGTCTAGAAAGGCAAAGGTGCAACAATCTACCAAAAAAATCATGTGCACAATCTTTTGGGATTTTCAAGGTATTTTGATGGTTGATTTTAAAGAGCGCAATACAGTCGTAAACGGCGAATATTATGCTTCATTAATATATAAACTGCGAGATATTATAAAGGAGAAGCGCAGAGGCAAACTGAGTAAAGGCGTCCTGTTGCTTCACGACAACGCCCCCGTGCACACCGCCGGTGTTTCGAAGGATGCAGTGCGTCAATGCGGGTTCACGGAGCTAGACCATCCACCTTATAGTCCAGACATGGCTCCGTCCGACTATTACTTATTCCCAAATTTAAAGCGGGACTTAAGGGGAAGAAAATTTTCAAGCGATGAAGAGTTGCAGGCGGCCGTCTTCAGTCATTTTGAAGACAAAGATTGCGATTATTTTTATAAAGGATTAGAAATGTTATTTCACCGATGTCAGAAGTGTGTCAGTATTGATGGAGACTATATTGAAAAATAAAAATGATTGCATTTAATTTTCTTTTTTATTTCATAGTTAGGCCAATTCATTATGGGACCGACTACGTAGTATACATGATACTGATGCCGAAAAAAATAAAAAAATGGTACCTTAAATTTTCTTAAGAAAATCTTAGAAAATAATTATTTATGGTATCCTTGTTTCCTTGCGTAACGTATTTTAACAATGAATGGTTGCGTAGCAACGAGGTGAGGTGTGCGGGGGTGCGCGAGGGGCCCCGGCTGCGGCAGCGGCCGCGGCGGCGCGAGCAGTCTGCCGCGTGCCTCCGCGCCGAAACTGCGTCTCATTTTCTCTGCGCCTCTGCGCGTGAACTTACGCTACGGCGCCTACGGTTATGATCAGGAACAAGTCTTAATTCAATAGTCAATAGTCGTGAACTGAGCGATGTAGATTTACATTTCGCGTGGTGTAAATCAAGTGGAGTGTGTGAGATTTGGATTGACATCGCGCCGCCGTAACGTGTTACGCAATAAAAACATTATTACTTACAAACTCCGCAAATCGTGTTGTTCCAAAAAACATCCCATGCTGAAGGTAGAGCCTAAAGTAGACAAGAGTTCAAGGAAGAAGCTATCTTGGAATACTTCTCTCGACAGCCACCTTCATGTAAGTGTCATTGACCTTTTTGTAGGAAAATACGTGAATGAGCCGGCCGTCATTGACTGACTGCGCGAACATGCGTTTTGAAAATTATGGGAAAATTTGTATGTAATTTTTTCAGTAGAATCAATTTATTAAAAAAAATATTATAGGTATATTCAGAACAAGTATTTTTTGTACTTTCATCCCCCTTAGAAGGCTGTTGTCGACCAAAACAACACCCTGTATAAAGTACAAATTTCAAGTACCCCTAATACTTAATTGTTTAATCTTTTGTTTTAGGCGATAAGTTAGGTAAAGTGGTGCACATCATCCAGAGCAGAGAGCCTTCACTGCGTGACTCCAATCCAGATGAAATAGAAATTGACTTTGAAACATTAAAACCGTCTACACTTCGAGAATTAGAAAACTATGTTGCTTCATGTCTTCGAAAAAAGACTCGTAAGTTATTTATTGTCATTTAAATTATGACCATCTAAATTTTCAATCTACTCAATATGTTGCAAAATAGGAACGACATTCACCAGTAAGTGGTCAATGCTGGATTGTAATGAAAAGTTCTTATTCCACACAGTAGTTTTGCTAGATTTTCCGTTAAATATGGAGGGCTTTTACAGTTAAAAACTAGAGATGAAACGATATTCGGCTTAGACGGCGGGAGACTAGATAATAGATAAGCAAACAGCAACGGCTTTCCTGTTTGAGCGATTCAATCATTGTTTGCCTTTAAGTTAGAGATCGTACACACCAGTTTATGTTTTAAATGTTTAATATACAATGCGTCCGGTCAAATCACCATTATTTCATCTCTGTTTAAAACTATCTATCAGCCGAAAGACGTTTAAAACTACTCGGATCTTAATTTTATTTTGACTAGATATCACGGAGTGTCGGGATTATACATGAAAGCATTTAACACGGTGCTTGTTTCAGATCGTAAGGTGTCTGGCAAATGTAAAGATGAACAAATGGTAGAGAAAAAGCAGGAATTAGAAAAAAGATTGCAAGATGTATCGGGCCAGTTAGGAGCGCATAAGAAACAACAAGCTAAGAAAGGTAAGCTCATTTCTTTTTATTAGATTTGATATCACTTTTGATTTATCAGAGGGAAAGACTAGTTCTCTTAGTTGCATAATTAAATGTTTATTCACATTCATAACGTCTTAGGCTATATGCTAAAATATTGCATGTTTATGCATACAATATTGAAACCTACTGAATATGGAGGAGCGGTGACATTGATATAAAAACTAAGTTTTAAGAACCTAGTTATTTTACAGTCAATGATGTTTAAAAAGTTCTTTCGAGACCACCATCTGATATGTTTGAAAGATCTTAACTGATTGTTGTTCTGCCATGAGACAAAGTACAATAGTTTGCCAGTTCAGCTTGATAAACGAGGATATATGCACGATACATATAATATTATTTTCCTTGTAATTAAGATAGTTTGAGCTAATAGTGTTGTGTTGTCTGCAGAGGGCTGCAAGGAGGCGCTGGGCGGCGCAGGCACAGGCGCGGGCGGGGGCGGCATGTCGTCGTCCTCCTCCTCGTCCGACTCCTCCAACTCGTCCTCCAGCACCGACACCAGCTCCTCGGACAGCAGCGACAGCGAAGCAGGTTAGACACTGCCGCCCTCTGTACTCTGTACACTACCCTGTATCCTACTGTCGCTACTGTCCGACTATACTGTTAGATTGTAACGAGCGTTTAAGATAATACTGACACTGTAGGAATAAGTTTTAACGTGCTTCGTTCGAATAGGCTAATTGGCAATATCTAGTAGATTCATTGAACGTTCACTTTCACTGTTGCCAGTATTGTTTTAAGGACTGATTTGTGGTATAAATTTCATGCAATTTAGAATGCGATAACAGAAAAACGGCTGATTAAAATTTATTCTAGTCTGAAACTGAAATCAATGTCGGATGAAAGTTGAATGATGCTGAGAATTGTGGCCGTGGATATGTTGCAAATGCGGTGGGTCTGTTATCTCTGCCCCTATTTTATTAGACTTGATCGTCTCTTCCTATTTTATGGAAAGAGATTCCTTTTATATTTTATTATTTATAGAAAAGTTATAAAATTACTCCAAAATATTTTTATTTTGGACATTGTCTCATTAATTTGTTAATGAGAAATATATTGTGTATGTTGTGTGTTTTTTGACTGGTAGAGATGAAGAATGGATGTGTGTGTCTAGTGTACAATATTTATGTATGTTAAAGAAAAACTTTTGAGATTTATATTGGAAGGTATGTGACCAAACTTAAATTATGAAATAACGTACAGAGTTATGTTTATAGGCCTACGAAAAGCTAAGCGCTCTTTACATAGAGAGTAATCAGGACATGTGGCTTCTCAGTGAATAGTTGTTTGATGTGCGGGAATGATTGTGACTTGCGAATGAGTAGTGCTGGATACTATGTCATTACTGTGATATTGGAGAAGGATACGAAAAATGATTTCGATTGTACTGGTGTGATGAAACGGTGGATTTCTTAAAAAAATAAAAAGAATGGAGGAGAAGCCAGCTTTGGTGTTCACTGATATTTGGAAATGGTGGCGGTAAGAAAAAATTTGGTTTCCACTCACAAACCAATAGAATAAATACCTTTTCATATTAATACTTTTTTTAACTATGCCATGTCCTCAAAATCGTTGATGTTTTCATTTGCATCCTTAAGATTGGGAACTTCAGATCTCACGGTACTAATAAATGCTTTTGCGTGTTTGTAAATCTTATAAAACAAAGTGATGAAGTTCATCTTGAAATGTCGAACTGCTATTTGAATACGTTCGAATAGTAGTCCGAGTGGTTATATCTAGTAGTTTGGTACTCGTTACGTCCCACATCGATGACGAAGAGGACCCACAATGTCAGCTGTGGCGACTAGCGACGCGAGCGCAGTCTCTTAGCCAGTATTGCAAACAATTGTGTAAGGACGGATACCAACTTAGCAAGCAAAATTTTTCAGCCCCATGTTGAAGTCACGGCTATATTGCTTCTGTTACAACGAAGGATGTATTTTGTGACATGTTGTAGTTAAAAATTTCGAGTACATAATTGAAAAGGTATGTTTTATTGGTTTTGTACTTAATAATTTTGATGCTTGCTCCTTAAATAATTGTGTGGATAAACCTGTTTATAATTTGTAATTTTGTTGAAAAATAAACCACAAGCTGGCCTCCTTCCTTCACAAATTGTTTGCAAACAGAAAATTGTCTTAAAATAAGTGTAAAGGTTTTGTTTTACCCACTCCAGTAGCCTCAAACTGTAAGGAAGGTTTCGATTGATGCCCTTTTCCTTATAATTTAGTTTTTATTTTCAAATAGCTATTTCATGTTTAATCAGCTATAATTTGAAAGATATAATAAAATTTTGAATTTGGAAACATCAGACATAACTGAAATTTATTAATTCGGTTTTTAGCTATAATGCATTGGCAAGTACCCAAAGATGCAACTTTTTTAGGTATGAATTAATTTTAAAAAGGCCCTTAAAACGGATAAATAGATCTGTAAATTATACTCTTCGTAAATTGATGCAAGGCACAGTTGTATAAGAATGTCAATCTCAGTTTTACTCGTCAAATAGCGAATTTATGTTAACCACCATTCAATTCAGGTAGGATTCCACTTGAACCTTGCGTTCGCATTTTTGCATTCGATTTGCTGAATAAACCACCCTTGCTTAGTTTGCTATTTCCCTGTCCTTCGCTCAGGAAGTTTACTTACAACTACTCACAATAACAAGAAAACCTCATCTGGCATCTGACCACAGTGTTAGTCGCCAATCACGCGCATTCGAATAAAGGAGAAATTAACTCCTACACGACCATAGTTATGTTAATGTAAAAAAACAATGAGTACTTACATTGAGAGTATTTTGCAGTCACAAAAAGACTCGCTAAAAAGCCCGAACACGTTTGTTAGCAACAACATGTAAAATAATAAAAATGCATTGCTACTTTTTTATTGAACATTTTTTTTAGCTCTTTTGATAGTTGTGATTATAAATTATTGAAGTTGTGTATAATTTACATAATGTGTGGTGTCTTGTATCTATTATATTTACAAATATTCTGCGAGTTTATTTATTACTATTAATAGAGACAAATGTAGGACAGGATATTTTGTAAATTAAAGACCAAAAGGCACTAAGATCAGATTGTAAAACACAAATATATATTATGTTTATTTTGTTAAAACGAGGATCCTGTAGGTAATTTCTTTGCAAGTATTTAGATTTTTTTTACTTGATATATAGTTTATATTGAATAGACTGTTATTCAGAACACTGTAAATTAGTTTATTGTATAAAAGTTGATCAATCATTTTGATTCCTATCGGACAAAGTAGTCATCTCTACATTCCTAATGAAATTTGACACATTTACTGTATGCATGCAGTATGCATGTTGATTATCTTTTGGCAAGTACAATATGCTGATTGCTTCGAAATAATATTATTGTAAGTTAGATTTTAGGCATAAATAACAACAGTTCCTCAGCCTACAATAGGGCTAAGAACAAATAACAAAGCGTGATTTGTGCGCCTAAGAGACAGTTCACACCTAGATGCGACGTTACGTATGCGAACATGCTTTAAAAAGCGAGCTGTTTCGCCATAGTTTAGCTGGCATCGCCACGTATCTAGTTCCGAGCTTTAGAGCTCTCACTAAAATGTGAATTATGTCAATATTTTTATATATACGTTAGTAATAAATTCGATATCGTATTGCCTAATTTAAAAACGCGACGCGTCCCGTCATGATGTGAACTGATTAATGAGGTGCCATGATTTGTAAAAATGCCACTAAATTGTATTGTGCAGGGCAACCCTTAATAATTTATTTCGCTGATAATCAATGCGCAGCGCAAATTTTTGTACTATCATTTTATGAACTATGTCAGTAAAGTTTAGTGTGCAAAAGTATTAATTTTCCAGTAAATATTGATAAAAGAGGTATCTACAACTGTGTCATCAAAATTTCGTTTAAAATAACTTAGATTTGTATTTGACAGTATGTTTCAGATGTTTAGAAAGTTGATAAATTGATAATATATGGTACAATATTAGTTACTTCATCGCAACATATAGTTTTAACATTTACGTAGTAAGGTAAAAGTGTATTAAACAGGAACACCATAAATTGTGTATTAAATTTTACATGAGGTTATCCCACATGTATTACTTGTAGATGTTAAGAGTGAGTGGAAATAAACTGTATATACTTCATGATATAACTGAACTGTAAGTAAATCTTTTAAGTATCTATTAAACGAATTTTATTTAAATTATACCTGAGATCTGAAGTTCTAAACAAAATTGAAACTGAAAATTAAGATCAAAATATCATTTTTTAATATTTTCTTGTCAATATTTTAACGAATATAATAAAAATATGAATGCAAATATCAGTGAATTACCTAAAAAATGGCGTGAAGTGCGTGTGTTTGTGGTACGTCAACATCAAATTTAGGTATGTTATCAGCGTTTAAATATATTGATATTTTTTAAATACTTTCTTAAAATTTTACACACCTGATCATTCGTTTACAGGTACTGGTTCTGGAAGAACTCCTAAAAAGAAAGCTAAGAAACAGCATCAACCATCCTTACAAACGGTAAGAAAACGTCCATTTACTACAGCCGTGTAGTAGTGTTCAAATTGAGATTTGAATTATTCCTTAGCGGTCTGGTAAACCATGATAAGCGTTGCGCGAAGATACTGATAAGATATATAAGTCTGTAGTAGACGCAAAGGCCATTGATTGGTTTTCCACACTTTTTCGTTTGCATTAAACTAATCAGTTTCTGCAGATTTTGATAGACCTATAAGTTTAACAGTCTGGTTTATGACTGTGTGTTACGAGGCCCGTCAATAATTCCGACCTAACAGATCGTCGACTTTAATTTACAGAAATCAGTCCCACCGGTAGCTACCGTCACAGCGCCTGCGCCGGTCGCTATTCCACCAGCCGTGGAGTCCCCCGCGCCCGCGCCCCCGCCCGCGGACGTGAAGCCCGAGCCGCCGGCGCCCGCGCCCGCGCCCCCCGCGCCCGCCCCCCCGCCCGCGCCCCCCGCTCCGGTCGAGACCAAGGAGCCTGCGCCCGCCGCGCCGCCCGCGCCCCCTCCCTGTGCCGCGCTGCTCGCGACAGACATACCAGACTCGTCAGCAGCGCCGCCGGTCCGGGACATCGAAGACTCCAAGGGCTACATAAAATCTGAGTCTAGAAATGGTCTCGATAAACTAGACACCTCGCACTACATAGATCCTATAGAAAGGTCGCTTGCGAGCCTGGAGCGCAGCTTGAAGGCCGAAGTGCCTATGGACGTTAGCGTCAGCGCTTCGGAATCCTCTATGCGCCTCGATGATGACTTTGTTCTTCCCAAACCACCGATGATGTCTGAAAACCACCAAAACCTAATGGCGCAGCTTGGAGGTTTGAATGACATGACGCATGTGCCCGATCAGATAAAGTCGGAAATGTACGTTCCACCCCACAACGGATTTGCAGAAAAAAATATGCACCTGGAACGTGAAATTTTGCGACCAGATGTGAACCCGAACATACCCAGCATGACGGGAGTTCCGCCGGTATCTTCTATTTTCGATCCCGTCCATCCGGCGCCGCATGCTGTTATCGCGCAGTCGCACCTAAACGTTCCGAGTTTGACGCCGACCGTGAAGAAGGAAGAGATTAAACCATTATTGACCCCTAAACCTATTGAAGACCTAATGGGAGTACCTAATATGATGTCAAATAGTATTTCAGACAGAGCAAAGTATGATATGGAGCAAAGAAAATTGGAGGAAGCAAAAAACTCGAATTTTGTTCAACTATTCAAGCTCAAACAAGAACAGAATTTGAAAAATGCTAGTTCTTGGTCATCTCTTGCTCAAGCCGGCAGCCCACAGAGTATACCCAACATTAACACAACTAATCAAGTAAAACAGAAACCTGTCATGGACAGTTTTCAGGTCAGTTCAATTTACTAATTTTATTAAATTAGTTTTTGAAAAACTAATTAAAATGCATTGATTAACAGTCAGGAGGATGAATTTATGTTAGTATTTTAACGAGGTCTTACAATTGCGACATTGATTGATATGGCATATTTTCAGTAAAATAAAATTCGTGATTGCTTTTATATTTTACTACTAATCCGTTACATCCGTCACATTCTAGTCAAATTTATTTTCAGGCATTTAAAAAACAAGCTAGAGAAAAAATCGATCGCCAAAGAGCTCTTATTGAACAGCAAGAACTTCGAAAGAAGGAACAAGCTGAAAGAGAGCGACAGCGGCAAGAGGCAACTGAAAGGCGACATCCAGACGAAGACAAGTTGAGGTAAAAATCAAGAAATATTTAACTGCATAGCAGAAAACTTAATACATATTTTAATCTTTGAAATTATATCACTACAAATAAACTACCCGGCCAATAAAACCAGTAATCAAAAAATTTTTAAAAACATGTAGGTATATCAGAAATAGATGACAAAAAAATCCAGTATACAAAATAAAATTTCAAAAATATGGTTTCCATATCGAAAATACTGATTGTACATCAATTTAATTAATACCACACTATTAAACAGTTAAATAACAGTCATGCTCTGAAGAAAAGATGAGGACTACGAAATAAATTTTGCGATCCCAAATTGCAGAAATAACTTGCTCTCCTATTTTCCTCTTATAACAGCACTACTAAATTAATTTCGCGTGATATTTATTTGTTTTATTTTTTAATGGCGAGATTCGTGGAAGAATATATATTTTTTGAAGTTATTTGTAGTTCCAGTTAATTTTAAACATTTATGGAATACATACACTTAATTACACGTAAATTAATGAATCTATCGTAAAAGTACAAACGACGTTTGCGCAGGGTGGCAGTAGGCGTGCGCAAGGCGGAGGGCGGCGAGGTGGCGTCGCCCAGCGTGTCGCCGGTGGCGCGGGCCTCGCCGCCCGCGGCCGCCGCCGCCGCCGCCGCCGCCGCGCCCGACAAGCCCGCCGCCTCCGAGCGCGAGCGCCTGCGCCAGCGCGAGCAGGAGCGCCGCCGCCGCGAAGCGGTCAGTACCATATTATTTATCTTGTTCACTATATCAAAGTCCGTGGTTTCTGCCTATCCCAATGGGTAAAAGGCGTATGTGATAAGGTGTATGTGATGTTCGTAAATCAAAGTCTACATCTGGAACTGTTATTTAGTATCGGTAATAAAATAAATAATGCAATTTTTATTTTCAGATGGCCGGGCAAATAGATATGAATATGCAGAGCGATTTAATGGCCGCGTTTGAGGAGTCACTGTAAAGTGCTTTATGCACGATCATTATTACATTTTGTAAATAATATAAGTGTAGTTGTAGATAATTTCAATGCAATCAAATTTCTCGGGTGACGTGACACTCAAGTGATTTTGTGATCGTTTTGTACTTGAACTGTTGACTAATATGTGGTTAAGTGCTGTGAATAGTTTATACTTATTTAAAATTAAACTGTTGTAACATCAATGAAATAATATCAAGACCGCGCGTTATGGAACTATATTAGTGGGGGGAGAGGGGTTGCATTTTAATTAACATGTATTATAGTCTATGTAAGTTAATAAAAAACAACTCTCTTTCATAAGCTTATTTGTATTTATATTTGTTCTAGAAACATCTATCTTCCATAATTGTTTGATGTACGAACTCATGACTATAGGATTATTGTATGATTTGAATTGTGGAAAATGTTGAATGTAATTAATAGAATTGAATGAACCATTCGATTTAACCACGATGTTAATGTTAGTGTCACGCATTGTCGTCGCAAGATTAATGTAAACGTTCTACTGTTGTGCTGGGGCTACACTAACGTGTCCAATAGGTTAGGGTAAGGGTTAATAAATACTAAATCATCCAATATAAAAAGAAGGTTGCATCAAAAGCAGTGGATAAATAACATGAATAAATATACACATATGATGCTGCCGATGAAGCTGAACAACTTTCACCGCGGAACCGATACAAATAGAGCAAACCAATTTTTGATTTTACTTTCTATACAAACTGCTACTTGATTTAAATCATGTATAATAAAAATCATGTATAGTTGTAATTCCATAATACCATATGTGTATGCTTAAATACCAAGTTTGTGATTTAGAAGCCGAAATCTTGATTATAAAATCCAACGTGGCCGACGGAGTCGGTTATAAGGTATAATAGATGATGCTATCGGGTGTAGTTAATGTGCAGACGAAAACGTGCGACAGAATGTGCACCCATTAATTCAAGTTTTTGTCGAATTAACTATGGAACTCACGACAAAAACGTGAATTACATTTTCTGTCACACGTTTTAGTCTGCACATTAACGGCACCCATGCTGTCGTCTTGGTACGATAATTTTCGTTTGTTCTTATTTTATGGTCTGCATGTCTTGCTGCGCTTGACTGAAAATATGAAAACCTATTTTGCTGCATTAACGTTTTGTTTCTAACCTAAAGGTGCGAACGCATTACGCTACAGCGGCACAACGCGACGCGGCCAGTTATTTGTATGAAACTGCAGTGTCGCGTTGCGCAGTCCCGCTGCCGCGCAGTGCGGTATAGCTCGTAAGATTTCTTAGAAAGAATACTCGGCCGCGCAGCGCAGCGTCGCGTCGCATAGTGCGGTCTAACCTTTAATGGGAATGCGTCATCCACTGATGCAGTTCCACTAAAAACACGTTCATTTTCTTATCTTTTTATTATTTTTCGATTGATTCGATATTCTTTCAAATTAGACCAGAAAGGGTGTAAAAAGACCACTCCCGAAAATTGAAATGGTTGGTGGGCCCCACTTATGAAATTGATCAACTTTTTCAAAGAAACCCAAAGAGAATTGTAAAAAAAAATGTACACTACAAAATTGGTTGATTGGCCGATTAATTTGTATGAAAAGTCCAACATTTTTTTACGAATTCTGTATAGGTTCCGTGTTTAATTTCATGAGTAGTATTAGTGTTCTTTTTACACCTTTATTTTAAAATTGGTTCTAAATGTGAAACATTACTTAAAATTGTTATACCGCGCCTTCCTTTTTGGTGTGTAAAAATATACCGAATTGTCATTAACGCAATGAGTTGTGACTATACAGTTATACAACAATTGTTGAGGTACGATATTAGTCGTTATTGTGGCCCCAGCATTTACAGTAACCATTATGCTTTAGTGTGACGTGCAATGTTATAGCGTGTCATATAATTTTGTATTTATTAGTAAAAAAATAGTTGTTACACATTCGATTTTCGATATTTCTTAAATGTTTGTAGATTTTTTATCACCTGTCCCTGAATACAAATCAAATGTCATACATTTGATTTGAAATATATTTATTTTACATTGGACTTATGTCTTTTTATGTTTGTAGATAGAATCCAGTGGATTTAGTAAAGTTCAAAATTTTTACATACCTACTCCTAGATTAGGATATATAATATATAAAAATGATCCAAAATTATGACAACTTTGTATACTGTTAGTAAATTTTAATTGCAGTCATTAACTCGAAATCAAATGTAGATAAAAAGTAAAATATATTGACATTCCATAAAAATATGTGTTTAAATTGTTGACAAACCAACTTTTGTTAGTTAACTATGTAAGTCCTCGATTTATTAGAAATCAATGAATTTATAAGTAGTAGGTAGTTCTTTGTTTAAAATTATCTGGTTTTGGGTGCATACAAAAATGATTGCAATTATTAATGGTTCTCATAAGAAGTCTTGATGATGAGAGCTAAGCGAACGATTTTATTTTTGTTATTAAGTAGCATCCTTACAGGCCTTACAGCACTATACGTTTGTTTCACTTTTCTGTAAATTACGTAAGTAGTTATTAATTTTAACTTTCAAAGCCTCACGCATTGAGCAAACGAGACTCGTGTCATTTTATACTAAAATTTAAAGCCAGCCAGCGCGATACTGTGCTATAAAATTCGCCACACTCATGGATGGATATACATTACGATAATGCACCGGCACATTGAGCGGGTGCTACTACACAATTTCTGGCAGATATCCGACATTCAAGTACTGGAAGATCCTTCCATAGCTCTGACCTCGCGTAGTGTGACTTCGATTTTTATGTGTTGTAGTAAAATCGTAAGAAGAGACGCAAGTTTCTGTCAAAAGAGCAGTAAGTTGGAACGTTTGAGGAAAAACTTGAATTAATTCCTAAAGAAAAGTGGGACAGTTGGATTAAAGACTGGATTGTACGTTTGACTAAATGTATGAATTAACAGTAACGGAGGTTATTTTGAAAAAATATAATTTTATCTAATCACGCGACTTGACTTCTTGAACATATACGTTAATAATAATAATTAGCCTCGGCTGCGGACAGCGTGCGCGAGGCGTGCAGCACGGGGCGCTCGCGGCCGTCGGGCGCGCGCTGCGACAGCACGGCCGCCACGCCGCGCGGCGACGAGTCGCACGTCAGCGTCGCGGGCAGCGCCGCGCCGGGTCGTAGTGGGCCAACACCGGTGTGCTCCTCAGAGCCTCTTTTACATCACGAAATGATTTATCACATCGACTGCACCAAATAAATTCTCTACCCTTTTTAAGTAAATCATATAACGGACTCAACATTTCGCTCAAATTAATCATAAATTTACCGTAATAATTTACCAACCCTAAAAATGCTTTAAGTTCCCTAACGTTAGTTGGTATTGGTGTTTTATTAACCGCATCTACTTTAGACATATCCGCATGCAAGCCGCTAGCATCGATTATGTACCCGAGGTACGAGATAGATTTTTTGAAAAAACTACATTTCTCGGGGGCTACTTTTAACCCAGAATGCTCTGACAAGATTTTAAATACCTTTAGTAATCTCTCCCATAAGTCTTTGTAACTTGTGCCTGTTACATTTAAACCGTCTAAATAGCAGCTTACATACGGCATACGAAACAGTTTGTCCATTATTCTCTGAAATTTATTTGGCGCGCACTTTACTCCAAATGGCAGTCTGTTAAAACAAAACATACCCTGTTGTGTCACAACAGTACACAACTTTCGCGACTGCTCATCTAGCAAAAATTGTAGATAGGCATTAGATAAATCGATTTTTGCAAAATACTTTCCCCCTTGCATGGACGCAAAAATATCTTCTATTCTCGGAATAGGATATTTGTCATCAACCAATACCGGATTTAAAGTGGTTTTAAAATCCCCACATAAGCGCACTTGGCCATTCTTTTTAATAACGGGCGGGTGTTTCCATAAAAGGAAAAAAAAAAATCTGCACGTGTTTAATTTTTTTATTTTAAATGTTTATGTCAAAGATATTATTGCAAATCAAAGCTAACTTTGTTTTCTTTTGAGTGCCTAGATTTATTATTAGAAAAGTAAGAAAAATATTTCACAATGAAATGAAACACGCACTAGATGTCATTACCAGTCCTGTGTCTAAGAGTGGTTTTAAAAGTATTTTGCCGACTTCAATAAAACTAATATCGGTTATCCGTGTTTGTGTAGTGTGTTATTTAGATTATTAAACCATTTTACTATGTACAACATATTTCTAGTAAATTTCTATTCCCTAAAGCATCAAATATATTTTTGAAGTTTTGTCACACTTAAAAGTCATTTCCATCACATGAACCGTCATCGGCGTCGAACTGTCGGCATTTGGTCAAAGACAAAGGCACCGACAACACCGCGCGAGCCCTCAGTTCCCTTGCAATCTCCGGGAGTGACGTACGTTCCATTTCTTGTGCGTAAAAAATAAAAATACGGCAGTATCGATCACTCGTTTAACTTTGTCACGTTTTTGCGCCATTACCATTTACTGGATAAAAAAGGTAATTTATCCTATTTTACAATAGCCAAATTTATATATAAACACACTGTAAAATATAAATTACGCTTAACTTATGAAACCAGAATAAACCAGTTCTATTTCAAGGGCATGGAAAGAAATATTTAGAATCGTCATTACCATTAACATCATTCCCATCAAAGTCTCACAAATGGAAATGACAACTTGTAAATGGTAATGACGATTGCAAGTATTGGAACCAAAGTCAAAGTATTTTTATTGAAACTATAGGTAGGTATTCAACATAAATGATACTTATTTAATCTATAGTTTGCATCAATGAGCGAATTCGCTAATTGCGCATTACAATTACATACCTATACAAAATCATATATTTTGCTTTTTCTCATTTATGAACTATTTGCCACCGCTACCACCAGTGGTGGTGTGTGGATAAGGAAAACAAGTAGGTTACGTAGCAGTGACCTTCAGTGGTGGCTGGTGGCAGATTCAGTGGTAGCAGATTAGAATAGGTTCAAAAACAGTGTAAAGACACAACTCAACATAAAACAATTGTTTTAGGAGAAATGGACCGTAAAACAAAAGCCAAGAGAGAGAGGCTAGAAAATCAAAAAATTGCCCGACGTCTCAAATATGCAGAAATAAAATTAGACTACGATTTATATCAAAAGGAAAAAGAAAAAGAAAAAGAAAGATATAAAAGAAGAAAAAGGGAAAAAAAGATTTTATCTATAGATGATAAGTCGCCAAGAGAACAAAGAATACAAAGAAAGAATTGGCGCGAAGCCTCAAAACGCTATCGAGCAAAAATAAAGGAAAGGGCAAATCAGTCAACTGCTATACCAAAGCCAGTAATAATAGAAGCACAAGCTAACGGAGATGAAAATATTTATGAAAAAGAATGCCAAGAAGAAAATCAAGATGAAAATCCATTGCAGCTGACTGAATTGCAAACAAAGGTTAAAATAAGAAGAATACGCTATATGGAGCTTAAAAAGAGACAACGTCTGATAAAGATTATTAATGAACAAAGATCTGAAATAAAAAAACTAAAAGAGAAAATACGTTTATACGAAAGACAGGAAAGCAAAGGAAAACAATTTTTAAAAGAAAAACAAGAATCCAACCAGTCTAAGCAAAAAAAGATGGACGAAAAAGAAAGAAAAATATCAAATTTAATAAAAAAATACTATGAAGATGACTCAGTGAGCACAGTAGCTGCTGGAAAAAAAGAATTTCTTGTTCGCAAGGGAGTACAAAAACGTTATTTGAAACACCCTCTGAAAGTTCTTTACAAGAAATTCATACAACAATACAACATACGAGTCAGTTATTCGTCATTTTGCGAAAAACGTCCATCCTGGGTTAAGCCACCTCCAAAAGTACAAAAAGATACTTGCCAATGTATCATTCATGCTAACATGGACCTGATTTTAGAATGTCTAAATAAAAGTAATATAATAATTGAGAAAAACTCCGATGAACTGCTTGCATCTTTGTGTTGCTCTATGTATAATGTAGAATGCTTAAAAAGAGAGTGTGAAAACTGTAAGAATAGGGTTCTTCATTATAAAGAATTCTCAAATGATCAGCAAATAAGATACAACCGATGGATTCGTATCAAAGAAAGAAAGAATACTAAAACTGGATTTAGAACTATAAATATTATGAAGAAGGGGACATAACTGCGAAACCATTAGATGTTATCAACGAACTAGACAAAAACTTGCAAAGTTTTTTTAAACATTGCTACATTCAACGCGTACAGTATTCTGAAATGAAAGAACTTAACGATTCTTTACCAGTGAATGCAGCGATTATCCATTTAGATTTTTCTGAAAATTACGGTCTAAAATGCGCAAACGAAATTCAGGCGATGCACTTTGGAGGCAGTCGAAAAGAAATTACTTTGAGCACTGCAGTAGTATATACTTTTGACTTCCACAAAAGTGCAACACAACCGAACTGCATATGCACTACTAGTGAATGCCTCAAACATGATGCTCCAGCCGTTTGGGCACATTTATACCCTCTGATACAAAAATCAGTTCAAATAAATCCGTTTATTGACACTCTACATATACAGTCAGACTCACCATCTGCCCAATACCGCAACAAGTCTATTTTTTACATTGTCTCCCAAATTGGGAAAGATTTCCAACAAATAAAATCAATTACCTGGAACTACACTGAGGCTGGGCATGGCAAGGGTGCCCCGGATGGGGTGGGAGCAGCAGTTAAAAATGCTGCTGATTCTGTAGTTAAGTATGGGGAAGATATTAATACGTACTCCAAATTCTTGACAGCTGTAGCCAGTAAACTAGACAAAGTTACAATAATAAATGTTGATGAGAAGGAAATTTTAGAACGACAGCGTTAATTACCGTCAAGCCTACCTACTTTCCGAGGCACCCTTGCTGTACATCAGGTACTTTGGGCGAGAGACTGCGAGAAAGTAACATTAAGAAGCACTAGTTGTTTTCATTCTGAATGTCCGTGTGGGATAGTTTGCCAACATGGCAAACATTTAGCATTCTTCAAAACCGAAAGAGACAACTCTGTGTCTACAGAAAGATTAACCCTTTTGGCTGATACCAGACCTATAGGTGTTCTGAGTAATGTTACTAACAAGCAGTCTTTTGTTGGACCTCCACAAAAAATGGCTGATACCAGACCTATAGGTGTTCTGAGCAATGTTACTAACAAGCAGTCTTTTGTTGGACCTTCACAAAAAATGGCTGATACCAAACCTATAGGTGTTCTGAGTAATGTTACTAACAAGCAGTCTTTTGTTGGACCTCCACAAAAAATGGCTGATACCAGACCTATAGGTGTTCTGAGTAATGTTACTAACAAGCAGTCTTTTGTTGGACCTCCACAAAAAATGGCTGATACCAGACCTATAGGTGTTCTAAGTAATGTAAATAACAAACAGTCTTGTTAAGACCCAAACTACGCTTTGATGGTGGACTTGTGGGACAATGAAAGAGTAGACTGCGATCCGTATCGAGTGGTGTATTGATGCAAATAAAAAAGGGTTCACAAAGAGTTATGGCCGTATTTATAGGCAGACATTAGCGCCCTCTAATTAACTAGTATTGGCGCTAGCGCCATCTATTCGATAGGTGTTGAATTTATTAGTATGCTAATATAAGCCTGCTCATATAGAGATTTACAATGGTCTTGCTACATCATCGAGAAATCTAGTTACATAGTTTTTGCTAGATAAACTAGATGTCGCTTTACATAGTTTATGCTAAATAGACTAGGTGTCGCTACGAGAAATATAAGTGTTACTTGCAGTAACATACTCCCCACCTTGAAATAATAAATTTAGTTTATTTCAAAGAGGGTCTAGGGTTGATTACCTTAGGTACACCTCAAACACAAGTTACCTCTTCCTTGTAATCTCATTCAAGAGAGAAAAAATGAAATTACAAAGAATACCCAATACCTTCAGTGGGATTTAGGGATAATGGAAAAATTAATTGAACACAATGGGAAAGTTGATAAAAGTTAAAAATTAAGGAATACTTATTAAATAGCATGTCCTAACTCTCTTTTTGTTACATTGAAAGGTAATACAAAATTTATTTTAACTACTTATAGTAATTATTGCTATCGTTTTGTTTCATTGAAAAGTAATACAAAAAATATTTTAATTACAGTTTCAAAGTACTTAAGTAATCGGTAAGTATTAAATGTAATGAAAGAATACAATTAAATATCGCCCATAGGCAGGGGACAGATATTATTAAATGAACGTTTGATGTTTCCCTTTGCCGTTTTTATCAGTGTGACCCTGGCGATGCCATCCTTCCCCGGGCACGTACTGACGATGCGGTCCAGTCTCCATTGCGACGGCGGGAGTCGTTCTTCCTTCACAAGCACGAGCGTCCCGATGGCGAGACTTGGCCCCTTGCTGCTTCTCCACTTCGTGCGTTGCTGCATCGTGCTGATATAGTCCTTGGACCATCTGGCCCAGAAGTCTTGCTGCAGCTGTTGAAGTTGTTGATAGTGGGTTAAAGCATGCCTCGGTACTGTCGTGTAGTCGTAGTCAGGCAGTGAGCTAGGCGCGCGGCCTATTAAAAAGTGAGCTGGCGTAAGGACAGGGTATTCGTCACTACTATCGGAATTAGGTAGGGGACATAATGGACGGGAATTTAACATGCCCTCAATTTGGATAAGAATTGTCATAAATTCTTCGTAAGTAAGTAAAGAGGAGCCTATTACTCGTTTCATGTGATACTTGCAACTTTTTACCGCTGCCTCCCAAAGACCGCCCATGTGAGGTGCATATACAGGTATGAAGTTCCAAATGATACCTTCGTTTGCGCACGCCGTTATCAGCTCACTCGATGCGGTATTCAGATAATCATATAAACTAGACAACTCATTACTAGCGCCGCGGAATGTAGTAGAATTATCGCTTACCAGCTCTTTCGGTTTACCTCGCCTCGCGGTGAAGCGACGCAGGGCTGCTAAGAAGGCCGCGGATTCGAGTCCTGAAATTAATTCGATATGAATTGCCTTCGTACAGAAACATATAAATATTGCTACATAACATTTATAGACCCTATAACCACGTCCTCTCCGATCTCTGACGTTGAAGGGCCCAGCGTAATCCAGTCCAGTGGTATAAAAAGGGGGAGAGGGGGTGGTACGCGCGGTAGGTAAATTGCCCATGATAGGGGTTGGATTAACGGGTTTTGCCTTAAAACAAGTCGTGCAGTTTCGTACGACCTTTTTTGCTAAAATCTTACCCTTAATAGGCCAAATTTTTTGCCGAATTGTCGACAGTAATAGTTGCGGTCCCGCGTGTAACAGTCTTTTGTGTTCGTTCTGCATAATGATTTTAGTGTATGTGTGATTAGGGTCTACTATGAGTGGATGTTTTTTATCGAATGGGAATCGTGATTGTTCTAAACGTCCACCCACGCGTATTAAACCATCCTTTATAAATGGATTTAAACTCCATAACTTAGAATTTTTCGGCAATGGTTGGTTATTAGATAGCGCCTTGTGTTCGTTCGGAAATGATTCGATCTGAGCAAACTGAACGAGTTTGTTATTTGATTGCTTTAGTTCCTTTGTAGACAAAGTACCTAACATTTTGTTATTCGTGTTTCGTGTGTTATGTAAGAATCGCTGAATGTAAGCAAATACACGTATAAGTGTACTATCGTTTGACCACTTAGAAAATAATTCTTTCATAAAGCGGTTCTCAGTACACGTTTGTGTGACACCACACGACGTTACGTTTTCGTCGCATGAGTTTATTTGTGAGTGTATGTGTACGTTATGACTAGGCCAGTTGTTTTTATCCTGACTCAGCCATATCGGACCGTGTAGCCACGTGGTGTGAGCGAGTTTGTCCGCTTTGACACCGCGTGACAGGTAATCAGCTGGGTTGTCAGCTGATGGCACCCAGTACCAATTTTTTTTCTCGGTTAGATTTTGAATTTTCTCGACTCGGTTTTTTACAAAACAGTTTAATTTATGTATTGGACCGTTGATCCATGCTAATGTTACGTTTGAGTCTGTCCATAATAACGTTTCATTTATTTGGCATTTTAAAGCGTTTTTTACTTTATTAATGAGATTAGCAAGTAATAAGGCTGCGCATAATTCTAATTTGGGAATTGTTTGTGACTTAATAGGTGCTATCTTCGATTTGGCACATAATAATATTACTTTAATATTTCCCATTTTATCCATAGACCTGACATATATGGCTGCTCCATAGGCTTTAGCGGAGCTGTCACAGAAACCATGTAGGTCGATCGTTATATAATTATCTATTATTACTTGTCTAGGGATGCGCAAGTCATTGATTGAAAAAATATTTGAGTAAAATTGATTCCATTCGGTTATTAGGTGATTAGGTAATGACTCATCCCATTTAGTTTTGTCTTTCCATAATTGTTGCATGAATATTTTGGCAGTTACCAAAATAGGCCCCAGTAAGCCCAGTGGGTCAAAAATACTCGATATTATGGACAAAATCTTTCTTTTGGTAATAGGTGCTTGCAATGTTGGTATTTTTAAAGTGTACAGTAGGTTATCAGTATCAGGAGACCACGCTAACCCTAATACCTTGTAGGATTTTCCTCCCAACTCGGTAGCTGGTCCAGAGTGTTTACCATCTGTGTTTTTGTGTTGTGTTTGTGTTTGTGTATTGTTAGTTAGATTGGTTACCTGTTGTAAGATATTTTCGGAGTTGGATTTCCACTTCCTCAGTTTGAAGCCAGCACTGCGTAGGATGGCGTCCACCTGCAAGGCTGTCTCGACCACTTGCCTTTCGTTGTCCATACTGCTGATCCAGTCGTCCATCCAGAACTCGTTCGCGATAGCGGCAGTTGCAGCTGGAAAGTTTTGTTCATTTTCGCTTACCAACTGTGATAAACAGCGGGTTGCTAAATATGGTGCTGCCTTTAGACCAAAACTGAGTGTCGTTAATATGTATGTTTGTATAGGTTTGTTAGGATCCTCTCGCCAGAGTATAGCCTGTAGGTATTGTTGATGTGGTGACAAATAAATGCAACGGTACATTCGTTCTATGTCGGCATTTATTACATATTTGTGTTTTCGAAATCTTAATAATATATTAAATAATTCATCTTGTTTTATTGTCCCTTTGTACTGAATATCATTTAATGAGATTCCCGTGTCGGTAGGACATGACGCATCGAACACCACTCGGACCGGTGTAGTAGGGGAGTCGCGGGTTACTGCGTGATGAGGTAAAAAATTTAATGGGCCATCATAATTTTTATTTAATTTAATCATATGACCTTCCCTTTCAAAGTCACGCATAAAGTCAATGTATTTTTGTTTAAAATTAGGATCTCGTTTGAACTTTGACTCTAATCCCATAAAACGTTTATACGCTACGTTTCTCGAATTCCCCAAGTTATTTGGCGGGGAATTTAGGGGAAGCTCCACTACAAAGTTACCATCAGAAGTGCGTTGGTGAGTATTTTTATATACTTCTTCGCATATGGTATCATCATGTGGTAACTGGCAACAATATGTAGGGTCTTCGTAACAATTTTCAATTTCCCAAAATTTTTTTAATTGGTTATTGAGTGTCAAATTACATCTAGTTTGAGTTTGGTTTTTTGAGATATTAATCGGTCCCGATACTACCCAGCCGAGTCGCGTTCTTTGCAAAATAGGTAGTCCTTCACCTAACCGGTGTTGGCCTATACATAACAATGTATAAAATTGTTCAGCCCCTAAAATCATATCAATTTCACCCCCAGAATAGAACTGTTCGTCGGCTAATTTAAATCGTTGAGGGATGTAAATGCATTCTTTAGGTATTTGAGCTGTCAAGTGGCAAATATTTTTAACAATAAAACAAGATATATTTGTCATAAATAATTCGTCAAATTTAGATTGGAGTGTCACGTTGCATCGGTGAGTTATTTGTGATTTACTATTATTAAAACCCATGACCTCCATATTATAATCAATTTTTTCTAGGTTGAGTTTACTAAATGCAGCCTCTGTAATAAAATTGGATTGCGATCCAGAATCGAGCAATGCACGTAGCATAACTGGCTGTTTCTCGGAATTATAGATAAGTACCTGCGCGGTGGACAAAAGAACAGACGACGGCGCGGAATGCATGTCCGAGCCTATCTCGCTACCTGCGGCGCTGTTGTTACGCTCTATAGGTACTATCTGTGGGTGCGAAGTTAGTGTCGAGTTAACGACTTGGTTAACTGATGTTTGTGTAATATTATTTTGATTATTTGATTGAGTCTGAGTAGGTAAACTAGTGGATTTTGTAGTGAAATTCGGAGAAATCGGTTCAGTAGTCGGTGTAAAAATCGTACTCGGTCGGATTTGTGGTTCTGATTGATATTGCGATTTGTTTATATGCAGTAAAGAATGATGTTTTTTATTACAGGTGCGGCAAACAGATGCTCGGCAATTCGGCAATAAATGATTTGACCCTAAGCAATTTAAACAAAGACGTAATCTAGTTACGGTTCGAATGCGAGAAGCGGGCTCTTGGGATAAAAATTTTGGACACTGATTTATGTAATGTTTTTGAGTACAAAGTGGGCACTGGATAGGATTACGTGTGGATCCTACCTTATTACTGGAGTCTGCGGACGTGGTTACCAGGGCCTTACGCGCGGAGCCGGAGTGGTGACTAGCCAGCTCAGCCGAACCTGTCGTCTCCAGGAGGTCGGCACGCGTCCGCAGAAATGACTTGAACTCCTGTAATGAAGGCAATTTTCTCGAATCAATTTTCTCTTCCCACTTCGTTTGTAAATTTTTATCTAATTTGGCTGTCATAAAATAAATTATTAATATATCCCAGTTTTCGGTGAGCACATTAAGAGAGTTTAAAGTTCTCATGTGCTTCGTGATGTTATCTAACAACCCTCGCAACCCAGAAGGGGTTGGAGGCACAGGGTCAATATTAAACAGAGCTCGTAAGTGATTAAACACTAACAATCGCGGGTTATTATAACGCTCGCACAATAATTGCCACGCTAAGTTGTAACTCTCATCTGAATATTCGAGTGAGCTAATAACCTCTAATGCACTGCCTTGCAAACTACTGCGTAAATATTTGTATTTTATTATTGGTTTTAACGTACTGTGATTGATAAGGGCGTCGAAGGTATCTCGGAACTCCAGCCACTGTTTCACATCACCATTAAATGTAGGTAAACTAATTTCGGGTAATTTTATGCACTCACTGGTACTGCACGTGGATGTCGCATCGCGCACTGGAGTGGACTGCGCCGGCGCAAGCAAAGATGCGTTTGCGGCAGCTGTTGCGTGCTGGCTAAGAATTACCTTTGCCCTAGCTAGGGAGGAATAATATGAAAGATCGAACTGTTCTCGCTCTATTAATTGTTTCTCGACGTTACTGCATACCAGTTCTATTTTGTCTTGTATTTCCTGGAATTCGGAAAATACCTGCGGTAGGTTATCTACTCGCAGATTTATATCCATTAAATTTTCAGCGGTTACATTTTCACTTTCGATAGAATTTAAATATTTAGTAAAATAAGTTAATTTTCGTTTCACTATGCCTCGCTTTATTTTTAGGTTTTTTAGCTCGGCATTTTCTAATTTTGGTTGATCGACTACTGTATTAGTATCACTGTCGGAATTATCAGACATTTTAATTTTAAATTAATATATGTGCACAAAGAGAGCAAGAGGGATGTATTTTTAGGATTAGGGTAGGATTGCCAGCCCACTTGCCTTGCTTTTTGATGCGTTTGTCTTTTCTCGCCTCGGCGCCTTCGTCGTTCGGTGGAGTGAGCCTCTACCCTGTCGTGCCAGGGCCAACTCGTCGAAATTCGGTGAAAATATCGCCAGAAGAAGTCGGTTTGCCAGCGTCGGTGTCGCTGCCGGTGTGTGTCGGTGTTTCGAGCTCCAAATTTCGATGTAGCGTCGGTGTCGCTGCTGATTGGAGCCAAAAGAAAATTGAGGGATTGCGATGATGCAGTCAAATTCGGTGTAGCGGCCTCGTTCTTGCTGCTACGTCGGTAGTTCCACGTGTCCACGTGGCTCAGTGTCCACCTCCAAATTTGTAGATCGGGCGTTTCAAGGAAGGGAAGATTCGTTCCCTGTTCCTGTCGTTGCTACTTTGTGAAAAAATATGTAGAAATGGAACTTCAGCACCTGATTTTCCAGCGCTGGTAGCGTAGTCTACACGTGGTCGATGGCGGGTCACGGAACGGAGTTTCTTCTGTCGCGCTTTCAGCCAGGTCGACGCACGCGGAGAGCTGTCCAGTTTCTTCTTTTTTTCAAATTTCTTGAAATATTTTTCAGTTTCTTCAATTTTTCGTCGGGGTCACCAAATGTTAAGACCCAAACTACGCTTTGATGGTGGACTTGTGGGACAATGAAAGAGTAGACTGCGATCCGTATCGAGTGGTGTATTGATGCAAATAAAAAAGGGTTCACAAAGAGTTATGGCCGTATTTATAGGCAGACATTAGCGCCCTCTAATTAACTAATATTATCCTTAGTAACTAGTATTGGCGCTAGCGCCATCTATTCGATAGGTGTTGAATTTATTAGTATGCTAATATAAGCCTGCTCATATAGAGATTTACAATGGTCTTGCTACATCATCGAGAAATCTAGTTACATAGTTTTTGCTAGATAAACTAGATGTCGCTTTACATAGTTTATGCTAAATAGACTAGGTGTCGCTACGAGAAATATAAGTGTTACTTGCAGTAACAAGTCTTTTGTTGGACCTCCACAAAAAATGGCTGATACCAGACCTATAGGTGTTCTGAGTAATGTTACTGACAAGCCATCTTTTGTTGAACCCCCACAAAAAATGGCTGATACCAGACCTAAAGGTGTTCTGAGTAATGTTAATAATAAGCAGTCTTTTGTGGGACCCCCACAAAAAATTAAAATATTGTCAAATAAGCGAGTATTTGTATGTAAAACGGAGCACAAGCCTCAACCTGGTCCCTCCAAGAAATAATAAAGAAATAAGAATTAGTTATTCTGGAGTCTAACATTCTTATTATGAATGAAGACTTATCTAGTATTAAATTCCGGCACCACTCTGGTAAGGGCAAAAAAAACATGAACCATCAGTGAGGGCTAATCTAGTGGATCCGGGTGGGAATATAGGGATTTTCATTTCCTAATTTTAAAATTATTGTTACATGTCTAACATCCGAATATTCATTTGCAATCGTACTCGATACTTTTGTAAGACTCGATACGTATATCGGGATATCGGCTGACTTCTTTATTACGCCAATATTCGACACTTGGTTATAATGTCCAAATATGATAATTTTTATGTGTATTTTAAAGCCTTCATTATACTGTAATATCTTAATTACTTGTGTTTGATTCTAAAATAAATAACAATAAAAACAGTTACTTATAAAAATATTGGTATATTATTCTTTTTTTTTCATCACCGTCATTACCATTTACTTTATAACATTACCATCCATATGATAATCATTACCGTCAACAATCCATCAGTACCATTAACAAGTTTATTTTTCGAAGTCGTTTATCTCCCAAATGTCGATACTTTAATTCGTGCAAATTGAATAACAATGAAGGTGGGGCAAAAAAACAAAGTTATTTTATATTTTGCACGCATTTCCAGCACTTTTGCTAAAAAACCTGATTTGGAGCCAAAAACTCGGAATCACCCGGGCACGACCGGAGTGCCCCACTCGCTCCACTCGACGGGCGAGATGACGCCCTCGCGCTGCAGCCGGTCCAGCTCCGCGTCCACGGCGGGGCGCAGCGCGTGCGGCACGGGCCGCGCCCGCCGCCACGCCGGCGTCGCGCCCGCTTCTACCTCCAGTGCTATGGTACACTTGTTAAAACAACCCATGCCCGGCTCAAACACATTAGGAAACCGTTTTTGTAACTCTCGTAATGCTTCCTCGGACGTAGTAGGTGAAAGACTTTGAACATAGTTTATAGGTTGGTCAATATGGGCATCAGGGAAACTAAAATTAAATGCTCGCATCCAATCACGTCCCATTAAAGAGGTGCTAAATTCGTTATCGATAACTACTAAATACAAATCGCAAATATTTACTTTGTTAATTGTTACCGAACAGCTGATTTTACCTTTTGGTTTCACCTTTTGACCGCTATACACTTCGGAGACCTTTTTGCAGAGACCGAGGGTTTTGTCTGTGCAATACAGGATCAGGTTATAAGAACGAACAACTACAGGAGGTTCATAATGAAATACGGTACCTTGGACGTATGTCGGTTGTGCCGTCAGCCAGGTGAAACCCTGCGCCATATAACCTCCGGTTGTTTGATTCTTTGTAACTCTGAGTATCTGCACAGACATAACCAAGCAGCTAGGATCCTGCATCAAGAGATCGCTCTATAGTATGGCTTCATAGCTCGGCGGTTGCCATATTACAAGTACGAGGAGTGATCAAAAAGTAGTGAGAACGATATATATACTCCTTAGTGAGAAAAAAAATGAATACTGGCAGGCATAGCTCAGATATTTGTAATATTAATAAAGAAAAAGTTTTCGATTCTCTTTTGTTTTTTTCTGAATGTAGTCATTTGTTTGCTTCGTGTCAGAACGTGTTCTCGAAAATGGAGAAAAACAAAGTGCGAGCCGTTATTAAATACCTCTGTTTAAAAAAGTTAACGACGCAAGAGATTCACTGCGATTTGGAGGCAACATTAGGAGAGTCTGCTCCGCCGTATTCCACTGTCGCAAGGTGGGCTTCTCAATTTCGAGTAGGGAGAACGAGCACGGAAGACGAACATCGTTGCGGCCGCCCATCGACGTCAGTCACCCAAGAAAATGTTGTTAAAGTCGAGGAAATTGTATTGAGCGATCGAAGAGTTACCATCCGTTACTTAGTTCAAGAAACGGGCATTTCATATGGAAGTATTCAATCCATATTGAAACTATCTTTGAATATGAGAAAAGTCTCCGCAAGATGGGTGCCGAGAATGTTAACGGACAGTCAGAAACAAAATCGACTTGACATTTCGAAGAGATTGTTGGACAAGTTTCAAGAAGATTCTGAAAACTTTTTGTCTCGTTTTGTAACAATGGACGAAACATGGGTCCATCATTTTGATCCCGAGACAAAACAGCAATCTTCACAATGGAAACGGCCATCATCACCGACCCCGAAGAAGTTTCGTGCCGTGGCATTGGCTGGCAAGGTTATGGCCTCAATATTTTGGGACTCAGAAGGGATATTGTTGATTGATTACCTGGAGCGTGGAACCACTATTACAGGCCAATATTATGCAGCATTAATTCCCAAGTTGAGGAATACCATCAAAGAGAAAAGGAGAGGGAAACTTCGAAAGGGCGTGCTGTTTCATCACGACAACGCACCCGCGCACAGCTCGGCAGTTGCGATGGCTGCCATTCAACAAGCTGGCTTCGAATTGGTTGACCACCCCCCTTATTCACCAGATCTGGCGCCTAGCGATTTTTATCTGTTCCCCAAATTGAAAGAATACTTAAGGGGAAACAGGTACGAAGACGATAACGAGGTGATGGATGCCGTGGAGAGCTTTTTGCATGACCAAGACAAAACTTTTTTTTTGAAAGGGATTGAAGCCTTTGATTTTTATTTTATCAATAAAGAGTTTACAAACAAACAAACAAGCCTTGGAAAAGCGCTGGACTCGGTGTGTAGAGAGACTCGGAGACTATGTAGAAAAATAAATTATTAAGATATCAATAGTCATTATATTCTATCTCATTCTCACTACTTTTTGATTCCTCCTCGTATACGCCGGAGTCGGTTCTCGAAAACGACCACGCCATGCTCTACTGGGACCGAAACATCATCACGGATAGGTCTGTTGATCATAACAGACCTGATATCGTGTTGTTGGATCGGGCGCAGTCAAGGGTGTTTTTGGTGGATATCACTATTCTACACGACGAAAACCTCCTGCAAGCTGAAATGCTGACAAGAGGCTGCGGTATCTTAACCTGGCGCACGAGGTTACGGATGTGTGGCAAGTGCAATCCACCAAAATCATTCCTGTAGTCCTGTCCGTTAATGGTTTGATCCCCGCTGACCTGGACCGTAACCTTAGACGGCTGGGACTTCGAGGCAGACCGATAATAGCGGCTATGCAAAAGGCAGTCCTCCTCGACAATGCCCGGATTGTCCGACGCTTTCTCTCCTCGTCGCAATGACCTCCAGCCGACTGTGCTTCTGCTTGAGTAGCTCCTGCCACTTGACCTAGCGCCAAGTGTGCAGAGTAGCCCAAATTTATATTTGAAAATAATAATAATATTTTTTTGAATATATTTTTAGCATTTTTTTATATTTTTATTTAGGCTTGGCTCGTAGAAAATTGCTATAAAATAATTGGCCACGCTGAATACGTTAAAAACAACCGACTTCAATCGCAACAACTCCAATTTCGCTATGTTTTTGTTGATTTTCTCAAAAACCGCTGAATCGATTTCGATAAAATTTATATGGGACCACCTGTGAAGTATACCCTTTTAAATAAAAAAAGAATTTTCCAAATCGGTTCAGGCGTCTTTGAGTAATCGGTAAACATACATAAAAAAAAAAAAAAAGATTCCGACAAATTGAGAACCTCCTCCTTTTTTTTTGAAGTCGGTTAATAAACTATAAAGTGTACCATAAACACCGGAATTGGTATTCTTTTCCTAGCTTTAAAAATAACAAAGTTATAATTTTGAAAAAAGTCGTCTCCAGACACTTTTTTTCAAATAGCTCCTCAATTAAGTGAGATATATGGAGCTAGTATCTACTCCATTAACTTTTAGTATCCTCTACAATATAGCATAGGTTACCATATAGGTTTTCCTATTGGCGGCACTTTTGCTATGGAAGTTCGGCTAGACCCTTTTTTTGAGATAGGGAGGAGTCCTTAGAAAAAAAGTGCTTGCTGGGGTCAGAGACACCGAAGTGCGGTCGTAGCGCAAAATCCAAAAGCTGAACCTTCACAATCGTCTTGGTCCTGACGTACTCCTGTACATCTTGCACCCGGGTGGTGTAGTAGAGTCGGGAAAGGTAGAGACTCGTCACCGGAGTCGCAGGAAGCTGGGACCCGTTGGTGCGGTGCCGCTTTGATTACGGCACGGTCATGTGGCTTCCGCCTTCGCTGGACCACAGTGAGTGAACCCACCCACGGGCTTAGTTGCGACGGCGGAAGGGCTTCTTTAATTTCGGTTGCTGTTTTTTCAGAGAAGGTAGGTTAGCAGCGACCGATGCATGCAAAACTCACGTGCCAGAGGTGGCACCGTGACAGCGACTTAGTCGTTCGTTTTTCGTTAAATTAAAATAAATTTAGTATTCATGGTTTTCCTTTCTTTTTACCCGCAATTAGTAAGCCCTTCATCATCTCACCTGATGGTAAGATGATGATGGTGTCGAAGATGGAAGCGGGCTTATCAAGATTCCCCAACGCAATGGGGAACTGGTTCAATATTTTTTCTGTATTCTATACTTGATTCTGAGCAACCCTTAAAATTTCAACGCGCTTTTTAAAATATTCTGTGTGTATATTATCGTATCGCCGCCGTCTGTGATAGCGTGCTATAATATTTTATCTGCAAATACCTATCTTCTCTCCGAAACTGTTCACCGCTGCACTGGAAGACTTTTTCAAGCTTCTGGACTGGAGAGGACTCTGCATTAACATCAATGGCGAGTACATCACTCACCTTCGATTTGCTGACGATATCGTGATCATGGCTGAGACCTTGGAGGACCTAGGCGCAATGCTCGAAGGACTCAGTAGAGTCTCCCAACAAGTAGGTCTTAAAATGAACATGGATAAGACGAAAATCATGTCAAACGTCCGTGTTTCACCTACTCCTCTGAAGGTTGGAGACTCTACACTCGAAGTTGTTGACGAGTATGTATACCTGGGACAAACAGTCCAGTTAGGTAGGTCCAACTTCGAGAAAGAGATCAATCGTCGAATCCAACTCGGCTGGGCAGCGTTCGGGAAGCTTCGCAATATCTTCACGTCCAAAATACCGCAATGTCTCAAGACTAAAGTCTTTGACCAGTGGGTGTTGCCAGTGATGACATATGGATCCGAGACATGGTCGCTTACTATGGGCCTTATAAGAAGGCTCAAAGTCACCCAAAGGGCGATGGAGCGTGCTATGCTTGGTGTTTCCCTACGTGATCGAATCAGAAATGAGGAGATACGTAGGAGAACTAAAGTTACCGACATAGCTCTCAGAATCGCTAGACCTAAGTGGCAGTGGGCAGGGCACATAATAATAATAGTAATTTATTTCAGATATTAAAATCCATTACAATTTTATAGAACATACACTGAAAAATTAAATTAAATAAATTCAAATAATTCATTAAAGCATAGAAATTAATTAAAACATAAAAATTCATTAAAATCAGATTATATCATAAAACATAAAAATTAGACATAAAAATTCATAACCAGATTAAACATAAAAATAAAAATACATAATTATAAGGACATGAAAGGAGTGGGGGATACTACTTCACTGCATGAAGTCCTATCCACCGCTCCAGCATGGGACTGTCCCACCTGTCGGCTACAATGCCCAAGATGCCGTTGGTGCTGGTGCGCAGTCGCCTCAGCATGGAGGCACAGAGTTTTCTGATGATGGCATGAAAACCATCAATTCGTGCCTCCGCAAACATGCTAGAGGCGCTACAAAAACGCGGCAGACGCAACCGCACCCGAAAGGCATTGTTATACTGGACGCGCAGAGCTCCGTATGCACTCTGCGAATACTTGACCCATAGGCTGCACGTGTAGAATGACTGACAGTATGCTCGGAAGAGCGTCTTCTTGGTGTCAGCGACCCCAGCAAGCACTTTTTTCCTGGGGCTCCTAGGAGAATCCTACCTATCTCAAATTTTAGAGCATAATTACTGCAATCATCATGCCAAGGGAAAAAATTTCAGCAATCATACTTTTCGAGATACGAGCTCCTAAAGGTGTGTTTGCTGGATGGCATGCCATCCAGCAAGCACAAAACTACAAAGAGTTGGGAAAAAAATTTGATGCACAGATTTAGAGCATCATAAAGTGAGTCTGACTGCAAAGTTTCATGAATGTCATGTCTATAGTTTTCTCGCTAGAACGCAAAACCTGCTTCACGTTCTTTTCACGAATCTTTCTAGCAGTCACATCAGATCTCAGCAATTACAGCATCTTGGTTCAAAATTTTTATGCCAGGATTTAGAGCAACACTAAAAACCTATGCTGAATTATTTTTGAATACCAAAAATCAGTACTTTTTGTGCTATGAGCCTATGTTTTTTCCTTGCTGGGTGGACATGACAAAAGTGAAAAAGCTGTATAGCTTTGAAACTAATACGAATACAAGACTGGTTCTTATGCTCAGATTTAGAAAAATTAGAGCATTCTGCTCAAAAAAAACTAGAATCCCAAACATTATAGTTACAGCGGTAGACGCTAAAAACTGATTTTTCCCGCCAATTTTTTGAATAATTACGGCGAGTCGCGGCAGATTGCGATGTTGCCACTCTTATTTTTTTTAGTTCAAGCAATAACTGACTTTGTGTTGTGAATATAAGGTACATTTCAGTTTCAATCTATCGATTGTCACTTACATTGATATAGACTAGAAACGAGGGCGATTTTATGTATTTCTATGGGCCTTGTGCCTGAAATAAACTGATAGATAATAATAACTGGGACAAATCACACACGGTCATCTAGCCCCAAACTAGGATTCCCTGTATCTTGGGAACCAGAGACTGATATACATGTCTATTGTCCTTTTTTTTCTTTTTGCTATCATTTCTTATTGTGTTTCTGTAAACTTATTTATAGAATGTTTTCATTTCTTTTTTCTGTATCCGATGGAAGACACTAGTTCTCCCGAAACAGGGAATCCTAGTGGGAAAACTAGAGCGGCACAAAATATGTATCTAATTTTAAGAAACAAATAAAGAATTATTATTATGATACACATATACTTTTAAATACATACATATATATGGATATAATACACCCAGACTCAGAACAAACAATTCTGCTCATCACAGAAAAGTTTGCCCTGTGTGGGGATCGAACCCACGACTGTCGGATCAGAGGTCAGGATCGCTAACCACTTAGCCACCGAGTCAGTCAAAATAAATAAATACATGTAAATCATACGATAGCGGAATACCTATAATACGGAACGCTCGTGATTCATCATTGCGTTTTGCTGGTGGTGGCGGCGGCGGCATCGTTCCGATTTCAGCCATGCTCCAATATTTGTGTATAGCACAGTACAAAAACAAAACGCCCTACATCCACACATTCGACCAACACATTAGTCATATAACCTATTATATTCATATACCGTACTAAATCATATAAATTCGACTGAATAAAAAGCAGTCAAGTGCGTGTCGGGCCACGCACAGTGTAGGGTTCCGTGTAAGTTTTTTAACTTAGTTCTAAAATATATATTTTTTAATATCTATATTTTTACTAGTATAAAGGTTAAAGAATTGATGACATATTAACTGAATATAGAGTTGATTTGGCATGGTACTTTTTCACACACAATTTAATTATTATGTAAATAAAAAGATTCTACATGGTGGGATTACATTAGGTGGGATGATTAGTCGTGGGAGAGCCATGCTTCGGCACGAATGGGCCGGCTCAACCGGAGTGATACCACGGCCTCACAGAAAACCGGCGTGAAGCAACGTTTGTTGTGTTTCGCCGAGTGAGTGAGGGTACCGGAGGCCCAACCCCCCCCCTCCCCATTCCCCCATCCCCCATCCCATTTCAAAGGTCGGTAACGCACTTGTGACTCCTCCGGTATTGCGGGTGTCCATGGGCGGCGGTAATCGCTTACCATCAGGTGATCCGTCTGCTCGTTTGCCACCTATCACATAAAAAAAAAACCATATATTTTGCTGCGTAACACAGATTATTAAACAAAATGTGAATGCCCTAAATGCGTTTAATTTGTGACACTGATCCCTGAAGTCTAAACAACGATAGCCGACATCAATGAGACCCTTCCTCTTACTTTTAGGCTTTTCAAGAGTTATTTTTTATTAACACTGAGTGAAGTCGTGACATGTCTTTTAAGCTATAAAATATAAAGATATAATAGATGCTGTCAACTAAAATGGCAGTACGTCGTCCGGCTCGATACAATTTTAATACCAATTCCTGTCATATTAAAACCTTACGTATTGTAAGATCACCAACAACTTCCATTTATATTTGTCGCGCTTGTTTCTTATCTATCAATGTAAATGACAATTTTTGACGTTTTCATGTGTCAGTTCCCTAGTAAGATTGTTTACCTTTTTTATATTGGATTGAAACAAGGTATACCTAGTGCCGCGTTCAAGACCACTGTACCTACATAAAAGTCAGTTTTTTTCAAATAAAAATATTTTTATTTGTATGGTGATTATAGGGCTAGTGGTGAACCCCACTGCCAGACACCTGAAATAACTCATAGTTCATAGTTCATTTATTCATTTACAAAATACATTGTGTTTGAATTAGAAATAATAAGTACAATAAAAATTAACAATACGAAGAAAATAAAAAACATAAAAGCATAAAATTCATTAATAAGTTATATAAATCATCTCAATAAATTAAATTAATTAAACTAAAAATATGTCACTGTAATAAAAAAGCCAAATAATAATTATTAAAAATGTCAACTTAAAATCACAAGAAATAAAGAAAATTTTAATTATATTTTTCATTTACAATGTCACAAGAATAATCCTCATGCAATATAATATACTCATGTCATAAAGAATGGCTAATTCAGGTAAACTTTACGACTACCATCTAAAGATATTAATTGGCACGAATGTGTCAGAGTGTCTTGAAAAACGCGAAAACAGTCGAGTTAAATGTCACTAACAGAAAAACTTATCCAGATAATTATCTAACTTTTATTCAGTTACGTCATCGACGCGAAAAACAAGAGAGCAAGTCACACTGAACTGCGGCTGTGGTGACCGATTTTTATTACTATCGGTCTTCATCGTAGCATTGGCCGAATGTTGAAATGTTGAAATTTATTTGTCATTAGTTTATTGCGTTGGTAACACACAGAATGAAATATAAAAAAAAATCTAAGCAACAAAACAAAACAAGAGAAGCTCGGCTTGACTGAAACCCTTGTGTGTATAAAAGTTACAAAAACTGATTATGGATGTCTGTTTCTAAAATATATATTTTTTAATATATATATTTTTACTAATATAAAGGTTAAAGAATTGATGACACATTTACTGATTATAGAGTTGATTTGGCATGGTACTTTTTTACACACAGTTTAATTATTAGGTAAATAAAAAGATTCTACATATATTTTGCTGCGTAAAACTGATTATTAAACAAAATGTGAAAGCCCTAAATGCGTTTAATTTGTGACACTGATCCCTGAAGTCTAAACAACGATAGCCGACATCAATGAGACCCTTCCTCTTACTTTTAGGCTTTTCAAGAGTTATTTTTTTATTAACACTCAGTGACCTCGTGACATGTCTTTTAAGCTATAACATATAAAGATATAATATCAGCTGTCAACTAAAACGGCAGTACGTCGTCCGGCTCGATACAATAATACCAATTCCTGTCATATTAAACCCTTACGTATTGTAAGATCACCAACACTTCCATTTATATTTTTCCCGCTTGTTTCTTGTCTATCAATGTAAATGACAATCGATAGTTTGAAACTCAAATGTACCTTATACGCACAGCACAAAGTCAGTTATTGCTTGAATTAGAAAAAAATAAGAGCGGCAACGTCGCAATCTGCCGCGAGTCTCCGTAATTATTCAAAAAGTTGGCGGGAAAAATCAGTTTTTAGCGTCTACCGCTGTAACTATAACGTTTGGGATTCTAGTTTTTTTTGAGCAGAATGCTCTAAATCTGAGCATAAGAACCAGTCTTGTATTCGTATTAGTTTCAAAGCTATACAGCTTTTTCACTTTTGTCATGTCCACCTAGCAAGGAAAAAACATTGGCTCATAGCACAAAAAGTACTGATTTTTGTGATTCAAAAATAATTCAGCATAGGTTTTTAGTGTTGCTCTAAATCCTGGCATAAAAATTTTGAACCAAGATGCTGTAATTGCTGAGATCTGATGTGACTGCTAGAAAGATTCGTGAAAAGAACGTGAAGCAGGTTTTGCGTTCTAGCGAGAAAACTATAGACATGACATTCATGAAACTTTGCAGTCCGACTCACTTTATGATGCTGTAAATCTGTGCATCAACATTTTTTCCCAACTCTTTGTAGTTTTTGTGCACCAGTTGTGCTTGCTGGAAGGCATGCCATTCAGCAAGCTCGAAAAGTATGATTGCTGAAATTTTTTCCCTTGGCATGATGATTGCTGTAATTAATAATTATGCTCTAAAATTTGAGATAGGTAGGATTCTCTTAGGAGCCCCAGGAAAAAAGTGCTTGCTGGGGTCGCTGACTCGTCTTCTTGACCTCATCAGTACAGCGTGCAAACCTACGGGCCAGCATGTTGCAACGGACAGACAGAGCCCTGCGCTCCCTCTCCAGATCCAGGTTGTCATTTAGATTCTCATCGACCCAGTGACCCAGATACTTAAATTGCACCACTCTCTTTAGGGGAACGCCAGCAAGCTTCACTGGGGGCACAGTAGAGTAACATTTGGCGCCTGCTTTAAAAACTAGCAATTCACTTTTTTTGGCGTTGTATCTGAGCCCCTGGGCTTCAGAGTATCGCTCACAGATATGTAGCAACCTCCTCATTGCACTGATTGTCGGGCTCAGCAAGACCATATCGTCCGCGTAGCTTAGATTATTAACCCAAATCCCGTCAATGTGACATCCGATACTAGTCTTACTGAGCTCAACAATCAGCCTGTTTATATACAGGTTGAAGAGTCTGGGGGAAGTAAGGCCACCTTGCCTCAGCCCACAACCCAATCTGTACACATCCGAGAGAGAACCTGCCCAGCGCACATAGTTTGTCTGGTGGTTATACCAATATTTAAGTATTGATATAACCTCCGGACTCACATTGGTATCGCATTTAAGCTTTTTCTATAGGACATCGTAGGACACTAAATCAAATGCCTTTGAGAGATCTAGAAAACAAGCATTTACAGGTGTACCTCTGTCCATATAGTACCGGACAGTATGCTTGAGGCACAGAATGGCACTTTCAGTGGAAAGATTGGGTCTAAACCCAAACTGTGCATCATGAAGTTGTATTCGTTTCGCCATGTGCTTGTCAAGCAAACTGTCCAGCACTTTCGCTATTACAGTAGCAAGAGATATAGGCCTGTAGTTGACATAGCTCGTAGAACAGATGGCCGTTGAGGCAGTAAAGTTCTCGAATGGCGACCGCGCACCGGAAGACGCAGTGTGGGCAGGCCTCCGACTCGGTGGACCGACGACTTGGTAAAGGTTGCAGGAAGCCGCTGGATGCGAGCCGCACAGGACCGGTCGGTGTGGAAATCCTTGGGGGAGGCCTTTGTCCAGCAGTGGACGTATTTCGGCTGATAGATACCTATCTTATATAAAATAGTTGGGACTACAACGACCCACCAGTGGGACATTGCGATGGGACCACGAGTCTGGTGGGTATTTTATAGCGCCCGCGGTGACGTCCTTTATCGAATCTTATCCGTGTCCATGTCGCAGTAAGATAGTTAAAGCCGTTATATAGTTATATCCCCAGGGATATACAGAGTGTTGTTTTGGTCGACAACGGCCTTCTAAGGGTGAGAGTACAAAAAATACTTGTTCTGAATATACCTATAATATATTTTTTAATAAATTGATTCTACTGAAAAAATGACACAAATTTTCCCAAAATCATCAAAACGCATGTTCGCGCAGTCAGTCAATGACGGCCGGCTCATTCTCGTATTTTCCTACAAAAAGGTCAATGACAATGACACTTACGAACGTGGCTGTCGGGAGAAGTATTCCAAGATAGCTTCTTCCTTGAACTCTTGTCTACTTTAGGCTCTACCTTCAGCATGGGATGTTTTTTTGAAAAACACGATTTGCGGAGTTTGTAAATAATAATGTTTTTATTGCGTAACACGTTACGGCGGCGCGACGTCAATCCAGTTATCTATCACACACTCCACTTGATTTACACCACACGAAATGTAAATCTACATTGCTCAGTTCACGACTATTGAATAAAGACTTGTTCCTGATCATAGCCGTAGGCCGTAGCGTAAATTCACGCGCAGAGGCGCTTGCTCTCGCTTAGAAAATGAGACGCAGTTTCAGCGCGGAGGCACGCGGCATACTGCTCGCGCCGCCGCGCCGCGGCCGCTGCCGCAGCCGGGCCCCTCGCGCACCCCCGCACACCTCACCTCGTTGCTACGCAACCATTCATTGTTAAAATACGTTACGCAAGGAAACAAGGATACCATTAAAGGCTTTGCCACACCAAAAGCAGGTTAGTAGCAGCGCAGTTTAAATGCGGGCCCGCGCATGTTGTAATACAAGAAATTATATGAAGTACGTCACACCTAATTTGAACGCGGGCCCGCGCTCAAACTGCGCTGCGCCGCGCCGCTCTGCAACTGCCGGACGACAAACCGGGCAGCTCGAGCGCGGGTCAGAAGCAGCGCAGGCGCGGCGCGGCGCAGTTTGATCGCGGGCCCGCGCTGCTGTATAACTATGGCAACCATGTTAGCATGCCACACCGGGGGCGGGGCGGTCGCAGTGCAGCGCAGCGCGGCGACGCGGTTACACAGCAGTTGTATTTTTTTACAACCGCTTGATGGATTTAAACGAAAAAAATATCGAATTAATGCGTGGAAACAATATATACGATTTTCGAGACAAATATTATAGAAATGTAACATTCAAGTAAAATTATCTTTTTTGACTTAGAGCCAAAAGCAGCAAGAATCCGTTCGACATCTTGCAGCCAACTAACCTCCACCCGTCAACGTCACACTGAACGCGGTTTTAACGCGGGCCCGCGTTAAAACCGCGTTGGAACTGCCGTCTGCATTCAGTGTGCCGTCTCCCGCGCTGCTACTGACCTGCTCCGCGTCTGACCTGCCTTTGGTGTGGCAAAGCCTTAAATAATTATTTTCTAAGATTTTCTTAAGAAAATTTAAGGTACAATGTATACATCAAAAGAAATCAAAGACAATTTACAGTTCGTGTGTGTGTGTGTGTGCGTGTGTGTGTGCGTGTGCGTGTGTTTGTGTAGAAATGTGTGTTTGGTTTCACTTGATAACTTCAAATAAGGATTCAGTTTCATCATAACTGAGGGGCTGCAACCATAAAACAATAGATTTTTTACAGTCGGTGAGTGTTAAAGGGTATATATCTAGTTGTTTATTTATTTTATTATAGAGGAAGGAAGATCTAGTTTTGAATGTGTCCGTTACCCCAGCCAGAAAATGTCGAATTTCGTCATTCGAGTGTAATAGATAATTAGTTGACCAGCTTCTGTAATTGTTGCGCATATTTTTGAATTTGTTCTGCTGATAGTTTTTTAGTTATTTGACAAAAACATATCTGGCTGCGGTAACGTTACCCCAGCCAGACTATTTTTGATTTTTTGGGTATATCAAAATAAAAATTAGCTAAATAATTAGTAGTCTAGACGAAGTAAATGTTGCGACTTAATTTGTGCCGATACGTTTTACGGTTGCGAAGTTATTCAAATTCCGGCTGGGGTAACGTTTGCAGGTTTGCTGGATCTCTGAAATGGTTAAGCGCACATTTATAATTTTTCGTATACCACTCACGGGCGTAGCCAAGGGGGGGGTTTTGGGGGTTCAAACCCCCCCCGAAAAGTTCAAAATATTCGAAGATGGCGAGTATAAAAACTCTTCGGGCTGCCACCCGTCGCCGCCGATTTTATCATTCGAATTTTAGCATTCGGTTACTTTCGTATGTTTTCGTGCCGTACCCCGAACCGCACTTATTGCGCTCAGTCAGTTTGGCTGTTGTCACCAGTGGAACATAAACTGCAGTGAACACAGTTATTTTGTATTTGTTTGATTGATTATTCATTGCGCTGTGATTTCACTTCAAGTAACTTACCTAGTTGCCTTAATAACGTGCGTAAGTAAATTCATAGTATGCCTACCTACCATCTTTCAATAGAATCCGGCAATAATGTAAACAAACCAACGATTGTTACTCCCTAGTTACTTACAATTGAATATTGATCCTGATCATATTCACATCTCAATAAACCAATTGTTCTTATTACAATATGTAATTTCGACACCAAATAACTTCTTTATGGTAGTTATTTTAATAAAAGTACTTGGACGATGAAATTTTTCATAATTTGTAAAACTGACAAGCGTAGGTTAAATTAGACTGGACGGTCAACATATTTGTATGAAACCATCGCGACCCACCATTAAAGTTTGACCTCTGCCCGAGAAGAGTTATTTACCTTATTGTCAGAATTGAAAGAAGGTACAGTGTAGAGGAAACAGAGGAAAAGAAATTGACGTTAAAGTTTTAATTAAATTCTCAATTTGTCAAACATGTTAAAGGTTTTTTTAAGAAATCGTTGTATATTTTCCAATTTTTTCATGTCTTAAATCTCTTTTGTGGATAAAAAAAACCGTCTACGACAGTAACTAATAAAATCTGCCCCAGCCAGTTGGACTGCACACAGTACCTACCGTTTTGTCTCACACTTTTCATATAATTTTTCATAATAATATTAATTTAATTTCATGCAAATTTAACGTTTTTTTTTCTTGAACCCCCCCCGATATTAAAACCTGGCTACGCCCGTGATACCACTTCTTATGAATTAGTTCTAATTTGTTCATCAATAAAAAAACAACAGTAATGTACCGTTTAAAAGTTATATAAATAAATAGAATTTTCCTTTAAAAGGTCCTAGCACGACGTATAAGAGCTCTCAAGACTCACTCAAAACGTTATTTCGTAGCTTAAAGCTGGCTTCAAATGTTTGTGAATTTTTATAAGTATACTGTAAGTAATTAATAAGTTATGATGAAATTTAATTCAGTTGGGGCCACGATATGCAGTGGAGTTGTTTGATCGCCGATTGACAGAGTTTCTTGTGGTTTTTTAAACTGAATGTTACGTCAACAATTAGTTGCCTAGTTCAATTTCGTAACTTTAAAATTTCAGCGTTCTACATTGAATAATTAACGAGATAATCGAAAAAGAGACATTGTGAAGTGCATGACCGCGGTAACCCGACCAAGTTAAGATGGTCACAGAAAAGCGGCCGCGCAGTACATTACTCTAGCATTTTGTAATTTATAGGGTAGTGTTACGAGTTCTATACAGATGCGTACACAAGTGTAAATAAAAATTATTTTTATTAATGCAAGTCGGTAGTAGGTAAAGATGACATGGAAGGGTAAAGATGCCGTGTTTGACGGTATCAATATATGTATTGTCAACTCGTGACCCGCCCCGGCTTCGCACGGGTGAATGCTAATATTATGCATGTATTATACAGGGTGTAACAGAAAGGTGTGATAATACTTCAAGGTGGGCTTTTACCCATCAAACTGAACAACTTTTGTTCTACAACTTTGTTCAAATCGCAATTTTTTTTTGGATTTTTCATACAAACTTGGTTTACCAGCTGATCGGTTTGTATGAAAAGTCCAAAAAAAAAAATTGCGATTTGAACAAAGTTGTAGAACAAAAGTTGTTCAGTTTGATGGGTAAAAGCCCACCTTGAAGTATTATCACACCTTTCTGTTACCCCCTGCATACATATAAACCTTCCTCTTGAATCACTCTATCTATTAAAAAAAACAGCATCAAAATCCGTTGCGTAGTTTTAAAGATCTAAGCATACATAGGGACAGACAGACAGCGGGAAGCGACTTTGTTTTATACTATGAAGTGATATACTGTCATCACTTGAAAACATTGTCAGTATTATTGAAAGTGTCTGGTCCGCTTAACAATTATATACATAAAGAAAAAGAATTAAAATCATAGAATGTTTATTATAGCTCGGGGTAGGAGTTTATTTTTCACTCAAACGGTAATATACGCGTCTGTATCTCATTTCTAAGATTATTATACTACACATTTTATAAGGTAAGCATAATGTACTGCGCGGCCGCTTTTCTGTGACCATCTTAACTTGGTCGGGTTACCACGGTCATGCACTTCACAATGTCTCTTTTTCGATTATCTCGTTAATTATTCAATGTAGAACGCTGAAATTTTAAAGTTACGAAATTGAACTAGGCACTAATTGTTGACATAAAATTCAGTTCAAAAAACCACAAGAAACTCTGTCAATCGGCGATCAAACAACTCCACTGCATATCGTGGCCCCAACTGAATTAAATTTCATCATAACTTATTAATTACTTACAGTATACTTATAAAAATTCACAAACATTTGAAGCTAGCTTTAAGCTACGAAATAACGTTTTGAGTGAGTCTTGAGAGCTCTTATTCGTCGTGCTAGGACCTTTTAAAGGAAAATTCTATTTATTTATATAACTTTTAAACGGTACATTATTGTTGTTTTTTTATTGATGAACAAATTAGAACTAATTCATAAGAAGTGGTATACGAAAAAATATAAATGTGCGCTTAACCGTTTCAGAGATCCAGCAAACCTGCAAACGTTACCCCAGCCGGAATTTGAATAACTTCGCAACCGTTAAACGTATCAACACAAATTAAGTCGCAACATTAAACAGTACTGTACCGTTATTCGAAGCCTAATTAAATAATATGAGAATAGCACTTCCGTTTCCTGTACAAAACCCGCTAAATACGTCATATCCGTCCACAATTTTGTGTCTTCCTTCCCTCTCCACCACCACCAGCAGCTCATTTGAACAGTTCTGAGATCTCGTCATTGGCATCACGTTTCCCGAAGCGAACGGTCGACAGTCGGAAACCCGGCTGGTCGACTGCTGCCACTGTACCCGTATATACGTTTCCATACTTAGTTAATATCAAGTAATATACTTAGTACTAAATTAGTCGGAAAACTTGTTCATTTATGCTCGCCGCCACTTATAAATTTTTTATTCACATCTACCTTCAATTACAGATAACTTCGGAACGGGGGAAAAACACGTTGTGGCTATTTTTAGATGTGCAAGTGTCGTGTGTTCTGCAGGAAAGTGTGATCATATCAGTAGTTGATCCTTTTAAAAAAATCCGGAACCTAGCCGATAGTAACCAAGTAATAAGTTATATTTTTGGTGGTAAGCATAATAAGCGTGTTGTCGAGTTTTGTTACGTTTAAACTTGTTCTGTCTAACGGTGTTACCGTTCGATATGAGTTTCGTTTTAACATTTTAACGTTATTGTTTTAGTTAACATGGATAATCCACAACCGTCCACGTCTAAAGGAATAGTGGAGAGTGAAAAACGAGTGGAGAATAGGAAAAGGAAAGCGGCGCGTTCACCCAGTTCAAGCAGCCGGAGCTCAACGAGCTCCTCATCCTCGTCGACTTCATCATCTTCGTCGTCGGACGGTCACGGAAAACGACACCGGCGTAAGAAAATTAAGGTTAAAAGTAAAAGGAAAGACAGTAAGTTGGACCAATTAATTAACGAAGTGTATGCTTTAAAAAATCAACTCGCACAACAACGTTGTAGCAGTTTCATTGAGAGCGACAATCACGACGAGAACTACATCGACCAAAACATTAGTGGTGAATTATATGGGCCGGAACCCCTAGCCGAGGCACAGCCAGCGCCGCGCGCTGCACCGCAGCCGCAGCCGCAGCGAGCCGACATCTCGCAGCAGCCGCAGCCAGTCGAGCATGATAACGCGCCCCGCGCTGATGCTGACCAGGCGCAATTCAATTTATCTGTGAGTACTAAGCTTAAAGAACCCTCAATTCCAAAAGCGTCTCCCGATTTCCTGGAACGCTTGAAAAAATTGCAACGCTTCAACGACGAACAATGGTCAAGTGTGCGCTACTCGGAAGTACAGAAACAATACGTTCATTCCCCCGGGTTCGTCAACCTTGAGCCTAATGATGAAGTAAGATCCTATGACAACTCAAAGTTTTCAGCAAATATGGAGAAAGCCTTTGCAGGAATAACCTATGTCTTTTAAAGCAACAAGACACCTTGCAGAACGAACTTAGAAAATTTCTAAGCTGGGCCCGGGAATTAGAGAAGATAAATTACGAAGAAGTATACATTAAGCTCAATGAAGTTTTTTCAAAAAGTGAGTACAGCAAGGTGTCAAGTGACACATTTCAGCTTGTTTGCGGACACAGAGCAGAGCTTGTGCAACACCGCAGGGAGGCTATATTAGCATCAGTAAAAGACTCTTTTCATAAAAACACCCTCCGTAAAGTGCCACCGTCCTGCTCAACCCTGTTTGATGCAGATAAATTTAATGCGGTATTGGAAAAGGCGGGTGGTATGCGAAATGTATTTTGGCCCAAGGACAAAGATCGCTACTTTTCTGCACCGCAGACCGATCGCACACCTAGCTCGTTAGCGCAAGCTACGACCTTTAAGAAAGTTTCGAAACAAATACCTCATATGAAGAATGAGTCTCGCCCGACAGCCAAAAAGAATAATAATTACAAGGCTTTTCGTGGAAGAGGTGGTAAGTTCACAAAACCACGTGATGAAGACTTCCAGAGAAAATCAAGGCCACGTTCGCCAACATCCCACCGGGATAAGCGAACATCCACCCATCGCAAGTATTGACTCATTTCAAGCCGGTCAGTTATGCCGATACCATCGCCGCTGGGAGCAGCTCGGGGCTCCGCCCTAAATCCTCAGCATTTTGACCGTCTACCGCATACCATTCAAAACAAAGCCACCTTTGCACCTACCAGGTCGGCAAAGCAAAATCACTCCAAAATCAACCGAGATGGACGGTATCATAGAATTAAAAGCGCAAAACGTACTGCAAGTGACGGAACGTTCTCCCAGCTTCATATCATCGATGTTCCTGAGGCCAAAAGGGGACAACACTTGGAGACCGATTTTCAATCTGAAAAATCTCAACAAATTTCTTCAAGCAGAGAAATTCAGATTGATAAATATCCATCGGATACCAGATTTTTTACAGACCCAAGACTGGCTAGTGAAAATCGATCTCCACCAAGCATACTTTCATGTACTAATTGCCCACAGCCATCAGCGATTCCTGAGACTTATGTACGACAATACCGTCCTGGAAATGACGTGCCTTCCTTTCGGCCTAAGTTCTGCCCCCAAAGCTTTTGCATCAATAACCAACTGGATAGCACAACTTCTGAGAAGCCAAGGAATACGAATCCTGGTATATTTGGACGATTTTTGCCTCGCAAATCAAAACAAATCGGAACTGCGACAACAAGTCGGCCTGACAGTAAGTTTGCTGGAGTTTCTTGGCTGGAATATAAACAGAGAAAAGTCTGTCCTGACTCCACAAAAACGCCTAGAATTCCTAGGAGTCGAATGGGATCCTTGGAACAATATCAAGCGGTTACCAGAGAGACAAGTACATAAACTGATCGATCAATCGACTTCTCTTCTGACGAAAGGAAAAGCCAATCTACTAGACTTGCAAAAAATCATCGGACTGATGAATTTTGCCAGCTTCGTTGTACCAAGAGGCCGACTGAACTACAGAGCATTGCAGAGACAGGCCAACAGGCTACTGAAACTAGGGGGCACCACAACTCTACCTTTAGACAAGGAAGTAGTATTGGAGCTACAATGGTGGAAAGCGAAATGCAGACTGGAAACTCAGATTCATTTCCCCATGCCCTCGCATTATTTGACAACAGATGCAAGCGATATTGGCTGGGGTGCAATGCTGGACAATGCCAGAATGATGGGAACATGATCACCATCGGAGATGCACCTCCACTGCAATCACAAGGAAATGGTGGCCATTTTACGAGTCTTAGAAGAACGATGTCAGCACCTGAGCTCCAAATCTCTCCTCATCCAATGCGACAACAAAACAGTTGTCGCTTACTTGCGAAACGAAGGGGGAGTGAAATCGCCAGCACTTACGGAAAGAGCAATTCAGATATTCGAAATCTTGGATCAATGCAACATTCACATGTGCATTTACCACATACCAGGCAATTACAACACGGACGCCGACCATCTGTCCCGTTGCAAACGACCGCCAGAATGGCATTTGATTCCAGAAATGACGGAGAAAGTATTCAGGAAATGGGGGCGGCCGACTATCGATTTATTTGCGTCGGAAACAGCTCACGTTGTAGAAAACTACTGCACTCTAGATCGACGGGACGTGAAGGCCTCACACCACGATGCACTAGGAATGATATGGAACTACCCTCTAGCGTGGGCCTTTCCACCCCCATATCTAATTCCGAAAGTATTGGCACACCTGAACAACGCCAGCGGCATATACCTAATAGTGGTACCACGATGGGAGAAAGTGTACTGGAGGCCAGATTTGAAGAACAGCTGTAGCACCACCATTCACAGTCACGAACGTCCCAAGAGTCCTTGTGGACACATCGACAGGACTCCCACCGGAGAAATCATTAGAAATGACTCTCGAGATATGGAAATGTCGTGGTGGAACCCATTCTTAACCGGTTGGACTCACGAACTAAAAAATTTACTCCACAGCAGTTGGCGAAAATCTACCTTGAATACTTATAGGCCTGCTTGGAAAAGGTGGACCGAATGGTCGTCCAAAAACTCTGTCAATATGCATAAACCAACAGGTTCACAGTTAGCCAGGTTCTTAGCAGATCTCCATCAAAAGGAAGGTTTATCGCTCAACACTATAATGGTTCACAAATCCGTAGTGTCAACTTTTTGTGACCCTAACATCCAGAATAAGTTAAGTTCACACACACTGGTGAAACAAGTCTTAAAATCCATCTCGCTTGCACAACCGAAACCAGCTAAGTGTCCGATTTGGAATACCGACACGGTATTTGACCACCTTTCCAAAGCTGATATTAACACACAAAGCTTGTATCAAACTTCAAAACATACAGCAGCCCTCCTATTGCTTTGTTCAGGAAGACGCATACACGACCTGACGTTGCTCAAGATCTCACCTTCTCACTGCATAATATCCGAAGATAATATTGTGTTGTGGCCAGCGTTTGGGTCAAAAACTGACAATGCTACCCAGCAGCAGTCGGGGTGGAAACTGCTACAGAACAAACAAAGCAAAGCTTTAGACCCGACTCACTGGGTTAATCATCTGATAACCTTATCACAAGAAAGGAGGACATTAGCTAATTGTGATAACTTATTTTTGACCACATTGGGGACGCCCAAAGCAGCCACTCGAACAATCATAAGTGGATGGGTGAAAAAAGTACTGCAAGAAACAGGAATTGATGCAACACCTGGGAGTTTCAGATCTGCCGTTGCCTCAAAGGCTTGGTTCGATAACTGCAAGTTAGATGACATACTTGCTAAAGGTAACTGGAAATCGGCCAATACCTTTAGAAAATTTTATCGCCGCGAAATAATTACTGTGTCTCAAAATACCTCCTCAACGTCATCTCTGTTTATTCCTGTGTCACATGATTAGAAATATTGATTTCGACAAATGATTTGTCACATTTGTTATGTTGTTGAATTTGCTAACAGGCAATGGAAATAATAAAAGTCTTGTGTTGTCATTTTGATTTTCATTTATATAATCACTCCTCAAACATTTCATAGATATTATTGAACTGTCACATTGGCATTTATCACCACCACCAGGCGATAACAAACACGTCTCTCATATTATTTAATTAGGCTTCGAATAACGGTACAGTACTGTTTAATAGGAACATTTTACCTGAAAATAAAATGTTTATTAAACATACCTACCTTATTTGAAGCCTAATTTTTAAACTCTGCCTGGTGGCAAAAATAATATAAGATTCAATGACGAGATCTCAGAACTGTTCAAATGAGCTGCTGGTGGTGGTGGAGAGGGAAGGAAGACACAAAATTTTGGACGGATATGACGTATTTAGCGGGTTTTGTACAGGAAACGGAAGTGCTATTGTCATATTATTTAATTAGGCTTCGAATAAGGTAAGTATGTTTAATAAACATTTTATTTTCAGGTAAAATGTTCCTATTTACTTCGTCTAGACTACTAATTATTTAGCTAATTTTTATTTTAATATACCCAAAAAATCAAAAATAGTCTGGCTGGGGTAACGTTACCGCAGCCAGATATGTTTTTGGCAAATAACTAAAAAACTATCAGCAGAACAAATTCAAAAATATGCGCAACAATTACAGAAGCTGGACAACGAATTATCTATTACACTCGAATGACGAAATTCGACATTTTCTGGCTGGGGTAACGCACACGTTTTGAATTGCCTGGCAGCAAAAGACGTCTTATTAACAGAGCTTTGAGCGACTGCATACTTTCTCCTTTTACTAAGATTTTCAGGGTTGAACTCTAGAGATTTGTGCGTTTTTGTCACTATACTAAGAATATATAATTTTCTGACTGATAAAAGGTTACTTATCGTGTAAAGCTGTGTTGTAGGAAATCTAAGTGGCTTAAGGTACATGACCTTTAAGAGTCTACGTTGTGCTCGTTCCAGAGTGAGAAACTGGGTTTTTGAAGCACCACCCCAAGAAGGAATACAATATATCAGTATAGACTGAGCCAAGGCAATATATATTTTATTCAATTTATTATTTTATTCTATTACACTCGAATGACGAAATTCGACATTTTCTGGCTGGGGTAACGCACACGTTTTGAATTGCCTGGCAGCAAAAGACGTCTTATTAACAGAGCTTTGAGCGACTGCATACTTTCTCCTTTTACTAAGATTTTCAGGGTTGAACTCTAGAGATTTGTGCGTTTTTGTCACTATACTAAGAATATATAATTTTCTGACTGATAAAAGGTTACTTATCGTGTAAAGCTGTGTTGTAGGAAATCTAAGTGGCTTAAGGTACATGACCTTTAAGAGTCTACGTTGTGCTCGTTCCAGAGTGAGAAACTGGGTTTTTGAAGCACCACCCCAAGAAGGAATACAATATATCAGTATAGACTGAGCCAAGGCAATATATATTTTATTCAACAGAGTGCTTTGGGCAATATGCCTGAGGTTTCTAAAGACCCAGATTAATTTACGTATTCGGTTAGCAACCAATTCTAAGTGGGAATACCAATCAAGCCTCTGATCAAGCATCACACCCAAATACTTGACAGACGTAACTCTGTTAATAGTTGGGCATGTGCAATTGTTGATTCTATATTCAAATATAAAACATAATTTTAAGTACTACCTACTTATCTTCTTCTTCTTAACGCGTGGCACAATTTAACCGTCCTATCGACAAGGTAGAGACCGTGGTTGCCTGGTGTTGCACTTAGCATCACCCGCGGTCACGTGTAGTAGGGCATTTAAGATTTACCCCTACGGACGTGTGCAACGCGACCATCATACACAACTAGAAATCAGATGTGCAGGTTTCTTAACGATGTTACCACCCTTCGCCGTTAAAGCAGTAGACGGTATGAGAATACACGTAAGTTTCGAAAATCTCATTGGTGCACTGGCTAGGATTTGAACCCGCGGCCTCTGGTTAGGAGGATGAAGTCACTAACCGGAGTACTACTTGTTTGTTTGTGAGATTTTCGTAATAAAAAAGTTATTTTATTGGAGCTATTTATTTAAAATGAGTACCAGTTGTGCAAATTAAAGAAAATATACTCATCTTACTAGATTAGTTTAGTAAGATAGTTATATTACTAGATCGTGCTCGTATTATAGTTATATCCCTAGTAAGATAGTTATGAACCGCTATCGTATAAGTAAATCCCGATATATAATTATATCCCTAGGGATATAACTATATTACGGCTTTGACTATCTTACTGCGACATCCATACTGTATGTAGTACGTGCCGCAGTCCCGAGGGTGATGTTTGTCAGCGGTTGTCAGCTGGATTAAATTACTAATTAATTTTATACTATTCCTTCGTTATAATTAATAATGCTGCATAACTTTTCAGCCTGATTTAACTTTTTATGGGATTGTCGAACAACACCTGTATAATAATATCGTAATAATGGATTCTTGTGTGCGGGGGCTGAGAAGCGGGGTGCGGGGGTGAAGAGCGTGCCACGGGGGGTGAGGCGCAGGGTGCGGGGGTGAAGAGCGTGCCACGGGGGGTGAGGCGCAGGGTGCGGGGTAAGACGCGGGGTGTGGGGGTGAGGAGCGTGGTGCGGGGGAGGCGCGGGGTGTAGGGGGTGAGGCGCAGGGTAGGGGGGGGGTCATACGGAACCAATTATCTTCTTTTAATGTTAAATACAACGTAATGTTATCGATATTATCATTGCTGCTGTCCGCCTCAAGCACTGAAAATATGGTCACCATAAGCGGCTCGGCCGCTGAATATAAATCGATAAGCAGCGCGGCTGCGATCTTTCCAAACAGCGGCTGCGCCGCCGCCGCTGGGAATGTAAATCGACCCTTAAGCACAACACAGACAAGCGGTGCGGAAGCGTTCCGGGAGCGGTATTTTTTGTAATGTTCGGATTACTATGAAACCCTTCACACCAAAACCGGGCGCGGTGAAGGCTCTAAGTGCGCTTCCCGCAGGTTCTCCTTCGGCACGCTACCGCCGCACGGCCGCCTCTGTATGTATTGCGAGGGCTGATTAGCAGAACGGCGCGGTGGAGAATGGTTCTGATGTTGGCGATCGAAGTGTGCCGAGGAAGGTTCTCCACAGTGAACTGAAGAGTTGGCTTGCAGAAAGCAGCCGTTAAAAATGTACGCGCGGGGCTCACAAAAGAGTGGCAAGTGAAGGAATATAGCACAGGCATGCACTCGCTCAGGAGCGGAGCGACGATATAAAACTTTTTTGGAATATAGTTTGAAGTGCTGATTAACAATTAGGTTGTAACTGAAACCACAAAATTACATACAGAATTATAATATATCACATTCCTTGATTTTACTGTACATGTACAATTAAAGTTATGCTACAGACAAGCACTTAATATATTATAACAATACATAATATGTATAAGTATTTGATATAGTAAAGATCTTATACATATGATTACTTCGTAAGCCCGAGGCCTAAATATCCGCTTCATTTAGTGTATGTCTACAGCACAGATCAGCCACTCGCTTGGGGGGAGGGAGGGGGGGGGGGTTGGAATAAAGAGAAGTAACGTGACTAAACTAAAGCGAAGAAAATATTATGTTATCTAATCGCGATTTAATGGTTTGACTTAGATTGAGTATGTTAGCTTCCATGCCCAAGTTTTTGTTGCACAATTTAAAGATTGAAATGAAATGTATAGTAATTACTGCGCGGAACAGAATTTAATCTAATGCTTGAAAGACATGAAGGAGACGCACACGAGTAGCGACTTACGACCAATGTAAGTTCAACCAGAGTTCAACGAACGCGGATGTGCAACATTTCTAAAATAATTTTATTTCAGTTTACTAAATTGAAAGTTATGTTGTTTTATTTTAACGTTCCTGTCGCAACTTATTCCCACATCACTTAACAGCACAATGAGAGGCATTTTTTTATACATACATGTTTTTCATACGCTTTTTCCTTAGTCACGACTAGATTAGCAGTGGCCATATAGGCTAATAGTAATATGATCGGCAGAAAGCCTTTGTATTTCATCTCTAGTGGGGTGGTTGTTCCGTTATGGATATAAGTAAAAATGGAAGTTTGTAAATTACAAACATCATCACATCATCATCATTTCATTTCACACAGCGTGTGTGTATCGATGTTTAATAAGAGCATCATGTACCTGTACAACGGCATCCAGTACAACGAAATGAGTTTTAACTACAAACGTCATTCCATTTTATTGAGAATTGACTTTAAAAATGACGTCGGTACATCGAGGATTTAAAATACCCACAATATCCTGGTTTTAATTTTATTGTTACCGTCCACCTGTAGCACAGAAAAGGCTTGATATGTTATTAGGTCGTTAAATTAGTCTTCATTCCTAGAATGAAAAAGTTTAGGCAGACAGGTTTTTAATTTTTATTTGAATTGATTCGATTTTGAAACGAGATTATGATATAAATAAGCATGCTGGATATGACTGATTTAAAAAAGGCTATTTATCATGTTGTTTTTCAAAAAAAAAAATATACAGTAAATTCATATCTATACCTAATTCGAAAACAGATATAAAAGTTTGGATCCAAAAAACATTTTTCTTAATTTAAATAAATAATAAACTTATAACAGCATTTTCAGATTAGGCCTCGTTTACAAAGTATTTCATAAATACGGTGTAGTGTGTGTGTGGTGGGGTGTGACGTCACTGCGTGTCCCACTCGATGAGGTAGGCGGGCGGCGCGGCGGGCGCCCGGCGGCGCGCCAGCACGCGGAAACTACGCCCCGCTCGGAAGTAGGACTGCACCGAGGACTTGAGCGCCGACAGCTCCGCCGCCTCGGCCGCGCCGCCCTTGTGCGGGCTCAGCTGCAGACTCCTCACACTGTTATTATTACTACTAGAATTGCTACTAGTGTTCCTTCGGGCGTTCTCGTAGTAGTTCTTCTCTTGTCTCTGTCTCAGTCTTCGTCCGTGAAACTTCACGTTGTTATGAGCCGTCGGCTGTTCGGTTCCGTTGCGCTCCTCGTTTGGAGTCGGAACGGACTTCGCATCTTCGGGCAGTGGGCAGGATTTGTTAAGCTGAAAAATAATATATTATATTTTTTATAAATTAATCACGCCTAAAAACGAAACAAGTGACAATACGTCTTGGCACTTTTGGAATTGGTAAGCCCTTGGCATCATCTCACCTGATGGTAAGTGTTATATATGTATAGCATGTGCCTGTGTGCGTAGGCCTATAATTGCTACTGATTGTAATACAATAAACCAGTGTGCTATTGGCTTCCGGTCGTTTTACTTCCTACGGACCCAGATCTAACAGTAAGTGATGAAGATAACGAAGATGGAAGCGAGCTTACCAAGATTCCCCAACGCAATGGAGAATTGGCTATCTTCATGCCGGAACACATCAATGCTGTTAACATTGGTGTTTGGCGGTAAGACTTAGATAAGATGGTAGTAGCTAGCCAGGCGGGCTCAGAAAATGCCCTACCACCAACCAAACCATCCGTCTGCTCGTTTACCACCTATCACATAAAAAAACCGAGTCCTACAAAGTTGGACCCCGCCGGGAATCGAACCCGCGACCTCCTGATACGAACCGAGGGGACAAGCCACTAGGCTACGGAGGCGGTTAACCTATCTCAAGTAGTGGATTAATATGGCGCTGACGACGATAATAACGTAGTATAAGGAACTAGATAACGTGAACTGTTTGTATGTGTACCACAAACATGTTCTTGTGCTGATCTATCAAAACGAAGCATTTGTAATGGTCTCTACTCTCTATTAAGCAAGGGACGATTTGACTAGTTAACAGAGAATGTTATAATTTCAAAGCATTTCCAGTGTTTTGATATCATAAAATGCAGTTTAGTATACTTATGGTATAACAACTCTAAAGAGCAGTGTACTATCTCGCTTGACTCATTAGTAGAGAATGCTGAAATTCATAATAATATTTCACTTTTAAAAGACTCACCTGTTGCATTTGAAGGTACTTCCGAGGCCTCCTATATTTTCTTCGTTTTACTTCTCCATTTGGACCAATAACGATGTCTTTTTCGCTAAGCTTCCGTTTAGTAGGCCTGACCAGAGAACCTATGGTTGGATTAAGTTGAACGGGCAAGGAAAACCTTCCTAGAGAGTTCTGTTTTCCATTTTGTTTACTATATGAAGTGGAATTTGTTTTTTTAGAAGAAACACTGTTTTGCATTAAAAAAGGGTTGTTTTTGCCTTGGAAATCTTTGAGTGGCGGTATAATAGCGTCCAGGGTCCCTCTACTGGATGTTTCGTCCCCCGACGATTCTAAGTCATGGTTGAAGCTATTACAGTAAGGCGGTACACTATCCATGTGTTGCAGTGACATCATTTTGGAATGTTCGATTATGTTTTTAGTTGATAACTTGGATACTTCTATGTTCATAGTTGCTATTCTCGTAGTGTGCGTGCTGACGTTAACATTGGTATCATCACTTTTGCTTGCATTACTATTGCTAGTGTCTGCACTGTCTTTGGGTAATTTGTCTATTTTCACAGAACATGGAACGAGGGATGTACTTAACGATGGCACGGAGTTTTCACTACTCAATTTGGCTTCATTACTACCCAAGTCTTCTGTCTCTGAGACGTTGTTTGAAGTATTGTCTTTGGAATCACAGTCCCGAGCGGTGGAGGTGGGCGCGGCGGGCGGCGACCGCTCGTCACTGCCGGTGGGTTTAATTGACTCATAGGAACTAGTAGAATCATTTTCAGAGTTAGAATTAGAATTGAGATTTTCATGAAAGCGCTTTCCCATCATTAAATTCAACCAGTGTCCATCGACTGGCACTATCATACACTGATTTTGAGATTTGTAGGAACATTTATCTTTATTACTGCTAGAAGGTTGTAGGCTGAAAAGAAAAAAAGAAAAAATCAATAACAAACAGTAGTGGCAGACAAATTTGATAAACGGCTTCTTGTTATAAGATTTAAGTGACTAGGTAAGACAGATGCCGCCCTCCTTTAGTTTTTGCAGTACACATACACACATCAGTAACACATACGAGCTTCCTACCACTCGAAACTCGTAGAACTTTAGGGTTGGTGCTCTGAAATGGTTAGTTGAAAGCTAGATGGAGTGGTGTGTACCTGTCGCGGCCGGCGGCGGGGGAGGGGGCGGGGGCGGGGGCGGGGGCGGGCGCGGGGGGCGAGGGCGCGCGCGGCAGGAAGCGCAGGCGCGGCGCCAGCTCCTGCACGCGCGCGTCCGACAGCGGCTCGCCCTTCTTCACCTGCCGAACAAACAATAGGGCACATGACTACTAGTCATTTGAGTTACTTTTTAACACCTGTCAAAAACTATATTTATTTTGTTTCAAAAATGTTTGACGTGACGTCATAGGTTTTCGGCATCATTGAGCGACTATGTTTATAACTTTTTTTGATAAAAAATTGAAGATGGGATGGAAAACAAATGAGGATTTACAAAATTTGATTGCTGGATCAATTTACAGGGTGTCCACTCAAAATTTCCAAAATACTTCCCTGACTTTTCCCTGACCATTTTCTGAAACTTCCCTGACCCTTGTAATCCATTTTAGAACCGCTTTCAGAGGATTTTGTTTGATTGCTGGTTTGTTTTAGATTTTCATCTGGAGACTGCGCAAAAATGCTTCGCAATCTGCCATAACTCCACTGACTCCACAGAAGCTAAACGAGCTTTTAACAAAGGGATTTTCATTAAATCTCTTAAAATTGTTGATTGTGGTTTTCTGGGACCGTGTCATCTATTACAAATTGAACTTGACATTTTTTTTGTGCTCTTTCGATTTTCCAATTATCTTACTGAGGTGCATTTCTGTGCTGTGGAGATGAAGAGCCTTCAGTGATAGCAGTGTAAGTAAAGAGTTCAACGTGCTGGACTGTCTTTGAATAGCTCTTACATAGATTTAAGTACATCACTACATAGTATAAAATAAAGTCGCTTCCCGCTGTCTGTCTGTCCCTATGTATGCTTAGATCTTTAAAACTACGCAACGGATTTTGATGCGATTTTTTTTAATAGATAGAGTGGTTCAAGAGAAAGGTTTATAATAATACCTTCGCACACCCGTGCGAAGCCGGGGCGGGTCGCTAGTCATATAATATGTCCCACCCATTATGCTGATAACCTGTCCCATAGCCCTTTTTACACATCGCCCACAGACTTCAGTTTCGAGTAGAGTTTTCGCGCTCTCCTACTCTAGATGCCAAGGCAAATATGCAAACAATAAAGTAGCTCTGAAAAAGGAGGATAGAACTGACTCGTCGAATTACATTCCAATAGCTATTATTTCCCTTCTTTCAAAGGCGGTGGAGCGTTTTTAATGATTGGTAGCCTAGCATATCTAGAAGATCATCTTATCAATGACAATACGGGTTTCGTCATGGCCGGTCTGCTGGTGATCTTCTAGCATGCCTAACACACCGCTGGGCCGAAGCCACTAAAAGTCGTGGGGAGGCATTGGTAGTCAGCCTGGATATAGCTAAGGCGTTCATCGGGGTGTAGAATAAGGAACTTCTATCGAAATTCCAGCATACGGCCTACCCGTGGGATTGTGGAATTGAATCGCCAGCTTTCTGTGTAACAGGAGCGTTGAAGTCCTTTGCGACAACTGGTCCTCTGACACTAAGCACATTAATGCTGGTGACACGCAAGGTTTTGTACTCTCGCCATCTCTATTCCTCCATCGTATCAATGATCTCCTGAAAATATGCGGTATTCATTGCTATACGGATGACAGTATTGATGATGCACAGGCAAAGCAACATCCCACGGGTGGTGGTGGTGGAGGACAGTCATGGCCGTGGCAGGATTGTGTCTAAAGTTGAAGACACTCTAGAGCAAGTCTCCGAATGGGGTTAGACTAAACTTAGTCCGTATTAACCAAGTCTGCGCGTTCATAGCAAATAAAGTCCTTTTTACTATGGTAAGCCTCAATTCCGAAGAACAACGCTTGCTGTTGTTACGAGCATCGGGATCCTAGGTGTCGATATTTCTTGCAACATCCAACTTCGGGGTCACCTCGAGGGAAAGGTTACCGTTGAAGCGAAAAAACCTGGAGTACTCAATAGAGCAAAGCGGTACTTCAGACCCAGATAGCGCTTGCAGCTATACAAAGCTCAGGTGAGGCCGCATATGGAGAACTGCTCATATCTCTGTGCAGGAGCACCCAAATATCAACTGAACCCCTTCGACTCCACGCGCGATCAAAATTACCAACGACCCAGAGCTCACACGCGGTCTAGAACCCCTCAGCTTTCGGAGAGACATCAGGTCTCTCTGTGTGTTCTACTGCTTAAACAACGGCTTGTATTCTGAGGAACTGTTCGACATGATGCCTACGGCACAGTTTTATCACCGCAACACTCGCCATCGGAGTGAAATTCATCCCCATCAGCCAAATTCGTCTCGCACCGGAAGGTTTCAAAGGTGCTTCTTACTTAGAACCCTCAAGCTATGCAATGCGAAGTGTTGATATAGATCACTGATAACTTGAAAAAAAAATATGGTTCAAAAGTCTGGGATAAATTTCAGAAAAGACAAGGAGATATAAGAATAGAGCATGGATGTTTCCCTCACTAACGACCATTAGGAAAAACTCAAATATCCCTGACTTTTCCAGGTTACCAGGTCATTTCCCTGACTTTCCCTGACCACCAAAAGCTTCCCTGACTTTTCCCTGACTTCCCTGACTTTTCCAGAAAGTGGACACCCTGATTTAGCGAACGATATTTTATAATTTATTTTTCATGCAGTCATTTTCCCCATTTGTTTCGTGCCAACCCATATCTGCCTCACTGGGAGCGGTCGTGGCTCAGTGTGGCTTGCGTGGTCACGTCTACTGATGTGCCATTCCCGACGTAAGACGGAGATAGCGCTCTATATCAAGTATAGTGCCGTCCCTTGGGAATATTACCATGGGAATATACCCAATATTTAGTAATATCAAGCGTTTAGTCCCTACTAAGGGACGGCGCTATATGTAATATAGAGCGCTGTCTCTGAATACAGGAATATTCTCGGGAACGGTACATCAGTAGTCACGTCAATCACACAGGTTAACTGACCTGACTAGAGACACGGTTATAACCTGAATGCGTTTGACTGTTAGTGGCATTTATCTCGACCGTTTTCGTGCTACGCAAGGCACGTAAAGCCGTTAGTACCGGCTGCTATCATTAGATGGCAGTCGTAAGGCTATGTTGGAGGCCTTATAGGTAGGTGGCTTGAAAAATTCTGACACTGGGATTGGCCATTAGCACCACAACCTTTACCAATCTGAACTTGGTCCCCGTGTGTGCAGTATGGCATAACCTTCCCCATGTATGGGAAGAGACTCGTGCCCCTGCAGTGGGGACGATATGGGTTGTTAAAACTGGTCCCCACTGCTGGGGAACGGGTCTGTTTCCAAACCTAGGGACCAAGTCCGGATTGGTGCGACACGAATAGTTCACTTTATAGGTATTCTAGTTTGAAGCAGGCACTCCTTAAGGATACCGCATACAAGATAACCGAAATCACACGCAGTTAAGTACAGTAGTACACAAAAAATAAGGCGCATCGGCTATCTTCATTCGTGCAGACACGAACAGACTATCGACGGAAACACCCGAAACGATCAATGTACGGTGACAGCTATCCGACAGTTGACGATTTCATTGAACCAAGCGCGTAATCGATCGACCAATAGCGGCAGATACTTTAGAAATGTTTAATGGCGGGTGACAATGAAGCTACTCGATTGGTCCATCAATTTCCCGCGTAATAAAAATTCTGTCTATTGCGCAGGTACATCCGGCTAGACCGTACTAAGCGGCAGCGGCACTACGCGACGCGACGCGACGCTGCGCGGCCATTCTTTCTATGAAATCGTATGAGGTATACCGCACGGCGCGCAGCGGAACTGCGCGACGCGACGCGGCACTTTCATACAAAATAACCGTCCGCGTCGCGTCGCGTAGTGCCGCTGCAGCGTAGTGCGTTCGTACCTTTATTAAACGTGTATTACTGTAGTGAAGTGCAGATCTGACCTGGTCGAGCGCGGCGAGCTGCGCGGGCGGCGGCGGCGGGCGGCGCAGGCGCAGCCCCCAGATGGTGGCGCGCTTCTTCATCTCGCGCCCGCACTTGAACCGCTTGCGCGACGACGTCAGCGCCGTGAGGATGCGCTCGCGCCGCTCGTTCACCGGCGTCCTCCACATCTAAGTACAATATTAAAAAATTAGTCGTCTTCTTTATGAGTTGATGTATTTTTTTAGTATACATATTGTAGTTTCCCGACCCAGTAGGTAACCGCAGGTACAGCATAATCTGTGGTTCCCCAAAGGTCTTCAATAGTGCAGGTGTCCAAGCACTCGGGGCAAGCAAGTAAATGGGTCATCGTTTGTGGGCAAATTAGGCCAAAGAACATAGAGCACTAACAAAGGCGAAGAGTTGAAAAAGTCCGTGGATTCCGTTATGCAGTTGTCTCTCCGTGTTTACCCCATGTCAAGACGTGTGCTTATTCAGGGGCTCGTGATCTGATCCCGTTTTGATTTTCCATGTTGCTTGAGGCTTTCTTACTTTTATATTGCGGGCTCCCATGTTTCCATTGTTCTCTCCTACTTTTCAACATGTTTATTTTTATTGTTGCGGGGCCTGTGTCTCCGATATTTATTGGACTTCTTTTGCCAGTTGAACAGTTTCCTCTGACCTGACTAAATTAATTTAATTCTATACTATTAAACGAGTTGTGTCCCGACGACGATTTCGAAAACGGCTTGAAACCTTTTGACGAAAATCTAGGATTAGGGGTTAAAAATCACCAGAAATCGATCTATGGGGGAATTATCTTCGAAAAATTTCATTTAAGGGAGATATGAGCGAAATTACATAAAAGCAGAACGCATATGATGCTTATTTTTAACACTATATTCAAGCGCGATCTGGCGTAACGGTTCGGTGCTACTTTTCTTTTATGTAGGTCTGGGTTCGAATCCCACGAGACTTCATTGATTTTTTGTCTTTTTTTTTGGGTAATTTTTATTTTTTTATTATTATGTAAATAAACAGACTTAAGAGCCATAAAAAAAAACCATGCACGCGGGATACGAAGTGTGTCGAAAATAGTGTAAGTTTTATTCAGCAATTTTACTTATCGCGTACATAGGATTTATTTATTCTACCATTCTACATTTTAAGGTTTTAATAATATTTACAGGTTGTATCGCGTAGTTGCCATAGCTGGTACAACGTACTTACATTTTGTCAAACGAGACAATCGTAATTTTGAATGAAAATCCACGGCTAAACAAAACTATCAAAGAAGTTGACATTGTATTAACTGTTATTTACTAAAGGTGGCGCTGTATGTATTTATGATATTTCACTGTTTTTTGAATGAAATTACAGAAAATATATAAGTTTTAACTTTTAGATTGGACAGATAAAATCAAAAAGTTTATTGTGTGAATTTGTATAGTTTTGATTTGAACCAAGTAAAGTTTGAAATGCAGTGACTGAGCTTCTAGGTACCTTATTCAAAGACTCAGACTCGGATCTATTGAAATTTGCAGTAATTTAAATACATGAACGCAAATTACAATAAAATTATACGTGTCGTATAAAAGATTTCAACGCGAGCTGCATTAACAAGTTTTCATATAAAAGACATCAACGAGTGTTACAATGTTTATGTTTCGAATTTACTGTGAATTACATTTGTTTTTTTATATCTTTGTCGAAAACGATTCTAACAATAATAATTATATCGATCTATGGTTAGTTGTTTTAGATCTACAATAAATCTGTGAGTATTTGACTAATGGCGCCATCTTTTGTCGAGTAGGTGAATTACCAGTGAATTACATTACTTGGAGCCCTTTGTTGCTAACATTGACTTTTAAAGCACGTTCCGCGCTACTCGACAACAGATGGCGTGCAGTTCTTGAAAGAATGAGCTCAGGAATGACAACATGCACTGATATTTGTCTCCAGTTTTTTAAGTGAATTAGTTGTCCATTAAGTGAATTAGTTTATAAACGCTCCGATTGAACTTGCGAAGCTCGGTCAACCAGCTAGTTTGTATTATTTTACTTAAACGAATTCATCCGGATTTTTACAATAATACGTGTTTTTTCAATTATTCTGCGACATGCTTGAAACCAGACCTATATAATAATAACTAGCTGGAAGACCGATCGTCGCTCGTTCAATCGGAGTTTGTATAAACTAAGATATATTTTCTATGAAACATTTTGCAGGGTGTTGTTTTAGTCGGTAGTGGCCTTCTAAGGGACGAAAGCAAGCAAGCAATATTTGTTCTGAAAATATCTAAGTATAAGTAATATTTTTTATAATTTGATTCCATTGAAAAAAATACATGCAAATTATCCTTTTTTTTTTGATAAAAAAAAAACAGAAAAATATTCAATGATACGTAATATTAGAAAGTTGTTCATCATTTATTATGATATTAGTTAGTCAGTAATATCAATCAGTTTTGGCAACTTTTTAGAGATTTTCTTATTGCAAATGTTATCAGCGCCATCTAGTTGAGTTGAGAGAAAGCCGTGTAAAATTCCCTATCGTCATACACGGGGCAGGGCGACACAATCATTAGGTATGTAATTCACTTATATGGCGAAAGATGGCGCGATTTGTCTTTAAAATACAAAGAGGTTATAATATATATTTTTTATCACTCTTAAGTCTTTTCATTTATTTACATAATATTTACATAAGTTCACACAAAATAAAAAAATAAAAAGACAAAAAAAAACTCTCATGGGTGGGATTCGAATCCGGACCTAAAAGCAGCAAAACGTAGTGGCTCGCACGAAAACCGCTAATCTACCAAAGTACTTATGCGTAAGCATCATATGCATTCTCCTTTTATGTAATTTCGCTCATATCTCCCTTAAGTAAATTTTTTCGAAGATAATTCCCTCATAGATCGATTTCTGGTGATTTTTAACCCTTAATCCTAGATTTTCATCAAAAGGTTTCAAGCAGTTTTCAAAATCGTCGGGACACTTAACTCGTTTAATAGTATAGGATTATAATTATATTTTTTTATTGATATTTTCTTGGTTTAAATAAATTGAAGTTTCTGAATTTACCTTTTTTCGAACAAAAATACTTCACATAATCGATCGTAAAATAACACTGAAATGACTCCTTACCTTCTCTGGTAGCTGCAGCGCATGCCAATTGTCCATGATGTAGGGCATGATGACGTCATCCAGATCGAAGTAGTTGGGCGCGTTGTACGCCGTCAGGTTGTACAGCGCCAGGTGGGCCAGGTCCAGCCAACACAGCTCTAGACGACGCAGGTATTCCTTGCCGCCGTTGCAGTGAGAACACGCGAATATGTATAATCTGAAATGTATAGCTGGTTGAGGTCTGAGTGCGGCAAAGTAATTTGTCGTGGCCAGATCATAGGAAATGACTGACTGGCTGACTGGATCATCCATATCGTCGAGCTCCGACAATACAGAGTCAACGGAGGTTCCTTTATATGGTAACACCAGAAACCTAACCTACGTTTTTCGGAGCTCTTCAATGATATGGCCAGTAATTTCATGATCTGGCCATGACATATTTACATACTGTATGGACACTCGCTGACGCTTTTTGAAGGTTACCTCAACCTTACTCAGTTATCTCGCACGTTATTACGTATTAGAAAGGGGGGTTGTAGTGGGTAAATTCTGTACCTCAGAGACAAACTGTGTTATGTCAGTGACATAAAGTGCATTATCCCTAACTTACTTTATTTCAGTTGGATCGTTATAGCCAAACTACGGCCTGTGACTTAACACAGTTTGGCTCTGAGGTAAAGAATTAATTGTGCAATATTATTGCGCGGTGATGTCATCATTCACAGTTTCAAACATTTTTAGAAGCAATTGTCGTTTTTAACATTTAATAAAAAGTAACTCAGATGACTAACAGTCAACTACCCCATTGAATGATATAATGATATCATGGAATAAGGTTTTATGAGGTAACATATCAAATACCTGGTTGCAGTAAATACTCACTTATCACCAGCATAGAGTGGATATTGTAAGCTCGAAACACATCTTTGGTGAAACCATCGGGAACATCGACAACAAAGTAACATCTGCAACAATACAGTGTTGTTGAAATAAAAACTAAAAAAAGCGTATTTACAAACATAAGCCGGTAAAAGAAGTCTTACTTGTGCTAGCCAGTCACTTTTCTCTCCACAATAACAATGAGCCTCATTTTCGTCCTTTCCTCCATCAGATGCGGTTGACGATGTAGTTGAAGCAGTCTGAAAAATAATTACTGATCAAACACAAATAAGTTTTATTCTCACGACGACGCATCAAAGGGGCGGGCAGGGTGCAAGTCTTTGATCAAAGACATTGCTACACAGATATTTGTATAAAGCAAATGTGACGGAATAAAGTCGTTAATATAGCTGCAATCCCTGCAAGCAAAGTCGGATATGTCAGTCATGTAGAATGTTAGTTGATATTCCTGTATCTTATATTGATGTTATCAAGGGATAGGTTGCCGGAACTCCGCCGAGCACAACAACGGTGCCGAGCACACGTTTGTTGAGTTGATTTTACAATTATTACTGTTTTAGACTAGTTTCAACATTATCTTTGTGATGGAAAAAAGCTTTGATTCAGTGATAATTGATCATAAGAGGATTAATTCTGGAGACAGCTCCATTTTCCGAGTTTCAGCAGCACGTGGTGGTTCCAGGTGGAGCGTCTTTATTCAAGTACTTATCGCTGAAACCACAAAACATTTTGTACTCTCCATACTAAATTGGCTAATCAACTGATATAGTTCAGTCCAAAAGATTTTGCGATTTCAGCAAAGTCGTAGTACGATGACTTGAAACCCCAGTCCTACACCTATACCGTGGTGAAGAAGAAGAAAGCTCAGCTTACATCACAGGGGGGCGTGAGCTCCTGCTGCTGTCGCCGCTGCTGGCCGCCCTTGAACCGGAACAGGTCGGAGCGCTTCAGTGCGCGATTCTCCGCCGCCGCCACGCGGTAGCGCTGGTCCACGCACCGCTTGCAATGCCATGATGCACCTGGCGTATGGAGGAAGAAAACAGGTAAACATGAAATCTAGATTCTTGGATTGTGTTGTGTGTTAAAATGCAATATTATAGTGAGGCTTATGAAATAGCTTGGTGGTTATTTGTTTTAGAACGAGGGCGGAGGACTTGGATAGATTTCTTGATAAATAGTTGCTAGCACAGTGAAAAGCGTTGTGGGACAAAATCGAGCAGAAATTTCTCCTCAGTTTCAGTCATGTCAGCCACAAATGTCTACAGTTGAACATAGGTCCTTTAGACTTCCACTTAGCACGTTTTTGAGCCATATACATGTATATCCACGGCTTCTTAAAAGTCTAACTAGATCAGTCCTTCTGGTTCGAGTGTCCAAGATGAGGCATTTCCACCTGCCCTGTTCGCCACTCAAGAATATTTCTTCCTTACTGGTTATCAGTTCTGCAAGTTTATGATCTGCTTTTTGCCACTTTAGCATGGCTATTCTCTGAGTTATGTCGGTGATTTTTGTTATTGTACGCATTTTTTCCTGTTCAGATTCCATCTCGTAAAGAAACCCCAAGCATAGCTCTTATAAGCAAAACACACTGATAATAAAATTCAGTCATAAGGCAGAGTCAATAATTTAGACGAGATGTTACATATTTACCCGATCACTGCCCATCCGAAGGGTTGTTCTAAAACGCTTTTATTCGCTTCATTTGTATTTCTTTCATACTAACTTAAAAAGAAGAAACCAAGACATGCGAGTACCATTACCATTGATCCAGGCGTCGACGGGCGGCGAGTGGCACTTGGCGTGGTAGCCGCGGCCGCACATGTCGCACGCGATGACGGCGTTGGCGGCGGGCGCGGGCGCCGGCGCCGGGCCCTCGCGCCGCTTGCACACCACGCACATGATGCGGCCGTCGTCCGTGGGCGGCGGGCTAAGCAGCTTGAGCGCGCCGGCCGGGGCCCACGCGTGCGTGCCGTCGCCGAACTTGACGAGGCAGCGCGCCACGCCCGCGCCCACCTCGCACGAGTCGTTGTCATTGCTCGTGCTCAGCTCTACTATTGTACCTGAACGGATGACGGACCAATTTGTTGACAATTTGGAACAAATTCTAGCACCGGTAGCATGATCAAGCGACCGTCTCGTTCTAACGCCGAGCCAGTGGCAAAGACAAGTATACGTTTTCTCTCGCTAATCACGACAAACTGTTTTCTCTACGCCTTCATGCTACCCGGGCTGATTGGTAGAAGTTGTAGTAGTAATGGACTCTACTGTAAGAACTGTAACTTTGGAGCTTGACAGTAAACTTTTAATGGAAGACCATATTAATTTAATTGTTGACAAAGCATTTAAAAGTTTGGGCTTTATTAAACGAGTATGCCAACCACTCTCCGATCCCATATATCTTAATCTATCTATAATTATCCTACGTAATATGCTAGTGCCGTCTGGTGTCCCCAATATAATGTGTATACCGTATTGAACAACTTAAATCACAATTTATTAATCGTACTCGAACATTAATTTCAGATTAACAGGAAAGCTGTCGCTATCACCATCTTCTCACATTAAATGAACGACGTGATCTGCTTGATATGTCCTTGTTATACGATTTACTAAAGTAGACTGTCAATCACTAGTTTCCAAAATTTGCCTTAAGACACCCACTAAGCGTACCCGTCAAACAACTCTGACTTATGTGCCTTATTGTCGTACTAACTACTCTCTAAAACTCTGTTTTGACTCGTATCGCCCGAAAGTACAACGAAAAGTTTGGTGAACTCGAAGATCCGTTTTAAGTCGCTAATTAGTAATAAAGTTACAAACGGCTCATCCCAAACGCACCCGTAACCCACAACTTCTTTATTCCGGCGCGAACTACGCGCAAAACTCTACAGTTCATCGCATGGTCTTATCCTTTAATAAGCAGTTTGCCAAAACCGACATATTATCTGTTTCGCGAGGTAAGTTCCTTAATAATATAGTAAGTTCTCTCGATCCATCATCCTCTCAAGCACTCACACACACTCACAAATACACACACTCTCTCTCACCAATACACAAACACACATACTCGGAGGACGCAGATAGATAGTTGAATAAAATTTTTTGGTTATCAACCTTTTCATAGTTTGGCTTTTTTTTCTTTTCTCTCATTCAGTAATGTTATTTAAGTATGTCATACTTTGTAACTGGCTTTAATTTATTTTAATAAGATAATCAAATCCAAATGTAGTAATGCTGTAAAGTATGCTAGAAGAATAAAATAAATAAATATTAATGTTACCGTTCCACTTATCTATTTAGTAACTTTCTTCTGCTCTTGCTTAAACACGCATGCACATCCCCAAACCCACATCCACACACACATATTATGTATACACACACTCTCTCTCTCCGACACACACACGCACACGCACGCACGCACGCACGCACGCACACACACACACACACAGAGAGAGATCCCATGGTTGGATTATTTATAGTTCCGAGGATGCACCCTGACAGCAACTGTTTAGTTCTCCCTCTTTCACACTTACGCGATTTATATTAAGCTATCCTGTTGTCAGAGTGAACTGTTGTACCCTCGGAACGCCGCCAGCGCTCTTTTTACGTGACGCGAGCTGTAAATTTAAGTTTTTTAGTTTTATTTACTTTATATCTTCAAATCATGTACTGTCGTTTTTACCTATTTGTGGAAATCTGTAAAGGCTTTTTTGTTAAATATGTCTTCATGAACTATATGTAACACTATACAGGGTGACTGGTAAATCAACGGACGCATTTAAGGAGGTGAATAAGAAGCTGATACACATTCCAAATATGTAAAAAAAACATGACCTTAATTTTTATCATTAAAAAAATAATTTTAAAGTTCACCTCTACATTTTACTAAATACTAAGTCACATGTACGCGGCCTCGGGCAACGACCCCGAGTGGCGGCGCGGACTCGCAATACTGCGCATGCGCGTGAGCGACTGCTCCCGCGTCTCTGCCCTGCGCCGCGCCGCGCCGACCCTAGTCAGTCGCCCGCGGGCCGTCGCAGGGGTGGCGTGCGTTACGCGGGCCTCCCGCTCGTTGCCAACATTCTGGTTTTACTTACGTCGCTGTCACGTGGATTGCAGTGCCTTGATAGTGTTAATGGCTTATCAGTACTTTAACGTGGATACTGGGATATGATGTGGTGTTATGTGATGTCAGCTAGTGTTGTTAGACGCGAATTATGTCATATTGCGATGTATTACGAATTACGCAAGTTGCCGTCATAGGATTTTTTTAGGAGACTAAGAGCGTTTGGCCTTCCTCCAGTTCCTAACCCTGATCAAGGACGAGGAAGGAATCCTTCGTTATCCAGTGAAGCAATTATACAAAGCAATTTACTTCGATTACCACCCACGTACGCGGAATGCAGGAAGGCATTTCCAGGTATCCCAGTGGTTGGGGTAACGTATCCTACATGAAGACGGACTCCATCCTTTCATTATCAGTGTGTTATTAGCCTGTCCAAGAGATATGCCTTAGCGACCACGAGCAGCACGGTGCACGCTGTGGGAAAGTGGTAAGTACCTAGGCATAGAGTTATAAAACACAAGAATAGTTGCGTTTTAAAAAAAAAATGTAACTTGTGTTTTTTGAATGTATGATTTTTTTGTTTTATACGGTTGAAAAGTATGTAAATTATCCTATCATCTCCTTAAATACGTCCGTCGTTCAACCAGTCACCCTGTATAAGCTGTTAATTTTCCAAAGAAAATAAAATAAAATGATACAATTGACACGAACACACACATATCACTATCTCGCACACACATATCGCTATATCGCACACACATATCGCTATCTCGCATACACATATCGCTATCTCGGTCTCGCACTGTATAGTTAGCTAGATAGCGCGAGTTTTCAATATCCATTAATTAAAACGGCCGATAATCTTCGCTTATTCTATTTATTTTAGTTGTTGTGACATCTCTTACAAAAAATTCGCCAATGTCATGCTGATGGTAAATGCACCTTGACACTGGAGGCCGTCACGAGTTTGTCCTGCAAGGCTCACTCTATGAGGCTGTTAGATTTTTATAACATGTTCCTAAATTATGTGAAATAGTTTATACGAGTACAAGCTTGCTTCCATTCATTGTTTCTGTTAGAAAAACGTTATTGTACTCATAACTTAAGACTATTTAAATTAGAGATGTGTAGGTCTGAGTTTTTAAAGGATTCGGGGCCAGATGTACATCCAGCTCTGCGGATTTGCTTCCAGGTACCAGTTCCGTCGGACCTATATAGGTCAGAGTCCTTAGCGGAGTGGATGGATTGACGCGATCAGCGGACCTACTTTCTCGTATCAGTTCCGCCGGACCTATGTGGGTCCGAGTCCTTAGAGGAAAGGATTGAGTAGGGCGACCAAACTTGATTACACCATTGTGTTGCGGAAGCAGAACTCATAAATGAATAAAAGGAGAATTTTTAAATAATTTTGCAAAATTTATTTTATTAACAAGATAGTAGTAAAATCACAGCCATTTGATATAATCAACAAAGAAAGTTTTGACATTAGATTTCATCATTCGTTTAATAATAAAATCTTTCATTTTATTTAGAATCATAGTACTTACATCCTTTATAGTTTCACTAGCTGGGAGACCGAGCGTTGCTCGTTCAATTTAATAATATCTGCAGACCCCAAGTAAACAAAACGTTGTAACTTTTCATCCCCTTTCCTATGTGCACTTTATAAGGACTCACACTGTATATCAGTCTCTGGTTCCCAAGATACAGGGAATCCCAGTTTGGGGCCAGATGACCGTGTGTGATTTGCCCCGGATATTATTATTATTAATTAAAAAAATTAATCCTATAATAGGGAATTTTCAGATGAATTATGTCACACCATAAAAAGTTACAAACACATCGATTTTAGAATTAAATTAACAGAAACGATTTTCAACTTGATCAAGTATGGATGAGCTGGGTGCGTTTTGGTTTATCTGTTAAATATGTAATTTCTTCTTCCAAACAAAAAATAAATTACGTTTAAAACGCAATTAATAACTTGGTACTTATCATGTTATAATTATTTTAGGAAATACAAAAACAATGCTGACATGACAAGCGTTGTTCATCAAAAATATGTGATACTAAATTTAAATAAAAAGAGTAAAGTGGCAGGGTTATTCTTGGATCTAAGTTCAGCCTTCGACTTGGTTGATCACGAAATCCTATTAGAGAAACTCTATCACTACGGAATTCGAGGTAATATATTACAACTATTCAAGTCCTATTTGGAAAACAGATATCAGTTTGTTCAAATAAATCATACGGAAGAGGGAATAGAAAAAACGTGCAGGTCTAACTTAATAAAAATTATAAGAGGTGTGCCGCAGGGCTCTATTTTGGGACCAATACTCTTTGTTTTATTTACTAATGATTTAATTAATTATACATATAACAGTTTGTCTGATATTAGTCTAGTAGTTTTTGCAGATGACACAAATGCAGTCGTCTCAGCATCAAACTCTGTGGAATTAGAGCATAAAACTCAAAATGCTCTTTTAGTTTTTAACAAGTGGTTTACTGTTAACAATTTAATACTTAATATTGGCAAAACAAATGTTATGCTGTTCAGAACAACAGCAAAAAATACAGAAAGAATTAGAATCTGTCTAAATGATGTAGAGATCGAGCTTGTTAAATCTGTAAAGTTTTTAGGTGTATACATTGACTCCTACTTAAATTAGAAAGACGAACTTAACAAAATTGATGGCAAAGTTAGTTCGGCATGTTACGCCCTCAGGAGTTTAAGAGATGAGGTTAACTTAGATCAACTTCGTACTGTCTATTTTGCACTTGTAGAGTCTCATCTCAGGTATAGTATCTTACTGTGGGGAAATAGTTACAATTATAATAAAAAAAGCATTCATTTTACAAAAAAGACCAATTTGGACTATTGTTCGTATTCCCCAAGGGGAATCTTGTAAGGAGCATTTTCGTAGGCTTAATATTTTGACCGTACCTTGCCTTTATATCCTAGTCCTTCTAAAGGACCTGGTTAGATGGCCTGGAAAATATGAAACTTCAGAGGATAGAGAAAATCGTTTAGCGACACGTAGATGTGATATTCCCCATTCAATAATTCCAAAACTGAGGGTAGTAACTCACTGTACCAGACATCAGGCGGTGAAGATGTTCAATTGTCTGCCAACCGACTTAAAAACGATAAATAATTTTAACGAATTCCAAAAACGTTTAAAGCGCTTCTTGTTGGAAAGATGTTACTACAGTTTTGATGAGTTTTGCAAGTAGTTTTTTTATGTGTTTTTTTCAGTAATAATTTTATGTGCCTTACTGTTATTGTAATATTTTGTAATTCCTTGTCGATATGTACTATGTAATTCCTACACAATGTATTTTGTTAACGGAATAAATAAACTTGAACTTGAATAATGAAAAGTATTTTTTGGATAAAAATACAGAAAAATATTAATGATTCGTAATATTAGAAAGTTATCATCATTTATTATTTTAACTTGTCTCTGGTAATATCAATCAGTTTTGGCGACGTTTTAGTGATTTGTTCAATCTTATTGTTAGATTTCTTTTATTTCAATTGTTGATCAGTGCCATCTAGTTGAATTTAGAGAAAGCCATGGAAAATTCCCTATTGCCAATTACACGGGGCGAGGTAACACATTTTTTTAAAATCACTCGTAAGTCTTTTTATTTACTTATTTACGTAAGTCCACACAAATAAAAAGACAAAAAAAAACAATAAAGTCTCGCGGGATACGAATCCGGACCTACAACTGAAGCAGCACATGCCTTAACCGCTCTGGGCTACTAAGCATTTAAACAAATCGCTAAAAATAAGTATCATATGCGTTCTTGTTTTATGTAATTTCGCTCATATCTCCCTTAAATGAGTTTTTTCGAAGATAATTCCCTCATAGATCGATTTCTGGTGATTTTTAACCCCTAATCCTAGATTTTCGTCAAAAGGTTTCAAGCCGTTTTCGAAATCGTCGGGACACTTAACTCGTTTAATAGTATAGGATAGGATAATACTTCATTTATTATCAGATCAGATAGCTTTGTAAACTTATGCCTACCGAACGTGCAAAGATAAAATACTGAAATCCGGGCGCCATCTAGTATACCTATGCTAAAACTCATAGCAAGGCAGGTTATTACGGTATAATTCGCCCCTCCCGACCCCACCTCACTCACCCGCCATTCCTGTACCAGTGCCAGCGCGGTATCAGTTCCGTTTTCGTTTGCAATTTGCATACAACTCCGATCGAAACTGAATCAGTTCCAGAGGTACCGGTTCCGACTTGCAGTCGGAGTTACATCCACCACATCCGAGAAGGATACGGGTCCGAGGATTCAGTTCCGGTCGGACCTACACATCTCTAATTTAAATAGATACTAATAGGTATGAATAAATATGAAGTGAATGTCAATGTGTAGTGTGCAGTGTGCATTATTTAATTTTAAGATTTATGGCATTGATTATTTTTTCATAAAATATGAATAAAAGCCAACAAGACTTATAGGAAAACCAGTTGCAACTGATAGATAAAATTATTTAACTTTCATAGCTGTAAATTAAATGAAAGATTCATCAGATCTCACTTAAGCGCAGCACATACAGAGGCGGACACGGGGCGGTATCGGGAGCGGGATTTTTGTAATGTTCGCATTACTATGAAACCCTTCACAACAAAACCGGGCGGGATTCGCCCGGTGCGGTACCGGCGCGGGGGCGAAAGCGGAAAGGTCGGGCCTACAGACTGGCGAATCCCGCGCGGTGGCGGGAAAGCGGCCGCGGCGCGGGACGAGTTGTATTCCATTGAAATATATGAAACCCCCCACACAGAGCGGCGTGCTTGCGAGTTGTATTAAATTACAGATTTTTGAGTGTTTTTCTTGTGTTTTATGAGTTTTACAGACAGAAAGTATTGTGTTAGTGTGAGCGTGACCAGTTTTTAAAACTTTTCGTACAGAGTATCGGCAAGGTACAATTCCGAGACGGGCTGCAGGCGGCAGCCGCACGCGACACTGCGGCCAGCCGCTGCGGTCGACCGCATGTCGCTGCCGCCATCATTCCAAACGCGACTGCACTTCAGTCAGCTTTTGTACCCTGTCGTTTCCGTACCTTCGCGCGAGTCAGAATGTCGGACGTGTTTAACAAAAATTTACTGTGTTATTTGTTAGAGGAGGAAGATGACGACGAATTGTTGTTATTATATGCAAAAAAGTAAATAAATGCGTATAACCGCTCTGCGGTCGGCCGCACTACTGGTCCTGAGACTTGCAGTCGCTGCGTGTAGCCGCCGCATGACGCCTGCCGCGGCCGCAGGCCACATGTCGCCGCGCTCGGAATCACTTTCATAGAGATTCATTGAAACCAGTAGTGTAACTTGCGGTCGATAAATGCAGTCTGTCGCCTGTCGCGTGTGGTCGGCGACTTGCAGCCGGTCTCGAAATTGTACCTTAACAGTTAAAATAAAATATTTCACGAAAGAAAATTCCCATACCATTCAGACATACCGCCCCCGCGACGCTACCGCGATGCCGCAATTTCTGTCTGTAAGGGTCCGCTCTAAGTTCGCTTTCCGCAGGTCCGCCTTCGGAACGCTGCCGCCCCGCGGCCGCCTCTGTGTGTCCTGCGCTTTACACTTAACACTTACCTAAGTAGTATCTGCCATCTTTGTTGGGGACGAGTACATCGTCTCCACAGTGGAACGTGATGGAGGTGCTCTTCTCAGTGTTGGTCGTGGAGTCTGGCATTGCATCCTGTGCTTCTTCTTCTTTCTTTTCATTCTTTTTGTTAGTGCATGGTGCAATTGTTTTGTCAAGATCACTCAGGAGGACATCAATCAGCGACAGTTGAGTTGAAACCTCTTTAAAAAGACAACATTCAGTTTTTTTATGAATTCATTGCTAAGATAAAAAAATTACAATTTTGTAAGTACTCACTTAAAGAAAAAATCCATAAATAGTAGCAAGAAAAAAAATGCAATGAAAGATTAATGGTAAATGCTAATAGAAATATATTTATATGTAAATCCCTAAAACTATATAGTTAGTTATTTATTTTTGTAATGGAAATGTTTTAAAGTATAATTTTACTGTAACCTACTATTGGTTTTGCCGACTAGTTGGTTATTCGGTTTGCTGTGCGAATTTTCGAGTTTAGTGTCGTAAAGGATTTTGTTTAGATTTTTTTTTTATCCACAATTGGTAAGGGGCCATCCATAAATTACGTCACACGTTAAGGGGGGAGAGAGGGGGTCAACGAAATGTGACATTATGTGACATGAGGTATATGGGGGAGTCATAAACGTTGTGACATCAGACATCACATAATAAATAGTATATAATTTTGGAATTTCTGTTTTAATTTATTCAATTCTGGGTGAAAAATTGTAAAATATGTGACGTCACACCAGGGAGGGGGTAGTCCAACAAATGCGACCATCTGTGACGAGGCCGGCGGGGGGGGGGGGGGGGGGTCAAAAATCATGAATGTCATAAAATCATGAAAGGGGGGTCATAAATTACGTCACACGTTAAGGGGGGAGAGAGGGGGTCAACGAAATGTGACATTATGTGACAAGGGGTAGGGGGAGTCATAAACGTTGTGACATCAGACATCACATAATAAATAGTATATAATTTTGGAATTTCTGTTTTAATTTATTCAATTCTGGGTGAAAAATTGTAAAATATGTGACGTCACCCCAGGGAGGGGGTAGTCCAACAAATGCGACCATCTGTGACGAGGCCGGGGGGGGGGGGGGTCAAAAATCATGAAATTCGTGTGACGTAATTTATGGATGGCCCAAAGCCCTTGGCAACATCTCAGTAAGTAATGATGATGCCGAAACACGCAAGCGGGCTTACCAAGATTTTCTAACACAATGGGGAATGGGCCATCTTATCTCGAGTATAATTGCTTATAACTGGTCAAATAATGTTAAACATTAGTTATTGTTATTAATTATATCACCTCAAAAAAAAAACAGTTTAGTTCAGGAAATTTTGCCGATTAGTCGCCAACTATTTATGGTGGAGACTAGTTGGTACAGTTGGTTTCTAATTGTAATATTGGAATTGAATAAAATAGTGAGACAAATATTCAATGCCGCATTATATAATGACAGAAATTACAATTTTAAAGGCAGAATCATTAAACCCTATTTTGCTCTTTCCTGAGATGCTTATGGGTCATTGCTCCCTACAATAAATACACATTTTTTTGTAGGCATCAATATAAAAACTTGTTATCTGATTTCCCAAGTGAAGAGTAGTGTTTTTTAATTGTAATTATATCAGTTTTATTGTTATCTTTTCGTGCAACAGATATAGCCAAAATGGCTTGACGAAAATTGGTAAGGTTATTTATTAGAGAGTACAATTTGTAGTGAGTACATAGTCTGGATTTTTTATATTGTGGATTTCTTTTGGCTTAAAAAATAAGAAAAGAAAATAAAAAATTATGGACTTTATTGTGGTGTTATGTATACTAGCCCATAGAGATATCTGAACCCCTACTAAAGCTATTCGTACATGTTCTTACATGGCTGTCTGTACATATTACACCGCCCTTAATCTTAAGACTAGAAATGAAAAGCTTTATCTGTATTGGGATACAACATAAAAGTTTTATACAAGGTAATTTCTAATTGGCAGATGTGAATCTATGCAGGCCAATATTCAGGTCAAATGGGCTCCCGACTCGTGGTCCCACCGCGTTGACCCACTGGTGGGTCGACGAGTAATTGACTGTTTACTCGTAGTCCCACCGATTCACTCTTGGCCAGTAATCGTAGCATGCATTATAGTATGCTATAGGCTAATGTTACAATTTCTATAGATACTTGAAAAAGTATATATTCCCTTATGAGTATGGCTACTTATGAGAATGATTAAAAACTATTTATTTCGTGGAATTGAATTGTTTGTCACTGTCACCCATATAGTCAAAGTACCAGGACAGCATGACCGAACAGAAGGTAGACAGTGCCGGATTACTATTTGATGATCCCCATCTGGTTGCCTGTGATACTTCGTGTTTAAAAGTACCAGGACAGCATGACCGAACAGAAGGTAGACAGTGCCGGATTACTATTTGATCCCCTAAGCAATACACGCCCTACCATCTTAGTAGTACAGTTCGCGTCACGTAAAAAGAACGCCGGCTGGCGTTCCGAAGATGCACTCTGACAGCAACTCTTTAGTACCCTCTCTTTCACACTTACGCAATTTATATTATGCTATCCTGTTGTCAGAGTGAACTGTTGTGCCCTCGGAACGCCCGCCAGCGCTCTTTTTACGTGACGCGAGCTATAGGTTATTAGATCATCACACCCAGAGGTATCCAAATATTAATTTCCAAAAGTTGAATTGAACCTGCGACTTCCTGATGTGAAGCGAGCGGACTAGCCTCTAGGCCACGGAGCCGATGGAGGCCGGAGTGATTTCAGCAATGTCACAGAAGAAAGCTCAGTGCTCCACTATCAGTTTCAACCTATAAATATATAAAGCTACCTACCAGGTTTTCTAGTAGAGGGGGCCAATAGGTGTGTATTGCTTAGTTAGGGCATCTCCTAGTAATCCGGCACTGTCTAGTCGGTCATGCTCTCCTGGTACTTTGAACACGAAGTATCACAGGCAAAAAGTTGTTCCATTGCTAATGAGTATGAATGAATTTGAGTATGCTAACGAGGAACCACACTTGTACGATAATAAAAAATAAAAAAACAATAAGAAAATAATTTAAATTAATGTATTAATTGGGAATTTGAATGAACTGCCAATATGTCTATGCAATGGAGACTTCAAAATCACGCAGCTGCAAGAAGAAATAGACAGAGCTGCAGAACAAATTTCAAGAGAAGGATACGCTCGCTGCCTAAATAGGTCCTTTGTAAAAAGATGTAGAGCATGCATAAGGGCTAATGGCGGGAATTTTGAACATTTATTAAAAAAATAAGATATTTTTTATCCATACTCTTTTATTTTTATCCATTGTATCCTGGCGTAGCGTGTCAGTTCGTTATTCAAATGAACAAACCAACCAAAGACTTGCTTAGTTACTTTATGTCGATAGAATTTTAGTATAGCAAAACTCCAAAAATTCGACCTTGGTGCATTAGAATTATCATAAAAAAATGTTTTTTATGTAATGTCAAACAATTACACCATTTTAGAATTATCAATAACTAAGCAATTTTTTAAAGTTGTTGGCACGATCAGCTTAGTAATTTTTTTTTACACCACATGCTATCGAAGTTAACTATTCAAAAAGTTTTTGTAAAAAATTTGCAAAACTTATTTTTTTACAGGATTTGCCAGCACTTTAAGAAATAATTTACCATTGTGTTTGATGAATTATGTATCCACGAGTATTAAAAAAAAACAGGACTTTAAAATGTCATAATTTGTAGGAATGGCATGCATTAAACCGAAGAAGGTCAATGTTTTTGTAAAAAAAATAAAAATACCGATATCACAAAAATGGTGGGACTTTTACTAGAAAAAATTTTTGGAATGTAGTAGGAAATGATTCGACCAATCCGCAGGTGAAGGATTATCCTTCACTTTTTGGACACCCTGTATAGTTCATATATAAGTACTACTTAATAAGTTAATTTAAAACCTACCTAATACCTAAAAGGATCACCTTTACAGTCTTAAATTTTCAATAAACTAACAGGTTAATTCAAATACCTATTCTGATTCTGTGTCCATTTGTATAATTTACAATGAAAGTAAATCCTCCTTGCTTTTGAATAACTAAGACATACTAAAACTTTATGAAATCTTTTTGCTAAGGCCTTAGATCAATGACATAGTAAATTTGCTATGTATGACTGACATTAGTAATACCTAGTAGTAGTAAAGTAAAACATTTTACCTGAGAAGATTAATTCAATAACAAATGCGCAAAGTAGATCTCACAGAGCAGTCAGTCTACTAAAAATAAGTGAAAAGCGCCTCTAAATGCTTCGACTATAGCAAGAATTATGCAAATATGGTAGGTAAGTCTTAGTTTCCACAATGAAGATGCATATTGACTGCTCTCATCAGATATCGGAGTATTATCATAATCTCATCAGAACAGCTGATGATCTAATGAGAAGTTATTCTTTAGTTTCGTTTCTATCGCAAGAATCAAGCAAGAAAGTGGTAGGCATAGGCAGGGTTCGCGAAGCATTTCGACATTGATAAATATTTATGTATTACTGTATTTTTACTTACCAGCATTTATATCCATGTCCACCCTATATATTTTTTGATGTGTGTGATTGAATAGGAGAGTTTTAATATATTAAAAAATATCATTCTCGTTCCACAAACACGAAAAGCATTGGCGCTAATGCGGCCATTATTAGTCAAACGTTTCAGACTTTTCCCGCGGTAACAAATAAAGTTACACTTTAACGTTTTAATTCAAGCTAAAATTTTGCGTACTGAATAACAAAAATTTTTCTCTAAATCCAATAGCATTTTATGCCGATAATGGATAAAAATTCTAAAAAATGCTAAAAACTACCCGACGACGACAAAGTCAAAAGAAAACGATCCCGAACATCACGATCACGAACCAACAAACAGTGTTGCCAGTTGCCATAACATAACGACACACGACCGACAGTTCGATTGGACGGCTCCATCATTGAGACGAACGACTGTTCGTACTGGAGCTCAACGGTTCAGTCGTCTCTATAATACATGAGTTGTATAGGTGTTCTATACAAAAGTTGTCTAAATTGTACCCTAAATATGTAAAAGAATCGCCCTTATATCAACTCCCTGAGCGAAGCCAAGCACTCCAGCTAGTTGATATTTATATTCAATTTAATATACTTTATTGTAATAAATAAAACATAATATACAAAAGTAAAGTATAAGTAAGTATATCCAAAAAAAAAAATACATATAATGTGGATCCTGGCTTCCTCACTATGACAATCGATTTAACTGTTTTGTCGATAGTGCGCGGACTCACGTACTGCGCTTATTCAAAGTCAACTATCGACCGTCAGTCGCTCAACTGTTTAGTTGAGTCAAGTGAGAGCACTCGCGTACTGCGCCATTCAATGTCAACGATCGACCGACAGTCGCTCAACTGTTTAGTTGAGTCAAGAGCATCGATATGGGAGACATTAGATGAGGTTAATACTTCCCGACTGCGTAGTCGCTGATAGTGGTTTGCTCCCCTATGTTGAGTAGCGCCGCCTTTTCGCGCACCATTCGCAATCTGACAAGCGACGAGTAAACATCCCGTATTTAAATGAAAATATGTCTTACAGTGCAGTGAAATGTGCTAAAACAATAAAAAAATAAAGAACAAAACTAGCAGCAACATTTCTAATCACTTTTTTCTTGTTATTTTATGAAAATTTTGTCATTTTATAGTGATGCTACGCTACTCGTCGCTAGATGTCGCTAGTAGATAACATTAATTAAATACATGCCTCCCTACTCGTCGCTAGATGTCGCTAGTAGATAACATTAAATACATAAACCTTAAGCTTATCACACAACGGCGATATTTGTTTAAATACATGCCTCCCTCTTCACCCCGCTTCAGCCCCCGCAAGACGAACACGCTGGTTCAGAAACAAACAGAGCGAGTAACCTTATCTAATGTTTCCCATATCGACGGTCAAGAGCGTGCACTCGCGTACTGCGCCATTCAAAGTCAACGATCGACCGACAGTCGCTCGACTATTTATACTTCATTCCAGTCAAAAAAAGCAAAACGTAAACAAACTTACTATGGAACTGACACATGTCAATGTCATCTGCATACTATGTTTGTTTACCTTTTGCTTTTTTTTGATTGGAATGAACCATAGTTGACTAGCGATCGAGTAGTCATATTTAGGCATTTCGCAAACACTTCCCGAAATGTTGAGTTTACACGTTCCGCGTGGTGGGGACCTTGTACTACGTAGAAAAAGAAATCGATTTCAAAGAATGTAGGTATAAAGCGTCTACTGAAACAAAAATCATTTTGAGATTGAGTTCGAGTTTGAACTATTAAAAATAATTTTGAGTTAAAATCTCAAACGCACTTCTTTAACACCTTGTATACATGGTGTCGCTTTGTACGAAAAGTCCAAATTTTTTTTGCAAGTTCAACAAAGTTGATCAGTGTGATGTGTAGAAGCTCACCTTGAAGTATTACCACACCTTTTTGTTACATTCTGTATATACTGTATGTAACAAAATTAGTGTAGGACCAGTAACTGGGGATTCTAATGAAATGGTAAAACAGATGATCGATTTGTATGAAAAGTCCAATTTTTTTTTGTGATTTGAGCAAAGTCGTAGAAAAAAAAATATTCAGTACGATGAGTAGAATCCTCAGTTAACGGGAGCGTTAAATGCACCAGAAAAACACAGGCACGAGTACGGGCGCATGTAAAAACATCTTGTTCACATGCTTGTGCCGTAGGGTGGGCCGAAAATCAACTTTTTTTGATTTCTTTATTTTAATAGCGACAAAAAGGTGCTAGGTAGGGTAGAAATGACGTGTGTAAAATATTATTGGTCGCTGTGATCATTAAGAGCCTCCGGTTTCACTTTGAAAAATCTGAAAAAATATTTTTTAGAACCGATTTCAAGAGACCATATTTCTTAATTGAATTCAAATATTTTATTATTTTTTGCACTGTTTGGGGCAAATACGGCATATTTTCAAAACAAAACAAAAAAACCTCTTCTTTTTAATAATTTTAGACGTCAGGTAGGGTGTCAGGGGGGTGCAGATTGCACTTTGCACGACCATTTTACACTTCAGTAATTACGCTATGACTAATTACATTACAAGAGAGATCGTTGAAGTGCACCTGAAATGTTACGATGTATGTCCTGTTTTGCGCAAAATGGGATATTAAAGAAAAAATATTGCATATCTATGAAGGCAAGGTGACAGTTAAAATTAAACAAAAATTTGAAATAAAAAACTTATTAAAAATTGTGAAAGATAAAAATGAAAACATTTTGACAAAAGAATCAAATTCCGTTATTATGCTCTATAAATGTTAAAGAGATATCATGTAAAATGCATAAATCTACATATGTCTCTTTCCAAAATACCACGAAAAATCACGAAGAGTTTCAGCGTAGTAGCAAAGCTTTGTTAGACATTTCTACTTTTAATTGTATGGATTTGGCAAACTGTACCTACCCCAAAGCTCAGAAAAAGCCTAAAATACAGTGCAGTCTTTTAATCGATTAACTTGCTTCAAGAAAACCTATGATTGAAAATGTCGATGTTTGTGGTACAAAGCAAGCCATAAAATGTTCATATTGAAAGCTCTAAAAGCAAGAATTTATGCTAAAATGTCAAAAAACACGCAACAATTATTCTACAACGGTTAAGTTTGATAATTTCTCATACATATGTATATTTCAATGAGCTCGATGGGACAATGAAGTGCTGTCCTAAAGGAAAACAGCTACTCAAATGTCTGCTGCCAGCGTGAAATATTCCATGTTCGGCAAAACTCGTGATAGGTATAGTGAATCTGACAGAGCAAGGGCTCATTAGGGCAGCAAGAAGATGCACTGATTTTTAAGCACTTTTTGAGCTTTAGGGCAGCTACAGTTTGCCAAATTCATACAATTGCAAGCAGAAATATCTAATAAAGCTTAGCTTCCTACGCTGAAACTCTTCTCTTCATGATTGTTTGTAGTATTTTGGAATGAGATTGATGTAGATTTATTCATTTTACGTTATATATTTGAATTGTTTGTGAAGTATAACAACTGTAAAAATATTTTGAAAGTATTTTTTTGTATTTTTGTTTAATTTTAACTGTCACTTTGCCTACTCATAACTTCTCATAGAAATGCAATATTTTTTCTTTAATATCCCATTTTGCGCAAAACAGGACATATATCGTCACGTTTCGGGTGCACTTCAACGATTTCTCTTGTAATGTAATTAGCCATAGCGTAATCACTGAAGTGTAACATGGTCGCCCAAAGTGCAATCTGCACCCCCCTGACCCCTCATCTGACGTCTAAATTTGTTGAAAAGAAGGAGATTTTTTGTTTTTTTTTTTCGAAAATATGCCATATTTGCACCCAAATAGTGCAAACAGTAATAAAATATTCGAATTCAGTTAATAAATATGGTCTCTTGAAATCGGTTCTAAAAATTATTTTTTTCGATTTTTCAAAGTGAATCCGGAGGCTCTTAATGATAATAGCGACCAATAATATTTTACACACGTCATTTCTACCCTACCTAGCATCTTTTTGTCGCTATTAAAATAAAGAAATCAAAAAAAGTTGATTTTCGGCCCACCCTATTGTGCCGTGTGCCCGTGCTTGTGCTCGTTGAATGTGGCTTTGCACGCGAGCGTGTAAACGCACCATGAACAGGCTGTTTGTACATGCGCCCGTGTGCTCGTGCCTGTGCTTGCCTGGTGCTTTTACACGCTCGCGTTTTAAGTCAGGTTGCTTGCCAAGCTGCCTGCTGGGTTGTCTGCCAGGCTGCCTACCACGCGTGTAAGCGCACCATTAAAAGCGTTCCGTTCAGGCGCTGCGCAGAAGAGGGTCATATTTGTCCCCCGGACAAAAATGACCCCTCTGTCCGTCGGTTCTCGCGGACAGACGCGTACAAATTGACCGCGAGTGTCCGCGAGCTCAACGCAATCAGCGGCGGACAATTTGTTCGTGAATTTCTAGTGAGGAGCACATATCGTATCGAAATCATGGAAATACAGAGAATTCGAGTTGTTACATATTTGACGTCATAGAGAATATTGGGTATATCCATTAAATTCGCAGAGACTGTTTAAAGGTCATTGTCACACGAAACACGCTGACTTAATACTGTATCCTGATAGATTCTTCATGTTTTATAAAATGTCAATCAACTCTTTTAATGAGCTTCTATCAATCTATCATATCATATCCTATCAACGTATCATACATTTGCGATTGTTTTTGCATTTTGCTTATGAGCACGTCAACATTTCTATCAAGCGCGCGCAGGGGACCAGTGTCGTAGCGTAGGGGCCGATGGGAAATTTGCCGCCCCTATCTATTTTCATCTTTATTAAAAAAGTCAAATAAAGCAGCCAAATTCTGTAATCAATTAAAAATGTACTCTTTGTGTTTTTTTTTAAAGCAATTTCGATGTGTATGTCACGTTTGATACCAAAATTTTTGGTAATAATGCGCGAGCGAAGCGAGCGCGAAAATTTTTAATACATAATGAAGAATACCACCAATTTTTGTTTTTTATCTTAAAATATACTCTATTAAAAATAAAAAATATGGTGCAAAAAAATTTTTTATACGTTTGATAGTTTCCGAGATACTGAATTATTTAGGTAGGCAAGTGACGTGGGGTCACCGTACGCTGCTGTGACGTCACTCCACAACGGTCGCTCAGTGGGCGCACCGCTCCCTACCTGTATGTATGAAGTTTGCGTTGAAAATTTTAAAAATGACGAATCCACAAATTAGAAAATCGTGCTCGTGTCAAAGTGCTTAAATACAACTACCAATATACCCGAAAAGTTATTTTTTACTATTATATTTTTGAACCTTAAAGTCAAAAGAAATGGATGAGAAAATATGATCCACCCAGATCCAAAGCCAAAAGTTGTGTCTATCACCTTCTTATCTTATAACTTTTGCATAAACAGTAACGTCGTCGCTATAGCTATTTCTAGCCAATCTAAAATAAAATAAATATGAGTTAACCTATACACATAAAAAATAAAAACCGACAAGTGCGAGTCTGACTCTCGCGCAGAGGGCTTTGTCCATACCTACAAACAAACAATATTTTAAATTTTATCAACTTATTTTAAGATTTATAGAAACTTTTTCGAGATTTTCCTGTAATTTATAAGCAAACATCTATTTTCTGTATAATTTGTTTAATTTTTATGCCCAGTTTTCGGAAATAAGGAGTGAGGGGCATGGTAAAGGTGATGGTGTCAAAATCACTTATATTATCAACTGTAATATAATGGCACAATAACGACACTGAAGCGGTCATGGCTCAGCGCTGCTTACGTGGTCGCGTCGATCACGCAGGTTAACTGGCTACAGACACGGTCACAACTTGGATGGGCTTAAATATCAGTAACTATCACTAGATGGCAGTCGTCAAGCTATGTCGGAGGCGTAATAGGCAGCTTGGATGGACTGCTAGTCAAGTCCATCCAAGCTGTGACCGTGTTTGTAGTCAGTTAACCTGCGTGTTCGACGCGACCACGTAAGCAACGCTGAGCCATGACCGCTTCAGTGTCATTATTGTGTCATTATATTACAGTTGATGACATAAGTGATTTTGACACCATCACCTTTACCATGCCCCTCACTCCTTATTTCCGAAATATCAAGTTAATAAATATCATTATTACCTACATTTTTCAATACTAGTGAAATATAGGTATGTAGGTTCTTACAGGGATCGACAAATTTGTGATAGGAAAGAAAAAAATAAGTTGTAAGTACCTTTGCATTTTTTATCATTGTGTCTCGGCGGCCGCGGTAAAGAAATCGGAGTTATTCTAGAAATAGTAGCTTAACTCGTCTATTTAAGGAATCATTAGATTTTTCAATCAATTTTTAAAACTGTCATCGATTATACTTGTAACAATATTGTAACACCGATTTACATAAAAAAACCCCAGTTAGAAATGTTATTGTGGGCGAACATAGGTACTAGGGTTTGCATTATCCGTTCAAATTTACTATCCGGATAAAACGGATATTAAAATTTTAAAATATCCGGATATCCGGATAAAACGGATAATTCGGATAATTTTGAAAATACTTTAGTTTTCTTCGTTAAATGTATTTTTACATGGGGTGTTTATGTAAAATTGTGATTAAAATGAATAAACACACTGCTACCCAGCTTATACTATTTCTAACACCGCCCAAACGGAATAAAATAATGATTTATTTCTAATTATTTATTTATATCGCTATTCGTGACTTAGAGCGTACGCATAAATGAGGTTCTGTTCTAGAAAGAAGTCTTCATCAAGAGACCCGAGTTTCCTAGCATACATAATTCAATGAGTTTCTCATGTGACTAGTATTTTAAATCGATTAATTTTGACCTCGAGTTTTGAGCCCTCTGATGATGCCCGTAGCATGTCTTAGTTCAGTATCACTCAAGATCTTAATTTTGAGAAACTGCGTTATTTTAAACGTGAAGATATTGTGGAGCTTATCAAATCCACAGTTGGTAAGCTCTTGGAATTATATCACCTGATTATAATTGATGATGATGCTGAAAGATGGAAGCGGTCTTACCAAGATAACCCAACGCATTATACCTAGATCTACCAAGGTATGACTACGATTTCGTCAGTGTATAAAAGGCTGATTAAATTTGAAACAAGGAAATTGATGTTAATGCTGATTCTTCTCCAGTCCAGAAGCTTGAAGATAGGCAGCAGTTTTTCGGAGAAACATCTATGTTAGTCTCACTCCTCGCTGCAGCTTAGGTTCTCAATTCTGATCCTGGAGGCTGACTGATATGGTGGCGTTTTGGCACCATCGGAAATACTGCAAAACGGCACAGGTCTCGATCAAATCAAAAATTTTTTCATAGTCCAAATTGCCAAGCATAGTGACTGACACTCTTCAGTCTTCTATTATGTTATCTGCCACTGTGTATACAGGCTGTTAAAAAAAGTACGTTTGAAGGGGTTACTCAAAATCAAGTATTTAAATTTTTCCCTGTAGGTATATGTGATCTACGCTAATGAAACCTTTTTAGAAACCGGTTTGTTTGGGTGGTTGGAAGTCATCATACCTACGTGCGAAACGATTCGCAATGACTCTCCAAGACAGCTTATAAAAAACAGATCTTCTATCTTGTTTTTTTTTTTTACAATTTATTGTGTACAATTTAAGACATAATACACAGGCTTAACATAAAATACATACAAAGGGTGCAGCTTATTTCTAGTAGAAATTTCTTCCAGCATCATTCTTCTTGATCGGTTCACTCTTGACAGAGTGTTCGTTGTCATTATTGCGTAGCTTTAGTGACCCATCGAAAAACACGTCGCCATTCCACTCTCACCGCAGCTGTCCTGGGACATTTATTTAGGGGAATTCCCAGCGCAGTTTTCAACTAATCTGCCTATTACACCTACACCAGGTGTGTGCTCTGGTGGCATCGACTTTGCCCTAACTATACCAAATGCTCAATGGATACATCTCTTGCATGCGTATTAAAAATTGATAGAGTAACGTTTACTCATGTTTACTGGGATAACAACAAAAAAAAACAGACTCTAAAAATATGATGGTTTTATAGTTAGCCTGCAGGTTCTTATTGCACAATATTTTTATTAAAGAAGCTCACCACCACATTTTGTGCAATACCGTAAGCGTTCGTCCCTCTAGTATAACAGAATTAAACAAATTCTTGTAGTACCGGTTTTCCATCTGTTTTCAAAAGCTCAGCCATGCTGTGATCCATCATCAGCCGGTGCATTGTTGTTCTTCAGCTGTTTAAGAGCCATTTTAATCGTCGTACAATTTAACGCCCCGGAAACATGGCTTCTGTACAGTGCAGTGTCGGGTCAATCTGGCTATTTACGAGTTTACAACTTTTACAACTAGCCACATTGCTGACAGAGAGGCTTATGGTCACCCATGACTGTCCTAAGAACTTCTTAAATTATTTCAATAGCTCAGAAGAAATAAATAAAAAGAATGACGAAATTGGAAGTTTGTCTATGTTGTTTTCTGTGTCCTGAGAAAGTCACTGACACGTTTTTCTTTATATGTTTTTCCGTTGGTGTAGTTTGTACTTGCTATACACAAAACTGATTAGTGGTTTATTCATAGGTAAACAATATATGTTTAGAAACTTATAAGTTTCTCTACATAATTTAAATATCTTTTTTACTAAAAGTCTAATATTTTCTATCAAGACCTCCGAACGAGCGTTAGTAGACGTAATTCGATTAAAAATATGCTTCTGTAATCGCCTTCTAAACAAGTTTGATATTATCCGGATATTCGGATAATTTACGATAAATAATCCGGATAGTAAAATTGACGGATATCCGGATAAAACGGATATCCGGATATCCGGATTGCAAACCCTAATAGGGACCATCCGATAGCAATGTATGAAGAACACAGTACGGTGAGAGCGGCGAGTTGTTGTATGACGTCACGCGCGCTTGGCGCGCCCGAGCGAAGTATTTGAAAAAGGCGGAAACTAAAATTATCGTAACTTCAAAACTACTCGCTTGATTTTAATAAAACAAAAACAGGTGTATTTCTAGACATTTAGGCTACAAGGTTATAAAGTTTCAAGTGATTTAACGGACCCATTAACATTCTTCATTATATCTAAGAATATTTATGTTAAACCAACAAAAACCCTTTTACTTGGAGCGCTCAGCGCCGCTTTAGGTAGGTACCACAACTACCAGGGTGCTTGGCGCCCCATGAACTCGACGCCCTGTGTCTGTGCATGGGTGGTACGACACAAAGGCCGGCCCTGTGTAAAATAGTAACTGCGCCGTTGCTGTACGGGTTTCATTCTTCATACGATAACATTTGTTTTCATAACGTTTTATAATAGCTAGGTCATATAACTTTGAATATTTTTTATCATATATTTCGCCGTCCCCCCTGTTCGTGCCACCCGCGTGCTATGCACGCCTTGCACGCCCGCTTGTGGCCGGCAGTTTAGAGAAGCATCTCTCAACTAAGTTTGGGTCCGTTGCAGCTACAGAAGCCCAAAGACGTACACACTCAAGTTTGAACTGTTCTCTGTTAATATCTTAAGGAGCGTGATCTAAGTCCAGTTCATCGACGCCTAATAACACTGTTGCTAAAAAAAAATACGGCGGTCGCCACCCTCCATGTGCCGCCCCTGTCCATGTGCCGCCCGGGGCCATGGCCCCCAGCCCCCGCCACGCTACGCCACTGCAGAGGACTAAATTCACAGTTCTGTGAAATTCACCACCGTCTGCGTTGCGTTGACATGTACAAACTACTACATTTCATTCAATCGCGGACAGCCGCGGTCAGTCCTGTCCGCTTGTGTCGCCGGTACCTGGCGGTCTTTTTTGTCCGCCAGTCACGTTGACCCTCGTTTGCGTTACTGCATAGTACGTTCTATACTCGCGGCGCGGCCGCGCCTTCGTTGTCCGTCCGTTTGAAGTGCGAAAGGGACAAACTCTTGCCAGGCAAATATTTTGGTTCTGGAAAGTGGAACGGGACTTGACATGACATTCAGCGTTGCCGGCGCGGACTTTTTGTTCCGATTTCGGAACTTTTGAGGCTTCAGCGGAACTTTTGCGGAACTTAATGATCATCGGAACTTTTCGGAACTTTTCGTGTTAAATAAAGCTCGTGGTGAAGGAAGCGAAACTTTTACATTTACTTGACCGGTGTTTGGCTTGTTTAAAAACGAGGCGACGGACGCTACTTTGAAATTTTTCTTCGGGCTCGCTTCGCTCGCCCTTTTTTAGATCTCATTGTCCCAGCCCCTGTGTATCGGGACTTTTTTCCCCACACGCGAGACTCCCTCGCCGTCACCCTCAGCCCCCAGCCAACGGCTCTCAGCGGCAGGGAAATTCTGCCTGCCAAGGAAGCATCTCCTCAACCGTTATGAGCGTCGGAGGGAATGCTCCGTTGGATGGCAGCGTACTTGCGCATCCATGAGGAGCGACTGAGATCGGTGAGATCCATGAGAGCGGTGAGAGAGCCGACCTGTGCGGCCGGAGAACGTCGCGGTGATCGAGCTGGGGCGGCCCAGTCGCATTGCTCCCTGCCACTCCTCCACACACGATGAAAACGCGACGAGGAGGGAGACGAGACGTGATCGCGGCCAAGCTCTTTTGCTTGAAGCTACTTCATGAGGCCCACCCCCCTCCCTGCTATGAGTCCTCAGCTGCCGAGGAAACTATGTGAGGGTGTTCCGCCGCTCGTTGAGCGCCGGTAACCACCCCGCTACGCCCCGAAGAGGCCCTACCTGCTTCTCGCCCCCGGCTGCGGGACCGCTACAGCACCCGTGCCTGCGACCCGCGCCTGCGCCAGCGGAAACCACCATAGCTAACCACACGACTCCTGGCTTCGTCACCACCACCGCCACGCCGCCTCTCCGGACCAATTATGCGGCGCCGGCCCCTGCCGGCGCTGCCACCGTGCCGGGCCTCAGCCGCCGCGACACTCGTCGCTGTGCCCGCAGCCGCCGCCCCCACCCCAGAAGTACCGCATTGTGCAGCGGTACCTCGGCAGCCTCGAAGAGACCAGCGGCATTAACTGGTTCTTCTATACGCTGCCGGTTGAGAGGCCCGTCAAGGTGCAAGGCCTTACGTGGCCTTCCCTCCACATCGGACCATGTCCAACAGATATAAATTTGAAATATCTCTGAGCCGGTAATAGTGGGGTCTAGTATCTACCTAGTTGCGAATAACGTTATGACGACGGCGACGCACGCACGCTGTGGCGAAAAAGTTTTACTGTGGCATATGAACGGAACTTTCCAATTCAAAACGGAACTTTTCACGAGTGGTTTTGGACTTTTTTCATTTTCTGTGCCGGCAACACTGATGACATTTCTCATTTCTGATTAAATTCTCTTTTGATTTGGTTTTTTTCATCACTCGACAAAGTCAACAAATAATAAATACATAATTATATTTTTTATCGTTTCCATAAGTACATTTTCCTAAAATGTTTAATATGTGTATATTGTGCTAAAAACAATTTATACAGTTGAATGAATTATATCTTTTGCAATGGGTAATTCAAGCATCAAACAGCACTATGATACCGCATCCAAAACTGGTGTTTTACAGCTATCTGAGTCGAAGCTAAAAGAAATTCCACCAGAGGTATACAATTTGTGTGAGGTTTTGAGAAACCTTGATTTATCCAAGAATAAACTGACATGTTTACCGGAAGAAGTGAATAAATTTAAGCATCTAAAACAACTCAATCTTGATACCAATAAATTAGAGTCATTACCAGATTCAATTGCCAATTTAAAGAAGTTGGAAATGGTAAATGTTTCTAATAGTTTACTATCTTCTTTGCCGCAATCATTCACAAGATTATGTAATTTGAAACAAGTATATTTGAATAATAATATGTTTAAAGAATTTCCTTTACAATTGTTGGGGCTGAACTGTTTGGAAGTAGTGGACTTGTCCAATAATAAGATTACGAAGATTCCATGTGGCATGGCTAACTTTTATGCAGTTGAGTTGAATTTAAGCCAAAATGAAATTGCTGTGATAGGAGATGATTTACATCAAGCCCCCAGATTGAAAATATTAAGATTAGAAGAGAATTGTTTGGTTTTGGACCAAATCAGACCAGAACTGCTATGTGATTCAAAAGTACACACATTTAACCTGGAGGGGAACCTGTTTGAAACAAAACAGCTGGCCTCCGTTGAAGGTTACAATGAATACACTGAGAGGTATACTGCTATGAAAAAGAAAATGTTCTAATTATCACCCTCGGGCAAAGCAAAACAACAGATTGTATTTTAAGTCAACTATTCATGAGAATCTGTGCACTTGAAATTATAAAATTTATTTATAAACGTCTTTTGCAAGTATAAATTATTTAAGACATGTACATTGTAAGTTTTAAGATTGTATTATTCTAATTATAATGTAAATCAAAATAAAATGAAACAAATACTTTAATATTATTAAACACCAATTTATGTGTGAATTATCACAATATACTTGTATGTATTTAAATTTACTTAAATATTTAATGCTTTGAGTATTTTTTTAAAATCACCAAATTAATAATTCCTGGATTTTATAGCTAAGTGTAGTGCACAGCACAATTTTTCGTCCATGTAAACACAGGTATACAAGGTTGTTCTTTTTTGCCTGACATCCATCGATTGCTCATGTATTGGTGAGGTCAAAAAAAAGCGGCCAAGTGCGAGTCGGACTCGCCCATGAAGGGTTCCGTAGCAGCAAGTAACATAATATAAAAGTTCTTGTAGTTCGTTGTAACTTGAATGAAAGGTAAATTGCTGTTTACGATTTATGACGTATTAAAAAAAACTACTTACTAGATATCGTTCAAACCAATTTTCGGTGGAAGTTTGCATGGTAATGTACCGACATCATATATTTTTTTTAGTTTTATCGTTCTCTTATTTTAGAAGTTACGGGGGGGGGACACACATTTTACAACTTTGGAAGTGTCTCTCGCGCAAACTATTCAGTTTAGAAGAAAATGATATTAGAAACCTCAATATCATTTTTGAAGACCTATCCATAGATACCCCACACGTATGGGTTTGATGAAAAAAATTTTTTTGAGTTTCAGTTCTAAGTATGGGGAGCCCCCAAAATTTATTGTTTTTTTCTATTTTTGTGTGATAATCTTAATGCGGTTCACAGAATACATCTACTTACAAAGTTTCAACAGTATAGTTCTTATAGTTTCGGAAAAAAAGTGGCTGTGACATACGGACAGACAGACAGACAGACAGACAGACAGACATGACGAATCCATAAGGGTTCCGGTTTTTGCCATTTGGCTACGGAACCCTAAAAAGCAACAACATTATGTTCTGTCAATTTTCAATTCACCAATACATGGGTGTTTGCCTTTGGGGATGTCAGCTTAAAGGGAATAACCTTGTATAGTGTGAGGCCCTATTTTTTATTAGATGATGCTTTTTATGATGACAGAATGAATTATTTGTATATTACGCAATATCTTTGATTATGCGTGAAGTTAATGCGTGAAGTCGTATCACTCCCTCCTAGGAAAGAAAATTCTAACATTATCCTATCAGCCTCCCTATAAACTTTTTTGAAACTGTAGTGGGACTAGAATGACGGAAAACTCTTTGAGACCACACTCGTATAGGGAGTTGCGTTTGCGAGCGTATATCAGGCGATTAGTGAACGTTCTCGAAGCGAGTGCGCGTTTCGTTTATCCACCTCGTCACGGGAATGAACACGTGTTTCCGAGTATCCACCCTAGGATGGGTATTTTGGCCAAGTTGTAGGCCGCGTACTAGACACGCACGCTGATCGTTATTGCGATAAGACCTTTACGTAATTTTGGAAGATAAACTTATCCAGGTTTTTATTACTATTAACCCTAAAAGATTGAGGCGGATTTACCAAGCTTCCCCAGCGAAGACGTTGGTAGCTAGCCAGGAGGGCTCAGAAAATACCCTACCACCAGCCAAACAAAGTCCTACAAAGTTGGACCCCGCCGGGAATCGAACCCGCGATCTTCTAATGTACAGCGAGTGGTCTAGCCACTATAGATTACGGAGGCGGTATGTAGTCTATATCTTTTTATTAATACCCATAACACAATGATTTCAATATACGAGTATATAAGTCGATGCCTTAACATCATGAATTCATGAGTTATGGTCTGGCCATTCGCTTACTGTGGTATGGAGCCCCTAAACCCCACACCCCAGAGCCAATGTCGCAATTTAGTTAGCAGTCCTATATACTTCATGTATAAATGGATACATATAGCATACATTTATGTTTCTTTCTATCGTATGTTCCCACTCCCCATCGCTCTATGGCAGTAAATATTTACTTAGCAAGTACTTGAAAAAGATAAGTTAAACTAAAGAAATATCAAACAAACCCATCCGATTTAGAACCGGAACCGAATATTATTGTTTTGTAAACACAAACAGAACATTAGTTAAAGCATTTAGTTAATTACCGTCCTTGTCCTACGATGCCCCATCCCATACTATCGGAAAAAATAACAAACACTGTCGTAGTAGGTTTGAGGTTGGTTTGAGGCTACAGTGCGTGCTATGGTGTCGTCATCATCATGATTATGTTTATGAGCGTAGGTGTATGTAGTTTATTTGAGTTGGCCTCAGCCAGCTCTCAGGACTCAGTCTTCTCAGTCTCAGTCAGTCAGTCAGTCAGCTGTCAGTCAGTCAGTTGGACACACAAACGCGTACCGGCTGGTCGCGTGTTCGGTACGCGGTAAGTTTGTGCGTATTGCGTTCCCAATCTTATCCGCGCGCGGTCTAGCGTCATCGTGGTTCTTACTACTCAAAGTCATTTGGAATACAAATGGTTATTGTATACAATTTACCTCTTATATCATTCCAGTAAGCACTCCTAATATTTGCAGTAAGTATCAACATCATCTTGCACGCATTTGTGATATATTAGTCTATGTTTGTCATAGTTACTACCTTAGAGGGCAAACAAATATTTTTTGTGAGTTAGGAAGGCATAAGTTGTATTAATAATAAGCAAAAACTAAATCGGGTACGTTTATTCACAAAAGCTATAAATAAATATGGTATACCTATGTACCTACATTTATACCTATACATATTTCAATAATAAACCAATTAGTTCGTTACTGATATTAAAATACTATGTTTTTAAAACACATTATTATTTTTAACAAATTACTGAGATAATTTTGGTTTGGCTGATACGATATAGGTAACTAACTGATCCAAAATAACCGGCGAATTAGAAATTTTACAAAGATTGTTTGGGATGATGGCTCTGAGCTGTGGTGCAATGGTAGGTGCTAAGTAGGTACACATTACCATGCAAAAAATGAGGTCATCTTATAGATACATTTAGGTACTATTGGCTGTTCCTACCGTTCGATGTAGTGTAGTACTGCTAATGCAAAGTTAGCTTAATCTCTTTTCTTGGAGTGATAGACGATCCTTTTGATAGGCAGCCCTCTATGTGCACCCGAACCCTGTATTTAAGATGTTAGTAGGTACTTTTTGTCCCACTGCCCAAGCAATGTTCTAAAATCTAAGTAATTAAGTACCTATGTATGTGATTTCATTGTTATCCTCAGCAGCCAAAACGGTTAGGTATTCTTTCTATTCATTATTTTACTCCTAGAGATTTGAAAGTTCACCTTCTACTTCACAACAATGCCACTTTTCGACTTGTTTTGTAAATAGGTACAAAATGGAATACCTAAGCGCAAACAAAAACATTTGAAAATGTTGCTGAAAAATATGGACAACCAAGTATTAAGCATATTTATGTATTGTATAGTACCTATACGTACATTGCACGATTTACCTACTTATCGTCTATATCAAAAGGTCATTCATTATGTACGTTTATTTCCATTTCCTACCAAGAGCCGAGATTACAGTTAGTCGGTTTTCTAATGGGAAACATTATGATATTTTGGAGTAAAGCAATGCCACTTGGTACGAATGTTATACACGTCCACCTGAGCCCAAATCGCCCGGTAGCCAGTGATAACTCCGCGACAGGTGGGGGGAGGGGGGTCAAAGTACAGAGCTCCCGGCGCTCAGAAAAAAAATTCTGGCGGATTAGTTTGGACCTTTGAGTCAAGTTTGGTGTCGTTATCAGGTAACTAGATGATGCCCAATTCATTCCCTATACCAGTTTTTTAGGGTTCCGTAGCAAAATATGACGGAATACTTAAAATAATAAACTTTTAGTAGTAACAAAATCCAAACAAACCCTCATATTTTCATATTTTTTGTATTAAACTTGGTTTATAAAAAATACTGTCCGAAAGCCCATTTAATGTAGATTCTAAAAACATTAACAATATATATATAGGAGACGTTTCACGGGACTATGGAATTTGGACCTGATCTGTGTACTAAACATCATAAATAAGTCCTTAGAAACAGAGTCTTTTCTAATTGTACATTTCCTTCGATTTACCTTCGTTACAAAGTTCATCTAGTTTCTCAGATTTAACAATCGCAACACATAAATCACCCAACATGGCGAAGCGAGCGCAATTTTGAGCATTTTACGTTCAGAAACTAGATTTTGTACATACCATTGAAATTAATAATTTAGTTGTCCGACAAGTAACTCGAAAACCAGCTGTTATGCCTGTAAAAGAGGCAAGGCATATCCGCAGATTTTAAAAATCGTACACCAATGTCAGAAGTTAGAACAGAAGGGTGTTCAGTCAGTCAGAGTCAGAGAAAGCATCTGAGGAATATGTGGACGAAGCCGTAATTTCTGAACGTGACCTACTATTGCAAGCTTCAGTGTTACCATTTATATTGTAAAAAGTGCTGACAAAACATTATGCTTGAACCACGCAACCCCGCTTCTAATATTTTTTTCATTATTTGTCCTAGAAAGCCTATATTTTTCTATATTTTTCGTACTACGTACATGTCCAGGCACAAAATGAAACGTGTCCTTTGACTATTTTTAATGTAAAATAAATTATTGAAAGTACAGCAACGTTCGTCAGCGAAGCGTAGGGGACGGCAAAAAGACCCGAAAAAAAAAACAGCCAATAGTCTGACTCGGGCATCGAGCGTTTCGTACTTACTTATCCCATCGTATCTTTACTGGTCTGGTAGGGCCCGGTTAACGCGAGCATAAGGGTTAGTTAACACTCACAAACTTTCGCCTTTATAATATTAGTGTGATTCTTAATCATCTTCAATTTATAAACGAAGTCAGGTAACATTGTTAAAAATAAAGACAAATAACAAAGAACGAACGAACCAAAATATGCGATCTTATTATTTTTGCAGCATTGCATAATGTTACATCGTCATTGTTGATAGTTTGAGCCTCTTTAAATGACCGTATTGCACAATCTACATCTTCTTTGAACGTAAGTAATGCCGGCTTTCCTTTCATGACGGTACATGTTAAGTAAAGACATTCTTCTGAAGCCTTTCTCTTAGCCTGGCTGTTCACTTCATATTCAACCCCGAGACTACCCATAGCCGTACTCTGCATTTTTGCTAATTCAACGATGGTATTTGGTCACTTGTTGCCTTCACTTCATTAATGTAACTAATAATTTGAGCAAGACTATTTGCTTTTGCTCCCTGCTTCTTTAACAATTTTTTTTCCTTCAGACAATTGATATGATACTTAGCTCCTATAAGATCACGGGCTTCGGAAACCATACCTGTGTTTGTGTTTTGTGATTTATCTAAAGCATTTGATTGTGTGGAACATCAAACTTTACTTCTTAAACTAAAACATTACGGTGTGGAGGATAGGGCTCTCAGTCTTCTCAAGTCTTACCTTAACAATAGGTTACAAACAGTCCAAGTAAATGGCACAAATTCTCTTGGCTCTACAGTAAAAATAGGCGTTCCCCAGGGATTTATTTTAGGCCCCTTTCTCTTCCTGATGAATGATTTACCATTTATGCACCATGAATGATTTACCATTTATGGTGCAAGTCTCTCAAATATTGTGTTGTTTGCAGATGACACATCTCTTATTTTTAAGGTAGACAGGAAAGACAGCAAAATTGACGAAGTAAACAACACACTTTCAGAGATACATAAATGGTTTACTGTTAATAAATTGCTATTAAATGCCACAAAAATAAAAGTGATAAAATTCAGATTACCAAATGTCAAGCAAACTCACGATAGTGTAATATTAGATAGTAATATTTTAGGGTTCGTAAATAGCACTGTTTTTCTTGGTATTACTTTAGATGCTTCTACTTCTGATGGGAACCACATATAGAAACCTTAGCAGGAAAGCTTAGTTCAGCTGCCTACGCTGTCAAGAAAATAAGGCAACTAACAGATGTAGATACTGCACGACTAGTGTAGTCGTTTTAGCTAATTTCATAGTATAATGTCTTACGGCATCTTAATTTGGGGACATGCGGCTGACATAGAAACTATTTTCATACTGCAAAAAAGAGCCATTCGCGCTATCTATCAGATGCGATCTCGAGAGTCATTGAGGAATAAGTTTAAAGAAATAAATATTTTAACTGTTGCCAGTCAATTCATATATGAAAACATCATGTATATTCGTAAGAATTTAGATTTATTTTCAAAAAACAGTGACAGGCATAATTTTAATCTTAGAAATAGAAATACGTAGTCGGTCCCATAATGAATTGGCCTGATATAGTTCTACGCGACATGTCGATACATGTTATGTTGCATTGAATAGTACGGTTCTCAGACACTTTATAAACGAACACGCATGGACTTGACGAGCGTAGTTCAGTTTAGCAGTTTGTTTGAACAACAAGTGTCGCGTATTTTTTCAAAATGTCGAAAACCGAGTATCGAAGCGTCATAAAGTTTCTATTTAAAGAAGGCTTATCCCCCGCCCAAATTAAAGAACGATTAGATGGTGTGTATAAGGAAAGAGTTTCGCCTCGGGCGAGAAACCGTCGAAGATATCAGCCATGACGGTCGACCGGTAGAAGTGCTCACTCCCGATACTATTGCTCAAATCGAAGAAGAGGTTTTGAGTGACCGCCATTTGAAGATTAGAGAAATTGCAGCTAGACTTGGGCTCTCTAAAAGTACCGTCCATCATGCAATCGATGAACATCTTCATATGAAAAAAGTCAGTGCAAGATGGCTCCCGAAACTTCTGTCAGCTGTGCAGAGACGGGAGCGAGTTCGCTGTGCTGCCGAGTTTTTAGATCTTTGTGGAGAAAACCCAAAGAACGTGATCGAGAGACTAGTGACTGGTGATGATCCTATGGTGTTATATTATGATCCAGAAAGCAAGCGCGAGTCAATGGAATGGCGTTATAAGGGTGAAAAGCCACCTAGAAAGGCAAAGGTGCAACAATCTACCAAAAAAATCATGTGCACAATCTTTTGGGATTTTCAAGGTATTTTGATGGTTGATTTTAAAGAGCGCAATACAGTCGTAAACGGCGAATATTATGCTTCATTAATATATTAACTGCGAGATATTATAAAGGAGAAGCGCAGAGGCAAACTGAGTAAAGGCGTCCTGTTGCTTCACGACAACGCCCCCGTGCACACCGCCGGTGTTTCGAAGGATGCAGTGCGTCAATGCGGGTTCGCGGAGCTGGACCATCCACCTTATAGTCCAGACATGGCTCCGTCCGACTATTACTTATTCCCAAATTTAAAGCAGGACTTAAGGGGAAGAAAATTTTCAAGCGATGAAGAGTTGCAGGCGGCCGTCTTCAGTCATTTTGAAGACAAAGATTGCGATTATTTTTATAAAGGATTAGAAATGTTATTTCACCGATGTCAGAAGTGTGTCAGTATTGATGGAGACTATATTGAAAAATAAAAATGATTGCATTTAATTTTCTTTTTTATTTCATAGTTAGGCCAATTCATTATGGGACCGACTACGTAATATAGAAGTTGCTTATTCGAGACTGAGTAAGGCAAAGAAGTCGTTCATGGGGCAGTGAATGAAATTCTACAATAAAATACCTGAAAATGTAATTAGTTTATCCGAAAATAAGTTTAAGACTTATGTAAAGAAATGCCTGTGTTCAAGAGGATATTATAAAACCCAAGACTATGTTAATGACAATGATGTATGGACATGTATAGATTGTCCAGCTTATAGCTTTAGTAATGACATCAACTGTAATGTAATAGACATTAAGTATTTATTTCAAAAAATGTGTTGGGGCGAGTTTCTTTTGGGCTCGACGTTTCTTCTCGCTCCGCTAACACTTCCCGAAACGTTGAGTGAACAAGTTCCGAGTGGTAGGAACTTTGTACAGTCCCGTGCACCTAAAAGTAGACAGAGTGGCAGTACCACCTAGTACTACTTGCACTGCTTAGCTGTATACTTTTAGTTGCACGAGACTGTACTAGGTAGAAAAAAAGACGATTTAAAAGTGTGCGTACAGCATCTACTTAAATAAAAAAAAAATTTGAATTTGAATTTGAATGGCGAAGGTCATTCACCGCGCCGAGAGATACCCGCGCGCCGCCCGCAAAAATCAAGTAGGTACGTGCAATAATTATTTTATTTTACATTGAAAATAGTTAAATGTATATTTAATGTTAATGTTTTTATAATCTGCACTAAATCGGCTTTCGGACAGTATTTTTAATTATATTATTATTATCGTATGGCCTTTCTTAGTTCCTGCTTTAAAATAATTACAAATTAATGTCCAGGTTTTGCATCCAAAATTTTGCATCCTGGGTAAGTTTATTAAGCTCCTTCCAGCCATCCTCAAAGCGCCGGTTTGGACATTCCTGTACGATATGCCACGTCGTCTGCTCGGCAGCCCCACAGTCGCAACTTGGCGAGTCTTTTATGCCCCATTTATGCAGCTGGTAATTACATATCGGGCCTGACCGGTTCTTATACGGTTTAGTGTGGTCCAGGTCTTGCGCGTCTCGTTGTAGCCAGGCATACGAGCTGTAGGGTCCTGCACTAGGTTTGTTTCGGAGCAGTCAGTAGCATACCACAATTTTTTCCATTCAGAGGACACGTCGTATGGAGTCGTTATTTGAGGGTCAGTCCAAATGGGTTTGCGAGATGGGAGCCGGTATGGTGGAATTTCATCGAGAGTTTTAGAGATGGGCATTTGGTACGGGACTGGGTTGCCCATTGCCTTAGTCCATTCCGCAGCAGCGGCAAGACTCCTCCTGAGTTTTGGGGGAGCGATGTGTGATAGCACAGGGAGCCACGGTGTAGGAGTTGGTTTTAGCACACCTGAAATAGTACGCATGGCTCGGTTTAGTTGTACATCAACTTTGCTCGTGTGGGCGCTGCGGTACCAAACGGGGGCGCAGTACTCCGCCGCGGAATAGACTAAGGCGAGAGTAGACGTGTGAAGGACATCCGCGCGGGCTCCCCATGACGTACCAGCCAGTCTCCGGATAAGATTGACTCTCGACTTTACCTTCTGACCTAAGCTGTCCAGATGTTCCCTAAACGTCAGTGACCTGTCCAAGCTAACTCCTAGGTACTTTGGAGAGAAGTTATGGCGAACCATCTTTTCACAAAAGGTTACCTCGAGCTCCTTTTGCGCTTGGCAGTTTGTTAGATGGAAGGCACAAACTTCCGTCTTTGATGGATTGGGACATAGACACCACTGTTGATAGTAATCATTTAGGGAGCACAAGTCCTCTGAAAGCACTTCTTGTCCCTCGTTAAAACATCTACTTTGGTAGGCAATAGCCAGATCGTCGGCGTACATAAACTTCTCAGAGCGCAATGCGGAGATGTCGTAGGTATTGATGTTAAATAGAAGAGGGGCTAGTACAGATCCCTGGGGTAAGCCATTTTTCAACAATTTAAAGCTGCTCTCCCTTGAATTCAACACCACCTTTATACTACGCGGACCCAGCATGTTTTTGAGTAGGTTAAGCATCTTCTTACATGGGATCATTGCGCTCACTTTGTGCAGTAACCCCTTTACCCAGACTGTGTCGTATGCAGCTTTGAGGTCTACGAAAGCTGCAAACGTTTTAAGCCCTTTTTGAAAACCTGCTTCAATATAGCTTGTTAGAGCCAGAACTTGATCAGCGCAGCTCCTGTCTGCTCTAAAACCAGCTTGTTCAGCAGGTATCAGTGGGTTGACAGCAGGGTAAAGACGGTTATACAGCATGCGCTCCAGAAGCTTGTATGTGCAGCTAAGTAACGAGATGGGTCTGTAGCTTGCAGGATCGTCAGCTGGCTTTCCCGGTTTCAGAATTGCTAGGACTTTTGATATTTTAAAGATTCTTGGGAGTTGGCTCGTATCTAGGATTTCGTTAAAGAAAGCAACTAGCCATCTCTGTCCTCCTTTGTTCAGGTTAGTTAGAAAATCTGGGTATATCAGGTCAAATCCCGCAGCTTTGCCACATTTTATGGATTTTAGCGCTTTTTGCAGTTCTTGGACAGAGAAAGGACAACCAAAACGGTCGCTGTTTTGTAGGAGCTTTAAATTAGAGTTATAATGGGCTCTTATTGATTTTGCAAAAACATTGTCATGCTTTGCGCTCTTTGTCAGTTCTTGTAGGCGTTTTGCAATATCATTCGGATTGACAGAGGTCTCATTACCTTCAGGGGCACCTGCTCCACCCATTGTCCTGAGAAGCGTCCGGCTTTTTCTGCTGGAATGTACAAAACTCATCCCTTCCACACTTTCTACCCATTTTTGACGGCGCGAGTTGTCCAGCGCATCAATTAGATCGTTAGCTGACTCTTGATCTCTTGTATCCAGAAATGCTTGGTACGCCTCATCAGCTTCCGCAGTCCAGCCTGGGACATACTCCTTCCGGAAACCGCGAGGGATGTATTTCTTAGCTGAGCTTATTAAGATTTTAGTGAATCGCTCATAGTTTTCGACTGTAGGCTTTACCCAGCGTAGTGTTGAATCTACTTGCTTGCCATAGCCATCCCAATTAGCTTTGACAAAATTCCATCGTGGTTTAGGTACTGATCTTACAAGCGGAACTTCGAGGCCGATCTTTATGAGTGCCGGGCGATGTTGACTGCGTGGAAAGTTCTCTAGAACTTTGCGGGTAGTTGGGAGGACCTTTCGATGCTCATCCTCCGATATAAAACATAAATCTGGGTTCGTATCACGCTGCCACCGAGCAGATCGGAAAGAGCCCTTTTCTTTTGGGTCAAAGATTAGGTGGATATTATCCCTGTTCGCCCAGTCAGTCAATAAATCCCCATTCACGTCATTAGAGCTATAACCCCAGGAATTGTGGTGGCTGTTGAAATCGCCAATGTAAACAGTTGGGTGTGGCAGGGTGTCGATGGGTGGGTTTTCGAAATGGTTACCTGGTGGCTTGTATATTGACACAAAATTTATATTGGATAACTGGACAGATATGGTTTCCAAATTGTTTATGGTGCTCACCTTCAAGACTTTGATGTCTGCAAGTGTACACTTAGCATAAACAGCAGAGCCATATATAGATGACAGAGTATGAGCCAAGAGTCGATATCCAGGGATATGACCCCGTGTGATCGTTAATCAATTTATCGATATGATGCTCTTGGACAGAAATTATGTCTACGTCATTCTCGCAGGCCAGCCGAGAAAGATATTCGCATTTAGCCTGCGAGGATCCCTCTATATTTAATTAAAGTATCTGGACAGAAGGTCCAATATTTCTAGTCAAAGGGCCCTTAGGAGGGCCGCTTTTATTTCTTCGCATTCTAAAAACACAAGTAGCAGGAAAAACGCTGGGAGACTCTTAAGGAGCAAGTCCAGCGGGCCAATGGCGTCAGAAAGCTTTAGCCGGAGAGGATCCGTTGCCCGGGTAGGACCACTAGGAGGTACTTTCTGACAAAACTCCACCCCGTATTTTTAATAAACCAAGTTTAATACAAAAAATATGAAATATGAGGGTTTGTTTGGATTTCGTTACTACTAAAAATTCATTATTTTAAGTATTGCGTCATATTTTGCTACGGGACCCTAAAAAACTGGTATAGGAAATAAATTGGGCATCATCCAGTTACCTGATAACGACACCAAACTTGACTCAAAGGTCCAAACTAATCCGTCAGAATTTTTTTTCTGAGCACCGGGAGCTCTGTACTTTGACCCCCCCTCCCCCCACCTGTCACGGAGTTATTACTGGCTACCGGGCGATTTGGGCTCAGGTGGACGTGTATAATACCCGTACCAAATGGCATTGCTTTACTCAAAATTGTATACCTCTCCATACAAGCATTCCCATTAGAAAACGGGCTAAGTAACATGCAGATCTCGTGATTATTATGATTATTAAATTAAAAAAAAAAACATTTCAATTGATATCTCACGGTCATAAGTAAGTGTTATTTAAAAGATTAAAAGACGATTTATAAATATTAATTATATCTTATCTATCTCTGTCAGTGTTGACACATTTATGCTGTAGTTAGAAATAAATTTAAAATAAAAATTAAAACTTTTTATTTATTCTATGTACACATTCATGTGGCACGTTAAGCCGTTGGTGCCGGCTGCAATCGCTAGCAGTCGTTAAGCCATGTCAGAGGCCTTGAGAGTCGTGGGGTTCGATCCCCACACAGGACAAACTTTTCTATGATGAGCAGAATTGTTTGCTCTGAGTCTGGGTGTATTATATCTATATATGTATGTATTTAAAAGTATATGTGTATGTATATCAGTCTCTGGTTCCCAAGATACAGGGAATCCTAGTATGGGGCCAGATGACCGTGTGTGATTTGTTCCAGATATTTTGAGATATACACTTGGGCTACTCTGACCACTTCGCGCTTGGCGAAGTGGCAGGAGCTACTCCATCAGAAGCACAGTCGGCTGGAGGTCAGTGCGACGAGGAGAGAAAGCGTCGGACAATCCGGGCATTGTCGAGGAGGACTGCCTTTTGCATATCTGCTATTATTGGTCTGCCTCGAAGTCCCAGTCGTCTAAGGTTACGATCCAGGTCAGCAGGGATCAAACCATTAACGGACAGGACTACAGGAATGATTTCAGTGGATTGCACTTGCCACACATCTGTACCTCGTGCGCCAGGCTAAGGCACCGCAACCTCTTGTCAGCATCAGCTTGCATGAGGTTTTCGTCGTGTGGAATAGTGATATCCACCAAAAACACCCTTGACTGCGCCCGATCCATCAACACGATATCAGGTCTATTATGATCAATAGACCTATCCGTGATGATGTCGACTAGACGCGCCCCGGCGGCGGCCCCCGGGTAGCGACCCTATGCGATTCTCATAATCGTAACTTTCCATCATCATTGTACAAAAGACCGTTATAGACCCCTATATTTTAGTACCCGGGGTCAACTAGGAGCTCAGCACGGTCACAAAATAGACACAGAAGGCCCGCTCAATACAAACCACTAAAATCGTAAGCATATACATGCTTATAGAAATATACGATCGTTCGACGCAAGGTCACGCGGAAAAGTATCACAACAGTATCGTGACCTTGCCTACAACGACCGTATACGTCTATAAGCATGTATATATGCTTAGGATTTTAGTGAGCGTATTGAGCGGACCTTCTATATCTGTGTATTTTGTGGCACGGTCCACACCGAGCCCAAGGGGTACTGACTAATTACACTGACGAAGAGGCTGTGCTGTGACTACCGCCTCTTCCTCACTGTCGATGGGGTCGTCACATCCCTACGCTTATTATTATTGTTTTTATTATAGGCGGCTTGAAAACTTCTGACACTCGGGTTGGTCACTAGCCCCACAACCTGCACCAATCCGGATCTGGCCCCCGTTTGTGGAGTATGGCCTAAACCTTCCCGAGTTATGGGAAGAGACCCGTGCCATACTATTATCTAATCTGTGCCCGTGCCCCTGTAGTGGGGATGGAATGGGTTGTTAACAACATTGTACATACTACAGGGCCCAAAAACATTTGCCATTTTATTAAAAGAGATTTGTCCTTCATTAAGAAACACACAACACCCCATAAAAAAATCTGAAAAATGGCTCACGTAATTCGTACGACAGTATTTGTGGCTGTATTAACCCTAGCCCTAGAACCACTGGGGCCATAGCTTCAAAAGGCTCCGATGGGCGGCGGGGCGGCAGCGGCGCAAGCCGAGTAAGATTAAAAATCAAGTCACAGTATTTATCGGATTTAAAAGAAATATCTAATAAATTCTATGAGAATTTCAGCCTCGCTTCGCTCGCCCCTATCTAATCTCTAGCATACAGTGTGCAGAAAACGAGCACAATTTCGAGCTCACTCTACTGGTGGTGTAGAGGGCTGCCTCATGTGGAAACAGTAAAATTATTTAACTTCATCAACCGACTTCAAAAAAAGGAGGAGGTTCTCAATTCGTCTGAATCTTTTTTTTTTATTATTATTTTTTTTTTATGTATGTTCACCGATTACTCGAAGACGCCTGAACCGATTTCGAAAATTCTTTTTTTGTTTGAAAGGGTATACTTCACAGGTGGTCCCATATAAATTTTATCGAAATCGATTCAGCGGTTTTTGAGAAAATCAACAAAACATAGCAAAATTGGAGTTGTTGCGATTGAAGTCGGTTGTTTTTAACTTATTCAGCGTGGTCAATTATTTTAGAGCTTAAATTGTACAGTTATTCTTTTCGTGGCTAGAGTCAGGCGGACGGTTGTTAATCGGAAAGCAGATTGGGAGGAAAACCTTAAGGCCAGGGCGCCCAATTTTAAAATACGCCACTGGTCCAAGGTAAGATTTATCTAACAAGGGTAATACTCTTACGGATATGTTCTGCAACGCTTTCTTATATTGGCCTTGGCCCTGATCCAGGACGTAGGTCAACGTCTATCGGTTAGGTTTATAAGTGCAATTAAATACACAGTACATGTCTGAGAAACCGACCTTTTTATGATAGTAAGTTACAATGTGACAGTAAGGGGTGTTACTGTACGCGAATAAACGTATTTGGTAGTCAGGTCGGAAGAGGCGTTTTTTTATATCTGATATTTTCATATTTTCAGTAAAACAGAACTCTTTGTTTCAGAATTTAGCTCTTACGTAGATGTGGAGAGCGCAAACATGTCGGCGTTTAACGTAGTGCTGGGGTGCGTGATGGCACTCTTTATCATCCTCTTCACAATTAGCTCTATTGCCAGATATTATATTAAGGTAAATTTGCGTATACTTAAATATCATCATCATCATCATCTCCGCCACAGATTACATAATAGTTACGCTGATGACCCCATAGATTACCGTTCAACAGGCTTCTGAGCTACACGTGGCCTGCGGCTTCATGTAGGATTCACTACTGTGATAATTAGGTCTGATAACATTATAGGGTAGTTGACTGTTAGTCATTTGAGTAACTTTTTATTTATATCAAAAACGACAATTTGTTCTAAAATGTTTGAAATTGTAAACGATGATGTCATTTTGAAATCTAGTAGTTAGCATACTTATTACAATTATTTGAATTAAAAATTGTACACGTAATGAAATTCAAAGCGAGAAAGTTTTTCTTCAATTTCAATAAAAGAGGTATTTGGTGAGGTGAACAATATTTCATAATTTACTTTGATGCAGTCAACTACCCTATTGTAGTATAATAGATACATACAGGGTGTCCCAAAAAGTATGGTCAAACGGAAGTCCAGAGATAGAACAACTCTAGGGCTACCCAAATCACCCCCATGTATGCTCAGCGATTTTTGGTAGTTTCCGAGTTATGATTTTTTTTAGGATTTTTAAAATTTTTTGGCCGGATCGGATTTCATATATTAAAGAATTTATTAAAAATCCGGTATTTTTTTAATTTCACATAATCATTATGAATTGTACTTTCAGGCATAAAATAATAAGCTTCGTAACATTAGTGTAAGTAACAAAAGTTATGATAGAAAGTCAAGAATTTTAGATTGAGCGACTCAGATTTTACTTTCAGCATAAAATAAAAATACAAAAAGGTGTTTCCAATGCTCTTCGGTAATTTTAAAAACTGTGGAATTCTAAGCTTTCAGAATAATACTCAAAAGACACTACTTACTTGATGGGCTTTTTTTCCTGAAATAAGCCGTCAAAGTTGTTAAGGTAGAAATTTCCTAAGGAAATTATTTAATTTTTGTCGTCTCTAGTTATCAAAAATAATTACAAATTTAATGAGTTTTATATAAAAAATACTTTAATTTAATAAAGAACGTTTTGTGCAGAATCGTAGCGGAAATTATCACACATTTAGTTTTAAAAACCGCATTTTTCGTTTAACTTGACTCATCAGTTATTATTAGATTGTCTCTGATTTTTCGATGTGTCTCTGATTTTGGGATTCCCATACGGTGTTCTATGGTTCTCACGCTAGTTGATGGTGTTGTAAATTGTAAACGATGATGGGTCTCTCGCCACTTCTTCAATCACTGATTCGACTATATCTGGGTCTTGAATTTCTAAAGGACGCCCAGACCCTGTATTAGGTTGGCAACCTTCAATGTAAGCATTGCTTATAGTGATTAATTGAATCAACTTACCCCATACATACAAAAAGAAATTGCTTAGAGATAATAATTATGTACATATGATGATTACGCAAAATGTAAACTCTACTTTTATTACCTACATTCAATAAAATTCAGTGATGTATTTTTGCATGCATAAGGTATTGAAATTATTGACTCGGGTGGTACAATGGTACAATGTACAGTCGAAGTACGCATTATAAAGTCTCATTATCCACTAAATTATTTGAATCCTCGTCTCGGTACAATGTACAGTCGAAGTACGCATAATAAAGTCTCTATCATCCGCGACATTCGTTTGAAATCGTCTGTTATTTGTATGGTGGTATACCTACCTCATCAAATAAAATCGATCAAATTAAATTTTATAAGTGACTTTCATAGTTGGGTTGTAGTGGCCGCGGTTTCCTCTGAAGTCCCTTTTTTTTTCGAGATGTCAAGTGAATGTTTTGACTATACAAAAGACATCAACGAGCGATGCAACAGAACTTCAGAAGTTTTTTCTAAGTAATACCGAAAGTGTTGAAAGCCAGAGTGTCTAAACTTCGGAAACCTTAAACGAAACATGCGGCTACAATCTTTCCATCATAAAAGTTTCACTCCAATCTATCCAGCGGTTTTCGAGAAAATCGCGGGCACACGTGACCGATGAAAACAAGGACTTTTTAGCCGAAGTCCAAAGTACCTAGTAATTTTTGAGTGTAAATAGGTATTGTATGTCCGTTTCAATGCTGTCGTCTTCAGCTAAAGCTTGTAGATTCGTCGTGCTTGATTCCTAGGCTAAAACATTTTATGGGTTTAAATATTTTTGATAATTAGTTTGATATTTTGAAGCAGCTAAAACAAGTCAGCTTAGTAAAGAATAACTACTCCTTTTTTGCAGTTCACATTATTTATCGTGCTGTCATTGATATTTGCGACGGCCCCCATTCCATTGATGCTGATCAAGCCCTTCGACCCGAAGAATGCATTGTAAGTATTTTTTTTAAAATAAATTAATCATTTATACAGTAAAGGTTAATAATAAAAGCTCCTAAGCATTGGGAAAAACGTCCAATCCGAATCCCCCCCTGATGCTAAAGTGCCCAGAACGTTGCCACCGGCACCGGTGTGTTGCTGTATCGTCAGCAAGCGTTGCATCAGATACGATCCGGAGCGGGGATTTCCAATATTGCTCAATCAAGCGCAGCCCTAGCTCCTGATTAAACTTCTTGGTCTCTGAGCAGTGAGCACCGTACGCTGCTCACCACCGCGAAGGGGAGGAAAATAATGTACCCTAGATATGTTTTTGGTTGGTAGTCCGCTCGGCACTAGGTACTGGAGCCGAACCACGTGGTCGTCCTGCGTCACATTCACATGCCACACAAAAAAATACAACTTAGCGGTCAACGTCTTTAGTTCGTTTTATAAAAAAGATGACCCGGTGTCTTTACTAGCTTTTCGCCCGCGGCTTCGCTCGCGTTGACATCGTTTATGGTGCATTTGCTATTTCATCCCCTTCAAGTTTTATTTTTGCAACAAAAAGTAACCTATGCCTATGTCCTTTTCCATGGTCCCATCTATCTCCATATCAAAATTTATCAAAATTGGTTCAGCGGTTTAGGCGTAAAAAAGGTAACAAACAGAGTTACTTTCGCATTTGGATTTTATTATTACCTACTTCTGTACCTCTAAATAACAAAACAATAGAAAAAATATAGGTATACATATATCTATCTATCTATTGTTCTTAGTTTAATGCCTTGCAAATAAAACCTAAGTTAGAAGGTAGGAAATATTTTTTTTATTGTAGATTGTTTCTCTTAGCTCAAAGTGTACTTAGTCTTTACAAACTACTTGAGTAGCATTAGTAGCACAATAACAACATTAGATATACACGAACTTATACATATATGTAGGTACTTACATAAATATATACTTATTGCTATTTAGTTTCTTGTGATTAGTGACCTTTGTAATGTTACGGAATAAACAGCATTCTATTTTTGCGTGCTTATTTATATTGATAATTGCTATATGAGTTAAAAAGTACTTACTTATTAAATGTGAAATGATACTGTTTACTGTACTTTGTATTTTTTTATAATGTATTTTTTATGGCAAAATGAAACGAATGTTTAACTCGATCTTAATAGAATACCGGCCGGCTTGTTGAGGCTGTCAGCGCGAATGCTGGGCCTGAGGTGGAAAGTACGTGGTTTAGAGAACGTGGACAACTCCAGAGGAGCTGTCGTATTGATGAACCATCAGAGTGGAATCGACCTATACGGTAAGTTTAGTTCGCTAGCGATAGGTGACATTGTTCTGCCTTGAGAGATAATTTAAGGTCATTCCTTATCGTTCTTAAATGGCTAGTATTTTGTATCATGCACATGCACGTGTTAGCTAGTTATACATAGATATCCGGGCTACGGGGTTCTTTGAGTTAAAAATTGTATGAGGGATTTACATAAAGTTTAATAACTCTATAATGTAGGTAACCAATGCGACGGAAAATTGTATCCTAACTGAATAGTCCCCATGAGTCTAAAGTCTCGTTAAGAATATTGTATCAATATAGATTTTATGTTTCGGGCATTAAAGTTCTATCCAGACTGCCCGACGCGGAAACGGCTTTAAGCCAATATATTTCATTTTTTTATTCCTTTTAACTATGGGTATTGTATTGGAAATATTTACATAAAACAAGTTTTAAATATTTAAAATAAATAAAAAATAAAAAACAACTTACAAGACAAAATTACAAACACCATTTTACGAATGTCAGTTCTAAATTCAATAGTCATAATAATGAAAGTCACATTATTATTAAATATCACAAATTAATTTCAAGAAATCAGCAAAAATAGAAAAATATTTTAACGCGATGATAATAAATCCACCGTGATTAACACCGCTTTTTGGACGCTAAACACATCTGGAAGATTAATTATTACACGGATCAGGATGTAAGATTTCTCCTACGACCTCTACCGGTTTTGCGTCGATAAGTTTGGTAATCGTAAAGCTTTTTCTTGCCGTTAAGAAGTAGCCTTTACAAGTGATATAAGTACTACGAGTATACTTATGGTCAGATGCTTGCAAATATAGACTTGCTACATTCAGAGCGACGAAATGAAACTGTGCTTGCAAAGTTTCTAAATAATATATCTCGTTTGTATTTGCAGCGCTAGCGGTGCTATGGCCACTGATGGCGCGATGCACTGTGGTGTCGAAGAGGTCCCTACAGTACCTGGTTCCGTTCGGGACTGCTGCTTGGCTATGGGGAACTGTGTTCATAGACCGACGAGCACAGTCCGCTCGAGATGCCCTCAACAAACAAAGTGAAGCAGTTAAAGAGCATAAGGTAGGTCTATTTGCAACAAGATACTGTAAATATTCTCAATAGGAAGACTTTCACAGCTAAAAATAGGCTATAGATTTCCATTTAGCAGGATTCTCAGTAGGTATGTGCATGTATCCAACGGCTTCCAGCAAGCCGCGCCAGCCCTAGTAGCGTCACGAAATATTTCGCCCCTGATCTCTTTTTTATGTACATATAGCTACAACTTGAGTCTCTCGTTGATGTCTTTTCTTTGACGCTTATTTTGCAGTCTTCGTTCAGGTCCTATATCGGCAGTTTGACTTATTAAGGTGACGTTTTGTGAGCGTTACCTCATGTTAGGCAGGCCGAGGATTGTGGGTTCGATTTCCACCGCGATTAATTACTCAATGCCTATACTATACTTTGTTTTAGGCTTATCAAATACTTAAAAGTTTGATACAGTTACAATTGATTGACTCGGTGACGTAGAGTGACCGTCAAGGGTCGTGGGTTCGACCCTGAAAATAATAACAAGTTAAAGTTATTGATTGGTATAGGAAGTCCGACGAATTTTCTTGAATGAATTACTTAGAAGCCTTAGTTAAATATAACCAATACCTTAATCAACACCCTATATGTATTGTTCATATGTTATGTCTGTGGTTCCTGTAGCACATAAAACATCCCTATTTGGGGCCAACTCGTGTGTAATTCATTTGTCTCGATATTACCATATATTACTGAATATATAAAAAATGTGCCAGAAATATACAGGGTGTTAAAAAAGTGCGTTTGAGATTTTAAGGAAGGAGTTACTCAGAATCAAGTATAGAATACAGGAAAAATATTGAAAAATCCGACCTACAATATTTTTTTTTTAGTTTTCCCATACTTAAAAAATAAAAAAATAAACAGTGGATCAAGAATTTGTACGGGAAACTGAAAAAAAATACTGATCGGATTTTTTAAATATTTTTCCTGTATTATACGAGTACCTATACTTGGTTCTGAGTAAAGCGTTAAAATTTCAAACGCACTTTTTGAACACCCTGTATATAAATTACGAGTACGTCAATAAGAGTACCGTATGTGAAAGATCTCCAGACCTTGTAGGTATAGTTTGTCAGTTCAGAGCCCCTGGCGGTGTTAACAATTCGCTCATTGTATTGCCCAGCTGTGTATGCTTGGTTGAACTGTGAACTCGGCCTATCTACGCGTTTAATAAATTGCGATCTGTGCGAAGTGCCCATCAGTTCCGTGATAACAGGCTTAATAGTTTTATTCTCAAATTCGGAAACTGTCTTGGAAAATATATAAAAAAAAAACATAGAGTCAGTGGCTTTTAAACTAATAATTAATAAAAATGATATTTTTACAACAAGCCCTTTCATTTGATATGTCACACGGTACAGTTTGCAAAACAAGCTTAATCGTTTTAGTATCAAATTCGTAACCTGCCTTGGAAAATATAACAAAATAAAAACAGAGTCAGTGGCTTTTAAACTATTAATTTTAAAATATTAAAAATATTATATTTTTATAAGCCCTTTCATTTGACATGTCACACGGTACAGTTTGCTAAACTTTTTTTTAAAATTTTTGATTTGCCCCTTCACTCAAAATTCATTTATTCAAGCTACACGCACGTATTTGGGTCACATAAATATACAATGTGTACTAGTGTAAATTGGCTATGACAGACTGACAGAGAGACAGACATGAGTGATCCTATAAGGGTTCCTTTTATTCCTTTTAAGGTACGAAACTCTAAAAATAATTTGGAATGTCTACATAAAGATCTTTCACGCCAGTTTACATGGCTCTTATCTTTTCTAGTTAGTATTTAGGGTTGGCACGTTTCACAATTGTGAGGAAATTTCAATTTTGTTGTATTAGCTATTGTTTTATTAACAGTAAAACTTAAATTAGATATCACAATTTAGAGCTTAAGTAGACAGCATATAAGATAAAACCCAGTAATTGCTTGCTTAGCTACAAGTGGTACAACCATGTTCCTCTCCAAAACGAATTACTTACTCATCAAAATAGCAATCGGAGGTAACGTTGTTTTGTTCAATAAAAATTCGTAACAATAAATAAATATAGCTGATAGGTTATTATAAAAACATTATCCGGTCAGAAGATTATCGTCATATACCTATATTTTATTTGAATAACAACCGAATGGTAACAAAACACGTGTTTACAAAGTGGATCAATTTTTAAAGAGCAAGTACTAGTGATCGATTATAGGTAAGGACCATTTGGTCTTCTAGCGAATTAATCAGAGAAGTTTTTTTTCTATGCCAGTCTATGGCGCTAAAGTCGGCTATTCGAGAAGTAGGAAGGCGTCAAACCTGCGCTCGGGACTGCTGTTTAAGGCGCGAAGTACACTCAATCTGAGCATGACAATATAATATCGACCGTAACGCCCAACTCATTTTAAGTTCAGATCAGTGTGGGTACCATCGCGGCGGTTACGTCAAGGCCGAACGCAAAATTCTCGAGATTTCGATGTTTTTAATACTTTTCTTGGCTTTCAAATAAGTTAAAAAAATCCGTTCAAGATAAATTGAAGGTATTAAAATGGCCGATTTTTGTGTGTTGGTTTCAACATAAACAAATATTGTGTTTCCGAGAGAATTTGCAATTAATGCAAAATACAGGGTCTACAGGATATTTTTTTTCATCAAAGTTTTTGTGATTTTTATGATTCTGTTTAAGACAATTTGTTTTTCATTGTTTGAAGAATGTTATATATTTTTTCCATGGTGATAGCTTTAACCATTATTTCAAGAATTTGAATTGAATATTGCGATTTGGCTATATTTTTATATAAAACCAACAGCTTATGAGATTATTACAAAACAGAGCTTATTCTATAAAATATGTTAAAGAAAGCAGCTAATTACAGGTTTAATACTAGTTAAGGGACACAGCAAGATTAGCAAGTTATAATTAACATTGTAATTAATGACTTTCGAGGATAGTTTAAATTGGTTTAGAAGCGAATTTTATAAAAGTTCTCGCATGCTTTATTCCACGTTTTAAGTGTAACCATCGATTATGACAGAATTAAATAATTTATGTAGGACTTAGTAGGTACATGTGGTCCACCCGCTGTCAGAAGCTCAGTGGAAATTCCTTAATCTCTAAATATAGGGGCCTTGTTGAACAACTGTGTGAGAGCCAGTCGAATCTCGTACAGGCTGACAGTCTGCTGTGTATGTTGCTTATCGGGATAATGTTTTTATGATCTTGGATTATATATAATAGACAACTTGTGGTGATGAGGTGTAGATAAGATATGGCTTTCCATTGGGTGGTCTAAAAATTAAAGTTCCGAATATTGATTCTCCATAAGGCTTTTTTATTGTACGATATACATAAATGACAAGTACATAAAATTTTATTACAATAGAATATCATTTAGAGGTCGCCCATAATGGAGAGTGTTATAGAAAAATGTATGAAACTAAACACAAACAGTATGCAATGATGTTAAAGTAAAAGATGCTTTAAATTATTCAGGAAACTGTTTGTTTATGATTTACTACTAGGCGATTTATGTATTGGATGTTTTTTTTTGTTATTGGTTATTGATTGTTTGCATTTTTTTTAAAGACTGATACCACGTTCAGCAGTATCATTAACCACTCGCTCTTATTCACTTTAAGGCTTTAGCTAATGGAGATGAATTCCACTCCGATGGCGACAGTGCGGTGATAAAACTGTACTGTAAGAAGCATCATGTCGAACAGTTCCTCAGAACACGCTATGCCGTGCCGGTGTAAAAGCGGTACAACACAGAGAGAGCTGAAGAAGTCTCTCCCAGCTGAGGGGTTCTAGACCAAAGACTTCTATTATAAACTGAAAGTCTTTGTTCTAGACCGCTTTGAGTCGTCGACAATTCTGATCAAGGGGATTCAGTTGATACCTAGGTGCATTTGCCCAGAGATAAGAGCAGTATTCCATATGTGGCCCCTCCTGAGAAAAGCTCTATATAGCTTCAAGCATTGTCTGGTGTATGTCGACGCTTGAAAGGAAAAATTGACTAAGCGACATTCGTCCCTCGCACGACTAAGTCTCCTATCTCAGATTTTTGATTATTTGAGTTTGGACTTATTCTTATTGAAATACGGTTGTTTTTAAGAACTTGAAAATGAGATAGGAGTGATAGTCGTGTGAGGGACGAATGGCGCTTAGTCAACTTTTCCTTTCAAGCGTCGATATAGTCAAAAGTGCAGAGCAGAGCACGCAGAGTGTGTGTCACTTTGTAATCAGTAGAATAGTATAAGTGGTGAAACTGAACTACTCGACGAACCACGAGGAAGTTTTGTTGCAGAAAAAAAAATGCTTTCCAAGAATCTAACTAATATGAACAGATATAATTAACCTAAACTTAGGGGAAAATAGTGATTTTTGAACAAATCTAACTTTTTGGGCGACCTGTAAACTTTGACCTATTGAGTTAAAATTTGGTAAAGATAAATACATGACCATAGACAAAAAAGAGCTATGTGGAGAAAAGATTCGACAACATTAATTTTTTTTCATACATTTGTGGATCACCCTACTTTCAATAGAACTCGAACTAGACAAAATTATTTTGCCAAGCAATTGGTCACGTTCAGTCACGTTCACTCTATATAGCGCTTGCGAATCGGTTGTAATGTAAAGTTTAATCAGTATTTTTGTTAAATAATTAAAAAAAAAAAAAAAAGTATATGTGTTGATAGTGTTGGCTGTGGCTGATAGCTATTTTTCTAGATAGTTATATTTTATGAAGATATTATGCAAACATTATCCGGTCAGGGGATTATCGATATATATGTATTTCAATAACAGCAAAAGGTTTGATTACCCTTTTGCCGTTTACAAAGTGAGATAACTAATTAACTATCCACCAATTAATAAATAGGTACATACCATTTTATTACACAAGATAATGGCAAGAGTACCTTGATAAAGGTAAGAGAAACGTAAATATAAGCGGTTAGTACCGCCCCATATACCTATGTTTCCATAGAGCGTCTTTTCTTTACCTATATCGACGCAAAAAGTTGGTTGTCTTTTTGGGCCTTTAAAGTTGGTTGTCTTTGGTTGTATTATTATTATTATTTTGTTATGTAGTATTACACTGTAGTATAATATGTAATATATATGTATAATATGTATGTATTTATATAAATGTATTGTATGTATTGTTAAGTATATATTTTTAGAATGGTCTATGTATATAAGTAGTTTCTTAAGTTCAGTATTTACTTATTTAATCTTGTTTTTTCATTATTGTTATTGCGCACTACCTTATATTATATTCTTACGCGATTTTCTTCACCTAAAGGTTGTCTGGAAGAGATCGCTCTTTAGCGATAAGACCGCCTACCTGTATAACTTTTTTAAATGTTTATTTTTTTTATTTTCCTGTTTTGTTGTGCAATAAAGTGTTTTCATTCAATCATTCATTCAAAAAGCATAAATACCTATAAACTTTACAACTTTACAACCGAAAATCTTTTATGATTTCAGAAAAAAATAAATTTGAACACTGTCAGAATACCTCTACAAATTCTATTAGTTGTAGAGCTGCGAGACCGGGACCATTCGACGCAGATTTTTTTGCCATTTGCCAGAAAAAAATGTTTTGCCATACGTAGTCTACAGCTTTTATGCTTTTCTGCGTCGATGTGTAAATTTTATACAAATCGAACCGAATATTGGCTAATTTGGTATAGGCAGATGTTTTTTTGATATGGAGCGATTTTCATTTTGGTGTCAGTATACGGGAAGCAATCACGCTCAATAGTTTTTTTTTATTCGCTACCATTCGTAAATTACAGCAAGTAAAAAAAATAATGGTGTAGGTAACTAACTACCATATTGAAGGACAGAGATGACAATAAGTAATAACGATAGGAGTATTTTGTTTAACTTCGTAGTTTTTGTAATCGGCCTTAAATTTATTTGCCAGATTTTATCTTACATTACTAGACATAGAGTTTTAATTAGTGTTTACTTATTTACTACGCAGCGTGGTGGTTCCGCAATATTCGTTGAAAATTCCATAAAAACTAAAGAACGGAAGGATGTCGTCAGTCTTTCGATTGAAAAAAAAACTATTGAACTATCTTGCGTGGAGCTGGAGAACCACATAATTATTTGCGTGTATAAACCCCCATATGACGATAACTTTGTTCGTTTCGAATCGGCAATGGAGGATGCATTAGATTTGGTTAGTAAAAGTAGTAAATCGGTAATCGTTTGTGGAGACTTTAATGTAGATTTGTTGGAAAAGAAGTCCCTAACAACTAGAATTACTTGTCTTTTTAAGTCGTTTGATTAAGATTATATTTTTTTGGAACCAACAAGAAAAACTTGCATAGATAACATATTTTGTAATTTACAGTGTAGAAAAAAAAATGGCTAGCTTCACTGTGAGATTTATTAAAGAACTAATAAAAGTTCAAACAAGACCTGTCACTGTTAACCGAATAGAAAATTTCAAAGAACACTAATTGAAAAGCTGCCATACCAAATTTTGATGAACACGTAGACGCGAATAGTTTTTACAGTGATTTTTTCACAGTACCTACTTGACAGAGAATTTCAAGATATATTTAAAACAAAATCCAGAAACATTAATTATCAATTCAAGTTTTGTGAGTGGGCAAAAAAAACTATATTTTTGACAATAACTTTAAAGAGTATGTAAAAAAGTATTCGAAAATCTTTAAACAGGTATGCCGTGCAGCAAAATCGAATTACTTAGCCAGAAAAATAAAATCATCAGATGATAAAATTAAAACAGTTTGGAATATTATAAACAAAGAAACCGGCAAGGTCAAACCCCGCGATAACGAATATGTTTTGCAAACAGATGAGGGTAAAATACAACAAATGCCGATGTAGCTGAAGAATTCGAAACTTTTTCCACAAATATTCCACTTAAGACCACTGAGGCCTTGAATTCGTCACCTGTGCATGCTAAATAATTATTAGAAGATAATGTCAGTATTTGCAATGAAAAATTCTCCTTCAGAGAAATTGAACCAGACACTATTGTCAAAACTTTTAAATCTCTTAAAATGAAAAGAACTGAAGACCTTTGGGGGCTATCAGTAAGTTTAATTAGTAATGTAATTATGACTTTAGCGCCCTATTTAGCTTGTCTTTTTAATATCAGTATTGATAGTGGCGTATTTCCGGACCTAATGAAATGTAGTAAAGTGATACCCCTATATTAGTCTGGTAACAAAACTGATCCGGGAAATTAAAGACCAGTTTCTGTACTACCAGTTCTCAGTAAAATTTTTGAAAAAAATATGCTTAACCAATTACTACAACATTTTAATGAAAATAATCTTCTACATAAACAACAGTTTGGTTTCACAAAAGGTCGATCTTCATCTACAACCGATGCAGGAGTATCTTTTATTCGTAAAATCTATGATGCTTTTGAAGAATCACAGAATGCAATAGGAGTGTTCTGTGATTTATCTAAAGCATTTGATTGCGTTGAACATCATACATTACTTATAAAGTTAAAGCATTACGGTGTCGAGGACGGGTCCCTCAGTCTTTTTAATTCGTACTTAAGCAACAGAACGCAAAAAGTCCAAGTAAATGACACAAATTCATCCGGCTCTAAGGTTAAAATGGGTGTGCCCCAGGGATCTATATTAGGCCCTTTTCTTTTTCTTACATATATAAATGACTTGCCATATATGGTGCAAAATTTGTCAAACATTGTGTTGTTTGTTGATGATACTTGTCTTATTTTTAAGATTGACAGGAAAAATAGCAAAATTGACGAAGTAAACAACACCCTTTCAGAGATTCTAAAGTGGTTCACTGTTAACAATCTACTCTTAAATGCAAAAAAAAAAAACAAAATGCATAAAATTCTAATTACCAAATGTAAAGAAAATTGAAAACAGTGTAATTGTAGATAATAATGTATTGGACTTTGTAAATAAGACCGTTTTTTTAGGTATAACTTTAGATGCTACACTGCAATGCGGCCCACACATAGAAACCTTAGCGGCTTAGTTCAGCTGCATATGCTTTTAAGAAAATAAGACAGTTGACAGATGTAGGTACTGCGAGACTAGTGTATTTTAGTTATTTTCACAGTATAATGTCTTACGGAATCTTACTCTGGGGACATGCGGCTGATATTGAAACGATTTTCATTTTGCAAAAAAGGGCAATTCGCGCAATCTACCAGATGCGATCCCGCGAGTCGTTGAGGAATATGTTTAAAGAAATTAATATTTTTACTGTTGCTAGTCAATTCATATACGAAAATATCATGTATGTACGTAAAAATTTGCACTTGTTTCATAAAAACAGTGACAGACACAATTTTAATCTAAGAAATATTAATAACATAGATGTTGCCTATTCGAGACTGAGTAAAGTTAAGAAGTCATTTATGGGGCAGTGTGTAAAATTCTATAACAAAATACCCGAAAATGTGACTAGTTTGCCAGAAAACAAATTCAAATTGCATGTGAAAAATTGTTTATGCTCTAAAGGGTATTACAAAATACTAGATTATGTAAATGACAATGATATATGGACATGTATAAATCCTCCAGCTCACAATTTTATTGTTGACATGAATTGTAATAGAATTTAAGATTTTATTTAAAAAATGTGTTGAAGCGAGTTTCTTTTGGGCTCAAAGTTTCTTCTCGCTTCGCAAACACTTCCCGAAACGTTGAGTGTACAAGTCCCGCGTGGTAGGGACTTTGTACTAGGTAGAAAAAAAATATTGACGATTTAAAAGCATGTGTACAGCATGTACTTAAATAAAAAACATTTTGAGTTGGAATTTAATGCTTCTTTTCATGGTTTTTTAAGGAATTTGACACTAACAAACCTTCAGTAAAGTCGTAAAACAAGAGTTGTTCAGCTTCCTGGTTTCAAAAGTGCCGGTTTACAAATACTTATACCACAGATTAGATAATAGCTTATACTATGAGTAACTACCACTAATATTTTTTTGTGGTATTTTTGGTCGTACCTGTAGGAACTGTGTTAACTTAACTGCTCTTCGGCGAGAAGGGAGGTACCTCCGCCAGACAAGGTGGTATGCCTGGGGACCGGCCGTGGTCCAACCGTTGATAGTTGGAAGTCGTATATATTGGTATCCGAAGAAACTTTCAATAGCGCGTTCTAGGTTTAGTTCGTGGCGGTGCGATAGATGTCGCCACATACCCTTGTGAAGCTATATACTGGGTGTCAAACAGAACAGAACTTACGGTTTCAGTCGTAGTTGTTCGTGTGAATGCAGCCTAGCTGTAGGGTAGTACAAATCCGGACTTGACCTTTAGCACTCTTTAGGGTTAACGCGTGGATATGACCTGACTTTCCTAAGATATGGGAAGCAGAGTGGGGAATCTGTGGGTTATTTATTACTACCAACTCTAACGTCAAAAGAATACCTATGTACTTATATCCATTTTCTAAAGCACTTTGTCACTTGAGGGGGGCGTGATTGAAATTGTAGAAAAATTTTGTTGCTTGGATTTTTATCACAAATACAAAATTTTATTTGTAAAAATTTCGTAATCACTATGTTTTCTATAGTTATAGTTCACATTTCAAACATTTTGTACCAAATGTCATTACCTATTAACCGTTTTAAAAAAAGTGACTAGAATGACTAGTAGTCAACTAGCGGATTACTATAATAAAAATAAAAACGAAAGTATTATCAAATTTCAGCGAAAATTACTACTGTTTCCCGAAGGTACGAGACACCTAGGCGAAAGGCTACTGCCTTTCCGCAAGGGGGCTTTCCACGTCGCTATGGATGCACAGGCGCCGATCCAGCCCGTAGTCATCTCCAAGTACCACTTCCTGGATCCCAAGAGGCGAAGATTTGGCTCAGGTGGGTGGGATCTTCCTCGTTCGATTCAATGCCTGCACTTTGTAACATTTGGTGTAACTATTATTATTATTAAAATAGGAATGAGAGGTGATAAATTATGCATTATAGAAGTTTGTATAACAATTTTCTATGTATACGGCTTTAAAGCGTAGTTTCCTGTTTTATGTTATGCAATAAAGTGATTTCATTCATTCATTATCTTAATACCTAATTAGGATTAGGTAATCAAAATGAAGTATTTTGAACTTTAGTCGATCGACATAAATTATAATCGTGACGTTAATGATAAATGATAATGCATATGAAGTTTCTATTATTTTTGCCTTATCTTGATTGTGAGTGTGATACTGGCACGGGTGGCTTTTACAGTAATAATACTTAAATATAATATGTGAGGAACAGTCGCCATGGCTTGTGGTAAGCTGTCATATAAGAAATAGTATCTACTTGACTGGCACATGGGTTATAAACCAGCATTTATCCATTTAAGATATGGGAATATACACTACTCGTATCTATATTCTACGACAACATCCTAAAGTACTCCAATAAAGACAAGACATCTGAGGTAGGATAAACGTTAAGTAATCCACGATGCAGAAATGGTTTAGATTAGGCAAGACTGACAAGGTTTTACGTCAGAATCGTGGAGAGAATATGATAGGATAATTAGAAAAACAACTTACAAGTTCCATGTGTATAGTGTTTTTACTGATACTATCGTATTAAAACTTTCTTGAAGAAAATACCTAGTCAATATACGATACAATTTTTGGTTTGTAGGTACTCATCAGCTACTTAAATTGGCGTGTGTGAGAAGTCCAAAAATTTTTTTGTTGCTAATTAGTCGGTACCTATTTCTTGGGGAAAGTAGTTGCTTCATAATAAAACTCCCGTTTTAACATTGTCAGTACTTTTGTGTAACCTTTACACATGTGTTTTATACTTATATAGAAACTTAATTAAAATTCGTCTATTCCAGGTGACATAATAATGACGATACTGCCACTGATTGAGACAAGTTGTTTGACCAAGGATGACATTCCGGCGCTGATGGAGAAGACACAGCGGATCATGCAAGAGGAGTTCACTCGGACCTCTGCGGAGACACTGCGCAGGCGCGAATACAAGGCTGATTAGGTAGGTAGCTCAACGTCCAATGATTAATGTAGATTTTACACTTTAGTGTGGTTGACTACAAAAGTGAATCAATTGTACAAAGGGTCTAAATGCAATTAGTACAATCATTTACCTCTTTCCGTGAGTTAATGCATAATGTGTCAGCTATACATATTGTTATGTTACAAAGTAGGTTAAAAATCCATAGTGAACATAAATTGTATCAAAGAAAAACGAAATGTGTCTAGGAACTTGGCAAGATTTCGCTTAATTGTGTGCTCTAAGTTTGATTTTTTACTTTTACTGAATATGTTAGGCTAATAATGCGGTTATAGCTTTATTACTATTTAATAACAACATATTATTATTTTTGGAAAAAAGGAAAGAAATGAAAGTGTTTTTGAACTGACATAGGTACCTTATATTTCTCTGACCGAAATTAATTGCAGTAAGGTAGTTTTGCCTACATGTAAGAAAAATGCAATCCCTTTGGTTTTATAGATTATATGTATACATATGTAACTGTACCATAACATAGTTGAGGAATTAATGTTGGGTTCTTTACAAGCACACTCCTCGTTGACTAGACTAGTATTTTTTTTATGGGAACCTGGCTTGTAAGTATGGAGACTTTACATAGCTGTTAGATATAGTCCTAAAATAAGTTATAATTTATGTGTTTTGTTAATGGTATATTTAAATAATCGTTTTTTCTGAGTTCGTATCATACAGTTTAATGTAAATTTATCTTTTTCAATGATTGGGCGAACACTTTTATTTTTATGAGATATTCATAGTAGGTACACGTTTTTCGTTAAGTCAAGGGTCGTAGCCAGTTTTTTACCTCCGTTTTCTGATTTAAAACAGTGGTTCTGATTTAAGACCAGTGTGATATGTAATAAGTATTGAAATAGTTAAATTGCCCGGGCATTTACATAATGTCTATCACGTATTGGGCAGAGTAATAAAAGACGTGTTTTATATTATAACTATTATTTTAACTTTCGACATGAAATGAAATTTAAAACTCAAATAACATAAATTATTCGTTTTAAAGATGCTTCTGACCTGTGATTATAAACCTTAAAATGAACTAAACATTAAACAGTTTGAATAATCAGACTCATAATTTGCACTTATTAGGAAGGAGTTCTATATTTAGAACCCACTTAGTTCTTAGAAGTTAAAACTTAATAAAATCAAATTAAAAAATATATAAGACAAATATGTACTAGATTATTATCAAATTGCCCGACGATCACATAGCAATATTCATAATAATGACCGCAGATAGTGTGATAAATAGAGAAGTTTAGATAATAATTAATCGCTTGGACCGATGTGGCTTGACATTATTCATAATGCCCTCATTAATCACTCGGTCCATAACACATATACTGACATTGTTTCCGAAATGAAAAGCTGTGATAATGATATGTTAAAATATAAACATTGGTGGAATGGTCGAGACTCGTTGTTACTAATTTCATAAGATTAACTTATACGTTTGTATTTATTAAACAATAAATTTTCATTTGTACATAATGTGTTTTTACTATAATTCGTTGTCAATAAAACAATAAAATCATAGCAATAGTAACTTAGGTATTTGAGTATTATATTAAAAAAACACAAAGATACCTTTAATACTTGTTATCTTTTATTTAGAGACTTATATTTATGAAACATGAAAAAATAATTCCATCTTCATTTGTTTTCGTCGGCAATAAAGATTTAGTTACAATTAGAGTATACACATATTTCTATAAAACAAATTACAAAGAATATGTAGTTTTATCTATTACGTTGTCCTTACAATTCTACAATACTAAAGGGATAAGATAGGATTGTTTGCTATTTACAGCCTTGAAATAGCATGTAACTATGAAACGAAACATGCGAAAAATTTTACAATTATGTAAATATGCTAATACACTAAGCAACCCGAATAATAAAAACAAAATTATGTCTAAGCTTAACCTGGATTTTTTCGGATTATGGAACTTTTTTATTGATCGGCGTTTTTTTGTTTGTGAGTTACATTTGACTGGTACTGTAAGATTCCCTTGTTTTGTTTCTTTAGTTACAGTGTAGGCAGAACACTAAGCGACATTTTTTTATTTACATGCTATAACAGAATGTATGAAGGAGGAACCCACCTCAAATCTTTTAACATTAAAATAACAACCCGTAGAGTACCCCTGCTGGGTACGGTACGAGGACCATTAAAATAAATAAAAAATATGACTAAATATGACTTTTTATAGGCGTATTTTACAGAGTACTACGAACTAAAATATAATACCGACATATATACGAATATAGACTACGTTATATATTACAACTTAAAAAGCCGTCAAATAGACAACCAGCAAGTGAAAAATATAAAACGTAAAAAAATCGTCAAAAATTAAAATAGTGAAAGTCGGCAATCACTGTTTAGACCAAGGGGTAATGATATGAATAAATAAATAATAAATTAGTCGACAACTCCCGTTTAAGAGATGACAGTGCGTGATACTGATTGCAAAACATTTTTTTTTTTCGTAAAATCATAAACAGGATTATTTTTGGCATCAGTACAGTGCCATGTTACTATTACTCTGAAAGGGCGTTGTATTTGAATTTTACAATGCAAGTAAATGATTATTCAACGAAATTATTGGACTATACTGGTAAAAATACTGGCCAGCTTTGCATAGATTGAACATTTTTATTTTTGCGATTTTACCAAACTTGCAGGAAAAAGTTTTTTGGTATGGAATGATCAGTAGATGTTCCATTTTACGGGTCCTAGACCTATTTCGTACACCCTGAATAATATCTACACATACGTATGTATTATAGTACTATCTAGTTTAAACATGAAACAGTTAGAGAACTGTTAATCTGAGAGCATAATACACGACTAAACTTAAAACGATCATAGTAGGTACACTTTGTTATTTGCTAGAGATACTGGAATTGGTGTTGACAATTGATACTTAGTTTCAGCATCGACAAGACTCCTTAAAAACAGTTAAAGCAAATCGCTCCACATGAGGTAAAAATATGAGCTGACATTTACATATTTAGTTTAACTCGTTTTTTCTCTTTCTATCCAAATTTTCAATCTTATCGATATCTGCAAGGATTTTGTTTGCTACGTACTTATTTAGGTATTCTCTAAAAAAAAACATTATTTAAATGTTTTATCTACTTTAATTTGGCTTAAAAATACTTTTAACCCTTAAATGCATGATTTTTTTCTGTCTTGCCGACATAAGTTTTACGACAAACACGAAGAACAAGAAATTGTTGTTATGTTACTAATTACGCAGTACTTGTGCAGCCTATAAAATGATCGTTCGGTAAGCACTAATCATTAATCGGTTATACAAATAATAAAACTGGAATTAAACTAATTCAAACTCAATGTGGTATTTATCCTACAGTATGCATTTAAGGGTTAAATAGGTTAAACAACAGAAACTAAAATACTGTTTATTTCAATTTACTGAAAAAGCTAAAAAGTGTAAATGCCACTTAGTTTTTCACCTCGTCAGATATAATACTGGATATAAAAGGAAAAGTTTACTTAAAAAACAGAATAGGAACTGCCTCATTATGGCATCTTAATTAATATACGATAAACTAGAATGCTTTGGTTTTCAATATAAAAATACTTATATGGTCCCCTTAATAGAAAACGTATTTAATATATGTGTCGCAACCAAAGTGTAACATTAACCGTTATACAAACGTTATAGCGCCTTCGTAATCTACTGTGTAAAAATCTAAGAATAAAACAGAGACGAACGCACGGTAAGGTTAGTTTAGTTTAGTAAGTCTGGACTCTGTATTTTTAGGGAGTTAAAGAAACTGCTAATTTTACCATTTGGCTCCGACAGATACAAGTGATTAACTTGATTGAATGTGTGTGTTTTCAGTTTTATTAGTCAGTTTTATAGTGTTAGTGTGAGGTCTACATAAAGAGAGATTATATAGAGTTGAAAGTTGAATTTGAAAAAAAAATATCTGCTGTTTGTAATTTAAAAGTTTTAAGTGTGAAGCATATAATTCTTCGAAACTTTCTGTAACAGAAGCATTTATTAATGGGTTCCCATCTATATTCCTGGTTTTATGTTAATAAATGCCTTTATGCATTTTATTCGAAAAAAAAACTTATTTTATAAAACAATATTTTCATTACAAATTTCAAGATTATGTACTTAGTACATATACATTTAAAATTCTTAGTGTAAAACTAATTAATTAAAAATACTGTCAAAAGTAAAATACTTAAAATACTATGGCATTAAGTTTTGTAAGCCTCTTTTAATGGAAAAATATTATTCGAGTGATGTGAGTGCATTACTTTTTATTGCGATCATGAACTTCATTGGAAAATATATTGAAATTCTGTGCAGCGTGTGTTGGGTAATGAAACTTTACCAGTTCACTCAACACGCTATTTGATTTGAATTCAGAGCTTGACTCAGTTTCGCAACACAGCAAACAATACATTGTGCTGACATTGAGGCCGCATTAACATTTATTTTTAATGTATTGAAGACACTCTTGCTTTCATTATTATTGGTCTGACCCAATAATGTTTCATACACCTGAGCGTTTGACGTACTAAGATTAAGAATACACACACATCAAAGTTAACGTTGCCTTAGTTTTCCTTTTAACTTCGTTATATACCGGGTGTTAGGTAAAATAGTGAAGCTATTTTAAGGGCTAGAAGGGGACGCCAGATGCAGTACATTTATGCTATTTACAAATTTATATTCGCTTTAATAACTGAGAAAAACGAAGGTTTTCTCTCTGTGTGAGGCGGCCCTAAAGTGACATCATAGCCCGCACGATTGTACGCGCGAGAAAGAGATGGAGAACAAATAAGGGTCGTGTTACACAAAAGCTGTTTTTTTTTAAATTGTAATTAAAGTTTTTGAGGGGAAATTTTAATTTTAAAAATCTAGGGTTAATTGTGAGCGTTCAGTATGTCTGACTCAACCTAAAAAAGTGGGTGCGAAACGGAAATTTGAGGAAAAATAGTGTAACTTTATACCCTTATTTCTTGTAAACTAATGGGAATTACGACTTCGCTCTTTTTTATTTGTGATAGGTTCTATAGCTCCTACGTGCCATTTAAGTATCTGCACTATTTTACCTAACATCATGTATACTGCTGCCGTGAATATTTTTACATTTCTAGAAATAACCGTTTAGCTGGCAGGGGAGGGGGGACACATAACTTTAACAAAAATTTGCACTTTAAAGCTTATTATTTAGAAAATGGATTTTGCAAACCCACAATATTTTTGAAAGACCTATCCAACGATACCCCACATGGGATAATCGAGAAAAAAATCACCCCAGTTCACGTGTAGGGGAGGTACCCCGAAAAAAATTTTTTTCGATTTTATTTTACCACTTTGTCGACGTGATTAATATGCATATCAGTGCCAAATTACAGCTCTCTAGTACTAATGGTCTCTGAGCTAAACCGCGGACAGACAGACAGACAGACGGACATACATGGCGAAACTACAATATAATATAAAAGATACTTGTCTTCAAAGTGTAATGATTTCCTTTTGTGACTGTCACTGTAAGATTACACAAATTACCTGTTTTAAATCTAATGAAATATGGCTTATTATTAATTTCTACATGTAAGAAAGTCTCGATGAAAATAATCAGTCCTGTATCAATCAGTACCTTCTTTTTATAAATACTACCTGGTTCAAACATTTGATTATTCGATCAAAATAAGCTAGCTGAGTATTAAAATATCGCATTAACGCAATTATTACTGTGTGCTAAGCTAAACTCAGTTATATTCAGCACATCGTTTCGTTCTTGTAATCTCTCGTATAATTTATGCTAACCGTTGCAACAGGTATGATATTCACTGATGTAAGCTAAAACGCTCCTCAGGTCTAGCGGGGACATAGGTCTAAGGAGATTTGAAAAACGAATTCGAGGACTAGTAGAATTTGATAGAATAAATTAAAGCCTAGAGCAGGGGACCAAACTCCTCTCATATGTTTCCGCTAGCCAAGAGGAGCCGATCTCTGCGAATAAGCATCGAAAAGATGCACCACCTTGTCTTTACAGACAAGTATTAATACTTGAGAATTAAAAATAAACGGTAATAGGTATAAACAAGTGTCATCACATCAGACTCCAGAATAAACCTGAAGGCGCGAACAATCGTGATAATCTGATCAGATACAAAGAATAAAAAAATATATATAAAACAGACTCGAAAAAAGAAAGTAGAACACATCAATGCTATACTTAAGAGGCAAGATTTAGAGAAGATGATGGTAGCCAGCCAGACGGGCTCAGAAAATACCCTACCACCAACCAAACCGAGTTCTACAAAGTGGCCCTCGCCGGGAATCAAACCCGTGACCTCCTGATGTGAAGCGAGCGGACTAGCCTTTAGACCACGGAGGCGGTTAAAAAGATATTCTTAAGATAGGTTATTCAAAAGATACAGCCATTTAAATGGTAGGTCTAACAGACGGATGGGTGAACAGACAGTCACATGGCAGCGTAGTAGGCTTATTAACAGTTTGTGTACCTTAACCCTAAAAATTTCGACAGTCTGATTCACTACCATAGTTGAATCAATGCATCTTAATAGGAGTGGTTTTGCCAAAGATTTACACCTGCAGTTTATTTCAGTTTCATAACGTTCGCGGCTCAGTTTTATTCTGTATCCTGGGAAGTAAACCTAAAGTGACTATACCTATTAAGTGAATACGGCACATTCGACTAGTCGGTAGTGGCCAGAGGGTAGTTCGGCGGCAGCGCGGCGAGCACCTCCTTGGAGAGCTCCTTGTAGGCGGCGTCCATGACGCCGCGCACGCGCTCGATGAGCCCCGGCACGTCATCCATGCTCAGCCCCGCCGTCGGCACCGGCTCCAGGCATTGGATTATGGCGTGCCCTTCAACAGACATATAACAGCTTTCAGAGCAGGCTACGACATATAGACAAAAAGGGTAGGTAGTTGACGGTATCAACAATTAATTATGATAATTTTTCATATTTAATATTTACCTCTAGCGCTAAATTGAAGTTGGAATTTCAACATGTGCAATTTTTTATTTATAGAACTTTCGTAATGAGTATGGCAATGACTACACAAAATTATGACGTCATCGTTTTATCATCATCATCAGCCAAAAGACATCCACTGTTGAACAATATTTACTATTATTATTATTAAATGTATTTATAAATTGCAGTTTTTGACGTTTGATAAAAAAAACTAAAATGACTAGCAGTCATTTACCCTATTGAGATTTAACAACAAAGGACCAATTTATTGACTCCTGTCTAGTTAGAAAAAGACAAGTTTGTATCAGGGATAGATCTGCATAATATTTAGTAGCTCAATTTCTAGTCATAGCTATTCAAAGCGGGAATGACTGAAATTCATCATAAAGAAGTAGGTACTTCAAAATAGTCCTATTAAATAAAATACAGTTACTTTGAGCACTCCTTCAGGCCTGTTATCTGGTTCACAACCCCTCATTCTAATTTAAAGAATCGCTTCAACAGTATATTATCATCTGACCATTTGTAACTATTGACATAAAATATCAACAATACATGTTTACTTTTACGACAGTTTGAGAAATAGACAAAACAAACATTTTGTTTATGAATGCCTTATTATTTGTTTGTAGAAAGAGTAAAACGCCACGATTTGATTGAATGTGTTATCTATTAACCATGCATTGATGATAACCATGTTTTCATACTCATTGTAGTGTCACACAATGTAAAATTAAGTTATTTTATCAAAACATCAAATGGCAGATATGTTTCAAATGTTTTGTATTGAAACTTACCTTTATTAAAAATGTATTTTTTCCTATTGATGAAGTAGTAGGGTGAGAATACTACGGGAATGATCGGCACCTGGGCAGCCACTGCTATATTGAATGCACCTTTCTTGAATGGCAACAGTTTTGTAAAATCCTTATTTCTTGTGCCTTCAGGAAAAAGCCAGATTTTTGTCTGCAATTAAAATAAATACAAATCATGAAAACACAATACTTTACTATAATTTATTACTAAAGTTTATTTTACTACCTATATTTTTATTTTATTATTAAGGCTTTCATACCCTAAGGATGCCAACAGAACCCTATTAATCAGTGTAATCAATGCTGTGTAAAACAAATAATTAAACTGCAATTTATTGTGAGTGGACTTGTGCTTTTGTGGTGTGTAGTGTATAGCTCTTCATAATAGTATTCATTGGTTTGACATGAGAATCACAAAATAGGAGCCCTGAGGGTATTCCTCTGACTGCTTGTTTGTTATGTATACTTGTGGTAGATTATAGAATATATATCCCTTAGAGATTTGATCAAATCACTGATTTTATCATATCCCTGTGACATATACATTAATTTTGTTCCAAAAAGCATTATTTCTGAAAATGTGTTTGTTAAATGGGTAAAAAAAATTGTAAAGGTTATTTAATTTTATAATAGTGCCTTACAATTTTTTTGTTTTTGTTATTTCTATCAATTTCAAAGTGCATTTAAATACATTATTTTTTTAATATGTACAGTAATTTACTAATAATTTTTATTACCTTGTTCTTGATCATAATCTCTGAAGTCATTTTGAGCTGCCTGTAGGCATCCTTCGAATTGTTCCTATCTATGAAAACCACGCCAGCAAGGTAGGCGGCTATTCCAAATGGCCACACATAGAATATCTCTTTTCTGGCTACAGCTGCTATTTTATCCGCTACATGCCAAATGTTGAACATCCCTGAAAATATTTGTATATGATTTATAGCATAGGAAGATATTTTTGATAAACTGTTATCATTTTGTAAAATGAAAGTTTTTAATTTATGTAACAAAAGATAAAACATAGTGTCTGATGGGTAGTTTACACATATTAAGTAGCGAAGCAATTAAGTTAATTTTAACAAAATTTTAAGTAAATTTCTGTGTGTAAACAGTCATTTATCAGCTATTAAGTCATAAGTAGTAAGTTAACGATTTAGTAGATAAGTGGACAAGTAGAATAGAATCGAATCTATTTTTCGAATAAGTTGCCGTGTCCCCCGCACCGCGCGCATTACTCGGTGGGCGAGGTCTATTACTAAATGGCAGCAAGTGTTGACAATGTGAAAACGCTACACACAAGTTAATATTTAGTTACTACTTATTACGTGTAAACACTCGACCACTTAAAATGAAGTTACTTTTAAGTAAAATTAACTTCATTATTTCGCTACTTAATACATGTAAACTACTCATGAGAAAAAAAAACTGCTTTTGTATTCCCAAAGCAACAGCTGTTTACACAACTTGATAAAAGATACTAGATCATGTCACCTGAAACAGGTGTGTTATGAAAGAAATAATCAACATTTCATTCATGCATGGAAGGAAATGTTATGCTAACCTAAAATGTCTATTGAGGATTGGTGATTGGATACCACAACTGCTCCCCGATCTTCTGCCAGCACTCTGCCATTTCTCAAGTGCCATTTCACCTCAATTACTTTTGTGATATGTTTCACTACTTGAGATGCAAATCTAGAATTACAAAAAATAAGTTATTAAGCTCTTTCCTAATTAAATATTTAATGTTTAGATATTAAGTTGTACTTACAGCGAATTTTTCACATTTTTGGGATTAAACACGAAGAACGGTAACAAAAACAGAGCTGTTACGGAAGTCCAAATATAAAAGAACAGGAATTTCAATTTAAATTTAACAAAATTCGGTGTTTCTGAAAATAGCTGTTTTATGATGTAAGTTGTGACGGTTAGCATGAAGATGTAAACTATCTTGTCCCACATAGTGTCGTCGTATCACTATTCAATTTAACTAATCTATTATCTACTTCATTAATATGTAACAATTAAAAATGTCTCAATCTATTTTCGAATTTTCTTTTGTTTTATTTTGTTTGCAGATTGATTTTTTTTCGCGCACTAGCAGGGTTGCCAGATGCGACTTTATGATTTTCCCCAAAAAGTTACGGCGCAAACATATTATTAAGACGCCACCCAACGTGACGACACCCAATGCGACAACACGCATAACTAATCCACTAGCCGGGAGACCGAGCGTCGCTCGTTCAATCGAAGTTTTTATAAACTAAGATAACTTGCTTAGTAGTACATATAAGATATATTTTCTATGAAAAGTTTGGCAGGGTGTTGTTTTAGTCGATAGTGGCCTTCTAAGGGACGAAAGGACAAGCAATATTTGTTCTAAAAATATCTATAATACATTTCTATAATTTGATTCTATTGAAAAAAATACATGCAAATTATCCTTTTTATTTGATAAAAAAACAGAAAAATATTCAATGATACGTAATATTAGAAAGTTGTTCATCATTTATTATGATATTAGTCAGTAATATCGATCAGTTTTGGCGACTTTTTAGACATTTTCTTATTGCAAATGTTATCAGCACCATCTAGTTGAGTTTAGAGAAAGTTGTGGAAAAATTCCCTATTGTCAAACACGGGGTAGTGCGGCACAATTATCAGGTATGTAATTCACTTATATGGCGAAAGATGGCGCTATCTGTCTCTAAAATACAAAGAGGTTAAAATATTCTTTTTTATCACTCTTTACTTAAGTCTTTTTATTTATTTACATAATATTTACATAAGTTCACACAAAATAAAAAATAAAAAGACAAAAAAACTATAAAGTCTCATGGTGGGTGGGATTTGAATCCGGACCTAAAAGCAACAAAACGTAAGTGGCTCGCATCAAAACCGTTGGTCCACCAAAGTACTTATAAACAAGTGTTAAAAATAAGCATCATATGCGTTCTCCTTTTATCTAATTTCGCTCATATCTCCTTTAAATGTTTTTTTCGAAAATAATTCCATCTTAGATCGATTTCTGGTGATTTTTAACCCCTAATCCTAGATTTTTGTCAAAAGGTTTTAAGCCGTTTTCGAAATCGTCGGGACACTTAACTCGTTTAATAGTATAGGATACAAATTTTATGGCTAGAAACATACTACCAACACCCGAAGCCACCCCACGCCACGTGTCGTCGGGCGTTGATAGTATGATTCTAGCCATAGAATTTGTATGGATAAGAAAAGCCATAGAAATTGACTGACTCGGTGGCTAAGTGGTTAGCGATCCTGACCTTTGATCCGAGAGTCGTGGGTTCGATCCCCACACAGGCCAAACTTTTCTGTGATGAGCAGAATTGTTTGCTCTGAGTCTGGGTGTATTATATCTATATTGTTATGTTACAAAAGGAAAGAGGGGGTTATCAGGGATAACAATATTTAATAAAATAATAAAATAAAAAGGAACCTATACACAACTTATTGTTCTAAAATCGACCCCCGAGTCCACAGTTCTGTGATCACTAATAAGTAGCACTGTACTATTTATATGTAAAGAACAAAAAAGGCAAAACACGTCACGTAAGGCGGCGGCGGCTCGATACGTCGGGCTGCCGGAGGGGCTCGCTCCGACGGCGACGACAACAACACGCAGTGTTGTATGGCACCGACCCGGCACGTCGGCCGGCTGGAGCGGGGCGCCCCGACGCGCGACGGGTAGAACGGCTGGAGTGGCAGCTGGAGCGGCAGCAACCGGACTTGTAAGGCGGCGGCGGCAGCACGAGGGCCTGGGAAGGGAAGGAACGCTTGAGAGAGGGAGGCCTCGGGCTTCAAGGATCTCGTCTGTTCGAAGTCTGGCGATGGAATCCAGTATCAGCACGCTACCCTATTAAAGAAATTTATGGAGAATGATATTATTCATTTGAATTTCAAATTTGACATTATTAATCATCAGTCCTGGCTATTCTCACTAGCCAGGAAATCGGAAAATATATACGTTAAACCAAAAAGGCCATAATTCTTAATTAATCTCTTAGTAATATACAAGTGATGCAAACTCCTTAAGAAGAAAATGAGTTTCCCATAGAAACTATAAGATGACTATAACATCAATATTTGAGTAAATACAAGAATTTCGAGATAAAGATAATAAGAAACGCTAACTTAAGAACCTACGCACATTAAGGAATAAAAGGAATACATAAATAAAACTAACAAAGGTAAATATTTACAAGAGAGATAAAAAATACCTATAATATATGTATGTATTTAAAAGTATATGTGCATGTATATCAGTCTCTGGTTCTCAAAATACAGGGAATCCTAGTTTGGGGCCAGATGACCGTGTGTGATTTGTTCCAGATATTTATTATTATTATAAGCGTGTTGTCGCGTGGGGGTGTCGTCACGTCGGGTAGCATGTTAACAATATGTTTCCACCCTTATTTTTACCACTCAAAATGTTTCGATCGTTGTTCTATGTTCGTTCGCCCTATCACCCTTGAACAAACAATCGCTAATAGAAATAAAACAAGATATCCTTAGTTTAGAAATGAAACAAATGAAACGACGAATAACTTTATGAAGGTGAAGAGTCTGAATGCTCTATTCACACGGACGATAAGGTGGTGCGAAAAGTTCAGCTGTTCTAAAATGAAACACTCAGTAGTGAATACGCCATTTTGATAATTTTACATGAGCAACGTTTAAAGAAAGTCTGTTGCCTTACAACTTTCAAACTGGTATGCCTGAGGACCGGCCGACAGTTGACGGTTGGAAGTCGTACATATGCGTAGTGCGAAGAAACTTTCGATATCGTGTTCTAGGGTTAGTTTGTAGCGGTGCACATCACTCTCCCTCCGAGACCAGAGGTCGATCTGCCTTGAGTTGGTGGTCCAGTGTTGCGGGTGCGTGCGGCGGGGCGACGATGTGCGTCGCGATGCGGCGGCGTCTGCGGTGAGTCGAGAACGCCAGGCCGAAAACTCGAGTCCACGGTGAGTCGGGACGAGGAGGTTCAGGCGAACGGTGCAAGGGAAGCAGACGACGTGGAGCGCGTGCTCTACAGCGTGGGCTGCCGACAACTTACTGCCTGAAGAGTGAAGCTTGCAAGTTTCATGGTGTACGATGCGGCGTCGACGGGTTGCGAACCTGATGGGGCTTCGGAGTGAAGTAGCAGGGACAGGAAGCTTGATTTATCAGCTTACGTTGGTCCTGGTAATCTTCGATGCTACTGGACTGCTATGCTGCTGCGGCTTGCTTTACCAACTGGAGGGCTGTTGAGGAGTGTGATGTTGAAGGTTGCTTTAAGATGTTCAGCGTCTGGGGTCACCAATATGGGAAGGGTGTGTTTCCACTCTTCGGCGGAAAAGGGAGGTGGTATGCCTGGGGACCGGCCGTGGTCCAACCATTGATGGTTGGAAGTCGTATACAGGGTGTTACAAAACTACCCCTAACGGCGTGGACTGTGATTTTAAAATTTGGGTACTTTTTCTTTTTGCTGCATCAGTTCACGTTTCGGAGAAATCATCTATTGAACTTCTTCAAAAATATTAATATGATATTTACAATTTTCCAACTCTAGCGATCATCTGGTCCCGGTCATGACCCCGCGCGCAAACGCGTCAATCATAGCGCAGCGGCATATGCACGCAGCTAGGGTTTGCATTATCCGTTCAAATTTACTATCCGGATAAATCGGATATTAAATTTTAAATTATCCGGATATCCGGATAATTCGGATAATTTTTAAAATACTTTAGTTTTCTTCGTTAAATGTATTTTTATATAGGTTGTTTATGTAAAAATATGATTAAAATGAACAAACACACTGCTGCCTAGCTTATACTATTTCTAACACCGCCCAAACGGAATAAAATAGTGATTTATTTCAATTTATTTATTTATATTGCAATTCGTGACTTAGAGTAGAGCGTACGCCTATATGAGGTTCTGTTCTAGTATTCATCAAGAGACACCTGAGTTTCCTAGCACTACATAATTCAATAGATTTTCTCATATGACTTAGTTTTATTACAATTACATAATTATTTTTATTATTCACATACAATGTATATTGTTTCTTGAATAAAAGAAATGAATGAAATGAAATGACTGGTCACAGGGCAGGGCACAGGTCTCGATCAAATCAAATATTTTTTCATAGTCCAAAATGCCAAGCATAGTGACTCACACTCTTCAGTATTCTATTATGTTATCTGCCACAGCGTATACAGGCTGTTAAAAAAGTGCGTTTGATGGGATTACTCAGAATAAAGTATTGAACTTTTTTCCCTGTATATGTGATCGATACTGAAACCTTTTTGAAACATGTCGGTAGACATGTTTGGGTGGATGGAAGTCGTCATACCCACGTGCGAAATGATTCGTAACGACTCTCCAAGACAGCTTATAAAAAACAGAACTTCTATCTTGATAGGTTCACTCTTGACAGAGTTTTCGTCGTCATCATTGCGTAGCTTTACTGGCCCGTCAAAAACATGTCGCAATTCCTCTCGCACCGCGGCTTTTCTGGGACATTAATTTATGGGAATTCCCAGCGCAGCCGCAGTTTTCAACTGATCTGTCCATTACATGGGAGACCATGCGTGTGCTTTGGTGGCTTCGACTTTGCCCTAACCATACTAATTGCTCAATGGATGCACCTCTTGCATGCATAGTAAAAATTGATAGAGTAACGTTTACTCGTGTTTACTGGGATAACAACAAAACAAAACAGACTGTAGACATGACTCTAGAAATATGATGGTTTATAGTTCGCCAGCAGGTTCTTATTGCATATTATTAAAGAAGCTCACCACCACATTTCGTGCCACACCGTAAGCGTTCGTCCCTCAAGCATAACAGAATTAAACAACTTCTGAAGAGCTTGTAGTACCTGTTTTCCACCTGCTTTCAAAAGCTCAGCCGTGATCCATCATTAGCCGGTGCATTGTTGTTCTTCAGCAGTTTAAGAGCCATTTTAATCCTCGTATGATTTGAAGCCCGGGAAGCACGACTTCGGTACAGTGAACAGTGTAGTGTCGGGTCAATCTGGCTCTTGGGTCTTTACGAGTTCACAACTTTTACAAGTAGTCACATTGCTGACAGAGAGGCTTATGGTCACCTATGAGTGTCCTAAGAACTTCTTAAATTATTTCGATAGCTCAGAAAAATAAATAATAAGAATAAGGAAATTGGGAGTTTGTCTATGTTGTTTTCTATGTGTCCTGAAGAACGTTTCTTTCGTTAATGTAGCTTGTACTTGCTATACACAAAACTGATTACGTAAACAATATACGTTTCTCTACATAAATTAAATATATTTTTTACTAAAAGTCTAAAGTATTTTCTATCAAGACTTCCGAACGAACGTTAGTATAGTTCATTCCAATCAAAAAAAAGCAAAAGGTAAACAAAACTACTATGGATTTGACACATGTCAATGTCAGTTACATAGTAAGTTTGTTTACCTTTGCTTTTTTTTTGATTGGAATGAACTATACAGGTAATTCGATTAAAAATATGCTTCTGTAATAGCCTTCTAAACAAGTTTTATATTATCCGGATATGGTAGCTTGGATATTAACTGAAAACACTTCGGTACAATTAATATAAAGCGTTTACTCGTATCAATAGCGAAAGGCACAGTACAGCGTATTCAACTTTATAAGTATAGCTAGCAAGCAGCGACATAGGTATAGTGCAAAGGCTGGTTAGGTGCGCACTGCCCGTGCCGCCGAGTGAATGCCGGCGGTCCGCTTCCTCCGCGCTCGCGCCGCCGACCTCGTCCCGCGTTCGCCCGGAACCAGCTGTCGTAGTGATGTGCGCATGATTTAGTGATGCGCCACATGACCCCCCTGGGAGAATCAGAGTCCGGCCTGAAAAATGAAGGGAATTTAACTCGACGGCCAGATTTAGTAATTCTGGCTGGTACTTCTGGACCGTCAATCTGTATGCGATTAGGTATCGCCTCCTGTATTTTCTCTGTAAGTAAATGAGCTGGTTTGACTCTATCCACCGAAACTGTTACAGGACCCCTTGGAAGTTCAATAGTGACCGTTTTATCTGTTCTAGACATCACCTTATATGGACCGGTATATGGCGGTTCCAATGCACCGCGTAGGGCGTCTTTGCGAAGAAATATATGTGTTGCTGTTTTGAGTTGTTCATGGACAAATATGGATCTGTTACCATGACGCGAAACTGGTTCGGCTTTCAGCTGGGCCATCTGCTCTCTTAACTTCGTGATAAATTCTGAAGCATTAGTCAACGTTCTATTAGGTAAGTGGAAAAACTCACCAGGTATCTTTAATGGCTCACCATATACCATTTCTGCTGCTGAACTCTGGATGTCAGGCTTCCAAGCTGTCCTCAGACCCAAAAGTACAGTGTGAACAGAGTCGCTCCACTTGCGGTCACCGGTTGCCATGATTGAAGCCTTGAGCGTCCTGTGAAGTCTCTCCACCATGCCGTTGGCCGCCGGGTGATATGCTGTGGTGTGGCGAATTGTAACTCCGCAAAGATTTGTCAATGATTTAAACAAATTTGAAATGAATTGCCTACCCTGATCGGTTGTTATAGTGTCTGGGCAGCCGAATCTTACAATCCAAGTATTGTATAATGTTTTTGCTACAGTCTCCGCAGATATGTCCTTCAGGGGCACAACTTCCGGCAAGCGCGTGAACCTGTCTATGATGGTTAAACAGTATTTGTAGTCATCCGACGGCGGTAACGGTCCAATCAAATCTATATGTAGGTGACTAAATCTTGATGACGGCGGTTGAAATTTGCCAACAGGCGACATTATATGTCGCTGAACTTTGCTCTTTTGGCAGGACTCACAAGCTTTAGCCCAGTCTCGGCAGTCTCTTCGCATTGATGGCCAAATAAAACGATCTGTTAATAATTTTATGGATGCTCGTACACCAGGATGACTAAGACCATGTGTGGCGTTAAAAACTTGACGACGGAGCTCACCTGGTACATACAGTCGAGGTTTCTGAAGCGACACGTCGCAATATATCATCAAATCAGTACCTGGTAGTGGGAGCTTTTCTAGTTTCAACGAGGACTTGTGACTTTTGATGAGCTGTGTTAGTTCTTCATCAGCGAGTTGTGCGTTAGCGATAGTCTCAAAATCAGGTGGTTTCGAAATATTCTCAATATGTGACATAGCATCAGCGACAATATTATCTTTTCCCGAAATGTGCCTCACCTCCGTAGTAAATTGAGAAATGTAGTCCAGCTGATTAAATTGTCTTGGTGAACATTGTCTGTCCTTGCCAGGAAAGGCGTACAAGAGGGGTTTGTGATCAGTGAATACCACAAAATGTTTACCTTCGACCATGAAACGGAAGTGTTTAATGCTTTCGTATATGGCTAACAGCTCCCGGTCATATGCGCTGTACAACTGCTGGGACTTGTTAAGCTTCTTCGAGAAGAACGCTAAAGGCTGCCACTGGTTATCAACTAATTGTTGTAGGACCGAGCCCACGGCTGAGTTGGATGCATCAGTTACGAGGGCTAACGGTGCATTTAGTACGGGATGAGTCAACAAAGTAGATCTGCAGACTTACATTTATCAAATGCCTGCAAGAGCTCTGGAGTCCAGGTTAGTGGTTTTGAACCTTTTACCTTCGGTCCTGAAATCATCTCGTGCAATGGAGCTTGATATGCAGCTGTTTGAGGTATGAACCGGCGATAAAAGTTAAGCATGCCTAAAAACCTACGCAAACCGTTGACTGTTTTTGGTGGCGTATACTCTTTTATAGACTTGATGCGATCTTCCAGAGGCTGTGTTCCATGAGCTGTTACTTCGTAACCAAGAAAATTCACCCGATCTTGTCCCAAAACACATTTAGCTTCATTTACTAATAAGCCATATTTTTGTAATCTATCAAAAACTTGACGCAGGTGTTCCAGGTGTTCGTCGTGGTTAGATGAAAATACCAAAATATCATCAATATAGGCATAGCAGAAGTCCAACCCGCGCAGGACCTCATCGACAAACCTCTGAAAGGTCTGTGCGGCATTGCGTAGGCCGAAGGACATAAATGGGAATTCAAACATTCCGAATGGAGTGGTAATCGCCGTCTTCGGAATGTGTTCTTCAAATACCGGTATTTGATGGTAAGCTCTCACTAAATCAAGTTTGGTGAACACCTGCGCACCTGCCAGTCTCTGCGAAAAGTCTTCGATATGTCTTACGGGATACCTATCAGGTACAGTTCGTGCATTAAGCGCTCGATAGTCTCCGCAAGGTCTCCAGGTATTACCGTTCTTTGGTGCCAGATGGAGTGCAGATGCCCAAGGAGAATCAGAGCAGCGTGTTGTACCGTCGCGAAGCATGTCATCGAATACTTCCTTAGCAAATTTTAAGCGATCCGGTGCCAGTCTGCGTGGTCTACAGTGAACAGGTGGGCCAGGTGTAGTATTTATATAGTGAACTGTATTATGTTTTACTTCCCTGGGAACTCCTGAAGGTTTGGTGATGTCCGGATACTGTGCCAATAGTTGATGATAAACACTGGAGCCCGCGATCACCTTGATGCTTGAGATCTGGCAGTTTTTGAGAGTTCCAGGTGTTGACAGCGTAGTGAGGCTGTCCAATAGTCTGTTGTTCCTGCAATCCACCAATAACCCATATTGAGCAATAAAGTCTACGCCAATTATTGGTCTATCTACCTCAGCCACCACAAAATTCCAGGTAAAATCTTTTCGTAATCCCAGATCCAGGTGAATAGTATGCGTGCCATAAGTGCGGATGATGCTTCCATTAGCGGCAGTCAATACATACTCCGTAGGTTTGCGATATTGTGGCAAAAATCTACGAGGTAAAACACAGAGGTCGGATCCGGTATCAATTAAATATTGTATATTACTCTTTTTGTCTCTGATAAATAGGCGGCGGGTAGTGCGACAGTCATCAACCGCCACTACTGACTGTCGTTGACTTTTCCCGATGTAAAGTTACAAGGTATTGTACACTTACTTGCTCTTTCGCCAAATCTGTTATGATACCAACATACTCCAGGTGTTCGGTTCTGGCTCCGACCTCTGGATCTGGATCTAGATGCACTGCGGCGGCGGTAAGGGGACCTTGAACGGCCGCGTTGATCTCCCATCGACAACTTGGAAATTTGCTGACTCATCTCCGACTGGATACGTACTGTAATTAAATCGTCGATTTTCTTTAACAAGCCATCATAATTATTTACAGATGTAGATGCTACAATCGGCGAAGAAAATGGTGAAGGGATAACCTCTAAAATTTTATCAGCTTGTTCAGCAAGCTGATCTAAACTGGCCGTTGTGTGCGCCGTCAAAATAGCCTGTGCTTGAGGAGGTAATCTGTTCATCCACATGCCGCGTAAAAATTCATCAGTTACGCCACCGGCGGCCATATTCTTTAAATGACGCAGAAACTGCGACGGTTTCCTTTCGCCTAATTCTTCATGCGATAACAGCTGACTAATTTGCTGTTCGCGAGAAACCGACAGCCTTTTGATTAGCTCATTTTTCACTGTTTCATACTTGTTAATGACCGGGGGGCTCTTAATAACATCTTTAATTTCTTTAGCATACCTGTGATCCAGCTGTGATACTACCATAGCAAATTTTGTTGAGTCATCCTTTACGCCCGAAACAGTAAATTGCGCTTCAGCTTGCGCAAACCACACCTCGGGATCATCGGGCCAAAATGGAGGCAAGCGCACGGCAACACGATTCACAAAATGCTGTTCAACATTGCCGCGTTCGTTTTCGCCTTCGTTATCCGACATTGCGCCTTGGATTTCAATTCCGTGATGTTCCGGTTAAAAATCACGTCGGGGTCACCAATATGGTAGCTTGGATATTAACTGAAAACACTTCGGTACAATTAATATAAAGCGTTTACTCGTATCAATAGCGAAAGGCACAGTACAGCGTATTCTACTTTATAAGTATAGCTAGCAAGCAGCGACATAGGTATAGTGCAAAGGCTGGTTAGGTGCGCACTGCCCGTGCCGCCGAGTGAATGCCGGCCAGTGTTGCCAGATGCTAGAGCTTTTTTCTCGTACCACAGTCGCCAAAAATCTCGTACTTTCAGTAAAAAATCTCGTACATAATAAAAATTGTAACTATTGATTAAAAATACCAAATTAAAATAAATAAGAGCTATTCAGCATTTGCATGGGGCAAAGACAGAACTTCTAGAGCAAAGCTAGCCCAATCGAAGAAATCTTTTGTTTTAAATTACATTGCGCAGAACTCGTCTGGTTCCTCAGTATCTTGAAGCCGTTCAGGATGTTGAGCCTTAGCAATGGGCAGTCTCTTCCATTGATCGTCTATCTGCTGTTTTTTTTATATCATCAATAAATGAACTTACGCGTGGAATGACTTCCATTAGGGGCATTAGTGTTGGGACGTGATCTCTGAAGTTGTTGGAAAGAGCTGATGCTGGCCCTAAAGCTGAAAGTTTTGACAGCACCGGGTCTCCCATATCGTATCGTTTTTTTATTTCTAAGGCACTAGTCTTCAGGAAATTCCTACAGCATGTAAAGAATAAATTTTTAATATATTTTTTGGTTTGGATACATGGCGTAGTCAATATTTGTCTAAATCTCGTACAAATATGTACGAGATTCATGGTTGGTTCGTACCTCGTACAGAACGTGGTAAATCTCGTAAACGTACGAGAATTCTCGTACGTCTGGCAACCCTGATGCCGGCGGTCCGCTTCCTCCGCGCTCGCGCCGCCGACCTCGTCCCGCGTTCGCCCGGAACCAGCTGCCGTAGCGATGTGCGCATGATTTAGTGATGCGCCACACGGATATTCGGATAATTTACTACAAATAATCTGGATAGTAAAATTGACGGATATCCGGATAAAACGGATATCCGGATTGCAAACCCTAAACGCAGACTATCATAGCGCGGCTATCTGTATTCCTATGATGAACTGACAGGTGAATACAATAGTGCTGTGGTTCTACATAGTCGATAATCTTATTTATGATTAAAAAGAATTCGTTTTCGCAAATTATTTATTTAACGTTTTGTTAAAAATATATGTATTACAATGGACTCCTTACATGACACACTTTAACACCCTTAATTCATTAGGGGTAGTTTTGTAACACCCTGTATATGCGTAGTGCGAAGGAACTTACGATATCGATATCGCGTTCTAGGATTAGTTTGTGGCGGTTCTATAGATGTCGCCACAATTTTATTAACTGCAGTGTTTCCGTAAGTCAGTATCTCGATTATTTTAAAAGCTATCCAATGATTTTTAATCATTGAAGCTATCGAAAAATAGTCAGGCGCGCCGACCTTGCAGTGGCTCTCCGTGATCCTACTATTGTAGTGAGCCTTGCCTACAATGACGGTTCGACTCGCGCTGGTGCGTGGTCGTCTATTCGCGCCGTTTGACGAATCATTTGACGTTCGATCGATGTTTTTTTAAACCCTAAATGTTTGAAATAAACCTTATTTGGCAACACTGCTTTCGTCGAATCGAATTAAAATCCTAGAGCCCGAGTCTTGAAAACACATGCCTCCTGGTACTTTGCTCTACCTACAGTCCTACAGTATAGTATATACAATTGTAACAAAATTAGTGTAGGACCCGTTAACTGGGGATTCTACTCACCGTACTGAATGTTTGGACTCTCCATACAAATTGATTATCTGTTTTGCCATTTTTGTATGGAGAGTGTATTTTTTTTTGCGATTTGAGCAAAGTTGTAGAACAAAAGTTGTTCAGTACGATGAGTAGAATCCCCAGTTAACGGGTCCTATACCAATTTTGTTACATTCTGTATATATCGTTAAATAAAGTAGCGATTACACTATCCTTAATTCAGGAAGCCTAACTAGGTGTTCGTCAGGATAGCGGATGTACCTATGCGATTCGATTGATTTTTTTCTAGAATACAGAGTGAAATTGAAATCGCGGACCAAATTTTAACTGTGGTTTCTGCTCATGAAACTGAAGAACTTTCCCTAAGAAACCAATTCAGTCGGAGCAAAAAAATATTTGACTCTTTATACAAATCGATGACCTTGAGTAACCAACTTTGTATGGAAAGTCCATTTTTTTTTGCTCCGATTGAATTGGTCCCTTACAGAAAGTTGCTCAGTGTCATGACTGGAAGCCACAGTTAAAATGTGGTCCGCGATTTCAATTTCACCTGTATATGATATGGCGAGTGTAAATATTTTTCAAAAATTCTGCGAATATAAAAAGGTACACAAAATATCGTAAAAGTACAGTAAAGTACACTGCAGGTACTGGTGTTTTAGAAAAAAAAAATCATTCGAATCGCAGAGGTACACCCGCCATCCTGACGCACATAATATTAGGCTTCCTGAATTTAAGATTCTTTGTTACTGATTAGATACGTACCGAATGTTCATTGATGATTTGTGTTGAGTAATAAAGACAATTCTCCCAACAAAGTTCCCGTCACGTCATTCATTTATTTTTTTATAGGTAAGGTCATGTTACATTGGTTCTAAACAGGTACAAGGATGAGCGGACTGAAATATAACGCATGGTACTGGCAAGAAGCATTTTCTTAGAACTCGGAGTTAGACATGGGCGCCGCGCCGCTCTGTTCGCGCCGCCGCCGCCGCCGACTCTTTCGAAATTCGCGCCGACCAGACCAAGCAGCAAGCAATTTTGGTTAAATTAAATGAGTTTTTTTCAACATGCGGTACAGTACCGCACCTCATATCATTTAGAGCAGATTGCACATGCAAACAGAGAATGAAATCGATTCATTCATAGAGATACAAAATACAACTCGTGTGGCTTTTCTCAGACCGCATCAACAAGTATGTAAATTCTAATTGCACTTATTTTACACAAAAATGTTGAAGATACCTGGCATCACCCGATTTCATAGATAACTTAAAGTAACTTACTTACTTTAATCCAAATCGATCCAACATCGACACTATAACGAAGATATCTCGGACGTCAGCTTAAACGAGAATCAGTTTGAGATCGCTTACCATCAGGTGATCCGTCTGTTCGTTTGCCATCTATTACATAAAAAAAATAGCTTAAGATCAATAAGGCATTGGGTGATGGATGATGGATGATGGAGTTACGGCTGAGCTTCTGAAAGTAGTTGAAAACCGGTACTTGAAGCTCTTCAGAAGTTGCTTGATTTCATTACGAACGCCTACCACATAGCACAAAAGTGTGGTGGGTGGTGAACTTCTTCAAAATTGGTAACGACTGGGTCGTGAGCTGCTGATTGTGAGACCCTACAGACCTGCATCACTGTTTTTAGTTTTTGAGAGTCATCATGAATCGTCTGGACGCTTGTTTTAAGAATTTCCAGGGTTTCCGAAACAATTTTAGTACCATAGACCTCATTTCTACATTGAAGCAGACAACACGAAATTTAAGGCATAATCGGCCACTATGCTTCGCGTTTGAAGAAAGTGGACTATGAGAAAGCCTTTCATTCAATCGAGAATTAGACTGTGTTACAGTCTCTCCAACAGTGCCAAATTAACTACGAAGTTATTGAAGTTTTAGTAAAACGCCACTATGTCGGTACGTCTCCAAGATCAGAATTAGAAAAGTATATGGCTGTAATGAGGAGTGACATTAGGAGTGAGGGAGACGTTTTATATCCAAAATTGTTCACCAGTGCCCTGGAAGATGTTTCCTAGATTATGGACTGAAGAGGACTCAACATCCATGGCGTATATTAGCCACCATTGATAAGCTGATATCTTAGAAGACCTATGAAGAAATCTCAATGGCCTCAGCAGATCGCAGATCATCTTAATAAGTGGACATCAGTATCAATATTGTTTCACACCCATTTCTCTGAAGGTTAGAGACTCTGCACTCGAAGTTGTAAATGAATATTTATAAACATATATTCCTGGGATAAACTCAGCCATAGATAAAACCAACGGTGAATAGGTTCAACTTCGAGAAAGATATCATCAATCGTCGAATCCATCTCGGCTAGGCCACGTTTGGGAAGGTCTGCAATATCTTCAGGTCCGAAACACCCGAAATACTGCAGTTTTTTTAAGACCAAATTTTCGGTAAGTTAATCAGAGTGTGTTTCCAGTAACTAACATTTGGAACTGAGACATAGTCGCTTACTATGAGCCTCATAAGAAGGCTCAAGGTCAAGGTCACCCAAATGACGATGGCGCGAGCTATGATCGGAAATTCTATACGTGATCGAATCAGAAATGAAGAGATACGAAGGAGAGAAAAATTAACCGACACAGCTCATATAATCGCTAAACTGAAATGGCAGTGCAGTAGGCAGAACACATAACTTATATAACAGATGACTAAGGGTTAGAGAGAGCAGAGGATTCGGAATTAACATCAATGGCGAGTACATCACCCACCTTCAATTTGCTGACAATATCGTGATCATGGCTGAGACCTTGGAGGACCTAGGCGCAATGCTCGATGGACTCAGTAGAGTCTCCCAACAAGTGGGTCTTAAAATGAACATGGACTAGACGAAAATTATGCCAAACGTCCGTGTTACACCCACTCCTCTGAAGGTTGGACAAACAGTCCAGCTAGGTAGGTCCAATTTCGAGAAAGAGATCAATCGTCGAATCCAACTCGCCTTGGTAGCATTCTGGAAGCTCCGTAATATCTTCACGTCCAACCTACCGCAGTGTCTCAAGACTAAAGTCTTTGACCAGTGTGTTTTGCCAGTGATGACATATGGATCCGAGACATGGTTGCTTACTATGGGCCTCATAAGAAGGCTCAAGGTCACCTAAAGGGCGATGGAGCGTGCTATGCTTGGTGTTTCCCTACGTGATCGAATCAAAAATGAGAAGATACGTAGGAGAACTAAAGCTACCGACATAGCTCACAGAATCGCTAAACTTAAGTGGCTGTGGGCGGAGTACATAGCTCGTAGAACAGATGGCTAAATTTCTCGAGTGGCGACCATGCACCGGAAGACGCAGTGTGAGCAGGCCTCCAACTCGGTGGACCGACGACCTGTTGAAGGTTGCGGAAAGCCGCTGGATGCGAGCAGCACAGGACGGTCGGTGTGAAAATCCTTGGGGGAGGCCTTTGTCCAGCAGTGGACATCTTTCGGCTGATAATAATGATGAAGGGTTGTCAAAGTTCTCGAATGGTGACCACACACCGGAAGACAGCATAGGTAGACCTGTCAATCGGTAGACCGTCGTAACAACTTGTAAAGGTTGCAAAACTGGTTGGCGTGAATATCTAGGGTAATTCTGTATCAAACTGTAGATTTTTTTGCTGAAGATGAATTGTTATTTTTATATATCTTTTCAATTCGCATTTAAAATTTTTATTTATTGATGTACGTAGAAAAATGTGTCTGTCTTATTACCATTCTCAAAAATTAAAAATTACGCCACGCCGACCAATTTGGACCGGCGCGCCGCCGCCGGGAAATATAAGGTCGGCGCCCATGTCTGCTCGGAGTTGACACAGGACATTTTTTATAAGAATTAAATTGCAAAGTCACATCGATAGATATAATTATAATTGTTGGACTAAATGAGCTTTTGAATAAGATCATGAATCGTGAAAGAGATCAAGGTGACCAACAGTGGGCTAATACATAGGTAGGTAGTGTTGACGATGTTAAACACAGTTTGTAGAGTAAGATATTTTTGAGCACCTAATGCTTTTTAAATATATATAAAAAAATCGTTTCTGGTCAGTTTGTTCAATTCCTAATTGGTACAATCATATCAGCTGTCCTAATTCGTACAGCCGCTAAAGAGTTTTCCATTATTTAGAGTTAATACCGTGGTTAATACAATAAACCCAACTACTAATATTTTTATTGTGTTACTCGAGGTCACATGATTGATTAGGTATAGTAATTTCGCCTGTTTATATTTAAATTATTTAACTTATCAATAAATTAAAATATAATATGTGCATTATTACAAAATTATAACATCAAATTACAAATATCTTATTATTGGATACGACAGGGGGCACCCTGTGATATCTCAAATATCGTAAGGACAGCAGGGATTAGTACCCTTTAGTATTTTATTTTTACTAGGTAAGGTACCTAGTAAGCGAGTAGGTATGGCAATACCTACTTATCAATAAATTAAAATATATAATATATGCATTATCACAGAATTACAACATCAAATTACAAATATCTTACTATTGGTTACGACAATATTTAAAAATAGGTAGAGATAACTTATAAAATATAAATTAACTAAAATATAACTAGTTAGCTATTTTTTAGTCTACATATCTATCCTACGCTGGTGTAGGGATAATCGTGCGGCAGACCAGCTTGCACCTCCTTCGCGAGGCCCACGTACGAGGCCTGCATGAGATTGTATACGCGCTCCATCAGTGCAGGCACGTCCTCCATGGTCATGCCTGCCGTTGGTACAGGCTCCAAGCACTGGATGATTACGTGCCCTGGAATAAGAAAAATAAAAACAAGTTAAGAATTTTTTGATTTGTGGACTCGGTTGCGTACTTAGTGCTGGTTGCTAGTAAGACCAAGGAATGTTCGATTCTCGCCCTTAAATAAAACGTCTTAAAACGAACATTTTATGAGCAACCTCAGCGATTAGCACTCTATTATGAATCGTCCTTTGTAAAGTGGAAATTAAATGCGGAAGTTAAATGTTGTGTTTATACATAATAATAATAATATCTGGGACAAATCACACACGGTCATCTGGCCCCAAACTAGGATTCCCTGTATCTTATAATTATCTAATAATACATAAGTCTTTTTATTGTAGCTCTTGTTGCTGAAATACAGTATTATTATTATTTTGGTGTTTTTTGTGGTTTCTGGTGCGATTGTTTTGTTTCTAAACGACTCCAACTAAATAGCATAATTGGCGCCCAACGTGGGCTTATATTGCAAGTGAGATGAATCCGGCACGAAGGAGGTGGATAAATGGTAAGAAATACTCGTACATGTAATTCCAACTCATTTCGTGACAAAGTTCGGCACCAAATAAAATGATTTTCTATTGTTTTCACGTCAGTAACTTCAGCTGTACGTAACATAATCAAGGAATTTATATGTCGTACCTGTATCTAAGGATCTCCAAGAAGATATTACTCCAACTTACCACTGCCAAAGATGTTCTTATTCCTATTGATGAAGTAGTATGGCGAGAAGAGCACAGGAAGAATTGGTACTTGCGCGTGCACAGCCGTCACAAAGGCACCCTTCTTGAAGGGCAGTAGCTTCGTGTAGTCTTTGTTACGCGTACCCTCGGGGAACAGCCATATTTTGGTCTGGAATAATGTAGTTCAAATTCATTAGGTATTTGGCACGAATATAAAGAAAAAAGGTACAAAAAATGAATTTTCTTATAGGCTCTATGCATCTGTTAAAAAAGGTGTAATTTGACTGAATATCTTTTGTTTACTTGTTACTGTTACTTGTGATGTTTTTCAGTGGAGTGGAAGTTGTCGTATGCATATAGGGCACATTTTACACACGTGGGTTTTTAATTGAAAATTAAATTGGTTTATTAAATTTATATGATGGCTTCGCAAAATTGGGTCTTTTGGGAAAAGTTGTTCAACAAGTATGGTGATAAGAAAGTGGCCCTTAAAAGACCCTGGCCCAGTTAACTGACCCTTCAGCTCAGCAAGTTTATTTTACCCTTCATACCTACGTTTGCTTATGCATAGGGCCTACAATAACGCTTTCCATTAGGTGATTATAACTTATCCCATAAAGGCCTGCTGGTGTCGAATCTGGATTTAAACGGCTAAGTACATAAATTATGTGGAGTTCTGTGCTCCGAACTATCTTTAATTATGATGAAACTTTCAATAAGTGCCCATTACTCAAGTAAGATAGTTAAAGTGAGTGAATAACTTACTTAGCAAGAATTTTATACTAAGTAGGTATGTTAAATGTATTAATTTCGAACAGAAGATCGAATACCGTTACAACGCAGAAACTTTGTAACACATAACACATACATATTGGTATAGGTAGCAAGTGCAAAGTAAACAAGAATAACAAAGCTCCGGTGAATATTTGTTACGTCAGCTCAGCTCGTGTATGTGGCCGTACATAAATGATACCGAATTTACGAGTACTTTTTTAAAGAGAAAACATATATAACCGGTGGAGATAATTAAGGTTATTGTGTTAGTTAGTACTTAGACTAGGTATCTATACAGGTGAAATTGAAATCGTGGAACAAATGTTAACTGTGGTTTCTGTTCATGGAACTGAACAACTTTTCTTAGAAAGCAATTCAGTCAGAGCAAAAAAATAGACTTTTCATAGAAAGTGGAAAGTTCCATGAGCAGAAACCACAGTTAACATTTGTTCCACGATTTCAATTTCACCCTGTATATGGAAGTTCATATTTTTGATATCTATTAATAACAATAACAAGACAAAATAGGTATTTGTTCCCGGTAAGTATTGTATAACGCTTACACTTTGTACCAACGACATGACAGTCCTTTGCTTTATGCAGTTATCTCCTACGACAGCATAATCTTACTTTGTTCAAGTAAACTTAAGTAGGTAAATAAAAAATAAAGTCAAGTACGTTCAATAATCTCTCAGTGTATAAGAACATGAATCCCGGTTAATATAAAGTAGTCAGTGAATAAATGTGAATAAATAAATGATGTGAAAAACCTACTCTCATACACAGTTGGCTCATTGTCCTTTACAGGATGTAAAAAATAGTAGTAGCCTCCTAATAACTTGTGCTTGCACTCATCATACCAAAACAGTTTTTGTTTCACGAGTTGCCAAGTTGTTGTTTTGCCAAGTTTTTTACGTCTAACTACGTTCGTTGGGTTCCCATCCAACTGCATGAACAAAGTAGGACCCCGTCTATACTCTAATACGGCGTCACCTGATACAATATCGTTGTATTTCTATTTATTTTCGTACCTTTTCTTGGACTATGACTTTAGACATGACTTCCAGTTGCTGGTAAGCGCCCCTCGCGTTCCGGCGGTCTATGAATATCACTCCGGCGAGGTACGCGGCCAGACCAAACGGCCACACGTAGAACAGCTCCTTCTTTGCCACTACTGTTAACTTGCCCACATATTCCCATATGTTGAACAGCCCTGGTGGTAAGAAATTGGATAATGAAGCTGAGAGAAGCCAGATGATTTATTTTATTTGGTACAAAAAACCTCACAGCATGAAGACATATTTATTTAAATTCATAAAATTAATTGCAATAGCAAAACTCGAGATTTCAGCGGTAAGAAATTATATTGATAATCAGTTGTACAACAACCTTGGTACTATAGATAACACACAGAAAACTATATCTATTGATAAAGGACAAACCTTTATCGATAGATATAGTTTTCTGTGTGTTTTAAAGTGGTTTTAAAACTTTCGGTATCATATTAGATACTTACTTATTCTCTGACTATACATATACGTATAAATTACGTCAGTTTTCCTAACTTCCACGCGAAATCAATTTAATTTCTGATAAAAATTCTGTTGTCATTAAGATGGATACGTTGTATAAGATAGATTAGCCAAAACTGGCGATTGGAAAAATGTTGATGATACAAGTATTTCCGGGGAACCATCAAAACAAGCATTGGTGATTGGATATTATTGCCAATTGTAAACAAGGAAACCGTTATCTTATTACTACATTTGTGATTCTCACTTCATATTTTGCTAGCTTTTGCCCGCGGCTCTACCTCGCCCCGTCATTGTCATTCGGGTAAAATTGAAATTAGTGTTATTTGGAAAATTTTAATTATTTTTAGTGAAGACTGATTGTGTATCCAAATGTTCATATTTAACGTGTTTCATATTTTAATTGAGATATATATGCAAGAAACTCTAGCACTGAACATTCTCTCTATAAATTTCTCGATAAAAGAAAAATATTTTTTCCATACAGATTAATCCAGCCTAAACTTCCTATTTTGTCAATCCAGCTATTTCTTAAAAATAAATTATTTCTTTATTTTTTTACAAACTCTGTAAGACATTCATTTTATTGAAGATTATTCATTATTTTCATAAAGATTGACTAAGAAAAAGTTTTGATGATATTTTAGAGATTACTTCGGTGCGTAAGGTTAATTTGCATTAGCAAACAAAAATCACTAGTCACCTAAAGTATCCAGTGAGGACTGATGGTTGGAGACGATGACAGCACCTCGGTCCTCCGTCAGCACTTCACCGTTCCTCAACTCCCACTTGACGTCGTATATCTTCGAGGTGTGCTTCAGTATACGAGAACCCATGCTGAAACATTGCAGATTAGTTTAAATTAAGTTTTACACAGACACTTAATAATAAACTCACTCTAACACAAAATATAACAATATAAAAAAGCTTACTGAATGTTTCGTAAATTTTTAGGCCTGAACAAAAAAATTGGCCAAATAAAAAAAGCCAGTAATGAACAGAAAAAGTAAAATATGAAAAATTTTAATTTAAATTTTAATACACTGTGTTCTTCGCGAAATAATTTTAAAATCCCATAGGACATGCCACATACTAGGAAAACTATTAGAACGTCTAACATTTTAGTGTGTCGCGATCACAATGACGAATACTAGGCGAACAATATCGCTACTGATTGTTTACCATCGTACCCGAGTGCGTGAGACAGTCGCCATTAGGTATAGACCAAGTATGTCTAAGCTTTCTGAATTGTAGGCCAAGTTACACAAATAAATTAATAGTAACCAATTGAGGGTAAAAAAAAGGTATAGAAACCTTGGCAAGATTAGCGACTTGCAATATAAAAACTGCATAGAAATGAAGATGTCATCAGGCAAATAATAGATTAGGTATTATATATTATGCAGGCCGGGCGTTGACCACACGTGTATAGATATAGTCTTCAAATTCTTATCAATAGAGAGTTTTTTGGATTTTTTGCCGAAAATTTTGCTTCACTAAATGGATCAATTTGTAATGAAACAAAAAAAAAATGTTTTATAAATTGAGTACAAGTTCCTTGGAGTAGTAGTTCTGCTTCGTAAGTGTCAATAAATTCTCAATAGTAAAGACCTTTTAGCTCGATATCTTTGTATAGGTACCTTTCTTTTTTTTTGGTCACCTCATTTTAGTTCCAACTGTTCAGACGGTGTCTTAATTGTATTTTAACCCGTTCATTGTTTATTGATTCTAATGTAAATATAAAACCGATTTAGGTAACGTAATTATAATTAGTCGTAGATAATATTATTAAATTAAGCAATAAAAATTAATTTCCTAGTTAAGTATTACAAACAAAGGCACAGTAGCCATTTTATTGTATATATAAATTAAGCTTTATTTATGTACTAGATTTTTAAGGACGACAGGTCTTTTTTGGCTGACCTTTGGAGGATTTGTATAAAAAACCTGAATCAGCGATATCTAGTATATGTTTACCTAGGTACATACTTTTTCATTCTAAGTCACAGTCTCTGAATTTGATTGTATTTACTTTTTAATTTCGCAACAATTTGCATAATTGTTTTACGACTTACTATACTAGTACTTACGAATTTATGTAAATGATCTGTTTATACAGTTGTAAAAAGATCACTTCCGTAAACTTTGATATTTAATAACAAATTGTTTATTTATGAAACTGAACAACTTTTCATATTAACTTTATATTTAGTTTGCAAAAAAATTTACTTTTTATATAATTTTTGTTTGGAGAGCCCAAAATTGAGAATTCATTTCAAAAGTTTCCTGGAGTAGTCCTTTTACATCCTGTAGATATGTTAGGTAGACTTTTTTATTTGGCTTTGGGCCATTATTTAATTTGGGGACAATTTAGACAACTTTTGTAGAGAAAGTTTTGAAAAGTAAAGTTGGTATTTATTTACTTTTCTATGTTGATTTTTGTTCATTATTATCTACAGTAAACATCCAAGACATTTGCAGCGGTGTTTTTTGATAGGTACTTTATGTATTTATTAACGTTTACTTTAGGAGTGGTGTGGAAAAATAACAACTGTGTTGCTTATTTAGAAAATTATTTTATATTCTTAGGAATGTTTATTAAAGTTAGAATTATTATCACATCTAAACATACGACAGTAAGGGATAATTTTATAATGTTAAATAACAAATTGTCGCCGTCTAAGGATTTCTTTTATAATTGAGTTTACTACTTACTTCGTTACTAAAATGTAATTTAGTATGATTTTTTTTCAAATATTGGACCAAATAATAAGAATTAATGCTCAACGTTTTAACAATAGGTTCATACATTGTAAATAATGAATGTTATTTTATATTAAAGTTTTTTATGTAATTTTAATTAGCCGTATGGCACTAAATGTTGTCAAAACTCGAGGGAAAATACAGTCACACTGTGATATTTAAATACTTGAAAGAATTTAAGAGTAGGTCCTACTCATGAGACTGAACAACTTTTCCCAAGGCACCTATACTCAATTCGCATAACAATTTTTGGACTTCCCATATAAAATTGGCGGATCAGTTGATTAGTATGAGAAGTCCAAAAATTTTTTGCGAATTGACTTTAGGTTCCTTGGGGAAAGTTCTTCAGTTTCATGAGTAGAATCCACTCTAAAATATATTTTTTTTACACGCAGAGAAACGCAGTGTAGTGGTGACGCAGTTGTAAAAATAAAACGTATTTTATCGTGGTAATTATGTGGATATAAATTCGACAGAAATTATGATACTATCAAAATATAAAATAATTATGCCATATTTTCATTAAGTAAAACTGAGATATATCGAGAAAATTCACCGGTAACTACTGTGTATTCACGAGGTAACTATGTGGTCGCACAATAAACACTCGCGCCTCTTCTGATGACTCTCGCGCGACACACTCGGGTCACTTTCATCATACCACAATTCTTCCACATCCTAATATCAATTCATAAAATATTAAACTGAATTAGTAGAAAAAAGTGCACAAAATTTCTTTTAAACTTACCTTACATATGGTTAGGGTAGGTAAAATTTTGCTAAGCAGCGGGGACACGGCCAGACATATTTTATATTAAAAAAAATATTGTCGGTATATAGTAATTAATGACGTGGAAGTGAGGTTAAAGTAATGGTGTATACGTTGAAAAACTAAAATATATAGGTTACGTGAAAAACAATAAAGAAATTTAAGGTCTTTCACGTGACTTACACGGAGGGACAGCCAATATTTAAATGAAAAACAACTGCATTAATTCGAAAGGCAACTGAGTTACCGTAATTTGCAAATAAATGAAATATTTGAATTTCATTAGTATGTTTTTCTAGACCATACTTCTTTTTCGGTAGTTACTGATAGCAGTTTCATTTAATAATTTACATGTTGAGCTAAGAAAATCGCCTTTGTTTGAAAGGGACAGATTATTGGCCGCTAAATAAAATAATGACTCCTTTTTCGTGTGTAATGTGTACGTCGATGTCCTGCCTATCATTTTTTTGACTCTGTTTCGGTAGGCATAGTGCTGATAGGGTTGCCAGGTGTGGTGCAAAAAAACCGGAAAAGTTTTTTTATTTTTATTAATTTAATAAAATTACCAAATTACAATAAAACTTAAAATCTTTTGCCCGGTTTACCAACGTTTTCTTGACCGGACAGACATAAGGAAAATCGGACTGTCCGGTCGGAAACCGGACATCTGGCAACCCTAAGTTTGATGTTGATGTCTTTTTTCGCTTTTCGCTTTTCGATTTTCGCTAGGTCTGGTGCATATGTTAATGTATTTCTATGACTGTTTTATTAGTTTCATTGCATTAGGCGTCGCATTGTGTTTCCATTTTGCTAGTCATTGTCAAAATAGGTTTAGTATTCATCATAATTACGATCACAAACATCGTCCATTAATATACAAAAAGCTTAATTATAATAAAAACAAAATAAATATTACTTAATTAAATAATATATAAGTTTACGATAGTGCCTTAATAAATTAAAATATTTAAATTGTACACCCACGACTGTGCTGGCTGCTATCGCTAGATGACATTCGTTACAGCATGTCAGAAGGAATTATAAGCAGCTTGAAAACTTCTGAGATTAGGTTAGCCATTAGACCCACAACCTTCATCAATTCGGACTCGGCCCCTGTGTGTGGAGTATGGCCTAAACTTCTTGAGATATGGGAAGATGGAAAAAGTTAACAAACACGAAAAATACTTTTTCTCACGTAGGCAATCACTTAGAAAAGTTGAAATATGGTATAAGAATTATATGAAAGTTAAAATATTATGTAGCTTGCCTTTTTTTCGTTCGATATACAAATTGCAAATATTTCTGAATTATGGTAATTAGCGTTCAGTAAAATCAAAATCAAATGAAATAAGTCTACTGTTAATTCACGTTTCCCGTGGATTAACCATTGACCGGGCGTAACAAAAATAACCACCATCATAAACGATGTCAACGCGGGCGAAGCCGCGGGCGGAAAGGAAGTAAACAAAAGAAATTCGCCAAACGCTCTCCAACTCTAAGAAAACTTAGGTCAATTAAATTCGAAAACTTTTTCCAATCAACAGGAGTTTGCAAGAAATGAAAGCCTGAATGTGTTTGCCCACTCTTCGTGTTTCAAAGTTATATGAAAGATTGCGAACGATCTACTTTCTTTGTGTTGATAAAGATAAGCTGTTATTACTATAGTGGCAGAAAAGAATGTGAGAAAATATACTTATTCAAATCATGTCATAAATTGATCAATTAAAATAATAAATTGAAAATTACAATACAAATTAGCCAAATAGAGACACCGCCGCAAGTTACCTATCTATACACGGTCCGAAAATTAGAGTACAGATAGTTAATATATTCTCATAAAGAGAACAAAAACTAAATACTAAATAAGGTAAGTAACCCAAATAAACTACCTTACCTTATTTTTATCTTGACGTAATAAGGTTTTTAAGAAAAACTCACTCATCTTTCGAAATATTAATTTTTATTTATTAAACTTTAAAATAAATGTAGTTGAATCGATAAAAACAACAAAAAATAGTCGTCTGTGAATCAAAATATTAAAAAAGTCCTTTAGGCCTTATTGGGAAACTCATGCCGCAATAAGGCCTTTCATACTAAAAGAAAGAAAAAACAATCATTAAACTTCAGTTACTAAAGTATCAACGTAATCTTATTTAAAAGACACTGACCATCCATGTATGGAAGTTGGACCAAGTGCTGCCCAGAATGAACACATAGTGTATTTTGTTCCTCAGGTCAACACTCTTCTGTAAACCGAAGCGCTTCAAAATCTGTCCGAGGAGTCAAGAGAAAAAAAGGTTTTTTTTTGTGAAATATTTCTTTGCAAAAAATGAACTTAATAATTATTTTCAGTCTAACTAGTAGTGTATTAATGGTACTTATGTAATAATAATATCATTTATCAATCCGTAAGATTACATAGTTATATATTATTAGTGATACCAGTATTATAATTGTATGCAAATAAGTAAATACTACTGACCTGTGTCAGTAACACTAGTGATAGTGACTTTTACAGTAATAGTATAATAATAATAATAATTTGGTGGATATCACTATTCCACACGACGAAAACCTCGTGCAAGCAGATGCCGACAAGAGGTTGCGGTACCTGAACCTGGCGCACGAGGTTACGGATGTGTGGCAAGTACAATCCACTGAAATCATTCCTGTAGTCCTGTCTGTAAATGGTTTGATTCCAGCTGACCTGGATCGTAACCTTAGGCAGCTGGGATTTCGAGGCAGACCGATAATAGCGGCTATGCAAAAGGCAGTCCTCCTCGACAATGCCCGGATTGTCCGACGCTTTCTCTCCTCGTCACACTGACCTCCAGCCGACTGTGCTTCTGCTGGAGTAGCTCCTGCCACTTCGCCTAGCGCGAAGTGGTCAGAGTAGCCCAAATTCATGTTTCAAAATAATAATTATACAATACAATAATAGAGTATTATAATTATGTAAATGTAATTAATTATGTATTAATCATCTTCATCGTCATCGATTATATCTGGGTCAAGGAATATATCTTTTTGGCTCGATTGTGATTATCGCGACCCTGTGTCTAAAGTATGCCTAATACCATTTAACTGGTCACCGATCGTGTGTTCTATTAATTGTAATGACTTACAACAGGCGCTTTCACTTTTTCGTTGCTGCCTACCTGTACCCAAGTTGGTGTATATTATGAGAACCTCTCCGACTTGGATTTTTCCACAAGACTTTTCTAAGCTGGACAAAGTTTTTAATGCCACGTTAGAGCTTATACTCAGCGTGTACCTCAACGAGACCTAGTGGCTGCAGGCGTCGCTGTGGGTTTGCTATGGGGGTATGGGTATTAGGCGTGTGCAAGACGCAAACCTTCCTGTTTTGTTGCCCTCCTCCAGTGGGGTTGTCGGCCTAGTTCACTGAAATACTCCATGTACAGGGTGACAACACCGATATGCCTTTTAGAGCCTCAAAGCCTGGGTTACTGTGTGTCCGTCCACCGATGGCCCAGAGGGCCCTTTGATCCAGCGTCAATGGGATGATCAACTCTGTGGATCCCAACCTGCTATTGGAGGCGGCATCAGGAGCGGATGTGCTCTTCCGTCCCCCCATTTGAGAATCGCCCTCGATGACGGATCCTTGAGGCAGGCCGCTGCTCTTCGTTTAGGGTGTAACGTCTGCGAGCCCTGTTACTGCAGGAGCGGGGTGCGCGTGGATGCTGATAATCATCACGGGTTGAGCTGCAAGAAGTCAGCGGAACTTCGACCATATTATGCTCAATGAGCTCATCCGCCGTGCTCTTGTTTCGAGTATCCTGGAGCCACCCGGCTTGAGTCACTTGGCTGGCAAGCGGTTTGATGGGCTGACTTTGATCCCTTGGGGGTGAGGGCGTTGTTTGGTGTGGGATGCGGCGTGTGTAACCACATTTGTACCCTCCCATTTTGCCTGTACCACCCACACAACGGATTCAGCTGCCGATCGCACTGCCGTTAAAAACATGCCAACTCCTCGCCCCTCAAGGATACATTTACTTACGTCCTCTTCGCGGTTGAGGCGAGCAACGCATGGTGTGCGGAAGCTAGGAAGTTTCATTCAGCTGCCGATCGGACTGCCGTTAAAAACATGCCAAGTCCTCGCCCCTTAAGGATACATATACTTACGTCCCCTTCGCGGTTGAGGCGAGCGACGCATGGTGTGCGGAAGCTAGGAAGTTTTTGGGGGAACTGGGTCGGCGCCTGATCCACAATAGTAGAACCCCCACGCCAAATCGTACCTGGTGCAGTGCATCTCGCTGGTGATACAGTGAGGTAACACTGCCAGGGTTATGGGCGCATTTTCTAATTTCACCAGGGCTGCTTTTTGACTAAGGCTTAGGCTTTTATGGTGCCTAAGTTGTAGTTTAAGGTTTGTAAACTTACTGTTTAACGAATATTGATTTTTAATTATATTATTTTATGAATAAAAACCTAGCTAATCTTCATCAATTTAATTACTGATTGATAAATAATGATATTATTATTACATACGTATGTAGGGACTTTGTACTAGGTAGAAAAAAATATTGACGATTTAAAAGCATGTGTAAAGCATCTACTTAAATAAAATACATTTTGAGTTTAGAGTTTTGAGTATAAATAATACACTACTAGTTACACTGAAAACAATTATTAAGTTCATTTTTCGCAAACAAGTAATTCACAGAAAAAAAACTTTTTTTTCTCTTGACTCCTCGGACAGATTTTGAAGCGCTTCGGTTTACAGATTAGTATTGGCCTAAGGAACAAAATGCACTATGTGTTCAGTCTGGGCAGCACTTGGTCCAGATATCAATGTAAATACTGATTGATGATTAATGATATTATTATGACATAAGTATAAATAATACACTACTAGTTACACTGAAAACAATTATTAAGTTAATTTTTCGCAAACAAATAATTCACAAAAAAAAACAACTTTTTTCTCTTGACTCCTCGGACAGATTTTGAAGCGCTTCGGTTTACAGATTAGTATTGGCCTGAGGAACAAAATGCACTGTATGTTCATTCTGGGCAGCACTTGGTCCAGACATTAATGTAATTACTGATTGATGATTAATGATATTATTATTACATAAGTATAAATAATACACTACTAGTTACACTGAAAACAATTATTAAGTTAATTTTTCGCAAACAAATAATTCACAAAAAAATAACTTTTTTTCTCTTGACTCCTCGGACAGATTTTGAAGCGCTTCGGTTTACAGATTAGTGTTGGCCTGAGGAACAAAATGCACTATGTGTTCATTCTGGACAGCACTTGGTCCAGACCTGGTCAATGTCCTTAGTAAGATCCTTTAGTAACCATATTTGGACGTTATAATCAGTTTTGATAATCATCTCAACATATTATTATTATCCTTCCTTTCTTCATTTTCTTCAAGCAATCTCCTGAAAAGTATTTTTTTTATCAGCAGGGGTTAAGCCAACATACAGCTCATGATACCTTATTGGCCTTATTTGGACCTGTCTTATGTGTAAGTTTTTTTTTTACAGAAAATACATTGAAAAAATGGCGTATAGATAGATAGACAGATAAATAGAAAGCTTTATTTGTACAACTGCAGACACACACACACACACACACACACAAAAAAAACAATAACAAAATAAAAATAAAAACTGAAAAAAGATGCATGCATAACTAAACTAAAAAACTAACAAAGGAGCGTGTGCTACAGCGGCGCAGATAGGCCATAGCTCAGCAGAAAATTTTCTCAGGAACAACCTAAGCAAAGCGTGGAAAAAGCTGCTAACAAACCACTGTAGTGTATATAAGTTGCGAAATATATAAAAAGTGTTGTAAAATGTTTTGTGTAAATATAAGTGAGTAACTGTGTGTAATTGTGCCTAGTGTTGCCGCTACCTACGCAAACCTTGCTGAAATTCCCAGCATCTGCTTTTCAAGCAATATTGCTTTTAATTTAGTTTCAAAAGTAAATTTACATTTTAGTTGTCTGATTGGGTTGTATATTGTTCCAGCACTTGGTTGCGTGGTAGCGGAAACTTCCAGTGAAAGCCGTTGTTCTGTGTTGATGTACAGCAAGCGGTGGACGGATAGATCTGGGAACACGTTCAAAAAATTGAGTAAATTTGGGAAATTTTAATTTATACATCGAACATCAATGAGGCAAGATGCAATTGTCTCCGTGATTCCATCTTCAGTATAGAGGCATTGTTAAGGAAAGGCGATATATGGCTACGCGGAGGAACATTAAAGCAAAATCTACAGCATGCATTCTGCACGCGCTGTATCAATCGCTGCGTTTTATATAAAAGGCGTGGCCCGTAGACTAAGTCAGCATAGTTTAATCTGGAGAGAACAAGTGTTTCACAAAGATTGATTCTGGCTTTTTCACTCAATAAATTACGTATTTTGTAGAGGATTTTTAACCTGTAAAAGCAATTTGTGACAAGACTCTCAACATGACTTTCAAATCGTATGTTACTAAACTTTTAAACTAAACACCACACAAAAAAAAACCAAGCCATGCGTTCAAAAATATCAAAATACTTATATCATTACCTGTAGAAATTTTATAAAACAGGCGTACACTCCGCTTCCCGACTGTTTCCGACGACTACATGTTCCGACATACTCGTGGTAAGCGGCGCTCGCTATTCTTGTATGTGTCAGATATATCCTTACGCACGCCACTGTAAACTTTCGCGGTTACTTGAAATGTCTAAGCGGGAAATTTGAAACCTAGGCCTTATTGGGGCATAGGCTTTTATTTGGGTCTCTTACCTTACTAGGAAAAATTATATAATTACGTAAGAAAAGCCCCTGTTCATGTTTTCGGGAGAGGATACATTCTTTTCATCTCGTGATGTACAAAATGTTGAATGCAAACGATAAAAACCACAATGTACGCGAAACCAATTGACAACATGAACATTTTTAAACCCTCAGTTTTTATGAGTGTTTTATGTAGAAAATGCAAAATAAAATAGGTACCTGTATTTAAGTTTTTTTTTTTAAATAGTTTGATATTTTTAGAGATATTATGTAAGTAATTACTTTTTTATTTGTTAGGCTGTCTAGAGTACGGTGCTGTTCTGTTAGGTCGAGTTCACGTTTTTTAAGGGTTCCGTATCTCAAAAGGAAAAAAGGAACCCTTATAATCCTATAAGTTCTATAATTCTATCATATGATCCTCTTTTCGAGCTAACGAGTCGTACTATAAGTATAACTTCGTTGTCCGTTCGTCCGTCTGTATGTCTGTCTGTCTGTCTGTCAAGACCCTTTTTCTCAGGAACGCGTAGATGTATCACGTTGAAATTAATACCAAATAGTTAGATCTGCAATTCCTTGGACCCTTGAAGAAATCAAACTTCTAAGTCAACGCACCTAAAAGATACGGCAGTTGATGCCGCATATTTTGACGCTTGAACCTCTGGCTGGGGTACTTCTCCTTGACCTAGAATCATGTTAGGCAAGAAGCAATGTCTTGTAGCACAAGTAAAGAAAAATTTCCGAAAACCGTGAAGTACACCGCATGGAATGTATAAAAAAAACATCGGTGAATTTAAAAAAAAAATACATATACAGGATGTAAGGGACAGGTTTCCGAAAACTTTAAGGGCTTGCTCAGTAGACGAAACTGAACAACTTTCCACAAGAATTTTTTTCAGGAAACGAGAAAAAAAACTGCTTCTCCATACAAAATTATAAACTTGATTGGACAGTTTGTATGGAGAAGCAGATTTCTTTTCGTTTCCTGAAAAAAAAACTTGTGAAAAGTTGTTCAGTTTCGTCTACTGCGTAAGCCCTTAAAATTTTTGGAAACCTGTCCCTTACACCCTGTATGTTACGTGTTTTGATGGGCACATAAAAGTTCTCGAAGGGCAATAAAATCCTATAATTCGATTTTGAGAAAACAAATATTTTGTGAAAAATCATCTAGGTATTTGTTCCATACTAAAATGTATGGAGGAAAAATTAAAGATATTGTTTGGTACGAAAAATAAATGTGTGAATTCTTAATCATTAAAATAATTAAGTTCTCCAAAGAAATGTTTTTTCGTTTTAAACGATAACTTTAATTTTTCCTCCATACATTAGTATAGAATGAATACCTAGACGATTTTTTTACAAAATATTTTTTTTCTCAAAAACTAATCATAGGATTGTATTGTTCTTTGGGGATTCATAAGTGTTCATCAAAACACGTAACATATATTATTTTCGTTACAAGTTCACCGATACATTTTTGTAAAAATCAGTTGGGTATTTTGTATGAAAAAATGAATTTAAAAAATGCTGTAACTTCCAAACCCAACACTTTTTTCGATCAGTTTCTTTGGAGAATTTGATCATTAAACTGATAAAACATATATTTTTTTCATTCATAACAGATCACTTTAATTTTTTCTCCATACATTCTAGTATGGAACAAATACCTAGATGATTTTTCACAAAATATTTTATTTTCTCAAAATCGAATCATAGGATTGTATTGCCCTTCGAGAACTTTTATGTGTCTATCAAAATACGTAACATATATTTTTTTTTATTAAAATTCACCGATATTTTTTTTCATACATTCCATGCGGTGTACTTTGTAGTTACATTATATTCAATTTTATTTTTTGCGGTTCCTAAACTAACCGCGACCTATGTCGATCTATAGGGACCACAATTTTCCAACGGCAAAGTTTGTTCCTCAATCCTAAGTTTGTACGTACAAGAAGCCTTGGTGCGCGAGTCCGACTTGCACTTGTCCGGTTTTTTTTTATTAGTTGCCACCCAGTTGGCATCTAGACACCTTACATATGCATACAAAAACTCTAACAGAGGAAAGTAAAATTTTCTAGAGTTTTTTTTTATTGTTTTCGGGGAGCTTACAGCTATATTTACAATATGGTTAAACTTTATACATAATAAAATGCCAATAACAAGCTACCACCAAGAAATATCCAATTATAAAAAGCGTGTTTAATTATTGCATTTTTGAAATATTGTCAGTTGCGGACAAAAAGACTTAAACTATGGTTCAACCCACTGTCTCAGAATGCAATTATAAGCGTTTTTCGGATCCAGTCAAAGAATCGATTTAAATAAATAAATACATTTTAAATAAATTTTTATTTGGGTCACCAACAGTCAATAACATAATACATATTACACAATAGTATACATACATTAGGTTACATAGGTTAATGTATGTATGGTTACGTAATAGACCAATGTTATTGGTCTATTATGTAACCATACATACATTACATAATGTCCGCTATTGTGTCCGCTAATGGATACATTTATGAGCAGGTACTTATAGATTTAAAGGTAGGAAGATTACAGTAGGTATTGAAAAAGTTGTGAACTAGTTAATTTCTATATATATATATATATAATTGTTATTTGCTTTTTATATTGTGCTAGAGATAAATAAAATGGATCGACAGAGACATATTTTAGATTATAAAGCATATTTGATCTAAAAAGCATTCGTTTTGTGCATAATTTGTATACACTAAGGGCTGAATAACAATGGTAAGTGATCTGTTACAGACAAAATAATAGACACTATTTGTTAGGTCGAGGCAGTTAAACATATTTTTTATAATATTATAAAGAAACATTTGGTCGGCAATTTCACGTTTTTCAGAAAGGGTCGATACAGTATGAAATGTTACCGCATCCTGATAACTATCAAATTTTTTATAACATCGGTAACTTAAACATTTAAAAAAATTACGTTGTATTTTTTCTAGCTGTGCGGTATAAATGACATATTGGGGGTTCCATATCTGACTGGCATATTCTATCTAGTTCACTCCTCACATAAGAATACCTAGTACAATAATTTTTAAAGCAATTAAATCGGTAAATTGTTTGGAGTATCTATTAATAAATCCAAGTGTTTTATAAGATTTATAGGTGATGTAATTAATATGTTGGTCAAATAAGAGTTTGCTATCAATCAGTACTCCTAAGTCTTTTGCTAAAGTGTTTATGACTAGGGTGTGTCCATTAAGCTGATAATTAAAAGACGGTGAAGACGTTTTCTCGAGAAGGTAATAACAAAACATTTTTTACATTTGCTTACACCAAACACTTATTGGAGCAATAAGTTCAGAATATTTCCAAGTCCTTTTGAAGAAGTAAGGAATCGTTCACGCTGTCGAAGTTTCTTGTATACCTTCATATCGTCAGCATAAAGAAGTATATCAGCTGATCTGAAGCAGTCTATGACATCATTAATTAGATTATTACATAATAAAGGACCGATTATCGATCCTTGAGCCACTCCAGAGGTAGTGGTAAACCAGTCCGACCTGTAACCCCCAACCACCACAGCTTGATTCTGTTTCGTACGTATGACATGACCCAGCGGAGCAGGCTGCCGTGCACGCCGATGTTATGAGCTTCCTTTCCAGGACGAAATGAGTAACTTTATCGAAACATTTGCTAAAATCGCTAGACAGTAAAAACATATTATATAAGACTAAATTAGTGACAGTGGAGCGACCTGCGACGAAGCCATGTAGTTTTTGGTTAAGTCTCTCCCTATGGACGCATATAATTGATCACAAACAATTTTCTCAAATAATTTGGCAATAATATTTGATTTGGAAATAGGCCTGTAATTTCTTACGTCGCTCTTAGGCTCGCTTTTGTGTATGGGCGATATGAATGCCTCCTTCCATTTGGTCGGGAAGCAGCATTGTTCAAGTGATAAATTAAAGAGGTAACATAGTGGATCAGAAATAGACTCGGAGCATTCCCTTAAAAAGGAGGGAGGAATCCCATCGGAACCTGCTCTTGTATTTATATCTAATTTATTTATATTCTTTGTAATTACATTATTATTAACATAAATATTAGATATGCAATCCGTTACAGAATGCCTCTGCTGGAAATTGATTTTCGTTCACCGGGAATGATGCTTCATAAACAGAAGAGAAGTATTTATAAAAAAGATTACAAATATCTTTAGATCTTTGGAAAATTTTCATTTGGTATTTCCTGCCATTTGGTTTCGTTAAGATACTTTTGAAGAAGTAGACAACGTTTTTCAATATTTTCGCCAAATATGTTTAATTTCGTCGCTTCGTTGCAAGTCTGTGATTATCGATATTATTTACAATTAGAATAGAAAAAAAAAAACTGCTAAGCACTGGATCGCTCATTGATGTCTTTTATATGGCCGAGATGAGATAGCTACAAGCGGAGCAAAGGTACCAGCTATTGAACCGGAACTATTAGTGGGAATGCCTTGATGCACCGGCAAAATAATGCTGTAGGAATGGGCCAATGAATAGAGTACAGTACTCTGGGTATGGTCACATAGTAACTGTAATGGAAAATGCCCGACGCTTTTTGGGACAACAATGAAAGTCCAGAAAATATTGACCTAGAATTCTCCTGGAATGGACATAAAATTCTTGTCAGAACTGGTACTGGCCATTGAAGGCTTAAAAAACATGTCAATCAAAGGAGGCTGGACTAGATAATGAAAATGAAAATATTTTATTCGAAGTAGGTAGCAGTGTACACTATTCGAACGTCATTCTTTTATCTACCTAATACGAGGTTCCTACCACTCGGAACTCCTATACCCACCGTTTCGGGAAGTGTTTGCAGAGTGAGAAAAAACGGCGGGCCCTAAAGAAACTCCCTCCAACACATAAAAAAAATATCTTATATTCTATTACATCTTAATGCTAGATCAATAAATGAATTATACAATGTCATGTCTGTAAATAAAATATGAAAAAATAAGAATAAAGAAAGAAAGGATTCAAAAGAGATAAACGAGATATGAACGAGTGTCGATTTTGATTCGAGGAAATGGAAGGTGTGTACTTCACCTAATTTCGTGATTGCGAGTCATTATAGACCAAGCTAGGAGCCGTTCTCTAAGTGAGCCAAATATAACTCGAGATGATCGTGGAACTCTATCCCAAGTTCATCCTGAAGATGTCGTGAAGTTATGTTATATACCCAAACAATGGGTATTGCATGCTGTCTATAGTTTTCACTGGGCTACAGATTAATAAGTGATGTAAAGCATACCTTAGTGTAAGTAATTTTTAACCTGTAGTCTGTGACTATACCTATTGAATAAAATAAAAGTAAATAAAATATAATACACAGATTTTTTTTAGGTGGCAGTGTTTTTATAATAGTTTCTCATTAATAATAGCTGAGACATTTCACTCGATCTATTATGTTAAATATAAAAAACCGGCCAAGTGCAAGTCGGACTCGCGCACAGAGGGTTCCGTATAAATTCATAATCAATATTTTTTATATTTTGTCTTGAACTTAATATTTTTTATATTTTAGTTGATTGACAGAAAGGTAATTTGCGGTTTACGATTTATGACGTATTAAAAAAAACTACTTACTAGATCTCGTTCAAACCAATTTTCGGTGGAAGTCTGCATAGTAATGTACATCATATATTTTTTCTAGATTTATCATTCTCTTATTTTAGAAGTTACAGGGGGGGACACACATTTTAATACTTTGGAAGTGTCTCTCGCGCAAACTATTCGGTTTAGAAAAAAATGATATTAGAAACCTCAATATCATTTTTGAAGACCTATCTATAGATATCCCACACGTATAGGTTTGATGAAAAAATTTTTTTGAGTTTCAGTTCTAAGTATGGGGAACCCCCAAAATTTATTGTTTTTTTTCTATTTTTGTGTGAAAATCTTAATGCGGTTCACAGAATACATCTACTTACCAAATTTCAACAGTATAGTTCTTATAGTTTCGGAAAAAAGTGGCTGTGACATACGGACGGACAGACAGACAGACAGACATGACGAATCCATAAGGGTTCCGTTTTTTGCCATTTGGCTACGGAACCCTAAAAATACCTGTAAAAGTAAAAAGTGCAAAATCACAGAAATAAAAGACCCCAAACTATCCAAATACTACGATTTCGTTTAATTTGTTTTTATATTTTAATTATTTACCCGCAGTCTCTTTGGTTTAGTTAGGTAAATTAACACCATAATTAAAAACTCCTTGACTAAAGTGACTTTCAGTTTCGCCGGTGGCCGATGATAATGCGGCCGCGCGGCCGTGGCGAGGCGACTGATCGCCGCGTTGCGCCGATGCTTCCGGCGGCTCTAAAACAGTCGTTACTAGTTCCAGAAGCGATATTTATGGGGTTGTTTTGACGCTCCCATGGCGATAACGCTATATATAAAACTGTTATTTTCCTTCACGTCTAATGTAAGAGCTCGTATTACGGAAATCCTTAAAACTCTTGTGTCTTCGGAAGTTTTACCGTTCAGCCAAGTCCATTTATTGCCTGTCTGTAATTTGTTTATAAATGAAGGTTTTACCCAAATAAAGATAAATAAATAGATAATTAACGTGAAATTCGTACTAAAATACTTTCGAAATACTTCGTTTTCTTGATAATTTTGCGAAATTTACTTTTAAAAAGTGTATATAATACTTGTTGAACAAATCAACAAGTGAGCAAATTTATTTTTTGTTACGAGTGCTGACTTTAAATCATTTTTTTAAATCCGTGGATGCGGATGCGGATATTTACTGCGCTCTTATTTGTCATGCGTGTTTCTGCATGCATGCGGGCCGTACCCACATTTCCAAAGCGACCCGCGTGCGTGTGACACGCATGACAATAAAAGCGCCCTTAAAGTCTCATATCCACGGATGCGGATCTTAAGAGTTTTTAAAGAAAATTTGTATGGGCGCGCATAAATAAAAATAAAACGATACTAATCCCAAAATTTTTGATTTAATTATTAAATATATACTTAATAATCAAAGTTAAAATGGACCTTTATATTTGATAAAAAGTAACTTTGCTGCCTTTGGTGTAATGATGTACTTTGTTACTTACTTGAAAATATATAATTTAAATGAAAAAAGATGAATTTAATTCTTATACAATATACAGAATTAAATTCCTGAAACTAAATATTACAATTATTAGCTATGCTGCCCTAGATCCGCATCCCCATGAAATCCGCATTGAAAATTGCGAATGCGGATGTCAAAATCAATGCGGAAGCTCCGCATTTGCGGATGCGATCTGCTTTAAATCACGAAGTAGCGAAGTAGTCTACAATTGAATCACGATCGTAGCAAGTGATTCTAATATAGCTCGTGTGAAACATACAACTTTTCACCTCTACCAGCGAGAAATGTTTTATAGGCTATAGGTAAAAAAACGTAGGTGATTAAATTCTCTTTGGAGACGATATTATTAAAAAATGATTTTTATTTAGATGTTGCGTTCGGGAACTGCGCTGCTTGACATTGGTGTCGATTCGGTTTTCACGATTAAACTTATTTGACAAGATTAAACTTAATTTAAGTGTTCTATCTTTTTCTTTCTATATCGAAAAGACAAGGACAGGACTCTTTTTAGTTTAGTCCTGTCAAATAAGTTAAATCATAAACACCGAATCGACCCTATTTTTATGAAAATCTGAGATGAAACCAAACATGACATTTTTAAATAAGCGATTAATATATACTAATACATAAGTACATATATTTTTTTAATATTACGTCTTTAAAAAGGTAGCACAACTTATGAACTTAAATTTCAATAAATATACAAAATTTGAGTTAAATTGCTAGGCCAAAATGAATTTCTGAACGAACCATCGCCCATATTTTTTCAGAGCTAAGCAAAAGGTGGTGTTCGAAATTCGAATCACTTTTTCTCACGCTCGCAGCAAAAAGCGTTTTTCGGCGCCCTTTTCATCTGGAGAGGTGAAAATACTTTTTCTGTTTCAAATCTTTTTACTTAGTCCAAATTTTATGCAGGGTGTGCTTGCCTCGCTTACTGGGGCTTCTACTTTTTTTGAACAATTTTTCTAGAATATTTTCGCAGAAAAATATTACAGAAAAATTGTAGAATGAAGGTTGTCCAGTATGATGAGTACTAGCTTAAGTTGACGGGTCCTTCGCCTATTTTGTTACATCCTGTATTTATCTAATTTATTTAGTGACAATCTTTTAAATTAACGATTTATAGGCAATGATAATGATAGCATGTAGAATTTTATTTAGTATATTTACATTTTCTGTATTTGTCACAAACAAGCAAGTGCAAATCTCATTCTTATAATAGTATATTCATATCAAACAAAATACATTCATAATATGGCCACAAATAGTTTATCAGCATCAGTGAGGAACAGCATTGCCAGATTTTTTCGTGCAAATCGGGATTTCGAAAATTTTCAAGTAAAAAATCGGGATTCATTCGACGAAACCGGGACATAATAAAAAACATTAAAATAAGAATTATTTATATATTTATTATTTATATTTTTCGGTGCATTTAAAAATTCATTTTTTTTATAAAATTATAAAAGTCAGCACACGAAAACTCGAAATTAAATTTCGGATTTCATTAAATCCACTGTTCGTTTATTTCTTGAATCTGACCATTTTAAATTTATCTGCAAAAACACGCGTTCGGGGTAGCAGTTTAAATTTGGGACACTTGGTATGAAGGAGACGAGTTTAAACATATTTTTAGAAACTGTTATAAAACAGTTTCCTGGTGCCATTTCTGAGCAGTGGTTTCGTTACAATTTTCCAATTCAATCAATTGATTGAAGATTGATTGATTGATTTTGAGTTTGGAATTCCAAACTCCTCCGCTGCACTGCCGATGCCGTCGAAAAACCCCAAAAAGCGGGACAGTGTGTCCCCCCCGCTGGACACTCAATTTCAAGCTAAAAATCGGGACGTCTCACCAAAATCGGGACGTCTGGCAACGCTGGTGAGGAATGTCAGATAAGGGTAGATCCGAGTCTTCTTAGTAGTTGTTGCATACCAAGTCATAATACGTCATCTCCCTTCCACATACCAGTATCAGTAAGGTACCTAGACTGTTCTTGGTTTAATAATAATAAGTCATTTAATTCAGATAAAAAAACATTAATTTAAAAAACTACAAGAAGTTGTAAGAAGTTGTAATTGAACAAACTAAGTTATTTTGCGAATTAATTCGGGAAAAGTTGTCGAAAAGTCTCAGTTAACGGGTTCTTTGATAAAACTTCAGCAAAATATTTGATATTATTATTGTTTGTTGTCTAGACGGTAGATTATTGGAATTCATATTCAAAGTTGATTCATAGATTAATAATTATGTAGTCATTCATATTAATTATTAAAATAAAAACAATAGCAGCCTTTCTTTGATTAAAGTATAATTTCAAAGCTAAGTGTCATGTGCTTACTTAACGACGATTAAAGGTAAATAAATAAATAATAATAATTATAGCAAGCAAGTATATAGGCATGTCGGAGGCCTTGTAGGCGGCTTGAAAACTTCTGATACTGGGGTTGGCCACTAGCCCCCAATCTCCACCAATCCCAATCCAATCCCCCGTATGTGGAGTATGGCCTAACCTTCCCGAGGTATGGGAAGAGACCCGTGTCCCTGCAGTGGCATGGCTTGTTAACGATATAGGCATACAAAATATGTTAACATAAACCACTTACAAGGATTTGATTTGTAGTGTTTTAATTGGGGTAATTCAATTAGAAGTTGATTGGCGTGCAATTAAGTAGGTAGTTAAAAACGAAGTATTTCCTTCCTTTTAAATCGAATACAAATTTGTCTAGAGATGTTGCGGAAAACTTTTATATTGTTTTGTATGGTTATTACAGTTTTGGCGAGTTTTTGCTATGCGAGAATCAGTGTGAGGGTTAGGCGACGAAACGGGACCACCACGTTCCGTTACCCGGAGATGTACCGTGACCATGTGTATTACGAAATGAGTGAAAATGCTAAAGAAAATTTCTTCGCCATAAAAGTTCGTGAGTATAGAAGTTTGAAGGGCTGGGTAGCAATGTGGTTCCTCATAAACAGAAAAGGCATTGACATAAAGAGAGACGCTCGGATTCAACGGCAATTTTAATTTCCGATTTTTCTTTATTAATCAATTCGTTTCTTATTGCTTTCTTTGTTTTCGCAAGAAAGAAGGTGCAGTGCTGCTGTACATTTTCTTTATTTCATGTTAGGCTTACCAGCAGTATACCAGTAGGTAGTGTGACCATCGATGTACAGTTGACAGTACATGCCTGAACCTAATTATTCTTATTTTCAAGACCCTGAATGCGGGAAGAGGAATGGGTTGTGTATTCCCAGAATGAAGTGTATCGAGAAGAAAATTTTATACATATCGAGAGCGTGCTATCAGCGGGACCTGGTGTGTTGCTATGACGACTATCCGTACCACCCCGAAGTCGAAAAGACAACTACTCCTGTTGCCGGCATCTCTGCACCGGAGAAAAGAAACTAAGAAACCGTCAGTTTCTTTTGATGGGATCGTTTCTAGGCAAACATAGGTAGGTTTAACTTGTTCACCTATCTCTATTAATAAAGTGCATCACATTTTTTATAATAATTTTGTTTCCTTTTATTCTCCTGTCTGAAACTGATCATGTTTAAGTATTAGGTATGTTTTTGTATAATAGTCAATTTGACCATTTTTTATCGGTTCATGTTGTTACGAAGAAGTATTGGGAAATTCATTTGAGACAGTACGGGTGTTTGAAATCAAATACTTAGTATCAATGCCTTTTAAAGATATGAAATCATAAAGTAGGGTCAAAATATGATAATATACGTGAACGCAACGCAAGATTAGAATTACAGCTGTCAAATCCATACAATTATTACCTAGCAGTGCTATAGAAGCTACGAAGAAGGAATCAATGAAACAACAAAAAAGTTATCAATTGGTTGAACAATAATCAACTAATAATTAACCTAGAGAGAACAAAAATAATGCATTTCAATCATTGATTTAAATCAAAGAGTGATAAGAATTGATCCAAGAATTGATCAAAGTTACAAAAATTTGTGGATTGAGATTAGATTTTAATATAACATGGCAGTCACACTGTGATACTGTCTTAAATAAGTAACACAGTTATTCCTATATGCACTACACAAAATATCACAAAAAGCCAGCCAAAATGCTACTATAACAGCATATCATGCCTTCGCTGCAGCAACCCTTCGTTATGGGTAAATTTTCTGGGGAAATAGTACGATAAGAGATGCATTAGATTTGAAACCAACTGCTGTCTCCCTTTTTTCCGAAAATACAGAATACCTTTTGACATTAACATGTCAATACATCTACGAGGTTCGCACATTTGTAAAAATAAACAACGCTCTTTTTACCAAAAATCTCTCAGATTCTAGTAAGAAATCTACGAAATATGCAAATACAATGATGGTACAAAAAAGTTTTCTGTGTATGGCCCCAAAAATCTACACTGAATTCCTAATAGAATCAAAGATCTCAACATAAATGGAATTAAAATGAGATATACGCTTTATTGGTATCAAAAGCCTATTATAGCATATATGAATTATTAGCACATGAAATAAATAAATAAATAAATTATAACAAATGGCAAATGTTCAAATTCAAAAAAGTATAAGTGGCTTAACGTTTCTGATAAATATTTCATTTATTTTACTACAATTATATTTACAATTATAATCTTCTATTACGTTTCTTCAAAGTCGACATTAAATTATAATAAGAAATTGCATGCCCTACCAGATAAAGGCGAATATTAAGGAATTAATAATAATATTTTTTTAACATATACAGTACTTAATGTAATTACCTAATGTTCTTGCAAAACAATGATTTTATTGATAAATTGAAGAAATATTTTTATTTATTTATAATTAAATTATTAATTGACTAACTTCCTTTTTAATCCATGTTTATATCCATCAACAAGTTTTGTTCGCGCTGTCATAGCATTATAATAGAAATATAAGTTTACAAAGAAGTTTGCTGAGTAGATTTCTATTGTAATAATTTTAAGATAATTTAAATTTTAAGTTTTAACATTATTTGTGAGAAACTGCTGTGATTCGCTGAGAAGATTACCTAACTTGAGAGACAGTCTCTCATCTTGAGTTCCAGCAAGTGCCCATGAGGCGTTCGAGTGCCCATCAAACATGGAGCCCGATCTACACTTGTCATTGCTATGACTGCTATGACCCTATTATGTAATGTCCGAGTGGGTACCATTTGACGGCTAGCTTTATACCCGCTGCCAATTTAAGTTGCAGCGGCGGTTGCTGCCGCTGTAAGAGGTATTTAATCTTAGGGCCGAAACACAAAACTGCGATTGACGTCGCATCGCAGAAACCTGTGAGATTGCACACATATTAGATTTACGCATACACTTTTCTGCGTTGGTTTGCATCGATCCGATTCGTAGTTTTGTGTTATTACCCCTTCTGGAATTCGCAATACACTTATAATCTTTCTGGAGCTACAGATGTATGTACATCTTGAAATTGGTTACCGACGAATATGTAATCGTCGGTAACCAATTTCCATTTTGCTAATTTACTCGATAAGAAAACAGCGTCACGCCTTTATTTTTGAAGATGGTAAAACAAGTCCTGACAATGGTAAAATCCATTTTCAACCAGAAAATAAGGTGACTAAAGAATTAACTATATGCAGTTCAAATAAAAGAAAAAACGTTATGCAATGGGTGCAAGATATTGTATCTGAGTTTACCTAAATCAGATTTTTCACAGAGTAGTTACTCTGATGTAGTAGGACGTATAAAATACACTACCTACTTTACAAAAATATAGTACTTAAAAATGACAATTTAGTGTAGGTTTTGTAGGTTTGATTTGTGTAGAGTTTTTTTAATGTTAACTTAGGAATTTTTTCTCTTAACTTTTTATGTAATTAACAATTCCATAACATGTAGGCACTTATTCACTAAACTGTATTTTTTTATACATAAACAAAAACAAACCGACCTATTTAGGTTAAACAAAGCTCAGAAACTCCTTATTAGTTATTTTCATATTAACCGTTGGCGGTCGCAGGTACAATGCAACGTGGTTAGAAGTTACATTCCCTGGAGACAACAAAACTTGAGGAGCCTGTTATAAAGTAAGTTCAGTTGTGCATTTGAATACTGCAGCAGCTTGGCGAATAACTGTGGGCACAGAACTGAACGGTAGGGTTTGTCTTGGCTCTTATCTAATGCGTTTTGGTTGATTGGTCTACTCTACGTAATAAGCTGGGACAAGTTGTCTTCATTCTCCACAGGTAGGTAGGCAAACTACAAGTTTGACAAACTGCTTATTTTGTTTCTAGTGACACTATTTCGTATGGAACATTCAAAAGAATATAACTAATATCAACAACAGTAACAACTACATTATCTTTGTCAAAATGTTGTGAGAGTTATCAAATTCGATGTGTAAAAACTTCATCCAATATACAATATGTAATAAAATAAGTATAGGACCTATTAACTAGGGCTTCTACTTATCAAACTGATCATCTTTTGTTCTACGTCTTTGATTAAATTGCAAAAATGGAAATCTCAATAAAAAAAAACGGCCACGTGCGAGTCGGACTCGCGCACCGAGAATTCCGTATAAATTCATATTCACAAAAAAATTGTGATGTAACAAAAAATTTTTGGTTTTCGGACTTTTCCCTTTACTGCAACTTCTCCCTATAAGACACCGCTGCCTGCTAAATTTCATGATTCTAGGTATACGGGAAGTACCCTTTAGGTTTTGATTCCCATGCGAGTGTCCAAATAGGTGGCATAAACGGCCGTATCTCTTGATTGCGTTGGCATAGAAGTTTGAGTTTTTTGCAGTTTCAAGGGATAGGCAGGCCTGAGTATTTGATATAAATTTCAACTTGATACGTCTACGCGTTCCTGAGAAAAAGGGTCTTGACAGACAGACAGACAGACGGACAACTAAGTGATCCTATAGGTAAGGGTTCCTTTTTCCTTTTGAGGTACGGAATTCTAAAAACTGATCAGTTACTTGATCAATTTTCGAATTTGAGAAACTCTTAGAGTGTAGGTACAAGCGACGAACTTGGATAGTTACCTACTGCAGACGCAGTGATAAACTGGTTGGGCTTAATCGCGTGTTTGCAAGCCGTTGGTGTATCAGTGCACTTATGGTGCACCAACCTATCTGTCACTTAAAGGCGAAACTTATAGGCGACTTGAAATTTCTGACTGAGGTTGACCCCTAGCTTCACAACCTCCATGGCTTAGCCTTCTCGATGTATGTGAAGAGACCCATGTCTCAGAGCGGGGACACTATAATTTGTTAACGCAGGAAGTAGTTTCTTGTAGTTTATATTGATATATTCATTTTATTCCTCTTTGACAATGGAAATTGTACCTATTAAATTTTCAAAATATTTTCGTTAACAACCCTTATCGACCCCATTGTTGGACACGGGTCACTTTCCATAGCTTTGGAAGGTTAAGGCATACTCCAGACACGGGGATCAAGTTCCGATTGGCCAATAGTAAAAATTTTAGATTGTTAGGCAGGTATAGTGCGTGCCGCCCTCTGTCTCCATACAGTTGATAGATTTGTATTAAAGAATCCAATCTTTTTTATATTAAAGGGTACTTGTAAAAGGTTGTTTTATAAGTAGAAGCTGCAATCTGAAGGTATAAGGACAATATACCTACTCCTATCACAGTATAAGGACAATATACAGTATGGACACTCCCTGCCGCTCTCTGTAGGCTACTTCACCCCCCCTGGTAACCGATTATTGACCGGTTGTCTTCCGGTTGGTTGTCAAAAGATTGACAAACCAAAGACAATTTTATTTTCTTAAGGAAAGACGCAAAGGCTTCTAAAGTTATCCTTGTCTCGTGTATACAATATTCAAAACTCAAAATGTTTTTTATTTAAGTAGATGCTTTACACATGCTTTTAAATCGTCAATATTTTTTTTCTACCTAGTACAAAGTCCCACGTCCCACAAGTATTCACTTGTCTATTATAAAAATATGCCGTTTATGTTCATATCTGTCGTTAAAAAAAGTTCTACTATTTTCGGAAATATCAATTCCTAAAAATGGTAACATAACAAGAAGAAGTGTAAACCTACGACAAGGCGATGTGACCAAGGAGCCTTTGCTTAAGCAGCCCTAGACACTCACATTACATTATTACGTGTACAGACACGAAGAAGTGTAAAATTTCTATGTAGTAAACAATAACACGATATTTGTATGAAATGTCCGGGGTGTGACTCCTATTTTGTTACACCCAGTATACATCTATAAAATATTGGCCAGGTGGTCAAAAGTAAAAAAAATATGCTGCTAATTTAATTAAGTTGTAGGTAAATTGCAGCGAAATGGGAATGTAGTGCTAATAGAACTGGCAACTAATAGTATCTGAGTGCCTTGATTAGATCCCTTTGTTACTTTATAAGGTTCATAAAGACTATGAAGGGCGGCAAAGTCGGAATTTCTAAATGACGCGACACCGAAAAGAGAGGATTGTAAAGGAATACGCAAGAAATGAAAATGGTTAAGATTAAAACGATTTACTATACAAAATTGGACGATCGGGTGAATAATTTGTATGAAAACTAAAAACAAAATTGTGTCCTTGTTGATCTTTATGTTTAAATTTTGTGCTGTTTTATTTTAATTATTTTAGGGAGGTTATTTCACGGGGTTTTCGGTCAAAAGCTTTGCGTGGCGGTGCGTAGATCTCTTCGGTGTGCACCTCAGGATACACGCTCAAGTTTACTTTCGCAAACGCAACACTCAATTTTAAAAGTAATTGAACGTAAAAAAAAATAGTATAACAACGGCGTATCAATAAAAGCACCTCATTTATAAATTATTTAAAATTAGTTTTCTACTCATGGAACTGAATCATTTTAATTAAATTCAATTATTAAGGAATTTTCAATAAATTCGTAAACAAATATTTACGTACAAAGTTTACTGAGCGTGTTCATTGGACGTAATACTATTTTTAAGAAGAAGGTTGTTAAATTTCATGACTGTTTACCCCAGTAAAAATAATACCAGTAAGAATTCAGACTCCATATTTACACCTTTCAAGCACCAGCTTTAATGCAGAGCGGATTTTGAACAAAGTTCCATATTAAGGCACTCGGTTGAATTTGGACAAATCAATCTATATAGGGTGTAAAAATCAATCAAATCTAGTAGTAGGGTGTAAAAAAGGTGTAGCTATGCTTTAAGGTTAACCTCCACGCATAAAACTAAACAATTTTTGTCTTACACCATTGCAGAAATAGCAAAACAATCGACTTCACATACATTCCACACCTATTAACATTGATATGGGAGAACATCATATCGATGCCTATTACTGGCCGTGTAACTGGCTCTTTACAGAAGAGTGCACTGGAAAAAATGACGACGCAAATCGGTTCGTACGAAAACTGCCTTGCTTTTTGGTTATATTGCTAGGGAAGGACTAATTCAGCTAATTCAGGACTCTTTTGAATTTGAATTTGAATTGCTACTATTGAAATATCTATCTCTCATTCGTCAACGAAATATCGAAATTCGTATCTTTCTCAATACGCTGGAAAGGGGTTTAAATTAAAACCCAAAGTTATACAAAATCCTGTATTTTTTAATACACCGTAGCGTTACTGTAGCGCAGATATTGATAGTGAGTGATAGAAACGTATAGTTAAATATTTTAGAATATTGTAGAAAATTTCAAAACTATATCTCTCTAATTCACTCTCTGACACGAAATCTCGAAAACGGCTTGACCTATGATATAAGTTGTTATAACTATTGTAGGTTGTAGGACTGTAGGTAGTATGTTTATTTTTACTTATGATCAAGTTCCCCATTGCGTTGGGGAATATTGGTGAGCCCGCTTCCATCTTCGGTATCATCATCACTTACCATCAGGTGAGATGATGCCAAGGGCTTACCAATTAAGGAAAAAAAAAATCTAACAAATCCCACCACGTTACGTCACCTTGAGATATATCGCTACTACACTGCTGACTAAGAAATTAAAGGCAGGTTACAGGAAGCGATAGACAAAACAAAAGGTTTAATTGCGTGGAAATTACGATCAAACTACGCAAATAAATAAAGGGTCCTTAGTCAGAGGGTCGGACATGGGCGTAGCTATAGCTTTCAAATGGGGGGAGTCTAACGCGCGACGGTCCAGAATGATCAGCATTATTCCAGAACACTCGTGTGAGTATTTTTTACCATTAAAGGTACTTTACGATAGCCTATTGTAATAATAAGGACATACTCTTGTAAGGTACATAAATCATACCTTGGTTCTGAGATGGTGAAATGAGATTTGTAATTGTGTTTTTTTTTAACTTTTTTACGCAAAGCTTATAAAATTATGTTTATGTCCTCATTGGCTCTAGGTGAACACGAATTCACCAAACCCAAAAGCTCAATGGGTCATTGGGCATATATTTACTTTTTTTAAATGGTAAGCTCTTGGCATCATCTTATCTGATGGTAAGTGATGATGATGCCTAAGATGGAAGCGGACCTACCAAAATTTCCCAGCGCAGTGAGGGAAGGGAATCTTCATGCCGGAACCCCTCAATGCTGTTAACATTGATGTTTTGCCGTAAAACTTAGAATAAGACGGTGGTAGCTAGCCAGAAGTGGGCTCAGAAATTTTCCTGCCACCAACCAAACCGAGTCTTACAAATCTGGACTCCGCCGAGAGTCAAACCCGTGACCTACATATTTGAAGCGTGCGGACTAACCACTAGAGCAAGGAGGCTGTCAAAACTCATTACCATATTACAAAAGTAAAGATAAAGAAGGAAACCAGGCGCTTATCGCTAAAGGCCACCTAAAAGAATATCTTGTTCTCGCAAATACTCCTTTCACTTTCTCGTGCCTGAAAACTGCACTGTCAAATTGTGTTAGTGTCTACGTCTTTTCAGGCACGAAACAAATTGTACATTAAAATTGCCTCAGATTAGTGGCATTTTTAAGTAATATCATGTCAGCAACATTGACTCAGTGAAAAAGGTTCGTGCGCAGCGAGCGCGAATTTTTTTTTTGTAATGAACTGCATCTACACGGAACAGAAAAACATGCAAACTGCTCATTTATTCCAAAGTAAGGCTAGCCATTTAACCTAACTTTGACGTTTACTTGTCATGCGTTGATTATTCCGCAATATTTTTGTCCTATGCTAAGGGAGGAGTCCGGACCCCCCTAACCCCCCCCCCCCTTATATACGCCCATGGGGTCGGATTAGTATTGAAAATAATGTTCGTAATGTTCTAAACATTTGAGTTGACACGTTCAACACTTAAATAAACCTAAATGGGCACCTAGTCTAGTACACTAATCCTAATTTAGTATACAGCGTGTTAAAAAAAAGTGTAGCGATGCTTTCAAATGAAACTGAACAACTTTTATTTTGCGATTTTGCTGAAATAGCAAAGAATTTGGAGAATCAGTTGATAATTTTGTAGGAAATGTAAAACGTAGATAGGTATTTATGATATTATAGATTTGAGTAGTGAAGTTGTAGAACAATACTTATGCGGGTTGTTGTTTTCGGTGGATTTTATAATTTATAATATTGTTTATTTTAAAGATCGTTTTAATTAAAACAAGTTTCAGATAGAAAAACAAATAACGAAACTATTCGACAGCCGAGGAATGGTCGAGAAAGTTCGTTTTTAAATTTGTGTTGTTAGCAGACTTACAAAAAAAATCTTAAAGAAAATGAAAAAAGTTGTGTAAGAGAGTGGCTAGCGGATAACATAACGATTACTGAAGTCGTAAATCAAAAATTGATAAGTTACAAGATGGTCTTTGAAGCGGTACATATTAAGAAATTGAACAACTTTCCCCGAGAACCTTACTCAATGCGCACGTTATAGAGAGTATAAGGTAACTTCTTAGACACACGTATAGTGCTGTTTCAGATCTATCTTTTACGAGTACTGCATACGATATATTCGATATAAAAGGGGTATATTTGTATTTATATTTTATATTTTATTCTTCCAGCATACTTTACAGCATTACTACATTTGGATTTGATTATCTTATTAAAATAAATTAAAGCCAGTTACAAAGTATGACATACTTAAATAACATTAGTGAATAAGAGAAAAGAAAAAAAAAACAAACTATGAAAAGGTTGATAACCAAAAAAGTTTTATTCAACTATCTATCTGCGTCTTCCGAGTATGTGTGTTTGTGTATTGGTGAGAGAGAGTGTGTGTATGTGTGAGTGCTTGAGAGGATGTTGAATCGAGAGAACTTACTATATTATTAAGGAACTTACCTCGCGGAACAGATAATATGTCGGTTTTGGCAAACTGCTTATTAAAGGATAAGACCATGCGATGAACTGTAGAGTTTTGCGCGTAGTTCGCGCGCGGGTAGCCGGAATAAAGAAGTTGTGGGTTACGGGTGCGTTTGGGATGAGCCTTTAGTCCAATCCGTGCCAAGAGATCAGGGCAGTCAATGTGTCCATTTAGGGTATCGAAAAGTAGTCGCATGTCCGCTGTAAGTCACTAATGACATTATTTTATGCTGTTTCAAGCCGTCCTCGTAGCTGACAGGGCACTTTCCGAGTTTCCTATTAAGTCGGCGAATGAAGGTAACCTCTAATATACTTCTTACATATGCAAAGTATAAAACTTTGATGGAGCTTGCTGTAGTAAAGGGTTTGGTGATTCTGTGAATGAATCCCATCATTTTGTTTGCTTTATTACAGATGTGATCGTAATGCGCAGTGAACAAGAGTTTTTCATCCAAAATGACTCCCAGGTCTTTTATATGCTGAACTCTGGGAACGTTAATGCCATCGATGTTATAATTATGAATTACCTTAGAGCGGTTTCTAGAGTACCTGATGACTTGACACTTTTTAACGTTTAAGTCCAACATATTGTGTACGCAGAGGTATCTGGTTATGTAATTTCTTACAATTAGATATTTCGATTACAACTGAATATGAATCGTCGATTCGAATGTTCCTTCAGAATAATTGTCCTTTCAAAGATAAAAAACTGTTAAGTTTTTCTGGCTGTAATAGTTATGAGATGAGAATTGACGACTAAGGGAACTCCATATCTGTTTGCAGAGGCCAGTCGACTTGACCCAAATAAACATGACCGAACAACTTCGCCTCTGTGGATGCTACAAATATATGCTTTGGAAATTGAATTTCCTGTTACTCTCTATTTATTTAAAGTGACCGTGTTAATGTACATGAACTACGAAATTATTATTTATGTCATTAATAACCTAAACAATTTTTTCTAAAAAGCCACAGCGTAAAATGTAAAGGACGGACATACATTCGAGAAACATTACACTCCTTATGTAATGTTTTTCGGTTATATAATACCTATATCATATTTTATTTCAAGTAAAAAGCTTAATATTGATTTTTCATATTACAATAAATAGTTTAAAATGGTATAAATAAAAAGGTGCACTGTGTATAATAAAATTGTATATGTTTATAATATGTTCGTATCACTGCTATACTGTTTGGAGAGTGATGTGTCATTAACTCATTATTAGTGATCGGAAATTCGGGGGCAATTTCATAATATGGATATGCTTTTCTGAATAAATTTTTAGATTTTCATACAAAAAATTCCCGGGATACCGGGATCGTAAAAAGCGTTGGGATTCTTAGTGGTAATGATCTGATTGTAGTGAATGTTGATCTTATTGAAAATTTTATGTATGCTATTAAAAAACGTTAATTTAACGTTCTGTTATTAATTCAAAACGTCATGTCCATAATCCATATTATGCTAGCTCCCCAACTTTAAGTAATATAATTGCCCCCGAATTTCCGATCACTGCTCATAATATTGATCACTCGCAATTTGACATATTGGTTAGGATACACTATCCACTAAGGTTTTTTGTTTAATTGTAGAGGTTATTTTCTTGTTACCATAAAATTGTGTTGTTTTTGTAGAAAGAACAATGTTTGTTTTTGATATAGGTATGGGTAAGCAGTATCGCACACAGCCAGCACACCGAGACTTGGGATCAGTAAACAAATAGAGACCCTTATTTAACGTTTGATTTTATCGCGGGGCTGCGTTGTATTTGATTTCAATTAAATTTGTTTTTATGTAAAATTTATTCGTAGTCTTAAAAAAAATTTGATGATCATAGCTAAAACCATTTTTTTATTAGGAATCCCTGTATCGACGCTACTATACAGGGTGTAACAGAAGTGTGTGACAATACTTCAAGGTTGGCTTTTACCCATCAAACTGAACAACTTTTGTTCTACAACTTTGTTGAAATCGCAAAATTTTTTTTGGACTTTTCATACAAATCGATCAGCTGGCGAACCAAGTTTGTATGAAAAGTCTGATGAAGTTTGATGGGTAAAAGCCAACCTTGAAGTATTGTCACACACTTCTATTACATCCTGTATATCCGCGCAAATGGACAATTAACGCTTACCCTTTAGTTCTAATACCCTTGTTCTACCCCCATTCGACTCGTATTCGTGAGGATTTTTTAAAACACTACCTACGGACTTAACAAACATCAAATAAAACAACTTTTGTGAAACAGCGAGGCTCAGCATTTGTTAATTAAATCACGAAAGTAATTTTGTGGAGTGTCATTTAATGCCCCTGTTTCAGTCGCGGCACGTTTCTTTTTAATTAGTTTGCGGGCAGGTAGCTTTACACAGCCAACGGCGCGGCGGGCTCGGGCGAAAAATGCCTGATTCTAAAAAGGCCAATTCGCAAAATGTTTAATACTTCTCCACTTTTTTTCATAGCCTTGCCATCATCCTACATACTTGGAACTCGACGGAAATAAAAAAATCCGATTCAAACTATATTTACCTATCCATATCTGCTTTGTTGCACTATTTAACATACTTGTACGCAAGCGCAATGTTTGAAATGGAATTTACCTAAGAAAAAACATTTTTGGAAAATGTTAAGATATGTTTTGTCCACGGCCAATTGTGCAATAAGCATGTTTTTTTTTGTCGCGCTTGAGTGCGCTATGAGGCATTCAATGCGCATCACTTGCGTACAATTCTCTGTATGTAATGTGCTAGCTTGAGTAAAAAGTCAAAATACGAGTTGATGTGTTTACTTTGTGTACATTGTATGCTAATTTGTTGCTTTGGTTAGGAGTATAGCTTAAACGGCTTGATGATTTTTTGGATTGTTAGGTGCTTTAAGATACGACGCCTTAATCCCTTTAGTGTCATAAGAAACGTTTAGAGCAGTCTGGGATTTTAATTTAATTGGTTACCCTGAGTCCTAAGTTATTATCGATTGCTTAGACCATTTAAGTTAGAGCCTTCCGCAGGCAATGTGCGGTCTGGGCTGCTAGCCGTGTTTGTTCAGTGCTTTACCGCCTGGCTCTACCCGCTGCTCTAATTGGGGCGCTAGTCGTGATTGTGGTCACTGTGTCCTCTTATTAAAAGGCTGTGGGTTCCCTCTGCAACAATGTTCTACAATATAAATTTAATTCTGAAGTCGAAGCTGATGCTCTGCACCATTCAAACGGAAGGCTTGTTGTGATGATATGAAACTATTTTATTGAACTATTTCCTTGATATGTAAAATAGCTTCGCTATTATTAGTGTTGTGTTCAAATATTTAAGTTTATTTTTGTTTTAATTAAACGATTTGTTTATTTTAATAATGATTTGCATATTAATGATTTTTATGTTTTGTTCGTGTGTTTCTGAATTTATTTGTTAAATTAAGTGTGCAATAAAGTATTCGTATATTTATCTTATGATTCGCAGGGGAGTTTAAAATGTCATATTTCCGTTCTAGAGTGGAATTTGAAAACCTTTGTGAAAGCATGGATACCGAGGATCGTAAAAAGGCTCTGTTTCAGACGAAATCGTGGAACATCAAAGGGGATACTAACGAGTGAGTACCAGTAGATGATGGTCGAAGTAGGTGAATAGTTTGCTGAGGATTCAAGGTTGTTTTAAGCCTCATTATTACTAGATGAGAGACTTTTCAACGTTTATAATCCAATCAAACTTTATACCCAGTTTAAGAGAATTTACTAGTACGAGAGTTAGTAGGTAATTATTAGAGATGCCATGAATAATCGGCTACTATTCGGTATTCGGCCGAAATGGTGAACTATTCGGCCGAATACTGAATACCTAATCATGAAAAAAAACGTATAATACTTATTGCTGACAAAAAAACAGCATATTTAATACTTAACTTAAAATAACAGTGGTAATAAGTTATGTATGATAGATGAATGAAAACAATTTTTCCAGCATTTTTTGATAGCAAATGATTGCGCTTCTCTTCATAAATTGTAATGCTTCCGAAAATAGCCGCTTACTATATACACTGCTACCAGGAGATGATAAAAAAATCTTAGCAAATTCTGCTAGGCTTGGATACTGTTTAGCGTTTGCGACCACCGCTTGTAAGGTCTGCTGTCCGATCTAGACGAACAGTTTTCAGTGATGCAGGTCGAAACCTGTCATCCGCGAAATGTACTAAGTGTCACCGAATATTCGGCGCTTCGGCCGTGAACCTAGCCGAATATTCGGTATTCGGTAAAATCACTATTCGTGGCATCTCTAGTAATTACTCTCATTTATTCACTGGGTAATTTCACAGGCAATGTCTGCCAAAAATAGATGAATCTAATGTATTTAAACTATTTCTACTCATGAAACTGAACTATTTAGTTGATTCTGGTATTTTTTGTACCCTCAATTGGTAAACCCTATTTTGGTATGTTTAAAATTTTAAACAATGATATAATTATTAAATATAATCGTTTGAAAAATTCTACATATAATGTAAACCCAAGCGAGTAAGTTTTTCTGCAATTTATTTATTTTAAGAGCTGTTTAGAAAATAATATTTTCACTTTTTATTTTTGATACAGTAAAGTCCCAGATTAGCAAAAAAGATAGGGGGATTACCTTCATTTAAATATTGTATTTTCAGTTGCTATTGTTTCCTATACAAATCGAAACATGGAATTGTTAATCACTCAGATTAACAAAACTTACTTTACATTTGCGGACCTCATTGATGGGTTTTTATTAATGTAATGCCGTATTATGAATACATTAAATGAAACAAAGTTTACATTCAGATCAATCAATAACTCTTTATTTACACGGTGGTGACGACTTTCGGTGAGACATTAAACAATTAAATCACAGAAGTTTGATCAATCATATCTGGATGAAGCTTACTTATCATTAAGAAATTTAACTAATAATCTAGAACAAACTAAACAAATCGGTTGGTAACATTTAATTAAAGTGTCGATGCAGGTAATAAAATATTACACTACTACATACATTATAACCTACTGAACTTTCTTCAAATTAACAATAAAATTTAGAACTTCAACAATTTATATATTATATTGCTTATGTATTTAAACTTCATCCATAACAAAACATTTTGTATAATAATATAAACTGCCTGATTATATTTAACGAAATGTTAAATACTAATAATTAAAACTTGAATAACAATGAAAAAGTAAATTTTATATCAAATTCTATGCAGTCAAATCAGGAAGGCCAAATAAGCGCGCTTGGCTGCACACGCGTTTAGTGAGTGGAGTTTAGAACTTATACAGAAGAACGAAACTTTATATTGTTTAAAAATCTCGTAAACTGTATCATGTAGGTACCCACAACTGCGCGGAGAGATTTCCAACTTTAAAACATAAAGCGAATATGTAGTTAATAAATCTGCCTACTGTACGCAAAAACACATGTATCTTCTGTATCAAAATTGTAACAATGACGCGAAGAATAAGAATAGTTCTTTTAAAGTAACGGAAAGCTGAGCGAGTTGAACGCAAGCCAAAAAGACAGGCGTTGGGTCTGTGACGATAGCGGCTACATAACACACTTATGTAACAGTATGCATTTTATACAGGGTGTAACCAAATCGGCGCAGGAACCGTTAACTGGGGATTCTGTTCATCATTCTGAATAACTTTTGTTCTGCTACACAATATTTTTTTGGACTTTTCATACAAATTGATCAGCTGTTTGGCCATTTTGTATGGAGAGACCAATCATATTTTTGCGTTTTGAGCAAAATCGTAGAATAAAAGTAATTCAGAATAATGAGTAGAATCCCCAGTTAACTGGTCTTACACTAATTTTGTTAAACCTTGCATGTATTTACATAACATGACTAACATCGGAAACACATTTTGGAATGCACAGGTACCGATCATATAACGTGTATCTTAATAACAAAATGCGAGTGTTCTTCGGTTGGATTTCGTCGTTTAACTATCGTGACTTAGATTTTACTTATCGTTATTAGGTAACTGAACTATAAAACATTATAACGAGAAACACTAACAATTACTATTGTATGTCTAGAATTTCGAACTTATAAGTATCTGTATTTTGACTAAATATTAATTAACGGCAGTGCAATAAGTTTTTTTATCCTATTTTATGACAATATTTAAAACAGATTATCTACCGCCCATTACCCTCGGTATGAGAGTAACGCCACTGTAATTTTATTAATTTAGTAATTGTTTGATTTACATTTACAGACCTAGAAATTACCTATCAGAATAAATCACACAAGACTGAATCTATTTTAATCTAAAATACCCATCATAATTTTAGAAATTTGTTATTTTAATGTTTATATGTAGAAGGTATGTATTTCTTTGGCAATATGATCTTGAGCATAGAAATTGGTAAGACTATTAGTATTCAGTATTATAATTAAGGTTCTTGACGCTTCTAAACCTAAATTTAAACTTAAAGACTTTGTGTTAAATACCTGTCTCCTTCAAGGGAAATTTTTGGTGTAAACTAACACTGAAAAGAAAATGGTTGAGTCAGTGACAAAATAATCGAAAGATACCGACAAATGTCCATAGATATTTTCATTTTTTGGAGGCTCAGAAAAATCAATTTCAATATGTAAATTAAATCAATTTAATACGAGTACCGAATGTATTCTGTTTCATCATCAAAGTGGCGATAGATGGATTGCGTCTATTGCCGTTGTCCCCCACTTTTTGTATACGAGTACCACTGGAGAACATCGGGAAAAAAAGTTGCGATGTCCACCGGAGAGTTTTTGTAGCGTTGTCTCCCACTGGTGGACATTGTAACTAAGTTTGTGCCACTGTCCCCCACTCTTTGCATAAATATTACCATTTTACTATCAGAATTATGCGTTATGTTTACTAATAAGCAGAAAAAGACGTGAGACAACGGGAATAGACGATGGATTGGTGGCGAGGGTAGAGGAGAGTGCGGTGCGTGATGCCTTTCTAGTATTTTTCTTGCTACGCATATTGAACATGCTCCCTTATTTCCTAGTAAACACGTTTGAGTGAGATCAGTATGACATTTCACATTTTGCGTACTATGTGTTATATTTATATGTTTTCTAATGATAATAAATGTATTTTTTCTTCCCCATATTTGACATATCAGTTTTTGGTGAAATAACTACAAAATCTAATATATTTTTATCTATTAACTGAAAATAATAAGTATCATTGTTTTACATTCGTTAAAAATTTAAACTAACACTTAAAACTTAACATTTTCACGATTTTCACGATAATTACAATAATCCTTTTAAATCCAGTCATTGAACTATGTTAATAAGAACACTTTATTTCTTATTAAATAAATAACTAATAAAGGAGTTATTACATTAATGATTTATTTTAATTGTATGTATATTTGTCTAAGAATTATATAGTTTGACCATTGGTGGTTGCCGCCCCTCAGATGTGTTCGTCCTGAACGTCTGCAGAGAAAAAAGGAAAATTATTTTAATAGATATTATTTTATGACAGCCCAAATTGTTATAGACATCTATATACGTAGTGTATCAGTAGGTAAAAGATGAGCAGCAAATAAAAAAAAGAAGCGAAACAAATGAATGCGTCACTGAAATATCTATCTAACAGCTTGATATACATTTGCACTGGATTTATCACATATAAACAACAGCGATAAGGTGTGGACTGTGTTAGAATCTCGATTTGTCACACGGTAAAATTTTCTATAAAGTATAATGTAATCGGTCTACCGAGTTTGCGTTATTTCATTACATTAAAATCAGAAAAGCATTTGCATCAACTAGGTAAACAAACAAAAACATAAAAATCCATCCATGCAAGGAAATCTCGTTACTTTTTCAAAATTTCCAACTTTTAACAGTAAAACTTTGTTCGATAACCAACTTAAAACTTTGAAAATATAGGAAGTATGTAGAGAAATATGTAAATAGATTGTAAAATTCTATTTTTTATTCTATTGGGGACAAAGTCAATTTTCTAAATGTAATAATTAGTATGTACCTTTCCAATTGTTTTTTTTTTTGTAAATTTACATCAGAAATTTGCCAGCGAGCTGTGGGTGTTTGTTTCATATTACACGAGGTGTTTGTATGGCTGTTGCCGGGCGAAATCTGGGCGCAATGGGCAAGGGGCGCAGTAGATATGTATAAGTGTGCTGTGAGGGGTGACATGCAAATGCTCGGGAGCACAAAAGTAGGCACTGGGAACTACAGGGTGGCACATTTCAAAACTACTTGCTGTCTACCGGGACAAAGGGTTATATACCACATAGTGTATAATAGAAAGCGAATTTCAAAACACGATGTCAGAACTTATCTTGTGAAGTTGTGTAACAGACCTACCTTGAGGGCTTAGCGGACGTTCTCTCCACGGATAAGGTGGGTAGTGGGTACACATTAAACAATGTTAGAAATAAAACCTTAAATTAATCTTTAACCATACGTATTTGTGTGTAATAGTGATGAATTTAATATATTTTAAATCATTTACATACGAGTATTTTAAGTAATTTAGAATATTATTCAATTTAACGAGATTTGACTGCATGAATTTTTAAAAATAATGAATTAATTTCAAATAAATCATAATATAATATAAATTGAAATGCTATCCATTGTAACATTGCTATTGTAACTGTCGAACACAATGTAAAGTATCAATTGGTAACCGCTTAAACTCTAACGTTCAACTTGTGCTAATAGAATGTAAACGTGTTAATTTATTTCAAGACATTAACTTTTTTTAGTTTAATTCTTACTAATAATAGTCATTTTAATTTCTCTAAATCAATCGTTGTGACATTCCTTAGCGCTGTAGTTTCGTCTGCAGTGCAGATGTTATACGATTTGCATCGAATAATTATAATAAGTAATTATGTATAACCATTACCTATTAAAAGTATGTATTACACAAGGCTATTTTCTATCACCTCCCAAAATTGACACAGTATGGCTTCTTACTTATGAAACTGAACAACTTTCTCCAACGAAGCAATGGTGAAAAAACTATGAACTTTATTTGGGGAAAATTGTTCAGATTAATAGGTAGAAGACAGTTAAACATTTTGGCGGGTGATAAAAAAAATTACCTGTATACATGGTGCAACAAAAACGTGTACCTAGAAATACTCTGAGGTAAGCTTCCACGCATAAACTGAAGAACTTTTGTTCTACGCTAGAATCACAAAAAACAGACTTCGCATATACTTATAAGGCTATTTAAATTGTGTAAAAACATGAAAAATCTGCAATTTCAACATACTAATGTACCTAGTAGATCAACATTTATTCAGTTTGATGAATAGAAGCCAACCTTAAAATGTTGTTACACCTTTTTGCTATCACTCTCTATAAATATAGACACATAAAGGCTGGGATTGTGAAGGAACTCATTTATTTTAATTTACAATTGAATAGAAGTGCATTTCACTTTAAGTTATTCTAAGTCAGTCTAACAGGGGTTAGGCGGTGGAGGGAGGAATGGGTAGATGAGATTAGATGCGCGTGCACAGTTTAGACTTAAGAATATCTTTGTGAGGTAGAAAGGCTCGGTCGATCTGTATACGGAGGCCTAGCCGCTGATTAGCAACAAACTATACTCAAGTGACAATATTTTTATAATTATTATTTAAATTTATTTATCTTTGACATTATAAAATATTTAAATTTAACACATAAAGCACGGTGTAACATAAACTTTTTTGAGATTTCCGCACACCGCCGTTTATCGTCTTTTGCATTGCAGTTGACTGTTAGTCATTTGAGCTACTTTTTATTAAATGTCAAAAATGACAATTTGTTTTAAATATGTTAATGAGTGAGCCTTATTCAAAGGGAACGAAACGAATCAAATTTCACCCTGTATTTACTATATACATACATAAAATCAATCCAAATCAGTGGGTAGGCACACGCGCCCAAGATTAGCGACAGATACGTACCGTATAACTTAAAGTAAATAATTAAGGATGTTCATATTGATTATTTCAGTATCATTTTATCCTTTATTCTAGCTAAGGAAGTGATTAATTCTCTTAACTGAAGAAAGTAGTATTGCACACACACAAGTTTTATCCCGGAGTAATATGGAAATAACTCTACTAAAGCTTGTATGGACAGTACAAAATAGATAGAAATGGTATAGAAATCTATGTGATACTTTAAACAGATACACTATAAATATTTATTTGAATCAATAGGTATTCAGGTGAGGAAAATATGTAGGAAGGTAGGACAAGATTTTCAAGGGGACACTTGTTTATTGGGTAGGTACGAGTTTATTTTTTACAAAATAAATATCTCCGAGAACTCAGTAAAAAGGTAGGCAGATACCTGGTCTAATGAGGTATTTGTTATTCTAGAAGGTCACTAGGTACTCAAAAAAGATCAAGTAATCATGTAAGACTTAGAAAAATACAATTAGTAGAACTTCATCCAATTGAATTAGGTTTTGAAAAATGCATAATTCTGGATGCGAGAGAAAGAAAACGTATGTAAAAATTGGCAGGCTTTATTTTTCGAAATGAGCAGATAAGCAGTCTGTTTAAGAAGGTATAATGGCTCTACAAGAAATTATGCCTATTATAGACTATAGTCTAAAGACCGATTTGGTCAATTGACTTAAGTCGAGGGCTTTTATTAAATTAATTTGTGACATACATAGTATCATTTATTCTCATTTATGAGTTGGCGTTAAAATGTACTGTGTTAAAGGTAGTTCAAAATCAATCAAATTAAGCACACGTGACGATAACTGCAGGAGCACTATGGTATAGACGTAAGTACTGTAAATGTCTTTTTAGACTCGGTTGTTGTCTAGGAATAAGGACTTCCAAGCGTTGAAATGGTAGGTAGTACTTGTTTGGAGCATATTTGAAGCATATCCACAGTTTTGCTACATTTACGAAAAGAAGAAGAGGTGAAATGTCAGTCAAAAGTCAATCTAAGGACTAAGACGGAGGTTACTGTAGGTAGTAATTCCGAAGAACATTTAAATTCAAAATTCGAAAGGTTACCTCCAAAGGCCTTTGAAAAGTTGTGAACTAGGAGGTCATATCCACTCATTTCGATAGCTAGCTAGTGTATACTTAGAGGGTAGAGGGTAATTAGAGGTAGCTCTCAGAGAAGTCGAGGTCGGAGACGGAGGCGCGGGAGGAGCGCGTGTAGTTGGTGGAGGTGCCGTAGTCGGAGGTGGCGGTGGCCAGGTCGGCCAGCACCGCGGCGCCCCCCGCCGCCGGCGCGCCGCCCGTACCTTGCGTCACGTCCGCCGCCGCCGCCTCCCGCTCGGCCAGCTTTTGCTTCAGCACGCGGATGCGCTCCTCTTTCTGTTTAAACAAATCAATATGTTAGATCTTCTGCAATAAAAATCTGTGATAGGTACAGTATATCTACACAGCATTCATTAGCACCTTTACCCAAGTGAATCAGATCAGATAATGATGACAGCTGTCAAAGCCATAAAACTAGCCGACAAAAAGAGCGGGAGTTGAATATTGGGTAATAAAAAAAATACGTCTATAGGTAAACAACAATATTTACTATCTCACTTACTCATCCTTTTAACAGACATTTTAATATAATCGGGTCATACACATACACGTGTTCAGATATGATAACTTTATTTTATTTTTATTTATTTATTTATTTATTTATTTATTTATTTATTTATTTTTTATTTGGGAAAAACAACAGCCCATTCTTAAACTATTATGCTTAATATACTTCACACTTATATAATAGAGCCTTTACAGTTTTCCACGATATACAAATAAGTAATGACTTCTGAACTGTAATTACTAGTAATTAGTCACATTGAAATAAAGTACAGTAAAAACATTTTGTATATAATTATTTTATATTGAATATCTCCAAAAACAAATTCATTCTAAAAAAAAAAAATACTCAAACTTTGAAATACCTTACAAGTATTATTTAATATAAAAATACGTTTAAAATCTAGTAGTAACGATACGTTACTACTAGATTTGAAGAGATACTGCTTGATTTTGGAAGTTAGAACACTTAATGATGTTTGCTTATTATTTATATATTATCATAACATATATTATTTTATTGAATTACACATAGTTCTCACAATATATAATTCAGTATTGTAACTAAACATTCGGTTATACGGGTTTGCGTCTTCTCTGTGGACCTAAAAATCCAACCCAGTTTAGTTTCTACTAAAACTGCCACGGTATGTATTTTTTTATACTGGCTACACTGAATTGGCTGTCACTTGTCGGCGTGTTTGTGGCAGAGTTGCATACGGTTACAGCTGTGATTTAAGTTTTTATCAGGGGTTGGTTGCCGGGACTTGTACCGAGCACACGTCTGCTGAGTTATTTTTTTAATTATTTCCGTTTTAGAGTAGTCTCAACGTTATTTTTGTGATGGGAAAATAGCTGTGAAACCAATTCAGTGATAAGCGGTCATAAGAAGAGGATTAACTCGGGAGACAGCTCCGTTTTCCGAGTTCCAGCAACAAACCACCACGTGGAGCGTCTTTAAGTGCCCATCACCCTTAGGGCCGCGTCTTTCACTTGACATTGGCGTTTCGCCATTTTTTTTTTATTGAAGATTCTCCCATTTTTCACTTGACATTGGCAAAATCACGCTCGTTATGAGAAGTGGAATGCCAAATAGAAAAATAGAATAGAATAGAAGTTTTTATCAGATTTTTTGTCATTTTGTCAGAGATCGTTGCTACTTTCCTGTTCCTTATATTTATAGGTAAGTGTAATATTAATATTTGTAAAAATATACCGCTGTAAAGCATTGTGGGGAGTTTTTTCCAAATCCACTCGGCTTGCTTTATAACCTCAAAAACAAACAGTCTGTTGTTCATTTCATATTCGACCGTCCTTTCTGTGGACATCTTTTCTGTGGTCTCACGTGTCCACAGGAGATACTTATGTCCACAGGAGATATTTTTTTAATTGTGTTTCTTATGATCACACTCAAACGTAACTTTTTAAACTGGTTTGTGCTAGCTATGACCCGTGTTTTTGAAGAGTTTCCTTCCGTGTTTTTATGGCATGTTGTCAGGTACCCACAAATACAAAATAATAAATGTATCGCGGGAGGTGCATTGAGCTTATTTTGTTTCAGGTAAAATGCCTCGTCCAAGCAGATCTAGGTTAAATTTGAGTGAAGAGGAGAAGAAAAGACGCCGAAGAGAGCAAAAGAAAATAAGTATGCGTAGAGCTCGAGCAAAATTAGATGGTGCTGCTCTAGAAGAAAGACGTCGAAAAGATAGAGAGCGCTATCATCGTAAAAAACAAGACGGATTAATCAAAACGATCAAAGATTTTACACCGAGAGAGCAACGTCAAATCAGAAAAATTTGGCGTGAAAAATCTAAACTTAGACGTGAGAAAGAGAAAATAAAAAAACAAACCGAGGAAATACTCCAAAATACACCACCCTCTAGCCCGAGGTCAAGTTTTTCAAGAATTGTATCAGGGAGAACAGTGAGTGCAAAAAATAGACGTAGATTGAAGGCGAAAAATGAGTATTTATCTAATAGATTACAGCTTTTGGAAAGGAAGTTGGCAAAATACAGGATGCGAATTTTGAGACTGAAGAGAAAGAATAATCAAAGCAGTATTGACAGAGTTAGCACGAAACAAGCAATACATGATTTTACACTTGACGATGAGAATAGTAGACTGACTGCTGGCAAAAAAGACACGATCACGCGTCGAAAAATAAAAAAACAAATAAGACTTTTAAACGACTCGCTACTTAATCTTTACAAGGTCTTTATTAATAAGAGTGGTTTAACTATTTCTTATGAGACTTTCCGGCGTCATCGTCCTTTTTGGGTACTGTTCCCCAAAGCAGCAACAAGAAACACCTGTTTATGTTCTATACATTCCAACAATGATTATATTGTTCGTTCTCTACACCAAGCAAAGATTTTACCCTATTCTTCTGCTACCGACGTTGCTAAATCACTTTGTTGCAATAATGTGCTTAAAGTTTCTTGTTTAGAACGCAGATGTGTGCAATAAGTATGGAACTGAAATTCAGTCAGCCCATTTCGGTGGGTCTAAAGGTCAACTATCTTTGCATACTTGCGTTTACTATTCCACAGATTCTGAGCCACCACAGAATATAATAAACAAAACATCGATCTGTACAGTTTCTGAAGACTTAAGACATGACCCTGTTCTCATTTGCGCCCATTTAAAACCTGTTATTGAACAAATTAAATTACTTACACCAGCTTTGAAACACCTACACATATTAAGTGATGGACCTTCCACCCAATATCGTAACAAGACTATGTTCCAACTGATAGTGAATTATCTAAGTAAAATTTCTAATGCGGAAACAATTACGTGGCATTTTACAGAAACTGGTCATGGAAAGGGTGCGCCTGACGGCGTAGGTGGCTGCGTTAAAAGAATTTGTGATAACGCTGTTGCAGGCGGAAGAGACATAATCGATGTTAAGACCTTTGTTGACTGCTTGAAAGTCAATTGCAAAGGCATTGTGGTAATTACTATTGAAGATGATCATGTTGTAGCTGAAATACAAAATATAGCAGATGCAATTACTGTTCGCCCTTTCAAAGGGACTTTAAAATCCATCAAATTTCCTGGAACATGACGAAGCCTGATATACTCCATGCGAGGACACCACCCAAGATATTTACAAAAAGACTAGCGATTTTAACTGATAGTGATGATGAAAAATCACCTCCAAGACGTTCAGGGATCTTTATGGACAGCGACAATGAAAACTTACCTCCTAAGGTAGCCAAAAGACGTCCAGGAATCTTTATGGACAGCGACAGTGAAAACTCACCTCCTAAGATAGCCAAAAGACGTTCAGGAATCTTTATGGACAACGACGATGAAAACTCACATCCTAAGGTAGCCAAAAGACGTCCAGGAATATTTGTGGACAGCGATGATGAAAACTCTTCTCCTAAATTAGGCAAAAGGGCTTCTTCTGTCTTATTTGAGAGTGAAGATGAAACTTCACTCCCTAATCTGGTCAAAGGACCAAAGCGTACAGATTTTAATAGCGACGATAGTGACGAAAGAATTTTTTAAACATATTTTATTTCTATGTATAATTTAACTTATGTAGATCAAGCCTTTTTTATTAAAATTTTCTTTGTTATGGCTTTTAGAATCAAAGTTTTTGTTGAAATTTAAATTTCATATAATTTGATAACGTTTTTTTTAAATGAATAACAATAATTAAGAAATGAAAACTTTAAAGTAGATAGAAAATATAAGTGTTTAGCGTGTTGTGGTTATGTGCTTATTAAATTATGAGAGAAACATTTTTTTTTTGGGATTGTCTATTAGAAATAGCTGAGACTGTAAGGAAAAAAAATAATTAAAGAATCGAGCTTTCATTGTTACTATGAGTAATTATTGTTTTAAGACTGATTTTGTTCTCATCTGTGGCATACCTGTCACTTCTGTGGACACGGAAAATAATAAAACTGCCATAGTTATTACAATTATTAAAAACGATCTAGTTTGGTACAGTTATTTATCAGTATTGATTATTACCAAAAAATAAAGCACATTTTTTAAATTAAATCCGGACCTTTTTATTTTTCAATTTTTTTATACTTCGTTTTGTGTATGACCCACTCCTTTCCATAAAGCTATACTAATTACTAAAGAAACTAATATTACAATAGTAGTTCGGATGATTTCGAACGAGCACAGATTTTACCGTTTGCCAGGCTTAAGAAATGTTTGTGAAATCTAGGCGAGTTATAAACTTCTTAGTGAATTCAGTGGTCATAGATGTGGAGTCACCTGAGCAATGAGTTTCTGCAGCTCCTCGTTCTCCTTGACGAGGTCGCGATACCGCTCCTCGTCGGCGGGCGCGTTGCCGGAGCCCGAGCCGCGCGTGCTGTCCGCGCGCTCCGTCGGGTGCCGGATCACCTCGATCACCTGGTGACCACATGGAGCATAGACAATATATATCTTTCTGATTGCGATACAATATAGAATCTTTTTCCTTAGCTTTTAAAAAAAATGAGATCCCCAACTTGCTTTTTCCAGGCTATTGGGAATACTATTAAAAACTCATAAAGAATTTAAAAAAAAGTACTACCTTTACAAAACTGGCCAATTTGTATGAAATTTACATATTGAGAGACAAAGTAGATAATATATCTAGATTACGAACATCGATCATGGCCCACGAAAAGACGCTTCACGGAAATAATGGCAGTCGGTACCTCATCACCGGCTTCCACGTTTATTTTGGGATTTTTTAATACGTCACGCAGAAATATGGTTAGCTTATAATAAGTAGATAAGACATACATTAGGGTACCATGAGCGAGAAAAGTGCCTTGACGAGCTAAATGTTTAGGTACTGCATGAGGTGTAACAAAATAGGCGTAGGAGTTGTTAAATTTGGATTTCCACTCGGGATACTGAAATCGCAATACGGAAATATAATAATAAATATAAAAATAAAAATATAATAATAAAAACGGTGACTTTGCTTGCCAAATCAGCTAAACATCTAATCAAATTGTAGGGAAAGTCTAAAGTCTTTGCGATTACAGCGAAATCTGAACAAAAAATGTTTAGTATGATGATTAGAAGCACCAGTAAACGGTTCATACATTTCCTATTTTATTATATTTGATATCGATTTATCCAAAAATACGATGCTCGCACACTTGGCAAGAAATAGATCACTGGCTCACTACCGCGCCATTTTTCAGCCACAAAAAGAGTTCCTCAATTCTTGGAGAATGGAACCATATGTCTTTATCGCTCAGTCTTTTGATGTAGATATCTATCAAATAATATATAACATTTTATATTATAGTTTATTCTATAGCTGTCTATGGATATTTCCATTTTTTATGTCCAGAAAGCCAATAAATTCAAATTCCAACGCTAAGTAGTACAAATATGTACATCCCCTTCACATTGGGTTTCCTATAGTGATAGGAATCATTGTTCACATTAGCTCACGATTTGTCCTAAAATATTATATTTTGTAATTTTGGAGCGCGAGTATATATTATAATCTACATATCATATCGTAATTAAAGACCTATTTTTAGAAGTAAGGGTTGAAGTTATTTTCACCAAGATCTCCAAAAGTAACTTCTCATTTCTTGACTGATTCGGTGGCTAAGTGGTTAGCGATCCTGACCTCTCATCCGAGAGTCGTGGGTTTGATCCCCACACAGGGCAAACTTTTCTGTGATGAGCAGAATTGTTTGCTCTGAGTCTGGGTGTATTATATCTATGTATTTAAATATATATGTGTATGTTTATCAGTCTCGGTTCCCAAGATACAGGGAATCCTAGTTTGGGGCCAGATGACCATGTGTGATTTGTCCCGGATATATTATATATAATATTATGTATCTATATTTTACTAACATTTTCATTAATATTATAAATGCGAAAGTACCAATGGATGTTTGTTTGTTTATTTGTTTGTTTGTTCCACTTTCACGCCGAAACTACTAAACGGATTTGGATGAAATTTGGTAGGCAGATAGATAAAGCACTCGACTAACACTAAGGATACTTTTTATCCCGGAAAATTTCCACTTCGTCACTAGATGGCGCTATATTTCTCTGGACCCAATTCTGAAGTCCACGCAGACGAAGTCGCGGGCGGGAGGTAGTGTATACCGCAAAATATTTTTTCATTCACAAAACAGGGTGTCCACTCAAAATTCCCAAAATACTTCCCTGACTTTCCCTGACTTTCCCTGACTTTCCCTGACCAATTTGTGAAAAAAGGTTTGTGCTCTTTCAAGACAAGGATCATTTTCTAACCATCTTAGTGAGGTGAAATTCTGTGCTGTGGAAATGAAGAGCCTCCAGTGATAGTAGTCTAAAGAGCTCAACAGTGCTGGACTGTCTTTGAAAAGCTCGTATATAGATTTCAATAGATCAACCTATTATGCTGATGACCTGTCTCACAGCTCTATTTACTGTATATAGATCACAGACTTCAGTTTCGAGTAGAGATTTCTCGCTTTCCTACTCCACAGGTCATTTGCCAATATCCTGGAAAGTTGCAAATGTGCAAGCAGTTCCCAAAAAGGTAGATAGAACTGACCCGTCGAATTACAGGACAATAGCTATTATCTTTCTCCTTTTAAAGGTGGAGGAACGTGTAAGTTATACACAGCTCCTAGCATATTATCTAGAAGATCATGACCTTATCAATAATCGCCAATACCGGTTTCGTCATGGCCGGTCAGCTGATGATCTTCTGATAGATATGCCTAACACACAGCTGGGCCACAGCCATTGAAAGTCGAGAGGAGGTTCTGTACTCTCGCCAACTCTATTCCTCCTGCATATCAATGATCTCCTGCAGATACGCAGGATGACAGTATGGGTGAAGCGCAGTACACAGTCCGAGCAACATTCCACGGACCGAGGTGAAGGAGAGTTGTACCAAGATTGTGTGTGACGTCGTGACATGCTGTAGCGAAACTCCGAATGGGGTAGACTAAACCGTTTTAATCCCACGAAGACGCAAGTCTGCGCATTCACAGTTTTACTATAGCGCCTCAGTTCCAAGGAACGACGCTTGCTGTTGCTACACCGGGATCCTAGGTGTCGACATTTCTAGCAACGTCCAACTTAGGGGTCACCTCGAGGGCAAGGTTACCCTTGCAGCGAAAAGCCTAGAAGAGTGCTCAATAACTGTATGGCTATGTGAAATAAATCACTTATCTATCTATCAATAATGCAAAGCGGTACTTCAGACCCAGACAGCGCTTGCAGCTATACAAATATCAAGTGAGGCCGTATGTGGAGAACATATCTCTGGGCAGCAACTGAATCCCTTCGGCTCCACCCAGCGACGAATTGACGACGACCCAGAGCTCACAAACTGTCTAAAACCCCTCAGCTTTTGGAGACTTCAGCTCTCTCTGTGTGTTCTACCGCTTATACAACGGTTTGTGTTTTGAGCAATTATTCAACATGATGCCTACTGCACAGTTTTATCACAGCAACACTCAGCATCGGAGTGGAATTCATCCTCACGAGCAAAAGCTAAATTGGTCTTGAGCCGTAAGGTTTCAGATGTGTTTCTTACCTAGAATCCTCAAGCTATGGAATGCGAAGTCATGATGTAGATCACTGATAATTTGAAAAAAAATGGTTCAAAAGTCTGGGTTAAATATCAGCAAAGACAAGGAGATATCAGATTAAAGCATGGATGTTTCCCTCACTAACGGTTATTGGGAAAAACTCAAATATCCCTGACTTTTCCAGGTTGCCAAGTCATTTCCCTGACTTTCCCTGACCACCAAAAGCTTCCCTGATTTTTTCCTGACTTCCCTGACTTTTGCAGAAAGTGGACACCCTGCAAAATCAAAATCTTTTTTAAGTAGATAAGCTGACACATTCTTTTTAACCGACTTCAAAAAAAAGGAGGAGGTTCTCAATTCGTCGGAATCTTTTTTTTTTTTATGTATGTTCACCGATTACTCGAAGACGCCTGAACCGATTTGGAAAATTCTTTTTTTGTTTAAAAGGGTATACTTCACAGGTGGTCCATTTTATCGAAATTGATTCAGCGGTTTTTGAGAAAATCAACAAAAACATAGCATAATTGGAGTTGTTGCGATTGAAGTCGGTTGTTTTTAACGTATTCAGCGTGGTCAATTATAAATCGTCATTTTTATCTACCTAGTACAAAGTTTCTACTACTAGGAACTTGTACACTCAACGTTTCGGGAAGTGTTAGCGGAGCGAGAAGAAACGTCTAGTCCAAAAGAAACTAGCCCCAGCACATTTTTTAAATAAAAACTTAATATATATAGAATTGATGTCATTCTAATGCTATGAGCTGGAGGATCTACACATGTCCATACATCTTTGTCATTGACATAGTCTAGAGTTTTATTATATCCTCTTGAAGACAAGCATTTCTTTACATAACGTTTAAACTTATTTTCCGATAAACTAGTTACATTTTCAGGTAAATATTTTATAATATACGTAATTTTATACACTGCTTATTAACGACTTATTAACCTTATTCAGTCTCGAATGAGCACTTCAATATTATTTTTATTTCTAAGGTTATAATTATGCCTGTCACTGTTTCGATGATTTCAATACGGAATGTACTGACTAATAGCCTTATTTACTAATTTATTTTTCATAGATATTTTTGATTTATGGGTTTTTTATTTTTTATTTTATTTCTACAGTCCTTATACGTAGTATTGGATCTCAGTGGAATAAGGCAATATTCCTTCCGCCACTCAACTCTCTAAATGGTGGCCTGACTGATCCAGAAATGAAATGTTTCACGTAACCTACTTAGAAACTTTGCTACCTACCAACGAAAACTAAAAGAGGATAACGTCGGTAGCTCGTTCGTATTACTTATTCATGCATTTAGCGTTGTGATTTTGTATTCCTTTAACATATTATGGTAATAGCTTATAAGAATATTTTATTAGATTTGTTTGCCTTCTTCAAATTGTTATTTCAGTGACTTATTTTCATGAATGTACCTACCTATTCCAAGTCACAATTACATGAATTTTTCACATCATAATTGAATGAAATGAGCCTTTCAATTATATATTTGGGTAGAATCGTTCAGAACACCTTGGGTTCAATAATTTGCTGCTCAACTAAAGCTACATAAAATTCCAGATTCTTAATTAATGTAGGTGGTTTGCCTTAAGTGGTCTACAGAAATGGTTTAAAATTGACAACTCCGACTGACGACCATTTGTTTAATTTTGAAATCAGTTTGTGGGAACTTTATTGCACACTTTAATTAAATTAATTATAATCATCATCAGCCAAAAGACATCCACTGCTGGATAAGGGCTTACCAAGGATTACCACGACGTCCAATCTTGCGCTATATACCTTTAAATATCTCAGTCTAAAAATCCAGCTCACCTTAGGCACGAAAATGAGCGCCATACTCAAGAAGCAACAGAACACGATGGCGAGCGAGACGAACGCGAAGGCCGCATCCTGCTGGCTGGCGATCACCAGCGTCACGGGCGCCGTGATCAGGCACAGCACCACCACGTTGTAGATGCTCATGCCCACGTAGCGCGAGTCGTTGATCTGCCGCACCTTCACCGAACGCGTCTCGTATGCCAGGAACAGTCCGAACACCAGCACGAGACCCTTGTATCCGTACATCACACCTAGAGGACAAAACACATCTTAATTTAGTAATGATATGTATGCAAATACAATTTTTCGTATAATGTCGGTGAATATCGTCGGTGCCTATGTTACTCTTGTGTCAGTATCTACTTCACCCTACTGCTTAGGATATGGGGGCTGGATTTTGGAGGGAATCACTAAACTTTTCTGTTGTTGGTCCCTGTCTTATATTGATTGTGACTATTTACATAGACATTTATTACTTTATAGCTTTCATTTATTCGTAAAGTTCGCTTACCTACTATCTTCGCAAATTACTCTCAATAGACTGTGATGACGAAAATTTATGAAAAGTAACTTATTGTTTACCAGACTTTTAAGTCATTTCATAATATTAAAGCTCATCATTCATAATTACAGCTTGGATTTTGGTAGTCTAAGAGGCGTCTTTTGTTTTATTAAAAACAAAAATGATTTATGCGGTTATAAAAATGAAATATTTAAGTAGATAGACTGAAGGAAATATAGATTAGGGAGTGAATGTTCTCTTGGGTTGATAAAGATTATCTAATTTGGTGGGATTTATTTCAGTAAAAGCTTAGGTGATTTGCGAAAAAAGATAGAATAAATAACGCAAGTAAGCAATTGCTACACCGAATTAATTCCAAATAACTTCGTCGTGATGCTCTTAGCAGTCACTATATTTGGCCTCAAACGAGGTGGAAAACATACAGAAGAAGACGGAGTTGTGCTCGCTGTCTCAGAGCATATTGTCACTATGATGGCGTGGTGCCTCCAGAGGGAAGTTTGTCTCGATGCTCGTAGTTGAAAACAAGGTTTATGACATACCGAGCCAGACAGAGTTGTGTTCGCTCTCGCAGTGCTCGAGTTCGGGGCGGATATGCACGTCGTCGTCGTGGTGGCGCGGGGCCTCCAGCGGGAACAGCTCGACGCGCCGCTCGAGCGGGTCCCGCAGCTGCCACGCCGTCAGCAGCGCCGCGTCCACCGCCAGCAGGCCCCCCACCATCGTGTACAGTTTCCACCCGTGCATGCGTTTCTGATAAACATTAAAAAAGAAAGTGCAAAACCCCAGGGAAAGAAAAATCTACGCCAAACCTAACGTACACAATGGGAGGAGATTTATCCAAATCCCGCTTCTTAGGTTTTTTCTTAGAGATTTGATTTATGTTTAGAGTTAGAGATGCTAGTCGGCTTACGGAGACGGAATAGAAATTAGTTCCCCGTCTCCGTTATTCGGCTTATTATAGTCAGCAACTAATCACAAAAACGAATAATCAGAAAATCAATAACCAAACCAAATAAAAACTCCGTAATCCGATATCGCCTCTATTTTATTTATTTATGTTATAATATCTACATATTTTTTAAATAAGATTATTACTAATTTCTACCTCGTTATTAACACTTCATTAGAAGAATATTAGCCGAATCTCTGCTCAGCTTTCCTGATATCTGTAGTGTAGTTATTTAGTTACAACCAAAATCATAGGGCAGGTTGTCGACTTGTTCGTAGTTGGCTCCTTCGTTCTAAGTACGAAGAAAAGCATATGAATATTTAAGTAGGCAATTAGGTATTCAATTTCATAATAATTTTCTCCCTTATGTCTGTAGTAAGGTAGTTACCGAGTATTCTTACCGGTACTTCTGGCTAGGCCGGGTCTTGAGTTTTGAGTTTAATTATAACGAACCTCCTTATACTCTGTCTCTAATTGGGTAATTAGTGTGTGTTTTGTTGGTGCTCTGTGATCTGAGCATAATGGATCATTTTTAATTCACACAGATCTTGATGTAAAAATAGACATTTAAGTATTGTATGATAAATTCGTATATTCCATTTTTGAATTTCGCGCGTTCATCCGTTCACCAGAGAGACTACGTTGCGAACCGCTTAGATTTTTAAACTGCATAACACGGTGCATATCGCGCTCCGGTTAAATAAATCATTTTTCGTGTAAATACCATTTGAAGAGTCTTGTGAGCCTCCCCAGTGAATCCAGATTAGTCCATACTGTGTGCCTGCAAGAAGGGAGCTCCCAGGAAGAAGCACCAAGGACTAGGACCATCTGGATATGAGGTAAGTCGAAGGGCTCTTCAACTGTACGTGTTTGTTTCTTTAAATACAGTCCACTAGCTATCGAATTACCATACAAGTATGTAATTATTTTCTTAATATTATTTTAAATATTAGGCAAAGTGCAGTAAATTTTTCAGGTGACAATATAGTCACTCATCTGTATTTGTATCCGTTGCACATTGTAAAATAATAATATAGCATAATCTTCCCGAGCAATCTATGATTTTAATTATTAATTATTGTTGACAAAAAAGGTCATAGCGAGAGAGCTGCCGTCATAAGAAAGAAGGCCGCAAAGTATACGGTAACTCCATGTATTTTGCGGCCTTTATGAGGGCAGAGATAAATAATAAAACGTAGAAAACGAATAACTTTATTTTCTATATACCTTCGCTTCAACTTTCGGTTTCGTAGTGTGACGGTGCACTCGCCACACCTTGGTGAACATCGCCCCATAGGCCATAGAGAATCCGGTGGCGAGCAACCAGGCGCGCGCGGCGCAGACGCCCGCGAAGTGGTGCGGCTCCACCCAGCGGCCGTCCACGCCCAGCGCCACCGCCGCCGCCAGGCACACGCACACCCCGCACAGCATCACCGTGTTGCACGCCGGGTGCGACCACTGGATCACTCTGTGCAACACAATTCGATTCTCAGTTATGCCAGGTCATTTTAATGACTAGCCTGGGTAGGTATTAGATATATCCGCTATTATTAAAAAAAAAAACTTGTATAAACCTCAACGGGGGCCTCTACTTATTATTGTATATTGAACCAATTTTTTCCAAGGAATCTATTAAGAATTCTTAAAAAACAAAACGACTTCCCTAAGTTGACCGGGACCCGACTTATCAGTTGAATGATTTTTACTTGAATGATTTCTATGAAAAGTAAAATAAAACTGAGAACTCAGTATAGGTTCATTGGGAAAAGTTGTAGTGGCCCCCGTGTTTTTCGGGACAGGTGTTTTTCCATTCTGTATATTCTCTAAGTGCGGACACATTTGCAAGATGAAAACATTGTAAAACCCTAGACGTCTTAAGGTTGGGTTTTCTTTATCAGCTTCAGACACTCGCAAGCCCATTTTGTATCAAGACTCCCAGGCGTTGTAAAATACCCATATCGTACCTGTGTGCAACGGATCCTAATTTATATCGACTTGCCCTTAACTATAAGTTATCAGTCTGTGTGTCCTTAGGTACTGTATAGTAGGATCACCGACACATACTGCGATAACGGTTCACCTTACAGATGTAACAAAGATGTGTTCATAGACTAATATTGTTTATGATGTGTTGCCATACTTTTAAGAGGGTATCTTTGCATAAAACTGAACGAGAAATATTTAATCGCACATCAAAAAATACTGAATCGCCACACCTTTTTGGTGTGGTTATAATAATATCCGGGACAAATCACACACACGGTTATCTCGCCACCTATTAGGTTCCGTTAGCAATTCAGTTAATTTGATGTTAAACTACTTAGTATTTTTGTGATGCGCGATTTAATACTACTAAGCTAAACCACTTTGTTATAAAACTTTGCTGAAAAGTTTACAAGTCGGACCATTCACTTTGCATATGCAAGCTACCTCAATGTTATAAGTATTTTCGTGCATGTGTGTGTACTTATAAATACAATATATCATCTGCCTTTGTAACCTATCTTACGACTTAAATAGCACCGTTACTGAACCCCGGACCCATTAAATTGATTCACTGTTCTATAATGATTAATGATAATATTATATTACCAGATACCTAAGTTCCAGTCCACCAGAATGGTTTTATGAACAGAAGGAAAAGAGATCTACTTACATACGATGATTTAAATATGTAATAAATGAAAGGGAGCCAGACAGTTACAAGAAGATTTTATGAGGATGTAATTTCTTAATTCTCTCGAAATTGTAAAAAATATACTTTAAAATAAAAATAAATATTCAAGTTCTCTTTTACCACGGTAGCGGCAAATTGCTTTCCGTGTCAGAAAACAGCGGCTGAGCATTTCCATTATTCCATGGTATATAGTATTAAAAATGATGTTAGTGATTACCTTGTTTACTACTATCATCATCATCATCAGCCAAAAGACTTCCACTGCAGGACACCCAAAGATTTCCACGCAGCCCGGTGCTGCGCTGCCCGCATCCAGTGGCCAGTCATTGGTTCACCGAGTGGGAGGCCTGCCTATGCTACGTTTTCCAGTGCACGATTGCCACTCGAGAACTTTAATATTACTACTAATGTTGCGTCTCTCACGGATATCCACCGAAAACCAGCGTTGTAACTCGATAGAGCTACAAAATTATGCTGAGTGGCAACCTGTGTTGTTTTAGTTTTATGATTTTGTTATTATTTTTTAGGTAAGTAGGTAAGTACTCAATATTTTTTTCTTACTATATTATAGTATATGTATGAGGTACCTCCTGTGTCTGTGCAGGATGTTGAACACGATGAGCGCGACTGCGGCCAGCACGCCAGCCACGCACAGCGCCGTCATGCACGCGAACAGCGGCAGCGACACCGTCCGCAGCTCGTTCACCACCACCGTCCTGTCTGGGGGCACTTTGCCACCTGAGTAAAAAAACATTTAAAAGTATTTACAAGAAAAGATTGAAACTGTATCGATGACATAAACTGTAATATTTACTTCAAATCAAATCAAAATAAATATATATTTCTTATTGAAAAAAAAAGAACCGAGTTTCTTTTGAGCTTGATGTTACTTCTCTTGCTAACACTTTTCCAAAGGATATTTTTACTAGGTAGAAAAAAATGACGATTTAAAAACAAATGTTTAATTTATTGACGGTCATCTGTCACACATAAAAACAACTTTAGTTTGGAGTGTGTTAAGGAACTGTTCAGTTCAATACAGTTCTCAGAAGTACAGTGTACAATTGTTAAGTGTCTTCTGTTAGACATAAAACAGCTTTAGTTTGGAGTGTGTTAAGGAACTGTGTAGTTCAGTACAGTTCTCAGACGTACAGAGTAATACAAAATACCTATCTGTGAGAAGTCTCAAAGAATTTTTGTTAAACGACTATGATGATGGGAAACGAAATAATAAGTAGTTGCACTTTTCAAACAAATTGTCCAGTAGTTTGTTCAGTTACTTATATGAGTTGACGCCTCATCTCACACTTAATTAGGTTATTATTACCAGACCTTTATTTATTTACCCTTTTTATTACAAAAAGCTAAATAAAATGTTATCATTTTTACACATTAACTTGTTTAGTTTAGCAATGTTTCTTAATAGCTTGAACATTTAACTTTGAAAAATCTAACTGAAGTTGTCGAAACTGAACGACTTGTGATTTTAGGTTATTTAACTGCCCTAAATGAATTGAACTTACCTACTCACTATTTTTTTATTTCTTAAAAGGTGGTTCCCCAGGTGCCTTACGTATTCAGTACAATAATTTCAGGTCATAAAAAGATACTGGATTCGAGAGAGTCCACTTAGCTCCACTAACACAGGAGCTCAAATAAAAATATCTGCTGAATTAATAAAATCTTGATATTAAAAGCTAAAACTGCAGACACACAGAATATGAATATTAGAAATTCTTAACTGACCATAGAATATGTCGTATACGGTTATATGAATAAACAGGAAATAACGTAACTGTGCGTCATATAAGCTTCCGAGAACTTGTGAAAAGTACGTAATAATATCACCGAAGTATAAAGCGGTTATCTCATTATAACAAGCCCAAAAGCTTTCGGAGAACTTGAATAACACTGAAAATAACCAGTCACCAACCAATTTAGCATTATAATAAAAACGAGGACCTCAACGTTTTCCCCCATTTCCGTCATCTTTCTATAGCAAAACTGTTATTCCAAAATCGATCAATGGTTGCTATTGTAACCGCCATGATATTTTCTTTTCATTGAGATTCTCTTTCAGCTTCAATTTCTCAAAATTAACTTAGTTACCATTAAACTACGTTTAACAGAGCGTTTGCCCGGAGCGATTCTTTTATCATCTTCTAGATGGGTATAACGTACCTTGTTATTATAAAAGAATCAAATGATATACCTAGCACAATTACTTAGAAGCAAGGAAGCTATTACTCATGACTTTAATAGCTTTGGAATATAATACCTACAGTTTAACCGTTAAATTTGCTTTAATTCTATGAAAAATTTTAATGTTTTTCTTTGGAATTTTCCTTCCTTTTTGTGTCAAATGTCGAATAGTATCTATCTTAATTTGGGTTTTGGATTTGCTAATTTGATATTCGTAAACTACTGCAAGTGAGGAATGCAATCATAGAGCAAGTTAAAAAGGACAAAGATATGTAAAATAAATAAGTACTGACTTCTAGTTTTTACGGTTGGTACGTTTTAGCACCAATTTTAGAGAAGAACGAAGCTACAACACAATCTCTTTTGAGGTTTCATCTTGCGCAGAATCAAAGTTGAACTTGACCTAATTATTTAAACAGATATTAATTACCTACATCAACAAATCGAAACCTTGGGCAAAATTTCCAAAACAAATTTTACTGTTACATTACAAGTTCACCAGATTAAAAGATTACCAGATTTGGAATCTCTCTCTATTATAGAACCATGTTAACCCCTATTGGAGTAACTAATTAGTTACCTCTAATGTTTACAAAAAAAAAAATGAAATTGGTTTTTACTGAAATTACGTCTTCAAATGTTTCTTTTAAATCAATTTAGATAAACAGACTAAAAGAGTACCAAATTCGGAATTTCTCTCTATTGTAGAACCATGTTAACCCCTATTGGAGTAACTAATTCGTTACCTCCAATGTTGACCCCAAAATAAAATAATCTATTTTGAAATTGGCTTATGTCTTAAAATGTTTCTTTTATATCAATTTCTGGAGGCACTCACCGACCCACCGCTCACGATCCAGCCACGTCAAGTTGTCAGCCTGCGTGTCATAGTAGCCGAGCTTCACGTAGTGGTTGTCGGTCAACTGCTCGATCTGCGTCAGCGCTATCCGGTCACCTTGCGACGAAAACGCCACCAAACCCTGTCAGAGAGGAAATTGAAAGTTGAAGACGAAAACTGAAAATGACACATTGACATGACAGTGTATTTAGTTGTCCATTCGGAGACGTTTGAAATGTAGTGGCACGCGCGTCTACATTTACAAAGATGCGAGTGGAAACTATTTCGGCAAACGAATTTTTTTACGTAATCAAAATTATATTATTATATTCTTGTATTCATAGGATGTGTATTCCAAAGGATAGTGAGACGTCGATACTGCGGCCACTTGTTGTTGTCTTTAACCTAATTAGCGATTAGTAGAGTACTCATGACTACAAATAAATTGTGAAATAAAATGGCCGGAGAATAATTAAATTATAAAAATAAATCGTAAAATAAAATGGCTGGACTATTGGTAAGTTATTATAAAGATATGACTGAAGACTGCAACACATTTAAGAGCAAAATACTGCTACAGAAAGCTTTTGAGAATTGGATAAGTATGCATGGAGTGGTCACTTTGTACTCTGGATGGTCTCACATAGGCAGTCAAATTAAATTGGTTCAAAGGTTTTTCGTGATATTTACGCACACCAATAGCGCGTTGTTTTTCTTTGAAATCACTGGTGAATACCTACAGTTGCGTTTTAAAAAACCGTTTGTATTCAATGTTTACAAAAATGTGTTTTCTCTCATTTTGTTAGAGATCGTTAGCATGAGACCGTTTTATTATTTGTTGTTTTACTTTAAAGTTTGCATCGTTTTAACGAGAGAAACAAAACAAAATGACTTTGACTTTTTGACTGACTCGGTGGCTAAGTGGTTAGCGATCCTGACCTCTGATCCGAGAGTCGTGGGTTCGATCCCCACACCGGGCAAACTTTTCTGTGATGAGCAGAATTGTTTGCTCTGAGTCTGGGTGTATTATATCTATATATGTATGTATTTAAAAGTATATGTGTATGTATATCAGTCTCTGGTTCCCAAGATACAGGGAATCCTAGTTTGGGGCCAGATGACTGTGTGTGATTTTGTCTCAGATATTATTAAAACCTTTAAAATTACGTACATGAATTAGGCAATCATGTACGGGTACATTTTAAATCTCCTTTTATAACTTTCTTTTGGAAAAAAGAAAAACGTTTTGCTATTTGATTATCTGATACGCAGGGGTTCTAAAATTGCGAAAATAATCATAGACGGACTGTTTATACTCATTATTATAATATAGGTTTTACTTCCTCATTATTTACTGAGATTTGTAATATTTTATTCAATCTACGAGCAAACTCATTATAATAGCTTATAAAGACGTATTTCTTTTGCAACACGCTAAATTGTATTAAGGCACACGTCAAGGAAATGAAACACGCTATCTCATCATACATTTTAAATGAAATAAGGTTCACGAGAAATATCATTTTCACGAGAAAAATATTTATATTGGACAAAAAATTCACTTTCTAAAGTGTCGGCAAAGAAATAAGCAAAATAATATTTTTGTTTCTATTTAGATGAAAGCAGCAGTGAACTGAAGCGAGTTCATACAGCTCGTATAATTAAAAATGTTTATGAAATACAAATTCGACAGGTATTATAATTTTAATAACGTATGGTTCAACAAATAAGAAATATCCAGTGACGATAATATACTTTGAACTAAGTAAATAGTGACAGGACCGGTCGGTGTGGAAATCCTTGGGGGACGCCTTTGACCAGCAGTGGACGTCTTGCGGCCGATGACGATGAAATAGTGATGACACAGGGCGAGCAGGAAATCAATAAGTGTAGTTGGCAAAATTCTACAAATACAGTGTAGAGTTTTTTTTTACCGATCTTTGAAAATGTACTTTGACACTTATTCAACTGATCAACGTTCCATAAGGAAGAACAGTCAGTTTGCGAAACAAGCGTGATCTTTAGAGAAAGTTGTTCAGTTCCATAAGTACAATAAATCACCCTGTATTGGTAAATCGTTAAAACCCATATCGTCCCCACTGCAGGGGCACGGATCTTATCCCAACTTCGAAAAGGTTAGGCTATACTCCACACACGGAGGTCAGTCCGGATTGGTAGCGGTTTTTGGGCTAGTAGCCAGCCCCAACGTTCAAGCCACCGACATGCCTTAGTGACAGCAGCCGCCATCAACGGCTTAACGTGTCTTGCGAGGCACGGAAACGGTCGAGATAAAATATGCCACTAACAGTAAAAACCCATCCAGATTATGACCTTGTCCGTTGTCAGTTAATCTGCATGATCGACGCGACCGCTTCTATTATTGGCAAATATATATTTTACTTTGCTGCCGTGAGTGGAGTATGACCTAACCTTCCCGAAGTTGGAAAGAGACCCGTGCCCCTGCAGTGGGGACGATATGGGTTATTAACATTTTAAATACACTGTTAAAAGTTAATAACAAATAACAAAGTATCATCTTTCAACTAGGTTGTGTAACAGCTTTGTAACAGCTTTAGCCTCGATTGTGTTATTTCGATTGGGCTTTATAGTAGTGAAGCCTTATGCTCATTTTCCTGTAACGCATGTAAAATAATCAAAAACGACAAGCTATTTTGTTTTCCTGCTCTCCTGAAAACAATCCCACGGGCCACGACGACGACGACAGACAATGTAAGGGCCAGATAAATGTTTATATGTATAGTATTTTGACTCACGGATACGCCAAGAAAAGAGGTGGAGTTGATCGCCTCATAGATGTCATCAGCTATCTTCTTATTCGTGTACGTGAAGTTCTTCAGGCTCAGCCCACTTTTCTCCAGTTTCTCCATGGTTTTGTTGAAGGCTAGGTAGTGAGTAATAAATAACATTAGCATAATGAAAATTGGTTTTAATCCAAGTCAATGTGTAAAAGTATGTGCAAAACATCTACTTAAATAAAAAACCTTTTGATTGATGATTTTGATTTCAATTAATTTGTATACAAATGTGTTTAAGTTGCCTATAATGCTGGTTCAAGATTGAGTTTAGAAGTAGCTTAACTTGATGAATGATTGACTTGCAGACTTGAATGTAAATGGCTTTTGAAAATTTTACTTTGATTTCGTAATTAGCAATTTTGTGACTTAATAATTAAAATAAATAGGTAAATAATAAATATGTAAATGTGTATTATAATAGTATATATTCGATCAAGTATAAGCATACTTATTTTTAGGTACGTCTTTTTTAAATATCGAACTCAATATAAAAACTGAATTTCTGAGGACAAGTATATTCAAAGAAAAGTATTTGCTATTCTACATGATCCCCGAATCTGAGACATTATAGGTTATTATCGGTCATGGGTTCGATTTCCACGCAAACATTGATTTAACGAATAGGTCTGCGGAATAGGCCATGTGTCTGTGTGTTTTATATTTATCATACATAATTAATTGTGCATTTAAACATATCTAATATATCAGCCTCGGGTACCCATATCAAACGGGAACCTAGCTTGTGCCCGTGGTCCGCTGGCCGTGCGTGATTCGTCCATGATATTGATTTATTTAAAGACCCACGAATGGTACGTTCCTTCACCGCTTACGATAAGGTTCGATACAAACCTAACGCGACGGACCAGACTGCGTCGTAAGCTAGCGGCGCTTCCTGGTAGCCCTCGGGAAACCTCTCGCCGTCGATATCATAGCCTGCCTCTCGTAGCGCTTCATTCAGCCGTGACCTATATCAATGCATATAATTAATTGCTTCATTTTACTGCAGACAGCTTAGCGTATACCTACGCTAATACCTTAGTTGAGAATATGTAGTACCTTGACTGACTGATATACTTATTTACCTACTGGCTGACAGGCAACGTACAGCCATAACCTTGGAACGTACGTTTCGTAGTGGATATACAGGAGCATCAAGAAGGTAATAAAGATTTGCAGTCTGATGGTACGACCCCCCGGGTCCAACTCACACTTGGCCGGTTTTTATTAAATCGCTGACGGAAATTTCAATTAACGTAAGGGACAAAGTACCACATTTGGGTATAGCAAAGTAGAAATAGAAATTTATTTTTTTTGGCTACTTATAATAATATATATCTCTCTCTAAAAACCATCTAGTCATTTAGGCTATAGGCTCAACCAAAAAAGACTCAATGTACACACAAACTTTCAAAGTATTCTGCTTCTGGAGAAAATTAAATAGATATGAAGAATTGTACGTACATGCGGTAGAATTTATAGCTAGTTACTGCAGTAGAGAGTAGTTGTTCATATAATTTATTATCACAAGAATCATGACGTATTGATTTAAATTCATAAGAAAAACATTGTGAAAGGGTCTTCAGCTGGCCTAACATGCGCAACACGACTTATCTCATGTCGTGTATGATAAAATTTGTCGATCCCGATTATTTTGTCGTTTTTCTTAACATGCGTAACACGGAAGAGAAGATTTCTCGGCATGACTTCGCTTTGTCGTGACAAGTAACAGCGAAAAGTTGATGTTGCCATTTTAAGAAAAATAACCGGTTTGTCATATAAAATTCGTTAGATTTCAGCGAAAAAAAGTTTTATTCTGAGCTTTTCAATAATTTTATGAAAAAAAAAGTGATTATATTCTCTTTTGTCACAGACTTTTTGTTTTCTTCGTGAGTTTTGTTAGATCTCAGCAATAAAAACTTTTTATTCTGAGCTTTTCAATAATTTCGTTGTTAAAATAGTGATTATATTCTCTTTGGTCACTGACTTCTTTGAGTTCTTTGATTTCTTCGCGCGCGCTTCAATTTTGATCAATGTTTTCTTTTAAGAAATCTTATATTTTTTGACACAAATAAAGCGACTGTCCAATGTAGCGGTAAAAAATTTGGGATTTTATACATTTCGGGGACAGTTAGTTACTTTCATGAGTAGAAATAATAATTAAATAACAAATTAAATACCTACTTATTTCAGAAAAACCCATATTATTGTTCAGTTTCATCTATTTCCATAAAAATCAAACCACCTACCCCTGTGGCCCAGTGAAGCGGTCGTGCCTCAGTGCGGCTTGCGTGGTCGCGTAGATCACGCAGGTTAACTGACTACATACACAGTCGTAACCCGGATGAGTCTGACTGTTAGTGGCATTTGTCTCGACCGTTTCCGTGCTTCGCGAGGCACGTTAAGTCGTTGGTGCCGGCTGCTATCGCTAGCAGTCGTTAAGCCATGTCAGAGGCCTTATAGGCAGCTTGAAAACTTTTGACACTGGGGTTGGCCACTAGCCCCACAACCTCCATCAATCCGGGCTTGGCCCCGTGCCCCTGCAGTGGGGACGTAATGGCCATTTGATCATAATTGTATATTTATATAGTCGTAATACAGGACTGCCTTTTTGTTTTCGCGTTTCTCGTTTATCTCGTCGCTCAAATTCATGGAAGAGAAACATGTCGAGTAGAAGTTTCAAATTTCGAGAAATAAGAGCGCGCATGTTAGAGTTTGTCGACAAAAGTTTGACAGACGATAAAATTTCATAAAATGACAGATCGAAAAGAGTTCCCTGTACTGCCATGTTAAGACTCCTCGACAAATAGACATATCTCGTTTTAACACGAGAAAATGCGTCGACAAAATTTTGTCACGTTGCGCATGTTAGGCCAGCAGGTGTTAGAACCCCGAATTGAACAATAAATACGAGTACAAGATGCATCGATAAAATACTTAAGTTATGTATGAAGTAAATAATACACAACAGCAAATATTTTATATACTATATAGAATATCATAATTGAACAGGCAAAAGTATTTCTTATCTCGAACAATTTCCAAGACAATTTCCTGGAAAAGTGATATTTTCCTCTAATCCTTTCCTTTCACTTTGGTATATAGTATATTCATACAATAATGCAATATATCCAGCTACACTACAGTGTGTATTTTTCTGAATAAACATTTTTCTATTCTATTCTATTCTATTCTATTCTACACGATACGTAAACTAGAATCGTTTTGTGTATCATTCCCGACAATCGGATTAAGTTCTTATCTTACCTACCTATTTGTTCAAAAACAGCCGCGTTCCTTTTCCAGCGTTAGGACCTTCAGAACTTAACTCTGATATATGGGAATGTAGCTCTAATGCTTTGCGGTTGGGATATAAATATGAAATCGGATCGTAGCCGCGTGATCCTTGATCCTCCTCAAAGAGTCGCACATCGAAAGAGTAGAATATATTATTACGCTGGCCGAGGAACGGTGACAAGACTTTATACGGAATCGGTCCTCATGAATGTTGCCGTCACTACTTCTGCTTGGCAAGCTGTTTACAATAATAATAAAAGAGATACGGGTCGTATTATCATTTTCCATTTAGGTTGAGTTATTGTGTTTTTTACCTAGAAAGTAGAAATATTCATTAATTTTCAACATGTAATAAAATGATTTGCTAGTGAAAATATTTTCAGTCAATAAGGAACTGAAAAGAAAATGGAAAATTTTCCGTAAAAGTACGCAGCGGAGCAGGATATTAATTAAAAACTCATACTTATTCCTTACTGTGTTACGAAATCCTCAGAATTACTACGTATTTGGATCTTTAAAATACTAAAACTTATGTGTTATTAGCACACTGTCAACACAAAAACATACACGATAAAAACAGTATCTTTCATTCAAGAAAATATTGTTTTTTGCACCATGAAATATTTTTTTCAATGGAGAATATGAGTTTCTTGAATCGGACCTCAAGAATATCATATTTTTATTGTGAGATTCCAAACTTTCGTTATAAAAAATATTATTTTTGCAGTAAGAAATAAATCCAAGACATCAGAATCCCTTGGCGCAAAATAATTTCCAATTCTTTTTTTTTTCAGTGTAATGTGACAAAACTTTTTAAATTCTCTCTTGTTGTTTGATTACGCCGACGTGACACGCCAATTCTGTACCTCTGCTACGCTTATTTACTTGCAACTGTGATAATTTTGCTAAGTAAATAAGGGGGAGTTTATTTGCACACGAAAAACAACGTTCAGGTCTATATGGAATGATTCTTCAGTGGATTCTTAGAATATCACGGTATACACGGAAACATCCTGTTTGCTACGCGTCTGTAAGATGGTAAATATTAGCTCTGAAACATGATCCATGATATATACGTAAGTAAGTGTACATCACTGTGCAGCACGCATGTTAATTGATCGAATTATCTGGTATAAACAATGCAGATAGCAGTCAGTCATATTGATTTCAACAATAGGAAAATGTGACATCAAAAGTAAGAGCACGTTAGTGGCTACGAAATGGCAGTAGTCCTATCAGTATCAATTCCAGGAAGCAAGACACATTTGAAGTCAAACTTAAATATAGATCGTTATAATAGTCGCTAACTGGTTGTCTAAAGTTACTTTGCAAGAAAAGTCAGTAGTTAAAAAACTTAACTGTCCAAATCCACTACAAATTTTGTAACAAAAATAGTATATTGGGACCGGAACCCGTATCAATAAAAAATAAACAAAAAAGCAGAACTAACTAGACAGCTACTCTAACAGCAGAACTTTGGGTGGTAAATTCTCAAGGGAAGGGGTTAGGTTTGAACTCTCGTTCCACATAAGTGCTTCTGTGGTGCATTAATTCTTAGCAGCTTGACAAATCCTCCCAACTTTTCCACGTCCAATTAGTCAATATATTAAAATTTCTTACCGAAAGTCCTCGGACGTCATCCCGGAGATGGTCGTCTGGTTGGCGTTCTGATTCCACATGAGCGCTTCGGTGGTGAGGTGGCCCTCGGCCGCTTCGCGCATCTGCTCCACCGTGCACTCGATGCCCTCGCGCTCCAGGTTCGTCTCGAACCAGTTGTCTTCGTACCAGCCTGCAATAATAGTAACTGGGTAGTAGGGTACTGCATCAAAAATTAATTCTGAAATATTTTTCACTAAATAGCTCTTTTATTGAAATCGCAGATAATTTGCTGCTTGGTTTTTCATCACATTATTTAAATGAGTGAAAATAATTAAGACGAGTATATTAAATTATGACGTAATAGCCCACTACCTTATTATATCACTTAATATTATTGTATAAAGGTGAAAGTATGGAAGTTTGTTTATTTATTCGTTTGGTTGTGTGTTTGTTCCACTTTCAGGCCTAAACTTCTGAACAGATTTAGATGAATTTTGTAAGGTACGTAGATCAAGTAATGGATTAACACACAGGCAATTTTTTAATCCTGAAAAAATGCAAACTTAGTTCCTTTTTCAGCTACGATATGATTACAAAAAAAAATTTAAGAGCAGACTTTTCATACATCCCTTAGCCAATCAAACCTGGAGGTATTAAAATTGAAGTATAAACCTCGGACCTGCAACCTAGCAAGGTTGTCGAGGATATTCACGACCCTCGGTCGTAAGGGCAATTGTGCAAAGAAGATGTGCAGCAACAATTGGACCATAGTAAAAATTATGTAGGGTCACTACATATTCATTCTTTTGAAAGTGAAATCATCCAAACATTATTGCTGTGCGTTCCAATTTTTTTTTATATCACATCAAATATTTTTTTTTCTATTGTATTTACATTTCAATTAGTTTTACAATTCCATAATAATTCGCGCTAGCACAGAGGCAATTTTGGTACTAGCATCGTCGTCGAAAAACAAAACTTAATGTGAAGGTTTTAAGTATTTAGTTTGTTATAAGCATAGCCTTTTATTACTAGCTGAATGTATATTTCAATATTTTATTAAAGAGAGCGGGTTGGTATTTTTATAGTGACTTAATTTGACTGACTCGGTGGCTCAGTGGTTAGTGCTCCTGGCTACTGATCCGAGAGTCGTGGGTTCGATCCCCACCCAGGGCAAACATTCATGTGATGAGCAGATTTGTTTAATCTGTGTCTGGGTGTATAATATCTATTTGTGTATGTATTTAAAACGTACATGTGTATGTACATCAATCTCTGGTTCCCATAATACAGGGAATCCTAGTTTAGGGCCGGATGACCGTGTGTGATTTGTCCCGGATATTTGTTTATTTATTATTTTATTTATAGCAATAATACCAAGGTTTCTGCTCGAGCTTTCTCGAACTCGAGAAAACTCGAGAAATTTGGCTTAATTCGAGACGAGAAAAAAATGACCGGAGCTCGAGAATTCTCGAGTTCCGAATGTGAATTGCGCCAAGCGCGTCGTGCGTCTTTTTTTGTCGCGTAAACGCACAGTTGTGGACAGCTAACCATCTAAGTGATGGAGATGAAAATATTGTCGCGTAGAACGATCAAAAGAAGCGGCACGATTTCTCGAAGCACTCTCCGTACTATATGCGATAGAGAATGCAGAGCGAGGCTACATCTCTACGCAGTGCCAAGGGGCCAAGCCCATCTGAAATATGCTGGCAGCTTACAAATCGGGTTGCTCTCTATTGAATGCGGTCCAGAGGTAGAAGCTGCTACTGGGGTGCCCCTGCCCAGAGATGAGAACAGTCTTTATTCCATATGAGGCCGAACCTGCGCCTTATAAAGTTGCAGGCGATGGGCCGCGGTGAAATACCATCTCGATGTATTGAGCACACACACCACACCAAGCTTCTTCAAGGCTAATTTAGCCTTACCCTTTAGATCAGTGTTTTTCAACCTTTTTTTAATACCCGACCCCTTTACAACTTAAAAAAATCTTGCGACCCCCTAGGGCCATAAACATACAAAATGTAAGTGATTTGAGATTTACGTTTATAATTTTCGTCAATTAGAAAACGATTTACTTATCAACGACGTCTCCAAAATAGACCCACGTTTTGAAAAATTGATAAAAAATAAACAGGCCCAGTGTAGGACCTATAAAACACTTACATTTTCTTGTATCCGCGACCCTTTGAGAAGGGCTTCGCGACCCACCCAGGGGGTCGCGACCCACAGGTTGAAAAACACTGCTCTAGATAACCACGGAACTGGACTTCACTCTAAATGTCGACACCAAGGGTTCCGATAATAGCTGAGGCATTTAGGGGTGTCCTCAAAATGAGTTGATACGATAAATGGCATTTTCTTGGCGGTGAACGCGCAAACCTGTGTCTTGGTGGGGTTAAATTGGACCAAATTATGTCGACCCCATTCCGAAACTTTCTTTAAAGAAGCCTCAATTTCAGACACAAAATTGTTTCGAGTCTCGATGACATTTTCCCGAGAAATGTTGGCCTGCCGGTATAGACAACATCACCTGTGCTGTCATCCGCATAACAGTGAGTGCTGCTGATTTGCAGCATATCATTGATATGCAGAAGGAACGGTATAGGCGAAAGCAGACAGCCTTGAGGGGCACCAGCATTCACAGACATAGAATCTGAGCATTGTGCTAGACCCGATCGAAGGCCTTCGCTCTGTCCAAACTAACCGCCAATGTTTCTCGATCACCTGTGCCCAACGGTAGACAAGAAGATCACCACCGGACCGGACCCTACGGAAACCGTACTGTCGGTCACTAAGCAGCTGGTGGTCCTCTGGGTACCGAAGGAGCTGGCTATTGATAATAAACTCCATTATCTTTGAGAATAAGGAGGTTATGGCTATCGGCCTGTAGTTGGACGGATTCGAGCGGTCACCTTTTTTAGGGATCGGGTGCACCAAAGCTGTCTTCCATGAGTTCGGGACTACGCCAGAAGAGTAGGAAAACCAAAAAAAGCGCGTTAAAACTGAAGCCAACTCTGGAGCACACACCTTCAACACGATAGGAGGGATTCCATCGGGCCCACTCGACTATTAGTTTAGTGCTAAGTTTTGATTTTAGTTGTTTTGTTTAGAGTTTATCTATGTATCTGTTTTAGTATGTAAGAAGATTTTAATTTTTATTCCTTTCCTTTCTTAAATAATAGGTACCAAATACTACAAAACTATCAGATAAAAAAATTTGATTTTCTAAATTAATTTTAATATATTACAATGGTTTGTATAAAAAGACTCGAGACCCGAGAAAACTCGAGAATTTGGGCTCGAGAATTCTCGAAACTCGAGAAATAACAAAGGTCGAGAAATCAGAAACCCTAAATAATACTTACTGAAATGTGTAAAGCGCGTAAGAACAACTAGTATTTTTCAACAGAAAAAAAAATGATATTAACTCGGTGGACTTCTAAGGGAAAAATTCATTATTCGTAGAAAGGCAATTCCACGAGTAAGTTTCCAGCCGGACAAGACACAAATCTTGATGAGAGATTTGAAGGTCAAATATTTTTTTAGATTTCATCAGAAAGTTTTTGAACAATCAATGTGTTTAAATAACATGTTACAACCTACAATTCAGTATTTCCAAGTTCCATGCGTTTGTTTGCTTTCAATGTCGCTATTTTGTCGTTTTCGCAACAAGATGTTTTAGGCATATCCTTTTTGTTATCATTACTTGTATTTTGGTCGCATTATCCGTCACTTGTCACGTCACTGAAATATGATAGTAGATAATGTATTGCTCTACTCATAGCCCAGTTATAAGATACACTCCGGTTGGGCCCAGTGTAACGTTTCATAGCTGAGCGATTATGGGAGACAGCGCACCTGCTCATGTTTCGATGAACTCGACGACGGAAGTTCACAAGATTGGACTACGATAATATGTATAATAACATACCATATGAATTGACTTGACATCGAATAACTAGAGAAAATGTATCTATCTGACAAGGAGAGGCCACGCCCTTCGGGTTACCGATTCAGCCGAGCTTCTCGGTACTGAAAGAGACTTACTAGTATATAATATTTTTAATAATTATTATTATTATCATAATAATAATAATATTAATTTTTAATATATAAACTTATAAGCTGCCCATTTTGCTACAACAACATTGTAAAAATGGTAGGCCTAACACTTTCGAGAAAAAATTCTCCCTTATTTTCGAGTTGTGCACCCTTGGCTTTGGGGATATACTACACTAGTAAATCTCTTTCAGTACCGAGAAGCTCGGCTAAATCAGTGGCCCGAAGGGCATGGCCTCTCCTTGTGAGTTGCACAAACTTGTTCGCCTTAGATATTTTACATACTCGTAGAAATACCATCACTAGTTATATCTTATAGTTCCTATTGGGGTTACAGTTTGAAAAGGTGTGAGTATTTGCAGTTCGTTCCAGAGGGCCCATCCTAGATCCTCGTTGAAATCATTGGATTTTGGTGTCGTGTTTCATTATAGGAGATATATAACAAAACATTTACTTTGTTTCCTGTTTTTTTTTGTAACGGAGTAAAATGTTTAATTTTATTTATCGTTACAAATTTTTTTTGAATTAAAAACTTGATTAAGTGCTACTGATAATTAACACGTGCCTTTAGTTACGTGTTTTAGAAGAAGAATAGTAAAACTAAATCATCTCATTATTTAAAAAACAGTTTTATTGTACTAAACGAATCTTGCGTCCCAGCGTCCCACTTTCAATAATCTAGCGCCATGTTTGCGCCCCTCTGCACTCAACACAAACGAAAAATAACCTTCGTTCGTTATATTGAATGTAATCCGCGGTTGCCCATAACCGTTATTTATACAGTTTCTCTATTTATTCCCTTTGTGTTGTTTGTTATCAAGGATATAGATAGGCTAAAAATAAGTGTTTTCGTTTGTAATTCTAAGGCATTGGCCATCATGATTTTTTAAAGTTGAACCTGGACCTGACTACTACTTTGGCAATCGTATGCAAAATTAATATTTGTGAAAGAATAAAAAATGTGTAAGCTATGTACATATTTGCAAAACAATGATTAGATTAGATAATTTTAAAACTCTAAGCACTCGTAAAACTCAAAGGCTATGGGCAGGCCATATTATTATATTTATGAAACATGAAAATGAAAATGACATGTATGAAAAACCGACGAGGAAGAAAAGTTCTGGAGTGGCAACCGATCCCCCGCTAGATGGATTGCTGATCAAGTCAGACCTGCAGGAAGCTTCTGGATGCAAGTGAGAAGTGAGAGACAGAACAAGTGAGAATACTTAGAACCCTGCTAAGGAAAGTCTATGGCGAATCGCACACTGAGGCGGTTTCTGACCGCGGCGGTAGCCGCCGCGGTTGGAAAATGTATCAGAAATGTATGTAGCCGCCGCGGCTACCGCCTGGTACGCGGTTGCCCGCCAACCGCGCTAGCCTTGCACACGGGCTAGCGCGGTTTTCATACATTTCTAGTACATTTTCCAACCGCGGCGGCTGGAAACCGCCTCCCGTGTGATAATCGCCTATGTGGGAAACCCACGTTCAACCGTGCACGTCTTCTGCTGTTATAATGACGATAATGATCGATCATTCATTTGGTTATCACCAGTAGGAATGATATATAATATTTACAGATTAAATTCTGTAACGTTATTTTATTCTTTATTAACCTGCCTTTACGTCAAAGATCTCAGGGTAAAGGATTTAACCTTAAATATCATTTCAACTAAAAGACGGGTGACGATAAAAGGTGGGGTAAGATCGTTGCTATTATAATTTCAATAGGCGTGGAAGCACCAATAGGGTGGCTATCAAGCCGCTGACTTGGGTCGTTGTGTCGGCTTGATAGTAATATGTCTGCAGTTTTGACAGCGCCCGCCGCGGACCTTATGATTGATAGTCCTATAAATTACTGGTCAGAAAACATGAAGTACGTACGTAGTCACAAAAATAGAATTAACAGGCGTGTTACAATGTGTCGTTGGTATTTTCTATTTTAGTAGGTAACATATATCACGACTTTATATATTATTAATCACTGCCTGCCCCTCTCTGAAGACGATCTCAACCCCAGTTAAGATCTCGTGCCAGTTACTCAGCGCAAAACCGTGCAACACGCACATTTACGCGTGTGTACAAACGACATATTCTTTTTCAGTAGTAATAAGTAATTATAACGCGTCAATAAGTCGTCGTTAACATTACAAAATAATGTCAAAAGTAGTCACACCATTAAAGTCACCTTTAAAACAACCGACCTCACAATGTGCTTACCATTCGTCACCTGACCGCTAACCTCAGGATTTCATCGAGTACAAACCGCTGACCTTTTTACCCGTATGGTTTCTCGGCGGGGTCAGTAAAAAGCAAAGTTCACGGCGCAAGGTCCATTATAATATTTTTATTGGCACCAATTCTTCAAGCTGGGACAATACTTGAGTTGATTTATAGTTTTAGCTTTTCTCTACTTAAGACATCAAGAATTGTGTTATACTTTGCCTTTCTACACCTCGGACTCGGACTTATACAATTTTTTTATGTTGCTGTACAATACAAGATAAACAATTTCCCAAGTCTGGAAATGTCCTAGTTTAATTTTGAATTATTAGGTAGCTACATTTAAAAACATAAACAATCTGGAACAACAACAAGAAAAAAACAACCTCTTTTCCTATACCTCTTCGAACCAACTTCTGATAAATGACAAGTTCAAGTGGTTGTTAATAATATAGTTATCCAGCGGAGAAGTGCCCCTGGAGGAGCGCACGGCCTGACGAATGTTTGAGGAACGCCAGTGGCCGCCGCCCGCGGGACCAATATATTTGTCATCTCTCATATCCACTCTTTATTGCGGAAATGTATCACAAAAAATATCGTTGACTCTCCCACGCCTTTGCCGAGATAAATTTTACGAAGTGATCTCCAGAAAAGTTTTATAGATCGTCGTAAAGTTGTATGAGGGCAAGAAAAAGATTTTTAGATCTTATATTACGGCCAGCCGGACATTGATAACCTGCCGCTCGGTTGGATGCTTTGGCACCGTGCCAATGATTGCTCACGTACGTATCGAGAGCCCGAGAGCCTCTTGCACTTGAACTAATTCCTTGTACCGTTTGTGGTCACTGTACATGGTCGAACTGATGGAGCCGCTCCCGATGCAAATTAGCTACAACCCACCTCAGAGATACGTACGCCGCAGTTTATGGACTATAAATATTGCATAAGCACGCATAACCCAACTGTAAATTTCAAATGATAATAAACACAGTTTCCTGTTTACGCTTTCAGTAAATACATAAAAGAAAGAGGAATACAGGACAACTTTGTTAGAATGGAGTTTTCCAATCAAATTTGATTAAAATTTCCCCTAAAGTTCCACGGAAATTAATGAGAATTGATTCGAACAAAAGACAATCAGCATTCCTAACAACCGTCACGCTGGCTGCCCTCGGGACTCTAAGTCATGAATATACAAATCCACTTTTATGGCTGTCCTGTTCAGAATAACGATTGGGAAGTTAAAGAGAAGAGAATACAAATATCAGCGTGCCCCGTGTAGCGCTGCGGTGGAGGGTAGAGGGCAGGCCGCCGAAACTCCGTGACATCTGCGTGTCGCGCCGCGTAAGCTTCTGTCATCCCTTCCTAACGAGGCCACGTGAATAATTTAGCTAAATAAAACACATAAATTGACCAGAAACGGCAGACTCTGCAAAGTTTGTTTGACAAACTTGGGGATGTGTTGTGTCTACATATTATTAGGTACGTATGAAGTACACAAATGGCCCCAATTTGCTACCGCACAGGGACATGTTTAGCAGCCACTTATCTTTGTGACTGTGTTGTGTGTTGTGCGCACCCTTTTAGTTGCTCTATTTATGTACAGGGGTTTCTAAATTTAAACTCCCAGGGATGATACCTACAGCAGCTCTAGCAGCTTTTAAGGCTCCTAATATGAAGTAAATGTCGTGAATATTAAATTGTAACAGTGCTAACTGTTCTATGACTTTACCTAACTCGCAAGAAAATTTTTGAACATCAAAGAAAATTGGCGAAACAGCTGACCAATTTGTATGGAGAGTCCAACTTTTTTTACTACTTCAACAAAGTCGTAAAATAAAAGTTGTGCAGTAAGAGCCCCAGTTAACAGTACAACAATTTTGTTACACTTCTTCAGTATATAACCTGTATATTCCTTTTTTTTGTAAAAACCACTATCAATAACACAAACATATCTATTTTCACAGTTTGAAGTCACCCGAGGGTAGCGTAAAAGTAACTCTGTCGCAGGGATTTTTCTACTTTATCCAAGGGGTTTTCACACTTCCATTACTGTCTGACACTGTGGTTGCTCCCGTAGGAATCGTCCAGGAAACTCATTAATAAAATATCTCTTTGCCCTTTGTGTCACATTTATAAAAAGAACAAGTTCAAAAGTCAGGAGCGTGAGGAGACAGGCAATGTTAAGAAATATATAAATGTTAGCTTTACGAAGTATAATTTTATTATGAGAAACTGCGTCTTTTCTCATTATGCTTTAGGGGAAATGCGGAAACAGAGACAGTCGTATTTCTTTTTATTTTTATCCTTCTCCATAAACAAGATGTAGGGATGAGCGGCGGGAGCGCTGTGGTAGGTAGCTGCGTCGCCGCCCACGCATTACTCCTTTCATAATCCGCTCCTATTTCACACAATTTATAAAGCTCTCTTTATTGCCAACCGTCATCACTCATTTTAATAACATGTTGTTTTAAATTTTGCTCATATACAAGAGCCGTGCAGCTGCGTAGCCGAACAATATTGCGGGTTAATAAATTGCTCCGTTTGCCTGGGCCTGGTATGAGAGATTTATATTAAATACCTGGATGATGATTTGTTACGTAAAACGAGCAATAAAGATACATATTGATGAATATGTTTTAATAACAAGAAAACAACAAGGTAAAGTAGAAACTCATTATTCGCATCATGAATTATATTGCCCAAAAATCTCGCATAACACGCTAGGTACGACTGCCTGCGTACTCGGCATACTATATGTGCAGGTTGCGCTGTGCCTTTATTGAGCCTGTGTCTACTTACTTTTTTATCCTTAATTTGTATTGGTCTGTTTATTGGTAGACTAAAGGTTTCTTATAGGTATAGGGTGTTGATATGGTTGACAGACCCTTTTCAGATGTGATAGATAAAATTATAAGTACTAATGTTAAGAATTAAGTTTTAATATCTTTTTAAATATTTTTTTGAGAAAGTTATTTTTCAATACATCTTTTGCATCATTATCACTTATGTACTACTTTATACCATTACTCGACCAAATCAACAATCTGTAGCGCAATTCACTCACCGATGAAAAACCACACGTAGGACTTGCCGTAGAGCCGATGCTTGTAGACCTCGCAGAGCACGCGCCGCGCCGCCACCACGTAGAAGAGGCCGACGATGACGCGCGCGTCCTGCCGCCGCAGGTTGCGCACCGCGTCCGACGGGTCCGACAGGAAGGACTGCCGCGTCACGATCTCGATGCCCACGCGCTTGCAGTGCGCCTCCAGGTCCTCGACCGTCTGTGAAACATATAAACAATATACATATATGGCCCTTGTGCACTATACCTGAAAAACCTTGAACCAACTCCGGCTTCTGCCGCCCCTCACAGACTGCTACTTCCCTTTTGGCCCTAGGGTAAATACTCCTCTGATTTAAACTTTACTTTCAACTCATGAAGCTTAATAACTTTACCCAATGAACCAAACAATGAACAAAAAATGTTGGTCCTTTCATACTAATCGACCAGCCGATTCGCTTTAGTACAAAATAATTTTGCGATTTGATTTTGTGAAGGTTTATTAGGAAAAGTTGTTCAGTTTTATATGAGTAGAAAGAATAGTTATATTTTTTCAGATATTTTGGAAGGACCTTGAACAAGATCTAAAGAAAATATGAACGATTTATTCTAAAATTGTTGCTGGAATAATATGATGTCATGGTTTTTCATATTTTTTACGATTTTAATAAACTCTATAATATTAAATTTAAAATAAACGAAGTTGAAAATGATGCTTAATTAACAGAACACCTCATGTGTTAAGTAAGATTCATTTTATATTTGTTTGTGGTATCTCGCCCATATTTCACCCACCGACACCGACAACGAACAAACATGCTAGTAGTAAAATTCCACTACGCTGTATTCTGAATAAAACCTGCACACATTCGCGCTCTGGCGTCATTTGTTTTTCTTTTTTATTCGACTGCTGCGTGCTTCGTGCTAAAATGTTGGAATGTAAGGTAACAAGTTTTTCCCTTTCCGCGGTGGAAGCAAAAACAGTACCCACTCATGGTGTAAACCGGAACCGGCTCTAATTACATTGAACCAGCATGAAAGGCCCATTCATTGCGGGAACTAAGCACACGCGGGTTCGTTAGCTCTGCACACTTCACAGCATGGAATAGAAAGAAAAACGTATGTGATGTTTATTTTTGAAATTTTGTTAATAATTTAATGACAATCGATTATTTAAAATTTACCCAATGATATTAAGGCTATTCAAATATTTCGCATTCCAGATTAAAACTTTCGAAATACTCTGTGTTCCTGGGGTGTAGTGGATTCATTTCACTAGATCTTAAGTTCGAGGAATCGCTTTTGTAACGGATTTAAATACCAATATGGTTTCATTGCGATTTGCGTCATTTATCGTGCTCCGATTTCTTTTTATCTACAGTTGGGAAGTCCTTGGCATCAAAAATAACAAAACGATAATAAATCTCAACAGTAAGACAGAACAATTATATCACAAAAGCCAATGTGATTTAGTAAAGGAAGTAATGAGAGTACTTAATGTAACAATAGATTCGCGGGAATGTTCTGAGACTTAAGTAAGGGTTTCAATTGCGTCAAGCATCATATTCAACTGAAAGCTTGAGTATTAACTCATCCGTGGTTGTACACTGAAGCTGATAAGATCATTTTCTATCAAATAGTATAGATTATGTCTAACTTAAAATATTAATAGCTTCACAGAAAAAAATTATCTCTTAAATCAAGAAGTTTTGGATATAAGGCGAATCGAAAATATCTTCGCCTAGGAAATTGACTTACTCCAAATATAATATATATATATATATATACTCAATGACTGACAGGCAGTTGATATCTGTGTAGAAAATTATCTAACTAACCAATTACATGTCAGTCATTGAACATGTTTTGGCCTAATTACGGCGCACTTCCTTGTTTTAGTGTGAAACGTATGTTTAATCTTGTCTTGTTCTTATCGTGTAGTACAAATAATCGTTTATACCAAAGGTTTGAAGGCGGTGGCCTGGTGTTGCACTTAACATCACCCGCGATCACATGCAATGCGATTTGTACTCTATAAAGTCTTTTATAAAGTAAAACTAGGTTTTAAATAAAATCAACTTTACAATTTTGCTAATACAGTTCAAATTGCTCGTTTGAAATGAGTCCTCAAAATTAAACTTCCTATTTAATTTGTTTTTCACTCAAAGCAATTACGACTTAAAAAAATAAGGGTCTATGACGTCTCTAAAAAAAATTGGTATTATTTTATATAACCTTTTAGTGGGCGATGAAAGCTGTTTTATAATATATTTCTCCTTGCAGATATTATAATATATATTTGAGTTTGTTTGTTTGTAAACTCTTCATTGCAAACATAACACTAAGTCGTACAAGGTGACTATTTATTCGCCGACAAATGGCAAAATGTATGTAAGTAACAAACTGAACAACTTTGTAGTTTGTAGTCTTTTTCTTATTATTCTAGAAATCAGATGTGCAGGTTTCCTCACTATGTTTTCCATCACCGTTAAAGCAGTTGGTATGAAAATGCACGTAAGTTTCGAAAAACTCATTGGTGCACTGGCCAGGATTTGAACCCGAGACCTCTGGTAAGGAAGACGGACTTACCACCCGTTGCGCCACCGACGGTTTTTAGTTTGTAAGTTGTCAGTATAAAAATCTTATTTTTGCTGTTTGCTTCCTTGGGGACTTTTATTAAATATCAAAAAATAACTACATAATAATAAAATTGTTAAATTAAGTAGAATATGCTTATCAACCCATATTTAATAGCATGCAATCATGAATGAGTGGCATCTATCATTTCCGACTTTTTCAAAAGTCAACCTTGTATATTTGATGTAGGGATCTTCAAGGTGAGAGTGAATAGGCATTATTTTGGGGTTGCGTGTCGCACCTTCGACCCCGTCGGCACTTAACGTCAGGTGAGATTGGAGTCAAACGTCAAAAACATGTTGTTGCAGCACGGTATCTACAAGTGGTATGCGTGCTACGGGTTACGACGCTACGTAGCATAGCAAGGTTAGGTATTGTTTTGAGATGTTTTCGATTGTACAGGTTGTACACTGTACTTTGAACTGCTGAACTTATTTTCATAAAGGTTAACAGTTTTATATTTCTAAATCGACTTGATTGGTTTTTAGTGCGAGGTGTCGTAAGATTGATTAAACTTTTCATGTAAACAAGTTAGGTACTTTCGTCAGATGTAGGTCCAAATTAAGTAGTATTTTAGGTAATGTGGGTGACATTACGGCTGACAAAAATGAAGAGGTATAAAAAAGTAAATACCGATATAAATTTTAAAAAAATTGGTACTTACCTGAAATAATTCATGTGGATAAATTATAAGAATACACGATTTTGTTTAACTGGTGATTTATATAATACATAAGGTACAATGTATGTATTACATAAACCATAGTACAAGTAATAGTTGTTAAAACGGCAACGTCTTTCTATCATTTTTTTTAAAGTAACTTGTGGATAACGCTGTGGGCTGTTCATGTACAAACCTTAATTTATTCTAAAATAATTGTATTTTTTTTTGCTCAGCTGTTTGTTGTCTCGAATAAACTATTTTATTTTATTTTTATTTTACAAAACCGCACTTTAAAATCGTTATGGTCTCAGCAATAACAATGAAACAGACTTACACTCGAAAAAAATACTACCCTATGATGCGTGTGTTGGGTAACAATACGCGAAATCTCAAACTTTTCTTAACAAATGATAAAAAAAATAAAAAATATATATTCTACCCCTGACAGTACCTAAATATTTAAAAACTCGAAAAGCAATAAATCGATTTTCACCATTATGATCTAATCAACTATATATAGTTGGTATTTTCACTTATAAGTGAAAATACCCGCGTTCAAATTATTTCACATGTTTGCGAACTACGATGTCGTAGACAGACATATCTGTAAATAAACAGACACACATAGATTTAAAATTTATAAAACACCCCTCTTTTGCGCCGGAGCTTTAAAAACCTCATTTCAAAACTAAAAATTCACCAAACAACTTTGAACCGTGGCCTTTGTGTTTTTCCATCTTCCGCTTGATATCAGTCAGTCGCTCTTTTGCCCATAAATCGTGGGTCTTCACTTCAAACTTCACTCATTCGTTTCAGCTATCTACATTCAGACACTCCACGGAATGGCGTCGTTTGCAAAATACTTGCGAGTGACAATTTTAGTCAATCGGATTCAGGAAATAAATGCCTATGTGATCTTGGATTTCCGCCCTTTGAATTTTATCGCACGGGTTAGATCTCGCGAGTTCTTCGCCGCCGAGTGCTTGAGGTTTAGGGGCACCGTGCGCTTTGTTACTGTGAAATAATGCGAACATCTCTCTCTTTTACTGCCAACGAGTGTAATTTGGCTGGCCAAGTGAAGTGGTCGTGGCTCAGTGCGGCTTGCGTGTTCGCGTCGATCACGCAGGTTAACTGACTACAGACATGGTCATAATCTGGATGGGTTTGACTGTAAGTGGCATTTATCTCGATCGCTTCCGTGCTTCACAAGGCACGCTAAGCCGTTGGTGCCGGCTGCTATCATTAAATGGCAGTCGTTAAGCCATGTCGGAGGCCTTACAGGCGGCTTGAAAAGTTCTGACACTGGGGTTGGCCACTAGCCCCACAACCTCCACCAATCCGGACTTGGCCCCCGTGTGTGGAGTATGGCCTAACCTTCCCGAGTTACGGAAAGAGACCCGTGCCCCTGTAGTGGGGACGTTATGGGTTGTTAACGAGTGTAATTTAAGTATGGTAAAACCCATTGTTGAAGTGATTCGGTTCGTTTCCTCTAGACAGATAAAAAATACGATCGTGTAGTATCAATACTTTCTGTGGGAACGGGGTCGTACGTTACGTTTATTATCATTTAGATTTTATACATGTTTAAAAAAACAATTGGTAAGCCTAATGACACATGATGATGACACCGAAAGATTGAAGCGAATTTATCTAAATTCATTTACATAATGGGGAATTATTTATTAACGTCTCGGAACACATCAACGCTGTTAACATGGACTCAGACATTATTTATTTCTGGCATAATAAATAATATGTTAGGTATAAAATAATAAAAAATACAATTAAAAATACGTAGAAAAAACATAACATACAAATAGGTCATCAATGCTTAGCGGGAAGACATATTGTAAATAAGATAGTGGTAACTACTTATCTCGCTAGTGGGGATCAAAAAATGACACTGATCTACCAACCTAACCAAACAGAGTTTTACAAAAATAATACCCTGCTGGGAATCGTTCCAGCGACCTCCTGATGTGAAGAGAGTGGAATAACCAGCACAGCGGATTCGGTTAAAATGTCAGTTTTTTGTTCCTTATTTACGTACTTTGTATCCCCACTATAATCCAAAATTTGCCTAAATACTTCAAGTGCTATAAACTGCATGTATACCTACTTCGTATTAAAAATCGCTGTCACTATGCCCTATGAACTGCTTAAATTCAAACCTATCCTACCTAGCAGCAGCTTCCCGCATAATATTATAGTATATGCCAGCTTCATAACGGCAAAAGAATTTACCGCTTTCAACCGTTCCCTAAGCAAATGTGAGAATATTACGCGTATTTGTTGCAGTCATTTCTCGTAAATGACTATGTAACAAACGACGTTCCCAAGTACCGGTGACGCCTCGCAAAACCCTGAAAGAACCTCTCGAAGTGTTTTCGCGTACTCGAGTGTCATTGAGGGAGAGGGTGATTTGATTACTATTCCCTCTTGTCCATTGTTACATGATCTGGAAATTTTGAACGTTAAAACATGGGAATATTCAGTTAAATTTCGATATTTAGAGGAGTGTTTGTACTTACGACTTAGAGATGGGTTTTTGCCCGGGCAGTTTTGAGTAAATGCCCAATAAACGTCCATTTATGCCCAATAAATGCCCAATTTGTATGGCGCAAATTGACGTTTATTGGGCATTTATTCAAAATGCCCAAAAATGACCGGGCAAAAACCCATCTATATTACGACTTCATAATCATTGAAAGTCACATAATCTTCCTAATGCAATAGGTACTTTAATGATACATTTTAGAAGTAATTGGGAAATTACGATAAATACATTTCATTTGTTAGACAGCCCAATCTTTAAGTACATAAATAATCGAAATAATGCGGTCAGTCTTTCTGTCTGTATACTCTGTCTACTTATCATTATTTTTCATTTTGTATTTCTGTGTTTTATATTGAATTCTTTGTATGTTGTTTTTGTATGGCGTCTTTGGCTTTAATGAAAGAATTATTATTATTATTAAAAAATATAGGTAGTTAATGGACACAGTATTATATTGAAGGCCAATCACAATCGTTCGCCTATCGAGAGACAAAACGCTTAGCGTGCCGTGCTCCACTCTACGTCGATATGTCGATATCGACAAGTATCTATCGCTTAGCGGCCGCAGTCACGCAAGCCACGACCTACAATGTCGCGGCTTCAACGGCCCCACCATGTTCACCTCCCCAGCCCTCTGAACATTCCCACACCCGATATCCTGGAGTAATGTTATATGAAGATAAAGATAACGAGCATTCCTCTAATGGCTCATTTGCAGTGCTCCCAATTTAAATGCGCCCCACCGAGATCGTAAAATAAAACATATTTTGACTTCAGCGTTTCGCATCATATTAATTCGAATAGTGATAGAGGATAGAAATAGGTTAGCAAGTAATAAATCTGAATTGAACTATAAATTTATGGAGCCAATAAAATCTGTGGGGACGCCCGTCACGGGGAGATATGGGCTAAAGAAATGAGGATATCGTGACGTAATAAAGTCTAGAGGGAGCCAAACTTACGAAAACGGCACAAAGTTATAAAATATTTACAGTTTCGGTTATTAATCAGAAGGATCTTATTGAAACTTTATAAATTGAAAAGTCTAAATGTGAATGTTGGCGACAGGTTTAAAGCTTTATCATCTTGATGCTTTTTTATATCTATTGAACTAAGTCTTTTACCTTGTGTCTTTTGATTAGTTTTTACTCGTAATATACAATTTTGCCTTTGTCCAGCAGTGGACGTCTTGCGACTGATGATGATACAATTTTATTAGTTTCACTATAACTATTTACAGTTTACCTCATTATGTAAGTAACTTATTTCAGCCTGTAACCTTTCAAATAGTAATATTAGATGTTTTAGCCAATCATTTTTCATGTAGGTTTATAATAACGTGCAGATATATTAATCAAAATCGTTGGGGCTATTTTTGAGAAAAATAACAAAGAACTTCGTTCGTGTGTATGTTTATATTGATTGCTTATACGTACCTCGAATTTTCATTATGAATTAATTAGCTCAACATGAGCGTGACTTCTGTCATATAAATACATTAAAGAATTATTTTTGTTGCAGAGAAAAAAATTGTTCATTGTATCTCGTAACATCACCCTTAACAGGATATTTGATTCTTAGGCATGTATTACCATGAGGCACCAACGATTCAAGTTTTGAGTAAATATCAAGAAGTACCAATAAGGTACCAAGTGTTCTTTCAAGGACTTCGTTCGTGTGTATGTTTATATTGATTGCTTATACGTACCTCGAATTTTCATTATGAATTAATTAGCTCAACATGAGCGTGACTTCTGTCATATAAATACATTAAAGAATTATTTTTGTTGCAGAGAAAAAAATTGTTCATTGTATCTCGTAACATCACCCTTAACAGGATATTTGATTCTTAGGCATGTATTACCATGAGGCACCAACGATTCAAGTTTTGAGTAAATATCAAGAAGTACCAATAAGGTACCAAGTGTTCTTTCAAGGAACGCACCTGCTATCGCTTGCTCTTAATCTGATACCTAATCATGTTGATTGATGATTAATACTAATCACAGAGTAGGAACATCGCGCGAACAGAACATTCCTAATTGATTGATGATATTTCAAGATTTATACTTACTCAGTAACTGGAGATAATGCTTCTTTTCTGGTTTCACATAGCAGACAACATCATAGTTACTCGTATCAAATGAGATTAAAAGAAGAGAGAACAATGCATTGAATAAGCATAAATAAATACACTGTACATGTAACATGAAATCGAAAAATGCATCCAGTTCGGTGAAATTAAAAAGAAAACAAACAAATAAATAATTTATGTCAAACCTAGTTGGCTCGAAGCCAGGCAGGTTGAGTCAGATAACGCGAATTCGCTACCTGCTCGTTTGGAGACAGACGTGTTAATACCGCTTGATAGCTTTATTAAGCTCACGAAGAATTTCGCCTTAAATGTCGTCTGTGCGATCAGCTGTCAGTAGGGTTGCCAGATGTCCAGTTTCCGACCGGACAGTCCGGTTTTCCTTATGTCTGTCCGGTCAAGAAAACCTTGGTAAACCGGACGTTTTACTGTAATTTGGTAATTTTGTTAAATTAGCTCGTTCACTGTGCAATTGAAAAGTAGAAGTTGACCCCACACGTGCTCACATACATTGATTGTTTTATGTTGACTACTACTTATAACGACTTCTTGGCTTATTCTTGGTATTCACAGGTTATTTTGCACAATTTCATAGCTCATACGTGTAAGCCAATTGGAATAATTAAACTCACACGTGCGAGATTTAACAAGCCTATTAGTTCGCCAGGTTGCGTGTCCCATATGTGGTGCACTCACGTATCAATTAAACCTCTAAATGAACCACATGTGGGTCATGCACAGTGAACGTGTTAATAAAAATAAAAAAAACTTGTCCGATTTTTTTTGCACCACACCTGGCAACCCTAGCTGTCAGACTAATATATCAGATACAAAGCCCGATGTCCCCTATACATATAATAGGGTGCAACAAAATAGTGTAGGACCCGTTAACTATGAATTCCAATCATCGCACTGAACAACTTATGTTCTACGACTTTGCTCAAATCACAAAACAAAATTTGGACATTTCATACAAATTGATCATCTGTTTTGCCATTTTGTATGGAGAGTCCAAAAATTTGAATGAGTAGAATTCCCAGTTAACGGGCCCTACACCAATTTTGTTACACCCTGTATAAGGAAGCACTTATCTACAAGTGCATATATTATCATATTATCAACGCAAAGTATCAACTTCTTTAGTTTCTATTGCATAGAATAGTATAGAAGGTAGCCACGTCAAATTTTCAAAACAAGTTTGAGTTGGTAAATCCCTATTAAGAAAATTACGGTATACTAACCGATATGAAGACCTCCTCAGCCTGCTGCAGGATGGCGATGCGCGACCAGCCGAACTTCTGCATGAGCTTGATGCGCGTGGGGTTGTGAACCGTGGCGGAGGGGTGCGTCCGGAACAGCGTCGGGAAGCGTGCGCGGTCCGAGAGTGCGGGCGAAGATGCTCCGTAGCACAGCTGCGGAAAATGTCAGATTACATACTTTGAGAATTTAGTTTAGGATCCTCTTGAAGTCAGCAATCTTGTTTCGCAGTAATCACGGTAACAGTGAGTAATAATTATCAAATATAGGGTCCTACTGAAAATTTTATCGTGGTTTCTGAATGACGTTCCTCAGTGACCCAATACACTTTATAGTATTATCTATATGCATTAAAATTGTTTATAACAATGTTCACAAATCAAACGATCACTGACTATGATAATAACATATTTTTTTAAGAATTGAGTATTAGTTCCTTGGGGAAATTTGTTTGGTTTTGTGAGTGAGGGCACAGTTATTTATTTTCCAGATATTTCCAAAGGACCCAATATAAATTCAACTCCTCTTTGCTATATTGAAAATAAAGTTCACAGGTTGTTACAAAATGATATAGAATCCGTAAACTGGAGCTTTTAATTACCTATCTTAATGAAAAAGTTTTGTTCAAAGACTTTACGCTGTTATGAAGTTAATGCCGCTGTTAAGTATCGTTTTTAAACAACGATCAGTAAATAACAAGAAAACGATTCGTCTGCCATAACAAATTATATCTAAAAAAAGAAAAACAAATTACCTACTTATGAATACCTACTTTCATCAAAAAGAAACAAATTACACAATCAGTTTTTCTATCAATAATATCTGTAAAAAGGTTCCAATGCTCGGTGACTCATTTTGTTCGTAATGATGAATGAATGCAAATCAAATAGGCCACAATAGGTTCTTTGTTGTACCCAAATTGGTTGAGACAGACATTTGGAAACATGAAAAAAGGGACTTATTTTATTTATTTATCTTACTTGTATGGTATTAGGAGAGAAAAAGACAAATATTTGAGACGAATAATATCTCTTACGAATGTTACGAATTAAAAATCCAATCATATCATAACTATAGGAATCTCGCCATTATCAGTAATTAGTAATAGGCAATGGTTAGGGAAAGAAAAGAACGGGAGAAAATGAAAGTAGCTCGTATTTACGCAAACGACGGGAAAATCTCATTTATTGTCATGAGTGATTAAATACTACTTATGAAATATAAAAGTTTAAAAGCTACTTTCAATAGTCAGGCACAATCTTACTAAATAAGGGTTTAAAAATATCGTCTAATCGAAAACAGATTTGCTTAACATTAAATTATACTTTATACCTGGGTTCAATTCGCCTTAATACCTACTGTGTAAAAACGTATACCATGCGTACAAACTGGCAAACGTGGAAAAGAAATTGGCATACCGAACCAGAGATTTCATTACGGTCTTTTATGTAATCTTAGAAAAATGTGATAAAATAGATACTTTTATTTTGACGTAGGCCTCCAAGAAACTTTATTAAGGTTTGCAAGGCAATAAATTAAAGTGAAAAAATAAATCTGAAACAAAAACTAAATTGTGCTGCGATCGCGATTCATATTACGAATTACGTAGCGTTTTCTCTTGACAGAAGGTCTTGAGGGGACTTATTCCGTGAGAGCGGCAATAATTTAAAAGTACTATTTGTAGTTTGTCCAACAGGTAGGACGTAGGTATTTCATTAGTGTCATGGTGGAGCTGGTGATAATATTTAAATTTTTGGTTTTGTTTAAAAAAAATGTTTGCAGACATCCCAGTGCGATGTTTTATAATGTTATTAATAATTTTTTTGAAAGTGAATATTAATCGGAGTCTAAACGGTGAAAATTGCGTGGACTAGTGTGTATCCTCACACGAATCTTTGTGCTTGGGTTATAAAGGAACCGGAGTAGGAATGTGTCTGGAGCGCTTAACGTTAAGCTATCAACTTACTTCAAAAACAATTAAATATAATTTGGAAAATAACTGCAAACGAATTTGTGAACCTATAGTTTTAAATGGAATGAAATATTTTAGTATAAGTTCTTTCGTTGTCGCGTTGGGGAGTCTTGGTAAGCCCGCTTCCATCTTCGACATTATCATCACTTACCACCAGGTGAAATAATGCCAAGGAGTTTCCAACAGTGGGTATAAAGAATGGCGCTTTTAAATATTAATTTAATTTGTTTTAGGCACTTTTTAATTTGGGTCGTATTTATTAGTGTAGATAGATTAGTGATATATCTCGGTCATAATATAGACATCAACGAGCGAGCAGTACTTAGTACGAGTACTTTTTTCTAAGTAATACTGAAAAGATTGAAAACTATTGTCTGAACTTCGAGAATACTAAACAAAAATTTGCTAAAATTATTGTTCTGGCTATGAATAGAAAAGAATAGAATAGAAATCATTTATTTGCAAGAATACATGTCAATACATAGGTCTTAAATTTACGTCCAGTACAGTATTCTGCTCGAGGCAAGCATGCAAATTTATTAAATATTAAAATACAATAATAATTATTTATAATGAAAAAGAAAATAATAACAAAAAAATTTGAGTCAGTATAGAAATTGAAATATTAAAGTAATTAAAAAGTAAAGTCAAGTGAATTCTAAATTAAATCGAAATATTAAATTAAATTAAAGATAAAATAAAAAAGAAATGTCAAGTGAATACAGTATTAAAATGTTGCTATTTATAATGTCACTCACTATTATCTAGATATTCTCTTACACTGTAAAAACAATTCGTCAAAAGCCATTTTAATAATTTAGATTTTATACTTTGGGTCAATTTAATGTCATTTAGCAGTTTGTTATATATTGCGCTTTCATATTAAGAAAGTATAAGTATTATCTGTACAGTAGTTTTATAGAAAATAGAAGACAAAATTATGTATACGAATCTATATGTATACATTCGTACATAACGTTTCTTTTCAAGTTGCTTTCATATATAAACTGGTAACGTCTCTGAGCTTATTGCACGAGTGCATTAAGGACAGTCGGAGCGCTGAGAGACAAAACCAGACTCATATCTTATTTAAAGTTTTATAGCGCTCACGTTCACCGAGCATCGAATCTTTTTACTTGAGTGCGATTTTTCCCGTCTTCTGTGTCATTACTTTACCTAAAGAACCTAAAGATACCGAGGAAAAATATGTTTACAAAGAATATCTGCGTGAAAAGCAAGTGAAAAACGCGAAAACTGTATTTTTGCGCTAACGTTATGTATACTTTAATTAAGGGGTACATACCAATAAAGGAGTTGGCAACTATCGCAAAAGTAGATTGAAAATAATTTAGGTAGGTACACCGGTAACAAAAAAAAAAATACTTTTAGGTAGGAAAAACGTGAACTGAACAAGGTTTGAAAAATTTTGACTCTACTTAAAATCAACCAGTGAAATGTCTAACTTGTAATGGGAAGGCCAAAACTTCTTTTTTGCGATTTGTTTTTTGATTATTTTTGTTTGTTTCAGAACGTGAGAGTCGGCACTACCCTGAACTAGATAAGATAGCTAATATGTTTATGATTCTTAATAAATTTTTTACTTATCAGTGATGAAAGAAATGAAGTATATGTAATAAAAAATAATTGCCATATCGTGTTCGTTTGCAAATCGGTCATTTAAATGAATTGAATTGGATAAAAAAAATGGCGATCTTATAAAAGACTAAAAGTATAAAGCATCTACAAACAATGTTCTTCATAAATGTTCTTTAATAACTTACCACCATGAGGTTCCACATCTTGGCGGCCTCAGCGACTGTGGTGCACACGGTGGAGCACCCCGCCAGGAGCAGCAGTTTCTGCGGCGGGTTGTACAGCAGGTTGTACATCACGCTGGCGCCCAGCCCCGGCTCGCACTGCCCACCAATACAATTGAATGTATAGTTTAGTTGCTGTTTCGTATATTTTGTATTGCTCTAAGTTGAGTTTTAGTGTGTGTCGAATAAATGCTTGAATAAAAAAAAACCCAGGTAGACGATCCTACCGTTAAAGAACGACAGAATATAATATACTTTACTGCACTTGATGTTAAATTTATTGAGTTGTGATACTGTAACTTCAATGAATTACAGTTTAAAAGATTATAAGTAAGTTAAATAAGATACAGTTCCGTAATTATTTTAGTAAGCTTATGAGATAAATGAATTTTTGTGTCAAATTAACGTTTGAATCTGAATGCGATCATTTGGACCGATCAGATGTACCTTCCGACAATTTTCCCTATGGAATACAATTGTCAATAGGATAATTTGGGGAATGATATCAGGAATTGTTTAGTAACTAAAAGTCACTTTTAATATATTTTTATTCAGTGCAGGAAAAATATTTTTACATTGTAATTTTATTAAAGTTTGTGTAATGTCAACCGACGTCATTAACATTGCTAAGAGGTTTTATTGTAATTACAAGTACAAACCTTAATTACGCACAAACCATGACACACGCTTATTACAAAATATTGTGCTTATTCAGGGGTCAAAGTTGAGAGTCAGATTTAATTAAATTCATTTCTAACTCCTAACAATAAAAGTTGCTTTTGGGATTTCACGTGAACAGCTTTTACGTAACGTTAGCATAAATATTCACGCATGATACTTACATGAAATATAGGCACAGAGCTAAATAATTAATAACCTAAATTGAATCCTTAGTAATTGCATAATATCTGTATTACCTATATCTGATATCGGCAGGTTCTGATCTATGCGATTGAATCAAGAAGCCGACTCGGAAATTCCGTAGATAGGATTTTCATCCGTGACTCATTCATAAATTCTCCATAATTGAATCGAACGTCGGGCTCACCCCGTTGCAATATCAACGCCTATCGGTCGGATTTATAGACGCATTCCTCGGGAAATGCGGTTAGAACCAGTTTTATATATACGTAGGTAGAGATCGATCTGCTTAATTATAGAGACTGGTGGCGAAGGCTGCAGGGCAGATTTTCAAACCTAATGGATTAGGCGCTTATAAGAGTGACGGCGTCAATGTACATTACCCTGATTGAAATTATAATTGCTATTTTCAGCCCGACAGGACGGGAGCTTCGGGGAACAAGTTACATATTACTTTTAAATTTTCGCCATAATGTTTTGAAGGGGTGACATACGGTAATTGTTTAAATATTTTTTACCTCTCCAGCACAAAAAGAGTACTTTTGGCGCGTAAAAAGTTTTATTCGAGAAAAAGTGATGCGAATTTCGAACACCACTTTTGGGCGATGGTTTGTTAAGAAACTCATTTTGGCCTAACGATTTAACTCATACGCACAAAATTTTGTATGTATTATTTATTGAAATTTAAGTTTATAAATTGTACTATTGCCAAAATTGGTTAAAGACGTAATATTTAAAATAAATACTCGTAAAAATTAATATAGCTTAAAATAAAATATCATGGTTGGTTTTCATCTCAGGTTTTCATAAAAATATCAAGCAGCGCAGTTTTCGAACGCAACATCTAAATAAAAAACAGAAATTAATCAACTGCTTTTCTCGCTGGTAGAGGTGAAAGGTTGTATGTTTCACATGAGAGCAAGTTATTTGTTTGTCTCGTGCCTTTAAATCACTCTTGTGAGTCAGCACTCGCAGCAAACAATAACTTTGTTCATTTGTTGAACAAATAACTTATTAATTACAGGACAAACACATCCTGATTATCTTATTAGGGTTCCGTAGCCAAATGGCAAAAAACAGAACCCTTATGGATTCGTCATGTCTGTCTGTCTGTCTGTCTGTCCCTCCGTATGTCACAGCCACTTTTTTCCGAAACTATAGGAACTATACTGTTGAAACTTGGTAAGTAGATGTATTCTATGAACCGTATCAAGATTTTCACACAAAAATAGAAAAAAAAAACAATAAATTTTGGGGGTTCCCCATACTTAGAACTGAAACTCAAAAATTTTATGGATAGGTCTTCAAAAATAATATTGAGGTTTCTAATATATTTTTTTTCTAAACCGAATAGTTTGCGCGAGAGACACTTCTAAAGTGGTAAAATATGTGTCCCCCCGCCCCTGTAAATTCTAAAATAAGAGAATGATAAAACTAGAAAAAATATATGATGTACATTACCATGCAAACTTCCACCGAAAATTGGTTTGAACGAGATCTAGTAAGTAGTTTTTTTTAATACGTCATAAATCGGAAACCGCAAATTACCTTTCATTCAATCAACTCAAATATAAAAAATATAGAGTTCAAGACATGTGTGATTATGAATTTTTATACGGAACCCTCGGTGCGCGAGTCCGACTCGCTCTTGGCCGGTTTTTTATCTTATTTTTTATATAAAGATATTTTGTCTCCCACCTTGCTATCGTTGCTGTGCAGCAACAGTTTGAAGCCAGACAGCAGATCAGATCTAGCATTGACATCTGCGAGCGCTAACTCGGCGGCCGGTTTGCAGGCCTGGCCGCCCTGCCAACCGCCCTCGCCCTCCATCGGGAAGATGCCACCGATGTGCAGGTCGTCGTCGCGTCGGCCCTCGCTGCCGCCACCCAGCCCGCCTAGCGTCAGCAACACCAGCGCCCAGCCGCGCCGCGCGCGACCTCCGCTCCTCCTCCGCCCGCCCCACGCCAGCACGCACTTACCAATCAACAATAATTGCACTATTGTTTTTTTCAAAAACCATCTAACACAGTACACTGTCCTAGTTCGTAAGCTATGTAAATTATTCGCGGCGGCTTTTAACTTCACTTGCGGACGTTTTGAAAAATTAAAGTTCCGAGGGAGCGATGCGGCGGCAATTTGATATAAACATGATATCACCGGTAAAGATTGTAGATATTGCCTAATAAGCGTGAGTTTTGGTATGGTGCGCGAGGAGGGGTGCGCGGGGCCGGCGGCGACGCGGGCGCGTCCCGGCGGCCGTGCGCGCGCGCCGCCCGCGGTCGTCGCTCGCCGCGCGGACATGCTGTCATTGCGAGCTTCCGCCACCATTGTCCATCTTCTATCTTCTCCTGAAACAAAAGATACAAATTTAAATTCTACTTGTTACAAAATTAACCACAAATTTTGTTTTAAACTCGTTAAACATTCATGTCAAGTTCTAGGTGGGGGTGGCGGCGTATCCAGAAAACGTCTCGGATCATAAATACATATACATGCATACATATAATGGCAAACTAAACTTTATATACGAAGTTAGCCCACAAAACTCTAAATTGTTAACAGTTATGACAACGTGCGGTATTTTGTTATGTCGACAAAAAAGCTTGGAAAGCCGCTTTCAACCGTGCGCTGTAATGTGAGGTTAATGATTCGTGCCTTATTATCCGCAGCGGAATTGTCAGGCCATCAATTAAAAAGTAGGTTACATTGTATTTTGACGCAGAGCGTCTTTCACTTTGGCCTTTCACGGGGTGTAATCATGCTGAAATTTCAAATAGTTTTTGAATTGGGTACAAGGTAATACTAATATAATAACAAATTAACGTATTATTCTGTGATAAAAAAAATAAACTTCGTAATCATAGTAGTCGTCAAAAACAAAATACCTAGTACTTATTAGCACAAATTTTGGATAGCACAGTTCTAGCTACACAACCTCTTGTCGGATTTCATATTAAGTTCAATCAATCTAGTCAAAGTTCTAAATATGAGCAGAATTAAGGCTTAACTTGAATTAGGCTAAAAAAGATGCTCTAAGATTATAAGCTAATCACTAACATTACGAAGTTGAAATTTTAGCGAAACTTGTTCTTTCTTAAAAGATACAAATTTTATTTTGGTATTTATTGAAAACAGGCTCCGAAAAATGTGGTAAAAAATTAACATACGTTTTGTAGACACGTAAATGTGTACGTTGCGTGGAAAGACATAATCAAGACAAGTTTTTACCAAAAAACGCATGTTAGTCCAATCAATATAAACCCGATTTTTAAAGAGTCACGTCCTAAGTACATTGATCTGATAGATGATGTAATGTGCGATCAGATGGATATTACGGTATCGCGAGACAGTTATGGCGCGAGTGGCTGTTACATAAGTGATCCATCAACGGCAGCTACTGTTATAATGTTAGTTCGTATCAGCTATTTACCAGCCGCCCGACACCGCCTCACCCCTGACGGAGCCTACACAGGCTGTCACAAAAATTCAAAAGAAAATTATTAATATTATGGTGTACTATTAATATTAATTAATGTTAAGATGCTACAAAAAAATTGTTTGATACTTTAAAAGAGATCAAACTAACAATTTGCTATTTAAAAAAATATTTTTGTACATACAGTGTTGATCAGTTTGTATGAATAGTTAAAAAATGCACGTCATTATGCTTTCCACCACAGCCTTTGAGGCCCGAAATGATTCTCCACCAAAGTTTATACATTTTGAACTACATGTTTTTAACCTAAAAACAAATGATGCAAGAAAAAATGTTTTCACCTCTCCAGCATGAAAATGTTGCCTTTGGTCCCAAAAACTCAAAGCAAAAACGGTTTTTGCTGCGAGCGTGAGAAAAAGTGATTCGAATTTCGAACACCACCTTTTGCGCGGAGCTGAAAAAACTATGGGCGATACTTCGTTCAGAAATTCATTTTGGCCTACGATTTAAAATTATTTAAGTAGTAAGCGATATTCATGTTTACTAGTACATTTTTATTTTAAATATTACGTCTTTAAAAATGCAATAGCACAATTTATAAATTTTAATTTCATTAAATAACAGTCAAAATTTTGTAACTTTAAGTTTTGTAACTTTAAATTTTAAATATTACGTCTTTAAAAATGCAATAGCACAATTTATAAACTTTAATTTCATAACTTTCATTCTTTGTAACTTAAAGTTACAAAATTTTGACTGTTATTTAACGAAATTAAAGTTTATAAATTTTGCTATTTCATTTTTAAAGACGTAATATTTAAAATAAATATGTACTAGTAAACATGAATATCGCTTACTTAAAAATATCATGTTTGGTTTTCATCTTAGGTTTTCATAAAAATCAAGCGGCGCAGTTTCTAAACGCAACCTCTAAATTAAAAACATAATAAAAAACGATAATATTGTCTCCAAAGAGAATTTAATCAACTACGTTTTAACTTTTCTGCTGGTCGAGGTGAAAAGTTGTATGTTTAACACGAGAGCGAGTTCTTTTTAGGTTTCGTGCCTTTGAATCACTCACTGTACTCAGTGGTCTATATTAGAATCACTCGCTACACTCGTGATTCAATTCTAGACTACTTCGCTAGTTTGTGATTTAAAGTCAGCAGTCGTAGCAAAAAATAACTTTGCTCACAAGTTGAACAAATACCTATATTTCTCTAGGTATTTATCAAGACCCTAGAGTCATGTATATATTTTAGTACTTTCGTGCAGTATAACCACTCCCTACGTCTCTAATGGCGACTTCACCCTTTAGTTAAGAGTGCCAGTTGTTTAGCGCAATCTACGCAATGTCGCATGTACGCATCTATTTAGTAACAAAGACACTGGTAGTAATTATAAAACGGATGTGACTATGACTACTGAAGATATTGAAAAATATTTGCAAATATTTTGTAAAGCTTTCTATTATTCTAGACACTCTACAATAACGAACGCGAAGATCCTGGTCGTATATCAATTGTGATACACCATAACACCATGTATAAAACCTTTCCCAGTATCAATGATTTATCGCTTACAGCCCATCGGAGCTGTGTTCACACAACACTTGATACGATCTGAAAAAACGCTCTCCTACAAAGCTGCAATATTCACCTGGGAGCATTGTAAATGCAATTTCCAATGCACTTTCCCCTTGATGATGAAGAGTGGAAAAGTTTCTCGGCAACTCGGAGCGAGAGTAAATTTAATATTTCGCTGGAAAGTCCAGCCGTCCGCCTCACTGATCGTTTTTCAAATATAATATTTCCAGATTTGTTCCTCTCTTTCGAGCTGGTATCGGTATATCAATTTAGGTCAAAAGGTTTCAATTTTCCGTGATAACGAGTAAGTGGGGTAGAGCATTAAGTGGTAATAAATAGGACGCTTTGGACAACTTCATATATATAAGCCTTTTCGTTTATTTTACTTCATTTATACGTACTTGTAGAAAATGATTAGGCAAGTGTGTGTTTTCTTTCATTAAATTCGGGACCATTAGCACGGGGCGTGTCCTAGTACATTTGACTGGTTTTTACATTTGTAGTCTTTTTTGTATTATAAAGTTTTCACGATAAAAAATAACAAAAAACACGTTTCTTTAATGGGGATCTCCTGATATTTTTGTTTGTAAATTTCAAGGTACTATCAAAAGATCCAGCCGTTTAAAGTAAAGACAGAATCAGATCTCTAGACAGACAGACGGCGAAAGCCTAGACATTATGGTTTCTTTGGGCTGGCACCCTTTGGGTTTTTTCGCTCAATTGGTTTGGAATCCTGATGGGTATTTTCAACGGTTCATATAATTCTATTCTATTCTATTTTTTTTATTTGGCATTCCACATCTCATTCCGAGCGTGATTTTGCCAATGTCTAGTGAAAAATGGAAGAATCTTCAATAAAAAAATGGCGAAACGCCAATGTCAAGTGAAAGTGACGACTCTAAGGGCGATGGGCACTTAAAGACGCTCCACGTGGTGGTTTGCTGCTGGAACTCGGAAAACGGAGCTGTCTCCTGAGTTAATCCTCTTCTTATTATCGCTTATCTCAAATCGGGATCATAGCTATTTCTCCATCACAAAAATAACGTTGAAACTATTCTAAAACGGTAATAATTGTAAAATTAACTTAACAGACGTGTGCTCGGTACAAGTCCCGGCAACCAACCCCGTTCATATAATTATAACAGGTAAGCATTCACTATACATATTAACAACTGAAGTTTACCGCTGTTTGTCACAACCAAATTACGTCAAATCCGATAGTTCAGGTTTAAAAAAAAAAGTCTTAAAAGAATTGATGAGAAAAGTTAACAAAATAAAAACGTGAATCTCAAATCGTATTAGCCTGTAAATAAAGGTGAAAAGGAAATAATAGTCACTTCGGCCCTAAGAAATTCACTTAGCGTCCTCAAAGTGGGTTGGAAGGCAGCTAATGCAATCAAAGCCTACTATAGCGGCCATTCTCAGAAAATCACATAAACGGCTAATAATAGACCACGCCGACATGTCCTTCATAACAATATTCGGAACAAAAAGGTGTACAATACAATACTTGTTGGGTGCACTTCTATAGGATGACTTTTATACATTGAAAAGCGATCAGTTTGTAATTTCAGCAGTCTCAGAATAAAACTTGTTCAGTTTTAAGCTGCTTTTCCACGAAAATTTAAATTGTATGGGAAAAAATAAATTCACTTCTCGCACATGCTCGGTGGAAATATTCTTCTTCTTAGAGATTTCAATTCTCTTCACTCCACTCCTCGACTCGCCTCTGGAACAATAATGAATTACTACTAGTCTGATTAAGAACTGAGATAAGATAAAATAAAATAAGTTGTATTATATTAAGTTAGGATCTAAACAAAATTTTGGCTTTTATAAGTTAATTTGTAAAATGATTTGGTGTAATATTTGTTAGCTCATCAAACAGTAAGAAGCTACTAAGTTTTAATACGCATATTCTGGTGCCCAAGATACAGGCTGTGCCTAGTTTGGGACCCATGTAAAACTACTATGTATGTAAATTACTGTTTAAATAAATTATTTGTATTTGCCTCGCCGGTGGAAAAGCAGCTTTATGATAAGACGTTATTATAATTTTTTTTCTTTGGATTTACATAGAATCTCAAAAGGTTTCTTGTATACAAATCGATCAGCTGGTTAACAAAATTTAATGGGAAGTCAATATACAGGATATTGTTTTGGTCGACAACGAGCTTTTCAGGGGTGATAGTAAACATGATACTGATGCCAAAAAAAAATGGCACCTTAAATTTTCATAAGTAAATCTTAGAAAATAATTAATTATGGTATCCTTGTTTCCGTGCGTAACGTATTTTAACAATGAATGGTTGCCTAGCAACGAGGCGAGGTGTGCGGGGGTACGCGAGGGGTCCCGACTGCGGCAGCGCCGCGGGCGGCGCGGGCAGTCTGCTGCATGCCTCCGCGCTGAACCCGCGTTCCTTTTTAGGGTTCCGTAGCCAAATGGAAAAAAAAACGGACCCTTATGGATTCGTCATGTCTGTCTGTCTGTCTGTCTGTCTGTCTGTCCGTATGTCACAGCCACTTTTTTTCCGAAACTATAAGAACTATACTGTTGAAACTTGGTAAGTAGATGTATTTTGTGAACCGCATTAAGATTTTCACACAAAAATAGAAAAAAAAAACAATAAATTTTGGGGGCTCCCCATACTTAGAACTGAAACTCAAAAAAATTTTTTTCATCAAACCCATACGCGTGGGGTATCTATGGATAGGTCTTCAAAAATGATATTGAGGTTTCTAATATCATTTTCTTCTAAACTGAATAGTTTGCGCGAGAGACACTTGCAAAGTTGTAAAATGTGTGTCCCCCCCCCCCCGTAACTTCTAAAATAAGAGAATGATAAAAATAAAAAAATATATGATGTACATTACCATGCAAACTTCCACCGAAAATTGGTTTGAACGATATCTAGTAAGTAGTTTTTTTTTAATACGTCATAAATCGTAAACCGCAATTTACCTTTCATTCAAGTTACAACGAACTACAAAAACTTTTATATTATGTTAATTGCTGCTACGGAACCCTTCATGGGCGAGTCCGACTCGCACTTGGCCGCTTTTTCTCAGCGAGAGCAAGCGCCTCTGCGCGTGAACTTACGCTACGGCTATGATCAGGAACAAGTCTTTATTCAATAGTCGTGAACTGAGCGATGTAGTTGTTAATACATCGCTCAGTTCACGACTATCGAAATGTTTTTCGTGTGGTGTAAATCAAGTCGAGTGTGTGAGATTTGGAGTTATTTGGAGTGACGTCGCACCGCCGTAATGTTAACACATTACGGCAATAAAAACATTATTTACAAACTCCGCAAATCGTGTTCTACCGAAAAAACATCCCATGCTCGAGATAGAGCCCAAAGTAGACAAGAGTTCAAGGAAGAAGCTATCTAGGAATACTTCTCCCGACAGGTTCATGTAAGTGTCATTGACCTTTTTGTAGGAAAATTCGTGAATGAGCCGGCCGTCATTGACTGACTGCGCTAACATGCGTTTTGATAATTTTAGGAAAATTTGTAGGTCATTTTTTCAGTAGAATCAGTTTATAAAAAAAATATTATAGGTATTTTCAGAACAAGTATTTTTTATACTTTCATCCCTTAGAAGGCCGTTGTCGACCAAAACAACACCCTGTATTTTTTGCGATTTAAACAGTAATGGAGCATAAGTTGTTCAGTTTTATGTCCAGAAGGTTTATAGAGCCTGTTTATGTAAAAAAATCTTTTTGAAACTCGAACGTGGAGTCATAATGTTAAGGCATAAACACTGTTTATACGATGGCAACAAAATAGTTTTTACGTATTGTTTAAGTCCTCGAAAAAGTAAAGCAAATGTTTGAAATGCCTCCTTTGTGTACTTTGTACGTAATGGAATTCAGGCGGAACGGCCTGGGACTTGAGTGGGTAGGTACAACACGATACAGACTTCATAAAGGTATTGTTATTTAAGATAAAACATACGAGAAAAAGAGGACGATGTTATACTAATAAAACTGTAGATAGATAAGTAAATAGACAGGGAGAAACAAAAGAGGTAGGTAAGATCCGTTAACTTAAGCTTCTACTTATATAGACTCTAAACAACTATTGTTCTACGACTTTTTGAACTTTTCATAGTAATTTGCCAATTTTGTATTTTTTTTTGCAGTTTTAGAAAACTTGATTGATATTTTAAATATGGAAGCTCCAAATAACCGGGTCTACAACGGTTCTGTGGAAATCCTGTAAAGTTAAAACTTTTCGTCGCTATATTTTAATTTTCTACAAAATTATTCAAAATTTTGGGCTCGTACCGCAATTTCCGATTGTTCCACCTTTCCCCGGGAGATCCCACATCAAATAACTTAGATTCTTAGAGTGCGAGTTAAAGAGGGAATTGTTAGGGTAACGGACAACAGATTTCACTCGAGTGTTTTATTACAATATAATATAGCTGCAAACCCACTGACTGACTGACATAATTGTTTTCCCAGAAGGAGCCACGGGGGGTTAAAATGATGTATGGGAGGTATAGAGGGTGAGTGCTGGTGAGTATGGGAAAACTTCGTGATCTTGGAAATCTGCTCCTCATCAGGGAGTGACCCTACTGCCCGCCGACACTTGGGGGGTACCTCTCAAACAAAAAAATCTCTACACCTCGGTCAAAATTGTACGGTGGCAAGAAAAAACCAAAATGGCGGAAAACAAGATGGCCGCCATACAAAATTCAAAGTGCAACATCTCCAAAAGTATCTGAAATTCATAGGGGGTGCTTGAACAAAAGTCATTGAGAATGAAGGGGGACAACTGCCTGACGTAATAAAAATCCGTAATGAAAATCCGTGACGTAATGAAAATTTTGTTGCGCTGATCCAGCTGAAATTAGGCATCCGGGGGTTTTCACAATTGCTGATGGCGAATATGGGGTCGATTTTTAAATTCCGCCATTTTTCAAGATGGCCGCCATACTAAAGCTTTCTGTACGGAAAAGTTTTGTTAGCTCTGGCCTAGAATCTGTTAATGTTGTGTATAGGGAATTTGAACGATGGTTGGCAGTGAATATGAGAAATCCCCCAGATCTTGGAAATCTAATGATCTATGATCTGTTTAACCTCAACTTTGACTTGGCTAGTTTTCACATACTAGTCATCTTAAATTTGGTTTATCAACGTATCATCTTTATGTTATACGCAAGTTCTAATTTTTATACTATAAGGTTCTATTCTTCTGAATATTTCATGTGCTGATAAAAACTAGCCAAGTCAATGATGAGGTTAAACAGATCATAAGTTATTTGCTTTGTGTAAATAATTCTACTATTTAAATTTAGAAAGTCATATTTTTAAATAGCAAACATTGTTGTAGCAGTAAAAAACAAGAAATTGTGTTTTAAATTTACTTAAGAATGTTATACGTTCTTATAAATAAATTTCAGGATTATCTACAGAACTTGGCATCCATTTAGATCTCAATTCTTTTCTCAGTAAAGTTGACAACCACACCATATCTAATATTGAACTTGGCTCCCATTTTCACATTTATGTTTTTGATGCGATATCATTACTTTTTGTGAGTAAATTTAATAATATTATTTAAAAATGATTTACTAATAATAAAAAAACCTGCGCTTACGCTGTCACACCCCGGACACTTCATACCAATTTCGCGCCATTGTTTACTACATAGTCATGTTTGTACACATGTAAATGTGTAAAACTTTTAGTGCTTGTTCTGATAAGTGTACTTAGTAGGACAATTTCCATGTTCTACCGGCAGCTGTAGCAGCCTATGTATTGTGAGTCAGTTTATATTTAAAGCGGCAATGCCAGTGGATGCAGCTACTGCAAGTAATTTGTTCATTCGCTTCGTAACCCAACTTTTAATGGTATTGATATAACTTTTTCCTGTGCCGCCTGTCCTACTAGCAAATTCTCCAAAACTGCAAATTTGTCTAACAAAGTCTTACAAATTGTATCGAAAATACGTTTCTGGTCTAACATTTAGACCTTTTATCATTTGTTCGAGCTCATTTTCTGATATGAAATCTTTGGCATTTCTGAAATCTTCCATTGCATTTACAGCTTCAACAGGTCAGAAGTCTAACGGGTTCTCTAGACCGTCATCTTCGTGATCATGTTCCTGTCGATTTCTTTCAATTTCTCCTACTTTTTCTGCAATCATTTCGAATGCTCTCTCTGTATTGTCTAATGTCACTGACAAAATTCAAAATGCAAAATAATTTATTTTCTTTTCTTTCTTTACGTAGGTACATTAAGCACTCTTATAAACGTCATATCATTTTTCTGGAGAAATATTCCAAATGTCATTATCATTAAAATAATCTACATAAGTACATTACATCGACATAAGTACATTATCCCTTACTTACTAAATCAACACAAGATATCTCTTCTACTTTGGGCAGGGCAGCACCCACCGAATCTTATCATTATCAGTTACAACTTACAACAGTACACCTACTGGCTACTATGTGTAACTGTGCTCTGTTTGAAAGATATAATTTTTCTTAAGTTATGTACCTACTGCAGAAGATGTGTTTCACCCCGTTAGGAATCGACCAACCGGTAGGCCGGTATAGAGGGCAGCATTAGTGAGAAAACTCTTGGTTCAATTCCAACATGGGCAACTTTATATTTATTATATTTTCAGCTTATTGTTAGTAATAATGAAATGCTAACATATATTTTTATTCTGTTTATATTAAATGAATTAAGTTTATATGTAATAGTTTTTATTTAAATATTTAGTAGCTAGTGCTTTTATTACACAGGTTTTTTATACAATTCCAAGAATCTTTTATTTTTGTTTCGTCTTGCTATTTTCCTGTTTTCCATTTACTAAATTGTATAATATTATCTTTATTTCACCATTGCCATAACAACCTCAATAGCTCACTTAATATAGGAGTCGCACATGAAACGCGCAGGTGCGAGTTCGAGCCCCGCGATAAGTTACTTTTTGAGCCTTTTTTAATTTTTTTAACACATGGTTTTTTTAATTTTTCCGTTATCAGTACATGAAATACTAGCCGCACACCAAATTTAAAGCTCGTAGCCTTGCTAGAAGTACCTTAGCTTTTTGATGACGGTGAGTGCGTCTTTAAATCATAAAAATATTGCATTAAAAAAAAAAATTTTCTTAGAAATTCAGTGTTTTCTGATTTTTTCCTTTGCATACACACAATTACCTAGCTTGATGCAAAATTTGAACTTTCTAGGTCATCTGGAAGTGGGTAAGCTTTTTGATCTATATGTCAGTGAGTCAGTCATAAAAATGTCGATTTTCGGACGTTAAAATCTATACCAACCGTTTGAGCTGTGTTTATAAAATTTTGAGTGCTCGTTTATCTAGGAAGTCTTAATACATAAACCAAATTTGGTGTGTTTATGTTAAATAGATTTTGAGTTATGAAGGTGACAAAAGTGGCTCCAAATGGTTCGTGTAATATTACACACGGAGCTACACGCCAGTTCTTTTTTGACGTGAACTTGGCTGGACACGCTCCGCGTGTCTAGATCCAAGATGGCGGATTCAAAATGGCGGCGGAAAATTTAGTTGTGATGATCCAGCTGGAGTTTTCACAATCGTTGATGACGAATATTGAGTTGATTTTTCAATTCCGCCATTTTTCAAGATGGCCGCCATACTAAAGCTTTCTGTACGGATAAGTTTTGTTGCCTCGGGCCCAGAATTTGTTAATGTTGTGTATAGTGAATTTGAACGATGGTTGGCAGTGAATATGGGAATCCTCCAGATCTTGGAAATCTGCTTCTCATCAGGGTGTGACCCTACTGCCCGCCGAAACTATAACATTCAGAGGGGTACCTCTCAAATTGGATGGTTTTCTAAACTAGTTTTTTATATATCTGTTAATTAACTGCACACACACACACACAATGATTATTCCTATTGACCTAAAGTGATGAAGAGACGACATGTGGGTGTTGTGTTGGCGTTTGCTTCCTATCTTGGAAGTCCAGAGGTTAGAATTTCGGGAGATCCTGATACGGATATGATGGAAAAGATACCTGTACTTTGACAAGAAAAATATTAAAGAATGGTAAATAAAGTCCGTTTTTATATTTATTACGAAACTTTAAAATTCCCGTATGTCCCCACATAAAAAATCAGGGACAAACAAAAGTTCTGTTTGTCCCCATACGCGGACAAGCTCGCGGGGACAAACAGGAACAACTCGATAATGCTATGAAGCTCGTCTCTTCATCATACTGTTGGTTTGATATGAGAAAGAGAGAAAGAACCACAGAAAGGAGCTCCGTAGGCTCCGTCGACTGCTTCTTAGTTATATAACTAAGAAGCAGTATATTATACTCATTGATTATAGTGCGAACATTAATGTTTTTGTGGAGAGCATTATTTTATAATGTGTCAAAATTATAGTGCCTTACATATTTTCATTGTTGTTATTTCCATTAATTTTGAAATGCTTTTAAATAAGTACGTCCCAAAATAATTAAATTGGTTACTCCTTTAAGTTAATAACAATTGCAGTTTGTTTAAATTATAACTAACAGAATAAAGAATACCATTACCGACTTTTAAAATCGTATCGGTAACTTGAAACCACTGAACCAATTTTCATCAGACTACTCGTAGCTAAAAACCACCGTAACGGATTTAAATAACCCACGTTTACCCACGTGTGAGCTACGAAGCTTCGGACAGTCGTCATAGGTACGTACATATAAGCTTCAACATAACAACTCTTAAAAAAATTCTTTCTCGTCTGGATGTCAGAAGTCTGCGGAACGTAGATTTAATATATTAAGGGGGCGTTGCGACTTAGTCAATGGTTATTTATATTTGCAGCGACGAACCCATTTCCAATATTACAAATTATATTGTACCAGGAAGTTAGAAAGGCGAAGTGTCGTAAAATAGTATATTTACGAGCCTGTTATGTCCGCGTTAGGTTCACATTCGCACTTAGGTGCAGTGCATTTGCCATGAGACGTTCCGTTTTACCACTGCACCATTGCACAAAGTAGGTACTGAAACTTATTTTAAGGCGGCCGTACCTATTAAAATTTCAAACAACATGGCAAATACCTAATTTCAAACAAAGTTCCTATCACTCGGAACTGGTACACTCAACGTTTCGAGAAGTGTTAGCGAAGTAAGAAGAAACGTCGTTAGGTACCACTTGATGAGGTGATGCCAAAAAAAAGTTAAGAGCTAGAGTATCTTAACATATCCATACTTTGTTTGTTTTATATTACATTGGAACAAATGCATTTCTGCACATATAGGTACGAAACTTATTTTCTGGTTAGCAAGTTATATTGACGGTTCTTTTTACAGAATTGGAGACAATGTCAAAATCAGCTTATCAAAAGCGGTCAAGTGCGTGTCGGGTCACGCGCAGTGTAGGGTTCCGTAGTACTTCGACAAACACTGCCTCAAGGTGAAACCTCCCGTCTTACAAAATTTAATACTACTCGTTAACTTGTAAAGTCTACTGCCCCCCCCCCCCCTCCCTCACATAACTGTAACAAAAATTTGCACTTTAAAGCTTAATATTTCGAAAACGGTTCCTGAATCGAAAAATTGTTTTGGCAAGTCCACAATATTTTTGAAAGACCTATCCAAAGACATCCCACATTATGGTATAGTCGAGAATAAAAAAAAACATCCCCACTTCACGCGTAGGGGAGGTACTCTGAAAAAAAAAAAAACAAGATTTTATTTTACCATTTTGTCGGCGTGATTAATATGCATATCCCTGCCAAATTACAGCTCTCTAGTACTAAAAGTATCTAAGCTAAGCCGCAGACAGACAGACAGACAGACGTACATGGCGAAACTATAAGGGTTCCTTGTTGACTACGGAACCCTAAAAAATATTACCATTGGTAATCGTAACATTTAAAGCCCTTTTTCATGTGAATTGAATGTTTAGTTTTTTACAAATAAAACCATAAAATTACAAAATTCTATGAAATTCTCAGAGCGGAGTGGAACCCTACTACTACATTGTGGTCTCACATGGGCGCTGTTCGAGGCGACGCGACAGCATCGGGCGGGTGGGTAAAAGCAGCATAATTACATTAGGTAGGTATATGTACCGAAACCAAACCACAGGTAGTGCACGCTTTGACTAAAGTAGTGAGTTCTGATCCTTCATGTTAGTAGGTAGTTAGCAAGCGTAAAAGGTGGTTCCTCTTGCCGCAGGGATCCAACTTTACCGCACAGTATTCTCGAAATGTCTCGATAGTTTAACCCTACAGCACTATGATAATCTATTTATTCGCTTATATTCTTTTTACTTCACCGGCGTGAAGCAACGCTTGCGTTGTGTTTTGCCGAGTGAGTAAGGGTACCGGAGCCCCCCCCCCAACCCCAATTTTCCCCATCCCCCATGCCACTTCAAAAAAAAATTTGTTCATACATATTCTCAAGTGTCGGAACCTAGTTGTAGGGTTTGCGACGAAGATAGGAAGTTTAACCAATTAGTACTTACTTATAATTATTGGGTGAAACCTGGTGAAACAAAAAAAAAACATGTTAGGTACACGACGCCTTTAACGACTTTACTGCAAATCTAAAAACACAATCGAACTTCCTCTTTAAATTTGGCAGTTGTTCGACTTTAATGAAACATTCTTAATTAATTCAATGCTATTGCAATGAAGTCGTAAAACAAAGGTTTTTCAATTTTCACCCTGTATACAGCAGTCAATACTGTAGTATTGACGTAAATAAAATCAAATGGACTTATTTATTTATTGATTGATATACTCTTATATTATTATGTGTTATATTGTAAAAGTTTGGAAAAAAACTGTGTTCGCACAAAACGCCACCTCACTCTATGAAAATGATAACACGAAAAGGGCGTGATGTCAATAAAAAATGAAAGAGATTCTAACATTTTTCCATTATTCGCCCGATACGAACCAATAATGCGAAGGCAGTATTAATGGAATTGACGGAAATTTAAATGATAATCAAGTTTTAGCCCTCCATTACTTTTTTCTTTTTCTTTGGATATTTATGAAGAAATTTATAAAAATTATTCGTCCTTAGCTCTTATCTTCTATTATTAATTTATTTTCGTAAACGAAAAATTTTAAAAATTCCTTTTACTTGAATCATCAAAGGAAATGCCTTCAATTTGAGCAAAAATTTGTCGTTACAAATACCCATCAATATGACTACATATCTATATGCCATCTACCTTTAACTTTAATTTCTACCTTTAACTGTCCCAAACTTAGCTCCATTAAACCTTAATGCTTTGTCAAACTGCGACGTCACACGCACCGAGTTGGTGCAGAATTATTGAAGTTTGTATTACAGGGTTATTTATTAATTAGTTACAAGAAACCTCTCAACTGTTAATTCTATGCTCAGAAGTGACACCATGATTATGATAAAACCTGAGAAAATCAACAAGATAAACGAATTTGTGTGCAGATTAATTTATCTGAGTGGTAAATCCACCTACAAGGAATTAGTCTAATAGAGCACGTATTTTGTTAAATCCATAGTAAAAGCGTATTTAGTAGTGAATTTGTATAGCAAAATCGCTATTTTGATAAAGACCTAGTTTTAATAACTCCTAAGGAACGAAAGGAGCATGGCATAAATATCTAGGATGAAAAATCAACACTTCAATGTTAAAACTTTGCTTTTTCACTGCTGACGTCACGACGAAACTTGCGGGGCTCTTTCGGCCGGCGAAATTAATGAGATGCACAGCTCTTTTATACTTTGTTTTACCGCTCTTTATTTCATAATGGTGGCAAGAGATAAACCTACTTGGTTTCCCTTCTCTTTAACATTAACAAAAGAAAAATGACCTCTTTTGATGTTTTAAGGTTATGCGCGATAAAAGTTGAGAAATGCTCTTGAATTTTAATTGCAAACCAATACACATGCACAGAATATTGAAACGTTCTACTTGTACTTAATTGTTGTTAAGTATGTACTTAATGTGATACCTATATGGTGCGGTAATCTTGAAACAGATACGAAGTAGGTCGTAGGTTTTTTTCCGTAAATGGCAGTAAACGTCGTACAAAGTGTACAGCGTTAACTGCTTTTTACAACTCGTTGTAAAGAATTATATCGTTAATAAACACGAATCTCCGGGGTTAATGTAACAAAGTGTCAGAATATAAAGGAAATTGTACTGTCGATAAGGCCCGGACTCCGCGAGCACAAAGCAGTAAGCGGCGCGTTGTTCAAAGGCGGCGACGGCGCGGCGGCAACACCTAAGGAAAAGCAATTAGCTGGAATGCAAATAGCGAAATGTATTGTGAACTTAAATTTGCATGCTAAGTGTTTGGCTACGTAGCACGCTGAGATCTGGCCCGAGCTCGGCGCATGCGGCGGACGCCTCTTGAAACTTTCGCCGTAAAATTAAAAATGCAACGTTACGACTTTTATTGAAGGACTTCGGATGAATATTTTACAATAGAATTGCGAAATTAGATGCAATTTCACTCAGAAAGTGTCGTAACGCTTGTTTAAAAGTACATACATAGCTTAAAATGTAGATTAAATTAAAAATAAGAAGAACAAAAATCATATATGTGCTGCAGAATAAAGAAATTGAAATATGTGTAAAGCAAATTGGTTGTTTAATTTCTTTTTCCATTTCATTAATTCTAATGTGATTCGCTAAATGATATGGAGCGGTATTATTGGCATCGCGACTTTGATACGGGGATAGGATACCGCTGTGCACCGGTCGTTCCGTACTACCACACAATATACGAGTATTTTCCACATATTTTTACACTTTTTTTTACGGACTATCCTAAAAGAGTACCTTTTTCTTTTAGAGGTACCTTCTGAAGCGTAAAAATGTGTTTTTCTTTCATTTAGGATAGTTCTTGCCTCACCCCTCTGTATGTCCGACGTTCACAGGCGTCTTTTTTTACTGAAACGTGAGTTCCTTTTCGTGAGTAAGACTTGATTACGTGACTGCGACCGACACAAGAGCGAATTCATTTACTGCGAATGTACATCACTGCGAAAATTTTAATTTATGATCTAGCTATAAACGTATAATTCCAAACGTGTAGCAATAATCTATATGTATTGTAATTGTATATTTGAAACAGTTTAATAAGGTTCATGCTCTGCAAATTATAGGTCGTACCAGAAGTCCTGACATATTTTGTTTTTTATTTATCTTTATTTGTGTAAATGAATAAAGTATATAATACATGTAAAATTAATCAGTAGTCTCTTGCGCTATAAATGAGTCCTCTCCAAAAAACTGTTTTTTTAGATAACCAGTAAAAATTCAATTTTTGTTTAACCTCCTGATTATTTCATTTAACTTGAATGGATCGATGTCTCTGAGGAGAGCGGTGTAAAACGGCACCCAAGTCTCATCTGTACATCACAGATTCCTCCTTTTTCAGCGACTGCTTATACCATTTTTTTTTACAGGCAACTTCACGTCTAAATTCAGTTTGATTATCATTCAGTCTGTATGGAACCCATGGAGCTAACTTACTTACCAACCCCAAATCTTCTGATATAACTATTTGTGCAGTAGTATGAGGAACTCTAATGTGTTGACGCAGATCCTCAACAGACCAGTTACGTGTACGACGTAATACTTCCTTAATTTAATCGACTATTTCCAGTCTAGAGGCTGATGTCTGTCGAATTTCTCACGGCAAGTCTTCTGCCTGCACTCTTTTATGTTTGTGAGACTAAAACCATTTTATCAACGTACTTTTACTGATGGTATTATGTCCTACACAATTAACTAATAAGACATGCGAAAGTCTCGCCAAGTAATCCAAAAGAACATAAAATTAAAAAAATATATATATTCTTGCTCTTGCACCCATAATGTCTTTTTCAAACTTTGCGTTCTCTAAAATAATTTCATGAACACACTAAGCTTATTAAAAGACAGCTAATCGTCTACTCTGCACAAAGCATGAAGTGAAATTGTTAAATTTTAAAAGAAGTGAAGACTTGTCAATTTTAAAAAAGGTTTCAGGACTTGTGGTATGACCGATAGTTTCAAATCTTACAACAAATTATTAGACTATCCGCTTTTATTAGGTTGTCAGAAAACTGTCCGCTCTTTGAAAACAAGTTTATACATGTTTGTTAGATTTTGTGCGCATAACACTAGTGCTTTATGTAGAGTAGTTCATATATTGTTACGCGCTGCAGGCATGGCTCATTGAGAAAGATTTAGACTATTTTTTTTTTAATTGACCTGTATGACCAACAGGTCGTCATCAAGTTTTTGTTTGCTCAGGGACATTCTGTAGCTGAAGCTCATCGACAAGTGCACAAAGTGATAGGGAAATAAAAAAACCAGCCAAGTGCGAGTCGGACTCGCGCACCGAGGGTTCCGTATAAATTCATAATCACACATGTCTTGAACTCTATATTTTTATATTTGAGTTGATTGAATGAAAGGTAATTTGCGGTTTACGATTTATGACTATTAAAAAAAAACTACTTACTAGATCTCGTTCAAACCAATTTTTGGTGGAAGTTTGCATGGTAATGTACATCATATACTTTTTCTAGTTTTTACATTCTCTTATTTTAGAAGTTACAGGGGGGGACACACATTTTACTCAAACTCAAACTCAAAATGTTTTTTATTTAAGTAGATGCTTTACACATGCTTTTAAATTGTCAATATTTTTTTCTACCTAGTACAAAGTCCCTACCACGAGGGACTTGTACACTCAACGTTTCGGGAAGTGTTTGCGAAGCGAGAAGAAACGTCGAGCCCAAAAGAAACTCGCTTCAACACATTTTTTAAATAAAATCTTAAATTCTATTACACTTCATGTCAACAATAAAATTGTGAGCTGGAGGATCTATACATTTCCATATATCATTGTCATTTACATAATCTAGTATTTTGTAATACCCTCTAGAGCATAAACAATTTTTCACATGCAATTTGAATTTGCTTTCTGGCAAACTAGTCACATTTTCGGGTATTTTGTTATAAAATTTTACACACTGCCCCAAAAATGACTTCTTAACTTTACTCAGTCTCGAATAGGCAACATCTATGTTATTAATATTTCTTAGATTAAAATTGTGTCTGTCACTGTTTTTATGAAACAAGTGCAAATTTTTACGTACATACATGATATTTTCGTATATGAATTGACTAGCAAAAGTAAGAATATTAATTTCTTTAAACATATTCCTCAACGACTCGCGGGATCGCATCTGGTAGATTGCGCGAATTGCCCTTTTTTGCAAAATGAAAATCGTTTCAATATCAGCGGCATGTCCCCAAAGTAAGATTCCGTAAGACATTATACTGTGAAAATAACTAAAATACACTAGTCTCGCAGTACCTACATCTGTCAACTGTCTTATTTTCTTAACAGCATATGCAGCTGAACTAAGCCGTCCCGCTAAGGTTTCTATGTGTGGGCCCCATTGCAGTGTAGCATCTAAAGTTATACCTAAAAAAACAGTCTTATTTACAAAGTCCAATACATTATTATCTACAATTACACTGTGTTCAATTTTATTTACATTTGGTAATGAGAATTAGAATTTTATGCATTTTGTTTTTTTTGTATTTAAGAGTAGATTGTTAACAGTGAACCACTTTAGAATCTCTGAAAGAGTGTTGTTTACTTCGTCAATTTTGCTATCTTTCCTGTCAATCTTAAAAATAAGAGAAGTATCATCAGCAAACAACACAATGTTTGACAAATTTTGGACCATATATGGCAAGTCATTTATATATGTAAGAAAAAGAAAAGGGCCTAATATAGATCCCTGGGGCACACCCATTTTAACCTTAGAGCCGGATGAATTTGTGCCATTTACTTGGACTTTTTGCGTTCTGTTGTTTAAGTACGAATTAAGAAGACTGAGGGCCCCGTCCTCGACACCGTAATGCTTTAACTTTATAAGCAATGTATGATGTCCAACGCAATCAAATGCTTTAGATAAATCACAGAACACTCCTATTGCATTCTGTGATTCTTCAAAAACATCATAGATGTTACGAATAAGAGATACTCCTGCATCGGTTGTAGATCGACCTTTTGTGAAACCAAACTGTAGTTTATGCAGAAGATTATTTTCATTAAAATGTTGTAGTAATTGGTTGAGCTTAATTTTTAATTTTTTTTACTGAGAACTGGTAGTACAGAAACTGGTCTGTAATTTCCCGGATCACTTTTGTTACCAGACTTATATAGGGGTTACCACTTTGGAAGTGTCTCTCACGCAAACTATTCGGTTTAGAAAAAAATGATATTAGAAACCTCAATATAATTTTTGAAGACCTATCCATAGATACCCCACACGTATAGGTTTAATGAAAAAAAAATTTTGAGTTTCAGTTCTAAGTATGGGGAACCCCCAAAAAATTTTTTTTTTATATTTTTGTGTGAAAATCTTAATGCGGTTCATAGAATACATCTACTTACCAAGTTTCAACAGTATAGCTCTTATAGTTTCGGAAAAAAGTGGCTGTGATATACGGACAGACAGACAGACAGACAGACATGACGAATCTATAAGGGTTCCGTTTTTTGCCATTTGGCTACGGAACCCTAAAAAAGGCTCGACAATTCTACGGTTTAAATGCGATATCAAAATTCAAAGGAAAAAAATATAAATTTCGAGACCATTGTGGTGGGATCCTTTAGTACTTACCTTCAAGCGCAAAAATGAGTTGAAGCAGTGAGGGAAATATTTAACCAAACAAAATGTTGGAGCCTGAGGTCCCTGTCGGCTAATCTAGGAATCCCTAAAAACAACTTATCACGATTTAGTTACTGAAAAACTGGAAATGTGAAAATTCTATGAAAAATGGGTTCCAAATGAACTTGCTCCAGTCCACTTGGAAACACGAGTAGAGTCAATTCAATTCACGAATTCAATTTGCAGTACTGCAAGCACCAAACTAACCGCCTCTGACATACTGGTACCGTGGATGAGACGTGGGTCTCTATCCAACGTCCTCCGAAAAAATATCAGGCTAAACAACGGTTCAGAAAGGAAAGACACCAAGTCCAGCAGCACAGTCAAAAAGGTACGGACCTAAAGTGATGATGACATTAGTAATGGATATCAAAGAGATTAGTTTTTACGAAATTCTGGCCGATCAAGGAACTGTGTACAACGAGAGATTACTTCGATATCTCAAGTAGCTCATGAAATAGTGGCATGGTGATTGCAAGTGCACCGTTTGGCTTCTCGATAACAATGCTCAATCTCATCATAGTACGTCTATGATAGCCTGGATCAAAGAAAACCAAACTGAACGTTGGCTTTAATATACCTATTCTGTCGACTTTAGCCGCTGTGTCCACAGTTGCTTCCATGCGCTGAAGAGATCTATTGGCAGTGTGGCCTACAAAGATGTGAACACTCTTCGTAATGCAATAGTTACCGAGATTCGACAGGGAAACGAAAATGGAAAGTATCTTGCTGTTAGCAAATGGCTAGAGCGCTGGCAGCGCTGTATTAATAAGGAAAGGCAATACCCGTTGAATAGGAAATGTAATATTCAATACTCAAAAGTCTCTTATAACTAAACTTTTATAAATTATTTGATAGCGGACAGTTTTTTCCGGACTTTCTAATACTTATTTCTTAATTTTTTTTTCGTAGGAATTCACTTGGTATGACAATAATTTCAAACTCTGATCTTGTCTGTGATTTTGATTGTTCTGAAAGCAATGAATGCTGTCTTTTTATCCACAATTGTTATGTCCTTAGCATTATTTCACCTGATGGTGAGTGTCATCGATATGGTGAGTGTGATGATTCCGAAAATTGAGCGGTCTTACCAAGATTCCCCAACACAATGGAGAACTATCTCCATATAATCAATGCTATTAATATCGATGTTTGGCGGCAAGACTAAGAAAGATAGTGGTAGCTAGCCAGGCAGGCTCAGAAAATACCCTACCACCAATTAAACTGAGCCCTACAACGTTGGACTATCCACTAGATCATGGGGAAGGCGGTTTAAAATCTACAGTTAATAATGGTTAAATCTACTAAAACCTTATGGTACAATATAATTCAGTGTCTCCATGTTCAAACACTGAAACATTCAAAACAAACAAAATTTGTTAGTTCCCTTTTGATTTGACTAACATGATCGTATTGGATTTTCCCTAAATTCTTGAACGTATTCCATAATAACGTAGATTCGCAATAATATCTTTCGTTCTAGCAGTAAAATGTTTCGTTCTTGTGCTTTTCGCAGTCATGTAATCGAATCCGTGAGTAAATACATCTAACTTCGCCTACCAAAAACCAATAAACACGTTTTATTCCAACTTATTCATTCTGAATACGTGTAGGGAAGAGAATACAAAAAATATTATGAATACCTACATACACTACAAATAGATAAGTATCATAAATCAGTAATATGAATGAGATTATTATTTGAATTGCTGAGCATTATTTTAGTGTCACGCTTAAATGAAGATCGAAATATCGTCTGATGAATCATCTCCTTGAAAGTCTTCGGGGTTTCTCGAACTTTATTCACTCGAATCGTCTAATTAGCCAGCCAATCACGATTTATTGGCAACCCTAAACTGGACGCCTACGGCGAGGACCGAGTACCAATGTCTCGGCACTTTATTGATTCGGAATAAATCGCAGACGTCCTACATTCATATGGAGACATGTGTCGTGACTGAAAGGTTTGGGTCCTTTCCGGGGATAAACACCGTTGATTTTAAATTTTGGATGTTATTTTCAATTAAGTGAAAGTACTCAGATAAAATAGTGATCATGAAAGGATAAATTTAACTCTCCAATTTATGACAACAATTGGAAAGTCTAACGTATATTTAGTAGGTGCCAGCAAACTAAAAATTAGCTATTCAATATTGTTTTTAGAAAAATGCACAAAAAACAGAAGAATGGTTTTGCAGTTTTGTAAGAAAACAACAACGACAAATGCTTATAAGCAAATTACAAGAAAGGGCGAACACGATTTATTTGCGTAACTCACAACACAACGCTAAGCCTCGGGGACACGTCTGACGCGCTTCAATTACTCCAATGTCGAGTGCGGTGCGCCTACAGCCAACTCTGTGTATGAATTATGACAAGCCAGTTTATCAATTATTAAAATGGTCAGACGGACATGTGTGATTTTCGTGTTGCCATGGCGTTTATGTAGTTTGTATTGGTAATTATCGGATTTGAAGTCAATTAAAGACTCCATTTAGTTACACTGCGGTTCGTTCTTATCACATCATTTGCAGAGCCAACCATATTTTGTGCATAAAAAAGTAACATTAGAAAGCGTAGGTAGGTAACATTTCTGGACTAAAATAAAATACCTACATAAGTGCCGTAATACCAAAAAAAATTTATGTACAACCATTGCTACTCGAAAACATTGATTCCTCTTGAATCATTGATGGCAGGCGTGGCAATAACGTAAGCACAAATTTCGTTTAAAATGTAAAAGAGTGACTTAAATATTCGTCTGATTTACATAACTACGAATAGGCGGGTTGGAAGTGATTGAGAATTTTTTAAAGCTATAAATTTTGTACGTGTTCTCGGCCCGACGACGCTGCGAATTTTTCGGGGATAGTGGGCCGCCCAATATCAGGTCGACTTACTCAGCAGCTTTGCAAACTCTTCGTTAATTAACAACCTTAGCTTCCCCTTTATTTTATTTAAAATTTCTTTTTTTTTTGGATCTATTGATTTAGCTGCAGGGTAAATTTGACCCGACGTAGACATCCTTCTAAGGGAGGAATGATCTTCTTCTTCTTATCGTGTGGCACATTTAACCGTTCTATCCATAAGGTATAGACGGCGGTTGCCAAGTGTTGCACTTAGCATCACCCGCGGTCACGTGTAGGGCATTTAGATTTACACCTACGGACGTGTGCAACGCGACCATCATACACATCTAGAAATCAGATGTGCAGGTTTCCTCACAATGTTTTTCTTCACCGTTAAAGCAGTCGGTATGAAATGCACGTAAGTTTCGAATAACTCATTGGTGCACTGGCCAGGTTTAAACCCACGACCTCTGGTTAGGAGGGCGAAGTCAATACCGCTTAGCCACCGACGCTTTTGAGGAATGATTTTACGTACAGAATATATACACTTCGCTTTTATCAAGTTTAACATAGAGCGATATAGTAATAATTAACTATTATAATAATTAATGAAGAAAAGAGAAGTTTGATATTTTGAATCTGGATACAGATTGTGTGCGTTTTGTGATCCTTAGAGCAGGAAAAGTACAGATAGACAACCATCACAAAAATGCTTACGTATATCAGTATATTGTTCTAATATTAATTTGTAAGGTAGCTCATGTCAATTTAATGTGTTTCAACATAAAATGGTACAGCTGAGCTAACACTGCCACTGTCATATGTCTGTTAATACAGAGACACGGTTATAGTGGGATAGCAGACAGTGTGCAGCTTAGGAAACTGTAACTTTAACCACATCTAGTACACTTTTGTGTCCTTTCTATGTAGGTACACATAAAGGTGAAAACCGGCTAAGTGCGAGTCGGGCTCGCGCACCGAGGGTTCCATATAAATTCATAATCACACATGTCTTGAACTGTATATTAAATTCTCAGGCATGCAATCTCTTGAAGCTGTGAAAAGATCAAACTTTTATGCCAACGCAATCAAGAGATACGGCCGTTTTTGCCGCATATTTGGACACTCGCATGGGAATCAACACCTATAGTTGACCTAGACTCACGAAATTTGGCAACGAGCAATGATTATAGCACAAGTTAATGAAAAGCCCGAAAAACATTTTTTTTTAGTTAAATCACAATTTTTGACATTGCTTCTTATTCTTCTGAAATAGCAATATTCACATAGCATAATATTGTAAGTACATTCTATATAAACACCCTGTTTGAACGTAGACGCCTTATATGCTTACAAGACATAGAGAGAAGCAATTACTCTGGTTGCTGGCGGTCCGAGGACATCGTATGAATTGCCAAACATGAGTCGACTCAAGCGCACTCCACACGGCAACGGACGCAGCTCTTCTCTCAAGCATTTGACCGTCGCGTCGCGTCGTCGTCGGTGCCGATCAGTAGGCAAACTAATTTGGCTCGTGTGTCAAAATTGTTGGACATAATACTAGTTTGATAAAATAATGTTTTCTTTACCTTTACAGATACCATTACGTAAGAAAAACATCGCTAGGTACGTGTTGGATGTCTAGTCCCTAAGGCTTTAGGTTTTTAGGTAATTCTACGATAACTAGTACTATGTCAAAACTTTTGGACATAATACTAGTTTAATAAAATAAAGTTTCCTTCTAAGTTACCACAGATGAGAAAAAGCGCTAAGTGCGTAATGGTTATCTTTTCCCTAAGGCTTGAAGTTAGGATTTGTTTGAGATAATTCCTTCCCTTCCCTGAAATTTCGCGTGCAGCATAAGAGCGTGAGCGTCCTGAAGTTCGTTATAATGTTTATTTTTTATAAATACAACAGTCTAATTTTAAAATAAATTTATACATGTAATTAGTTTAGTTATCTGTGTATAGTTAGTTATAACTGTATTAATTTTACGTAGGTAAAGCGATATCAGTTTTACATACAGGACAAACTTATAAAATTTGGTTTATAATTGATATTTGATTTTTACATTAATAAATGTACGAGAATACATTACAGAATAGGATATATCTCCATTTTATTTCGTACTGATACATGTACTAAAATAAAATAGACCACTCAGTAAATAAACTTTAATATAATCCATTCGACTGACTCCGTCTTATATAGGAGATCAAATTGTCATTTTGCTCCATTACTGATTTCACTGAATCATCCTCCAGCTCTTTCATGTCTGATGAGGACACCTGTATCGTGTTCTCACGGCGATGTAGGCCTACTGTGGGTGGGTGGAGCTTGAAAGACTTGCAGCACACCTTGAAGCCCCGGGTGCAGCCGGAGACGGCTACGTCGAACCGCATGGCCGGGCAGTCCCGTAAGTCCACGCAGATGCCTCCGCGGGCCCAGCAAGTGGCCCCTGTGGTACCTAGCATGGAAGTTGCCTTTATTTTTAACAGGGTGTGTACGCAAATTAACAGCATTAAAATTGATCTCCAGTTTTTAAGTAGCAAATGTAATGCAGACATATGTAAGTTACATTACACATGCCAAATGGGTGGAATGCAATTTAAAAAAAAATTACTCGGCCACATAAAACATTCTAAAACGGCGAAAAAAAATACGGGTATTTTATTTTTGCATTTTCTACGTAAAACACTCATAAAAAGTAGGGTTAAAAATTTGAAGTTGGCCTTTACGTGATCTCTTATTATGACAAGAGGCTCCATTAAATCATCAACAAAACGGTTAAAAGAAGATACTGGTTAAAAACACTACAAAGGTGTATTGTGCCTAAGCAAATATATTTGACAGTGGAGCTGCGTGCTCCATTGTGTTCTCGTAGTGTATACAGTGAAAAGAACGCAATGGGAGTGCTTATTGCAGCAATAACCACATTTCCCGCCTGGAAAGTGCGAAAAACTTTGAAACGCTTACCCTAAATAAATAATGATAGTAGCCCTTAATGACACGTAAATATTAAACACTGGCTTTGCGCAGCTTTACAAGTTTACTCCACTGCTTATATTAAACTGGGAGGCGTCTACTCATGACATTCAGCTTTCCCGTACAGTATATGTATACAGATGTAGCTATTGTAACTCAACAATTGACAACATCAAATGTGAGAGTTATTATATTTTGAAATATGAAGATTTTACTCTCTAGATTAGATAATTATTTTTTGCTTTATTAGAGTTTAAATGCTATACAGGGTGAACAACATATTTTTTGACAACATATGATAAAAAAAGTATAAATTTCGTTATCATTATTATAGTAGTTATTATTGCCTAAGATTACGTCGATCACTTTAATGTAAGCTTACCCAGCATAGGCTTGGCTCCCATGGAAGGCTTAAATACGTCCCTGAATGTTTTCGGTAAATGGGGTATCGTGAAGTATGGATGAATTTTTGCTGTCGTTTTCTGAGCACATTCCGTCGTTTCCTGTGCTTTTGTTTCTATTATTAAGTTTGACATGGACAATATAATAACACTGAGCCTCCATAACATGATTTTGTGGACCAACTAAAATATAGGCACCTACATTGTAATTATGACGTGTGTTTTGACTGCATACCTAGTAATCTCAAATGGTAGTACCTATGATTTCCGATTGTTTTTTTTAAATGAGCCGTTGCATTGACGATTTTTATGAGTTTTATAATACAATTGTAGATAAAGGTTAATTTAATTTATTTTCGAATAATCAAATAATGTGTATTTTGTTTTTCATGTGAAAACTAAAAATAGTCTTATTAGATGGGAATTGAATAAATGAAGTCGCAGGATGGTATCGGATCGAAGACTGAGGCAGACGATGATGATAATAGGTCGGATCGTGTTGGAAACCCTGTGTTTGACATTATGAAAATTTTATGTTCTGAATGAAAAGTTTTAAAACTTGCAGATATCATAATTTCTTCCAAAAGAACTCAAATTTGTATGAGTTATAATATTTATGTTAGACAGCTAGAGAAAACCTTTACTGGATTTGGAATGCGGATTAATTAGATAAATTGATACACAAAATGTTATTAACTTGATATATTTTAATCATGTTTTAGTAACAATAGCTAATGATGTCTTTTTCTTTTATTCTTTTGACGTCGCCGGCGTCTTTCCGGTTTTTCATCCTCCTCCTCATTATCATTATCAGTCGGCCGTTTTTCTTGCGAATTTGGCTTGTCAATGTCGTTGGGTTTATATTCTCCGCTTTCTTCATCCGGCCGCTCAGCGTCATTCTCAGAATCTTTGCCCTTTTCAGGTTCTCCACCTTCAGGCACGTTGAATCCATCTCCACCAAAATCATGGTGGACCGACCACGGGTACGCCCAGTTTTTGATGCCGATCTTCGACATATCCTTCAGTTTGAATTGGTTCCAGGTGAAGCAACATACGCGTAATTTATCCCTGCAGCCATGTACTTCGGTCATAAAACGGTTGCCTTTTGGACAAAGTTCTTTATCGATGCATATCCCACCAAGTTCCCAACAAGGTGTACTTCCCAACGACCCTGTAAGCAGAATAAGGAAGCATTTGAAAACATTTAAAGTTTTGACCACCAGTTTTTAAATGAAAATACAAAAATTATATATAATCCCCGAGGTACCTAATAACTTTTTTCTCTGTTAGGCTGTATGGGGTATGAAGCCTTTCCATCTGGTCGAGTTCAGATTTTTTTTTAATTAGTAGCCACATAGTTGGCATATTACTCCTTACATTTGTAAACAGTTAAAAAATTCTAACGGAACAAAAGAAACGATTTCGCTCTCGATATATTTACCTTTTTTCCAAAAAAAATACGGAGATGTTTATTTTATTATTGCATTTTCTACATTAAACACTCATAAAAACGGGGCAAAAGTTCTAAATGTTGTTAACTATCTAATGATTGTCTGATGGCTCATCATTCCTTATTAAACTGGTCTAAGGATATAGCCATCATGCAATCTTTGAAAGAAAACTGTAAGAAACGGTCAAACGGCTTAAATTTCAAGTTTATTTTTTTGTTAACAGTCTTGTTTCCTAAGTTAGCTATTAAGTAAAGTATGATACATAAAGGTTCATGAGCTCTTCGAATTGTTGCCAGTTCGGTACTGTCACTAGCAAGGCTTTAATGAGGAAGTAATACAGGCGGCGTAGCTCTAGATAAAGAGAATATATAGAGGTGTTTCGAGCACTCACTGCGTCCTTGTGGAGGCTGTTCCTCATCCGGGCCAATGACATCAGTGCGCTGGGCAGCGGCAAGTGAGGCAAACGCGGTGTGGTAGGCAAGTAGCTCAGCCCTCAGGTCCTCGTACTCCGCGTCTTCGGAAAGATCTAGGTTTCTGTCTTCGCGCAGCTGAGTCACAATGGCACCCGGGGCTCCCGATTCCACCCATCGCGAAACATACAGAACTAATACAGAATAAAATATCAACATCGAATGCATTTCGTTCACATTTCTACGTAAAATAAACTAATACAAAGTTATTTCGTTGCAAAGTTTCTTTTTATTGTTTATACTAAGTACATAAAGTCGAGCGATAAAATCACACGATCCATAAAGAAATTGCAATAACAACGCAAGTGTTTTTTTCTTTTTACTACTATTTGTTAGTAAATTATAGGTTTATCTTTCGAATAATGTGACTCCGTAGGAATCTATGTACGTCCAGATTTAGTTCCTTTTTTAAAATTTGTAACCATAGGTACCGTTCAGTTTAAAGTAGTTAAATAAATAATGACTGTATTTTCACAGTCATGACGTGATTGATCCCTTTCGCGTGCTGGAGCTCGAAAGCATTGCACGTATTCATCCAGCCATCCAGTTGAATTATTAAATTGCCACAGAGCACAGAGCCAGCGGACGACACGGTGTAGAATCAATTGCCCCTATGTCCGTTGCCCACATAAAATACTGACTCGCTGGATAACAAACTACCCGTAAAAACCTTTTCAAACATTTGCCGTTCAGCGAGAGTGCCGAAAAAGATTTCACCGGAACAACCCTTCCTCGATGTCGGGCTGATGATGTGTAACCAAAAGATACGATATCTAGTTCCTTCCTGCTTCCCACCTTTGAGTATCGCGCACAATATGCGGACCGAAAATAGATTTCATTCTTTTCAGAAGTTAAAACACATTGTTTGGAATTGCTCGCTGAACCCAACACGAGCTCTACCTTTTGATTTATTTACTCAAACGTGAGCTAACTTTTTTAATGACAGTGGTTTGATACTTTTCAATTTGATAAGGAAGAGATGATTTCGTAGCTAAAGTTCTTAGAAAATTGCTTATGGCTGGTATAAATAGGCGCGTATAGCTTTTGTTGACCTCTGCGATAATTGAATAGAATGACGCGGCAAGTCCTTTGAAGGTTGCAATTTCAAGGCATGCGGTGTCGGGGGTGCTTTGTCGAGCGCATTCTTTGCGAGGCTGGAGTGGAGACAGATGGGCACGGAAGGGCGGCGGGTCCGGACCGGACCACTCACCGCATACATACGTAACGACGGCACAGGGAAGGGGCCAAATGCAATCAACATTACTCTTGTCCTGCCCTCCGTTGTGTGCGATGAATCTCTCAATAAAACGACACTATTACGATGGTTGTGGTTCATGTTATCAGAATGGATGGGTAAACAAAGTTCAAGATCAGAATTCATGAAGTAATGTGTACTCAAGTTTAATTTCTCGTTGGAAGAAGCAGAGACAGCGACAAATCGCCAAAGCTTCCATACATTCATCACTCTCGGGCTATAAATAATTTGGTATTGAAAAAGAGAAGACAGACAACGTCTCCCCGGGCGCTTCAAGTTTTAGGGCATTCACACAAAGGACGACGCGGAAAGGGCTAAACTAAATACTCTACGTCGCTTTTGTACAGTGTCATCCCTTAACGAACTATTTATGAGCAGTTTGCATCTCAAGGAACAAAGCCGTATGATTAATCGTTTTGAAAATGACATTCGGCGAGTTAACAGCGAGGCGTAAACAACAAAGTTTTACTTAAATCGCTTTTGCTGGAACGCCCCTAATTGCGCAAGTCAATTCTGACAGTTGATTGTTGCTCGAAGACAAATGACAACTAACTCGACAGAGAGCACTCGCGAGGGTTTGTTTTAAAATCGCTGAGTAGACGAAAAGAATAAAATAAACAAACAAAGTGGGAGTTAGTCAAGCGTAATTTTTTTCTCTCTCTCTGAGTCTTATTACATTTTGATCAAATCTTACGTTGCTTTACAGAAGCATTTGTATACCTACTGCACTGGTAGACAAGATGAACGTAGGAAAATAAACGTGGAGATGTCTTCAAAGGTTCTGGAAATAAATTCTATAAATCTTACGAGATGGCCAGCGTCGTGGATGTACTAACACGCTGTGGAATTTAGGTCAAACAGGGAAGACTAAGATGGGAGATAGAACGTTTTCTGTCTCATCTGAGTGATAGCCATGATTATTTAGATAAGAACGGTGGGCTGCACATATTAAAGGTTATTTAACATAACGATGACGACTGATGATAATTAACAACCAAAAGTGGTTGTAAATTATAACTTAAGACATGGCTAGTTCCCGAGTTATGGGAAGAGACCCGTGCCCCTACCTACAGTGGGGACGATATGGGTTGTTAACAATGCATAATATGGTATTATATATGTATGTTACCTACGGCAACTGGGTGAAAATTAATTAAAAACGAACTATTAAAATTAAAAAATAAATTAATACATGTAGGTATTTTATTTTTGCATATTCTACATAAAACTTCCATAAAAATGAGGAAACAATACAATACAATAATGTAAACAATTTGAAATGTTGTCAATTATAGGCCTGAAATTATTATAGCCAGAGCAAACAGAACCGCAATACATTTTAATGGCTCGTGTTTTGAGCGGGATGTGGGGTAGCGGACAGGATAGGGATAGGACGCACGTGGCTTCAACCGCTGAATCAGCCCATACAGTACGTAAGCCAACATTTTACATATACGGGACGCGGCCCATCATTGGCGCTGAGTTGGTTCCCGTTTTATGGTGGTACAAACCGCTAAGTAGGGATGATATTTGTTTAATTAAAAGTAGCCGTATGGAACAGATTTTTTAAAATTTTTATTTATGTAAATAATTACCTTTTTCGAGGTATTTATTTTTTCACCGTTACTTTTAAGCTGCAAGGTATAGAAGCTTAACCTTAGGTCGAATTAATAACTTTTTATTAAGATGCCACCCAGTTGGCAAAGGCTCTTACGTAATTGAAAACATGAAACCGGAGGGGACAATACATTTTCTCGAGAAAAAAATAATTATAAAAAAAAAGTGAGTTACAACGTAAAAGAAATTTAAAAAATAGGAACATTTTGGACATTTTTAGCAAATATCCCAAAGAAGTTGTAGACAGCAGAGGTACACAGTTAAATTTTATAGAATCTATTTCAATACAATATGTTATAAACACCCAAGTAGCACACAAGCAGTAGTGGCAGACTTTGTAACGCCTAATAGCCGTACAACAGTCGTATGAGAGAGATCATTAACTCTTTAGCCTAGTTAGACTGTAAAATAAATATTACAATTCCAAAGTCCAAATATATTTATTGCATTGCTACAGGTATTGATAAGATGTCTTAGATATAATACAAAGAAACTCCGCAGCGTACCAAATAGGTGTACAATATATAAATTACATTACATAATAAGTCATTCGAAACTTATGAATCCACGCATTTGAGTATATTATCCAATAAAATAATAATAAAAAAAAATGTCAGGTTTACATAAACAGAAATATTATATCAAGTTTTGTCATTATTATCATTTATAAATTCTTGCACACTATAGTATAATTTTGTCAATGTTCTACGCATTCTGCATTGTAGGCGATGTTCAGGTCAGGCAATTGCTTTTTATATGAACAAAATTGCATAATATGTGTTTTGGATAGATTTATTTGGAGGTCATTTTTATTCATCCAACCTATAATATCTTTTAAAGCAGTATTTATGTCCTGTTCATATTGTTCAGTACTATTATTGCATTTTATTAAGGCTGTACTATCGTCTGCATATAATATCATTGGGTGGGTAGTGTTTTTGGGCAGGTCATTTATATAAAAGAGGAAAAGGAAGGGCCCCAAAATACTTCCTTGTGGAACGCCTCTGTTATTAATCCTGAATCGTGACCGACTGACAGTCACATATTTTGTCTCCCTGCAGAGATATTCAATTTCCGTACATTGTTGCCGATTACTTAAATAGCTCCTGATCCAACTTATAGCGTTTCCTCTGATTCCGTACCGTTCTAGCTTATTTAAAAGTATTTCATGGTTAACGCAGTCGATTGCTTTAGACATGTCAGTAAATATTGATGCTATGTCAATTCTATTATCTACACATTGATGTACACTTTTTAATAATTGGTAAATTGCTAGATTTGTCGATTTTTTTTACGAAAACCATTTTGTTCATTAATAATTATTTCAAACTGATCTGAAAACGATAAGAGTCTATTAAACATAACTCGTTCAAATATTTTGGAAAAGACGGGTATCAGAGTGACAGGTCTATAATTCGAAGCTTGATCTTTCTCAACATTTTTAAAGAGCGCTTTAATTTTAGAATATTTTAACTGAGATGGAAACTCTCCATTCTCTATAGACAAATTAACTATATAAGCAAGGTGGCAGGCAATCACAGCAGCACTTTCCTTAATAATATATGTCGAGATTCCGTCAATTGCCACTGAAGCTGTATTTTTTAGGGATCGAATCACATTACAAATTTCAGTTTCAGTCACTGGTCTAAGGTATATACTAGAATAATTGTAGTCTATGTTCCTATATGCATCACTATTAGGGATAGTATTTTTTTGAGGAAGTGACTCAATAAAGAAATTATTGAGGTACGTCACAATCTGTTTTGGATCGGTGACGGTCTCTCCGTTAATATTTATAGACTGAATCATTTCAGGTAACGTATTCAGTCCACTGTAAGTCTGAATTACATTCCACGCTGCTCTACACTTATTTTCAGCTTTTTGTATAATCTTATTATTTGTAATTTTCAATGATGTTCTTATACACTTTTTTAATAATTCGTTATATGTTGAGTACTTTTGCTGTAATTTAAGATCTACATAAGAGTTACAAGCGCCGTAAATAGGTGAGAACTGCACAATGATACTACAAGAGCTTCTAAAAGCGCCTTTTGCTACCACTATCGCCACTATACGATGAGTCTAGGACTCAAGGTGGTACATTGACGCTACAGAGCCTTTATAGAGCTCCATCAACAATCGTTATCACCACTGTGTGGCGACTGTAGCACTTAAAGTCGCACAATGATGTTACAAGCGTTTCCTGTAGAGCCTTTAGCGACCACTTTCGCCTTTATACGGCTGTATACAACTTTAGTACTCAAGGTGGTATAATTTGGGCCCTTTTGGGTGGTACAGAAGCGTAATAGCAGGATATAGTAATACTGTAGCGCTTACCGCAGTCGCCTAAAGAGTTAGGGAGATCTGTTGTAGGGCTACTATAGCTCCCCTTATACCGCGTGTGTGCTACTTGGGCAAGAGTACATGTAGACTGAGAATCTGACAGTTAATCTGAGGTTCTGAAATGACGCAGTGAAAAATGTTAAGCGCAGAATCCCTCGATATTATAAGTAGGTACAGTAGTACACAAAAAATAAGGCGCGTCGGTTATCTTCGTTCGCGCAGACAAGAACAAACTATCGACGGAAACACCCGAAACAATCAACGCACGGTGACAGTTTTCTGACAGCTGACAATTTCATTGAATCAGGCGCGAACTCAATCAACCAATAGCGGCAGAGATTTTCGGAACGTGTAATGACGGGTGACAATGAAGCTACTTGATTGGTCCATCAGTTTCCCGCGTAATTAAAATATTGTCTACTGCGCAGGTACATCGGCAAGCCTTATTAAATGTGTATTACTGTACGTGCATGTGTACTCTCTCTCTCTCTTCTCTTGGGGTTTTTGCTCTCATAAAATTTTCCCTGAAAACTTATCCAGAAAAAAAGCTGGATTTTTTTTTGTTAGCTTTTTAATAAACTTTGTAATGTTACAAAATTATGTAGAAGACAAGACAAATTAATTTTTACAGACAACGATTAACCCAATGACCGCGAATCGTGAATATTTCCAAATTCTCTTACTCGCTAATCCTGCCGCTAAGCAGCAGTGCTTGCACTGTTGTGTTCCGGTGTGGAGAGTAAGACAGCCGAGGAAATTACAGGCACAAGAGGCATTTCATCTTAGCCCTCTAGGTTGGCAACGCATCTGCAATCCCCTCCGGGGTTGCAGGTGTCTATGGGCAGTGGTGATCACTTACCATCAGGTGACCCACTTGCTCGTTTGCCTTCCTTATCACATAAAAAAAAAAAAAAAAAAAAAAAAAAAAAAAATTCTATATTTTCATTTTGTACGGAACGTCGCCGCGTCGCTGAAAAATTTGTAATGCAAGACTGTTGAGTTTAACTATGCTGAGCCCAGGAATATTTTCGGCAAGTCATAGTTATGTATACTCTGAATGTCACTTTATTTTATTTCAATTTAGTTTTAGTTTAGTTCTTATTTATTGACTAAAAATATTGTATTCTGTAAATTTTGTTTGCCGAATAAACGTCTTTCTTTCTTTATAATTTCTCTGTACAGTAACTATACAGGGTGCAATTTTATTCGACTCCTGCGCGTTAACTTGAACAACTTTAATTAAGGAATCCATACAATAGGAGAAATGAAATTTTATTAGGTAAAAAGATCTTTTATAAAACTTTTTGGTAGAATTAAAATGAATGAATAATGAAGTTTTCGATTTTCTATTTTCCCCGTGATACCTTCATAGCATCCTGGTTTTCCTAAATAAGTAGTCTTTATTTAATAAAATAAAACCAACTCCATAATGCAATAAATACATAATTTTACAAAACGAAGCTGTTTTGTAAAATCACTAGCGATTTTGTAAAACAGCGGATTCTGCAATCCATCTGCGACATGTACGCAGCCATATTACGGGCTTCATTTAATATCCACAAACGTATGAGCTTGAATTTGCCACTCGTCTCTTACAATATACTTAATTTGTGTTTGTATAATTTTCGTGCTCGCTGAAATCTAGGTAGCGTGAGCCTTGCGTATACGTTATTAACGGTTGGAATACCCTTGTGTTATCGTATCGGCTTTTGAACATTGATACGTGAGCTTTTACTCACGTTTGTACGTCATGCATGAAAGCTGTTACTTATATTGTGTAAGTAATAATATTTCATTATGTTTATGTAAAAAGATTCATTTAAAATGAACGGTGTTTATCCTTATTTTTATTAGACCTTTTTTACAATATTACCTAAATACATTACAGATAAAATACAGTTTATTTAAACGATAGAAGATTAAATACGCTAGACCGAATAGCAATATTCGGAATTGCGTTTTTGTGCACCTGGCTGCTTACTACGCTAATGTTTTCCGCATTTAGCAGAAATTTTACAGCCAACGCAATCGATTCAATATTTTGTATTTGCAGTACAGAAATCACTATGAAAAGATTGATAAAAAAGAGGCAAATGTAAGACTGACTCGCGCACTAACGATTCTGTACCATCAACACAATCCACAGCGCAATTTGCATTCATAGAGACTATAGAAACACGTATTCTGTGAATATTTTAGTTCGCTCCTTATAAAAATTTTAAAAATAGAGCCCAATATAAATATACTGTTAGACAGACTAGGATAATAGGATTCCGTTGGCACCGTATACAATATATAGTAATATATAGCTATTCGACCAACTTATTATTTTAGTCGAAGGACTGACTGACAGACCACTGATAGCGAAAACTGTTGAGTCTAAAAGCATTGATTCTGTTTTGTTCCTTATATACGTTCGTTTTAAAATGGCAGGTAGATACATAGATAAAGCACTCAGCTAATACATAGTATACTTTTTATCTCGGAAAACTCGAGGGTTCCCGAAGGAATGGCTAAAAACTGAATTTTTCCTTTGACTCTAGATGGCGCTGCCTTAACGTGTTATTTCTTTCTCTCTCTAATCCTGAAGTCCACACAGACGAAATCGCGGATGGAAGCTAGTTTTAAATAAAATATATAGCAGATGATAAACATTTTACTAAATTTGAAATGAACTCACGTTTCTAGGGGTTTAAATAAGCTGGGTTTTGTGATTTACTAATGGTAAAATATCCCGGGAAGTAGACGTATATCGGTAAGCGAAGCTGAATAGAGCAAGCAAATTTTACCACAGGTAATAACAGGACCCGGCTATAGGTTAAACTCCTGGAAAAGTGGGTTTATGCTAATTTGGTAAATCTGATATTTTCAGGTAAATTAGGCAATACGGAACAGGGCGGGCACGGCAAGTCGCACAGGCAGCAGCTAGGGCGATTATAAATAGTTTCATAGTATGGATGAATGTCTTACTAATAAAGAACATAGATGTATCACAACTACATAGTTGTAAGGTAATCTCTTCGTAAGTCTCATACTCTATTACGGTACGATCATAAAATAAAATGTTATGGAGCTATCTGGTCCCAGCAGGAGACACGGACCGTTTGCCGCCACTGTCCAGTCAGACTTGGTCAAGGGACAATCTACTTAAATTCAAATTAATGAAGTATGCTATCTAATTTAGTGCGAGCCCAAACTCAATGGTAACAATAAATTCGTTCGCTCCCCTAACTGACTTGAATTTAATGAACTGTAGCTAAGAAAACAAAGATAGCGCGCAGTGCTAATGAGGTGAACATTCTCTCAAAGATATAATGCGTTGTTATAAATCGTAAAAAACGTGTTGTTGTAAATCTCATTCCTTCGTTATCGTTAACAACCCATATCCTCCCCACTCTTGGGACACGGGTCTCTTTCCATACATTGGGTATTCTGTGCCCATACCAAGGAAGGTGAGACCTTTACTACGGGGGCTAAGTCCGGACTAGTGGTGGTTTTCTGAATTTATCTCACTAATATCTCCTCTATTTATCTCACTAATATATCATGTATTTATTTAACTAATATCTCAACTCACTAATATTATAATATGGGTGTTTGTTTATTTGTTTGTTCTTCTTTCACGCCGAAAGTATTGAACGGATTTAGATGAAATTTGGTAGGTATATTGAGACTTTTATACCCGAAAACTTGAGGTTTCCCGGAGGAATGGCTAAAAACTGTTTTTTTTTATTTGTCACTAGATTGCGCTGCCTTAACATTTTATCTCTATCTGGACCTAATTCTGAAGTCCACGCAGACAAAGTCGCGGGCGGAAGCTAGTATTATAGAATATCCCAATTTACTCGCAGTTAGCGTCGATGAGTTCTTTTCCTCGAATGTGCAAGGAAAACTTACATAAACAGGGAAACGACCGACCTTTCCAACGTGCACTGAGTTAGTTATCTCTTCCTTAGCTCCAGACCTCTTACAGTCCCTAAGGACCTTCCAGGACTACCAAAAAGCTTCCAACTACAGGGAATTCAGACTCAACTCAACTGACGTTGAATAATCTCATTAAAAGCACAGGGTGAAATATTCTACGTTTCTCTCCCGTTTTCTGTGTGAAACTCATACATACTGTACAACTTGTCCCAAGCAAAACAGGAACCCATACAATTGAAAATATGTTGGTATACAAATTGATTAGGATTATTAACCAGATTCGTATGGAAATCCAAGGTATTTTCTTTGGAAAACTTTTGTAGTTGAATGAACCCAACGAAATTTCACCCAGTATAAATTCTGATTCAGTAGTGATTCACTACTTTTCTTGAAATAATGAGTTCTTCAGTGATTTCAAATTACTAAGAATAAAATCTAACCAACAAAACCAAATATAATTAGATGATCCGAGCTTATCTAAATGAAAGGAATCCGCAAATTTCGATACATTGCGACAGAAAGTAAGTTATAGCAGTGTGTTCGCCGTGTTTTTAAGATTTGACATCTTATGACTTGGTAAAAACATGACAGTGATAGAGGCTATATTGTTCCCCATAATAATACTAAATAATAAATTACTGGAAAAGTTCCGGTTGACATGACGATGTTTAGCTGATTTACAAACCTTGCATGCAAATTCATTTTTTAAGCTACAAGGTGGTGCGAATGAAGTCACAGGTAGCTTCTAGTACATCGATATTCATACGTATAATCTGCCCTCATAAGAAAGAAAGCCGCAAAGTATACGGAAACTCTGTATACTTTGCGGCCTTTTTTTAGGGTTCCGTAGCCAAATGGCAAAAACGGAACCCTTATGGATTCGTCATGTCTGTCTGTCTGTCTGTCTGTCTTCATGTCACAGCCACTTTTTTTCCGAAACTATAGGAACTATACTGTTGAAACTTGGTAAGTAAATGTATTTTGTGAACCGCATTAAGATTTTCACACAAAAATAGAAAAAAAACAATAAATTTTGGGGGCTCCCCATACTTAGAACTGAAACTCAAATATTTTTTTTCCATCAAACCCATACGTGTGGGGTATCTATGGATAGGTCTTCAAAAATGATATTGAGGTTTCTAATATCATTTTCTTCTAAACTGAATAGTTTGCGCGAGAGACACTTCCAAAGTTGTAAAATGTGTGTCCCCCCCCCCCCCCCGTAACTTCTAAAATAAGACACTGATAAAACTAAAAAAAATATATGATGTACATTACCATGCAAACTTACACCGAAAATTGGTTTGAACGATATCTAGTAAGTAGTTTTTTTTAATACGTCATAAATCGTAAACCGCAATTTACCTTTCATTCAAGTTACAACGAACTACAAAAACTTTTATATTACGGAACCCTTCATGGGCGAGTCCGACTCGCACTTGGCCGCTTTTTTCATATGAGGGCAGTATAAATTTTTCAGTTCCGAAATTTTTTTGACTTTGTTTCCTTTATATTTAAACAATGGGGTCGAAACAATCACAGCCACAGCTCGGTCGGCTTGCCACCCACCCATTTGTTTTACCGCAGCACTTCGCATTCAACTGTCAAATTTGATGTTCTTGTTGTTAAGAAGGCTTACTTCAAACACAATTAAACCGAGGGCGTTTTGCTTTCAGTGACACTCTGATATTTATTTCCATTCCAGTAAAGCTTTCCTCCTAATGAGATTTTATGGTCGCCCAGGCAGAGTCACAAGTAAGTATAAAGTTAGGGCAGTTCACGAACTTTTCTTTGACATTAATTTAGATAAATAGAATTCGTAGGTTCGAAGACATGTGAACCAATATCTACGATAAGTATCTCTTTTAGTTTGTGGCGTCTCTTCTAAGAATTCTTCCAATGTTACGTCAGTCATGAGAATAAACCAATATAACGTATAAATGACAAAAGTACAGTGTAAGATTCCTAACTAATTATAAATGTAAAATGTGTTCATTTGTATTTATTTTCTGGACGATATTCGGTGTGCACGTAGCGTGTTAAGATCTATGATAAAAAAAAGGATGAAAAGGTCATCTTTAATCCCTATTACTAAAAGTAGTGGAAGACTATAATAATAATAATATCTTTATTACAAAAACATGGTGTACAGAGTAGTTTATCATTGGTTCCAAACTAGGCAGAGCCTGTATCTTAGAAACCAGCGTAGATTTACACAAAGTATGTTAAATATAGTTGAACTAACAATAAACAAACATTATTAATTCTTAGAATTTACATAATAACAAGTGTTCTTTTTTTTACTACAAGATAAGCTTATCTTAACTTAACTATGATAGATATATCAGTGGTAGGACCTTATTATGCAAGGTCTCATTGGGTGGGTATCACCGCTCGCTCTATACCTGGTGCCAAGGAGCGTGCTGTGTTCTAGCGGGTGGGGCGAGATAGCCAGCGTAATTAATGACGTACGAGTAAGTGGCATTCCATCTTAGCCCTCAAGATCGACAAGGCGCTGATAACCCTTCCGGGGTTAAAGATGTTCAGAGGCGGCGGATGCCACTTTCCATCGAGTGGGCCGCCAGCTTTTTGTCATCTCACTCTTACACAATAAAAAAAATATGTCTAGAAACTTTTGGCACTCTCAAGAAACTTTTACAGATAATTTATTAGTGATTATCCTTTCAAACTTTCAAGTTTTTTCTATTTCGAGCTTTTACTTATGTTTCCTGCTATTTTCTCTTTTGTTCGACATAAAATCGATCGTCCTAAAGTTGCAAGTCAAAACATGTTTGGCATAGAAATCTATGGTCATAATAATTAAGTTATATAAATTATACATTATCATAACAACATAAGACTAAGTAGCCAAAATATTGTCTTATAATTATCTGAAATCATAGCATTTAAGACCATAAACTGTATCATCCTAAAATTTACATTCCCTAATGCTTTTGATTCCTAACAGTTATGTTATGTGCCATAAAGATAGTCCCAAATTAGAGAACAATTTCGACGTAGTGAATATGAACATGCTTTTATTGATTACTTTGGCAGACCGAGTATAATGCGGGAGCGAGCGAAGCGAGCTCGAAATTTCGGAGCACCCCGACACGGATAAGCAGACCTGACATAATGCGGGAGCGAGCGAAGCGAGCTCGGGAATTCAGAGTGCCCCGATACGGATAATTTAGGCTCGCAGACTGTGAAGGGAGGCGAGTTAAGCTAAGCTTGCCTCCCGTAACAGTCGTAGTGTTAGGTTGATGTGAGAACCACAGTAGACTCCGTCGACTCCTTGCATGCTTGCCTGTCGCTTGCTTGCTTGCATGCTTGCTTGTTTGCTTGCATGCTTACTTCCCATAATCGCTTTGCGCGAAAACTCCAAAATTTTCTTTGCAATTTGAATACTGGTTCATTGAAAAAATAAAGCTGTGTTTGAAAGGGTGATCCTTAGTAAATTAGGAATAAGGAAGCAATTAGAAATGGATTTAACTTTGGGCTTCAGTGAAAACTTGGTAGCTGAAAGGATACGATACCTATGTCTTTAGAAATAGAAAAAGAAGTTACGTTACAAAGCTATTAAAGATCGCTTGCAACTCTTTATGAATAAAGAATTGTTAAAGTCAACGCCATATTCAAAACGTTCGTTATTTGAATGTATAACTTTTCGATGTGTCGTGTCCTGAATTTTATTACACGCGTGCGGTGTGCCGTATTCATTAGGAAATTGCAAAGTTGAATTATTTTATCACACGTTCCCACCTGGGCCTGGGCCTGGGTTTGCCTAGGAGACGATCGGGCGGCGGCGCGGGGCGCGTGCCATCAGTATGCGAGCTACGTTGCGGTCGTTGCGCGGCCGCGGTGGTACAAGAGTTTGGGGTATTTTTGAGGATTAACAACAAGCAAGATTTGCCCATTATTTCCATAACCTAGTATGAATTCCAAACAGGGATACATATTGCGGGTAAATTAGTCCCTGAATCTGTCTTCATTCCTAACTTTTGGGAACAGGTAACATTATGTGTACCCCAAATAAATATAGATTTAATATTTTAAAAAGCGTCCGTCGTCCACGGTAGTGATTCGGACCTCCTAACAATAGTCCTCAGGTTCAAATCCTGGTCAATGTAACAATGAGTTTCGAAACTTACGTAAATTTTCATACCGATTAGGTATGTACTTAAATAGTGATGGAAAACATCGTTAAGAAACCTGCATATCTGATTATACGAAGGTCACATTACACACGTCCGTAATTGTAAATCTAAATTCCGTATACGCAAACGTGACCATACGAATAGGTACTCTGATGTGACCGCGTGTGATGCTGAGTACAATACTAGGTAACCCGCATCCATCCCTTAAACTCGGTTAAAATTGTGACAAGAGGATAAGTGAAGAGAAAAACTAAGAAAATACCTCTCATATTAATATACAGGTAATATTTAATATACATCAACGGGCTAAGTACTGAAACACCCATTTAGTCGTTTGACCCCAACTAGCAAAATGGGCTAAAGTATAGCTGTATATCGGTCACATAGACTGTCGTATATGTGTGATAGAAACGTGTATACAACGCGAAAATGGCCCCACTTTAAGTGATACAATGAATCTAATATTAGGCCTACCTAGATACATTATTAGTGACTTTAAATCAGTTATATCACAATAAAGTAACAAAACGGTCGCAAAAACACCGATATCGAGTTATTTAACGATATATTGGTGATTGTGATTCTACAATAACACCATTTAGTCGTTGTGCAATCGTGTTGTGTACATAAAAGCCCTGCCGCATTGTTAAAGAAAAAAAACTTCAATTAATTTTGGCAAACAGTCTTTGTAATATAATTGCATCATTCATTACTCCATTTAAAGTCTTTAATAGTTCAATTTCACATGCGCTTACAATTTTATTGATAAATAAGTAGTACATTACTATGTATTTTAGTGTCCCCCTCGAATTTATAGTATTTAATTAAATAAAACTGATTTTATTTATAAAGTTTTTGTAAAGACACCTATATACAGTTAATTAGAGTTACGGGTGTCGCTACTCAGCCGATTTATAACGTCTTGCAACCATAATAATAATAATGGCCCCAAATTTCCGATAAACTTGTATTATCTTCCTGCTCATTGTCTTCACAAAGAGAATTATTAGGGCACGTCATTTCTTCCCTGAAGTCTGTCAGAACCTGAACAAAGTTAGAATTTTGAGTTACCACTAGACTACCGAGATGAGTAAAGGAACTAGTCTCATCAAGGGCAGAACATGCTTTTTGATAATTGTTCACTCTTTTACGTTTGTAAGTACCTACCACTTTTCTTGTAATTACTCCAGTCATGGTCCACGTTTCAACAAGTGGTAATAAAAACACACCAAAATAATTGTCGCCAGCCATTTATGTTTTGTTATAAATTATAATTCGGTGCTAGAAATTCTTAAATACAGCAGAAAGGTTTTATGAACGTGTTCTTGTAAACATATATGCATCTGTTTAGCGTTAAGTTAAAAATAGAAATGTAATTATGTTACTTATAGTAATATATGAGTACGCACAATGCTACATTACGTCTTATCCAATTATCATTTATTTATGACAGGTGTCAACAGATGCTTATATAAAGCATTTTAGCTCGGTGCCTTCGGCTTGACCTTTCGGAGATTACCTTATCATACCTAACAGTCACAATGCACCAGAGTTCATGTAGTTGTGTCCATAAGCGTGTATCCGGGCGCCGGGCGCGAGGCGAGAGGGGTAGAGAGGCCCCCCGCGCACCGCGCGCGGCCGCGCTGCGAGCGGCGTCGGTCCGCTACCTCAGTACGCTTTGATTACCGATACAGTGCGCAGTGGTCTAAGTTCGCTAAAACATTGTTGTAATGTTCGGATTGTGTGAATGGTAAGTGTTATCATTTTAATGTTTGTTTTTGTGTTCATAGGTGTGTGAGAAAGAAGAAATGTCGCCTTGCTCTATTATCTGAGCCAAGTTGCACTGCATAAGCTGGAGCGGTCACTTCATAAGTACGCTTGCGTTTGTTGTCGGTCACTCTTGCCACAATATAGCGCTATCCTCAGCTTACTGGTCTGTCGGCCATCCAGCCACAGCCAATCCTTCCTCCTAAGTTCTTATTTGGAGAAGGAGCAGTGCAATATTCGAGCGGCGCCTCCCGAAGTTCGGGAGGCGCGGCTCGGAATTTGGGCGGCACGGCTCAAAATTTGGGCGGCGCCTCTCAAAATTCGGAGGGCGCGTCTCGGAAATCGAGAGGCGCGGCTCAAGAAGTGGAGAGGCGCGTCTCGAAAGATCGAGACGCGCCGCTCGAAAATTTGGGAGGCGCCGCCCGCAAAGATTGGGAGGCACGTTGGAAACCGCGCTGTGGAATATAACTGACCGTATATTTGCCTATTGACCCTAATAAATTTCTTAGACAAGACTCTTATTGAGACATGGGTTGTGACACTTCTGTTTGTCTGCTTCAGATGGCACAACAGAACGGCTTCATCACCTTGGCTGAATTGCTGGACGAGCAGGGTGCTTCACATCAGGAGGATGAGATACTAGGCCGCCTTAAGCTGTTGGCGCAGGAAAGTTTACCTGATGGCTGGACTAGATGGGAAGTTAGCCAACTATCTAAAGAAGAAGTGTTTGGAGAAAAAATTGACCCCAACACTTTGAACAAGCTAACTTTTGCCCTTCCCACGGTTGGAATAGTAAGAGCATTCGACCCAGAGGCCAATCATCTTTCGGAGAAAGGTTACTGTGAGATACGGATCAAGTTAACAGAATGGGCATTCACTAGGGCACTTATACTAGGTCCACCTGCTATCGCAAATAAAATTCGAGGCTCTGCCGTACGAACTGAACTCTTCAAGGAGGCTGTGGAACCGGTAAAGGCTTCCATGCACATGAGAAGGGAAGCGGACAAGATTCTTGCAGGCCTCTCGGAACCCACTGATACGAGCAGAAAGAGACGAGGGACTTCGATCAGTGCAACATCTGACGTGTCTGGAAGCGGGCCAAAGAAAAGTAGGCTTGACGTGCTAGAAGAGCGGATGGATGAGATGTTTTCCTGCATTTTATCCAAGATAGAGGCGATCCGACCGTCGAATGTTACACCGCAAGAGTCGGATGCTGATTCCGTCTATGAAGAGGAAGCGTTTCGCGGCTCCACTCCATCTGACTCAGATTGGGAGGCGCCTTCTATAAGTCTGGCGAAGGATCAGGAAGTTGAGCTTGATTTTCGGCCCGAAACAAAGGAGGCGGATCCGCTTGTACCCATACCTACTCCGCAAATGAGCTCTGAAGGTACGGAGTGTCAGCGATTTGGCTCGGAGAAGTGGAACCGGATTCGGTACAAGGAAGCGGAGCAGCGTCTTCACGCGGCACCTGTTTTTAGTGCTTTGAGAATAAATGCGGAATTGGGATCTCTTGGCGTTCCATCATCGACCCTCATAACAAAGGAAGACAGTATGTTGGGCGCTATCACCCATGGATTACTTCTGCAAAGGAAGGCCTTAGTGGAGAGCCTCCAAGAAATCGCGAAGAGTCATCCCGGAGCTGCAGAGGATGTCAAGAAGCTTCTTTCAAAAGGCTCACAGTTTAGAACCATATCCGATGACATTCTGCAGTTCGTGTGTGGTCACCGGGCGGAAGTAATTGAAATGAGACGAAATGCCTTTAAAGCAAAGAACGAAGCTCTGACCGCAGCAGTACGTCAGATTCCCCCATCGGCAACTCATATCTTTGAAGAGAAGGCTCTCTCAAGTCTTTTAAAGGATAATGGCGGGGCATTTCAAGTGTTCCAGAGACCTCGTGAGTCTTCGATCAGAGGGAAGTTTCGAAAACCCAAGGATGTCGCTCACCAACAAAACTCAAGGGATACTGCTTGGCACCCCCGTCCGGGACCATCCCGGTTGCCCGCCCCTACTACCTCTCAACAGCGTCGTACAGCTCCCAATGCAGTCCGTCCCACGGTCCCCCGACGGGCTCACCAGAAAAGGAGAACGGATAGCCAGAATCAGAGACCCAGAAAATACTGACGGTTTCCGCGGAGGGCAATTGAGGCAATTCGCCCACCGCTGGAGAGAATTGGGAGCGCCGGACAATATTCTAAAAGCAATTGTGGGCTACACCATTCCTTTCGTAAAGACGCCCCCACTAGTACCCTTACGCGAAGACGTGATAAGAAGATTCGCGACAAGGGAGTCCCAGCTGATGTCAAAAGAAATTGGTCTTTTAAAACGCAGCAGAGTTATAGAACCGTCAAAGGCAAAAACGGGCTTCTTGTCGCGAATCTTCTTGATCCCGAAACAAAACGGGAAGGTGCGGCAGATTTTCGATTTAAGACGCCTAAATTTGTATCTGCAACCTCCAAAATTTCGACTCGTAAACCAGCGTCAGGTTCCAAATTTCTTACAGCCGCTAGACTTCCTGGGAAAGCTGGACCTGTCCCAGGCCTACTTCCACATCCCGGTAAAGGAGAGTCATCGAAGGTTTCTCAGCTTTTCTTACGGAGGCAATCTCTATCAAATGACGAGCCTTCCTTTTGGCCTATGCACTGCTCCCCATATTTTTTCTCGGGTCACAAATTGGATTGCAGGCGTACTGAGGATGAAGGGCATTCGAGTCTTAGTCTATTTAGACGATTTTCTGTTCGCCCACCAGGATCCACAGATACTCGAGTCTCAAATACTGTTCGTGATAAAGTTTCTACAAGACCTAGGATGGTTAGTAAATCTAGAGAAATCTATCTTGAAACCGACCAGGCAAATAGAATTTCTGGGGATCATTTGGGACACAGCCTTAAACCAAAAGAGATTACCAACAGAGAAGGTGGCTCATCTTTTGTCAGACTTGCAAGCTCTAATTCAGGAACAGAAATGGTGTTGGGCTACCGGAACCGCGTTGATTGGCAGGTTAGGATTCGCAGCTCTAGTGACTCCTCTAGGTCGCTTATTCACAAGAAATTTGCAGATCGCAAGCAGAGTTTTGCTGGAGAGAAAGCCAAAAATAAAATTTGCGGTGACAGAACAGGCTTTGACAGACTGCATGTGGTGGACTCAGCATCTTCAAAATCCGGGCAAGATATTCGTTCCCGAACCAGACATATTTATAACAACGGACGCCTCCGACACAGGTTGGGGCGTGCAGTTAGGTCTTCATCAGTTAGCAGGAGTTTGATCGAGGGAGCAACGAACATGGCACATAAACAGAAAGGAACTGTTCGTGCTGTTCATAGCCTTTTCCAGGTACAGAGAGGTGCTGACGGGAAAGTCGGTAATGCTTCAATCGGACAACAAAACTGTCGTCTCATACCTGAGAAATCAAGGGGGCACCAGATCGGCGATTTTGTTGGAAGGCACACGAAGGCTATTGGTTCTGGCAGATTCTCTTCAGATCAGTCTTCTGTCGTTTTACATACCGGGTCGCTTCAATACGATTGCGGATCGTTTGTCAAGAGGCAGACAGCTCCCGGATTGGCATCTCAGTTGCGAAATAGTAGAGAAGATTTTCCAGAGATGGGGGGTTCCGCAAATAGACCTCTTTGCCTCTTACCGATCGAAGGTAGTACCAAATTATGTGACGTTAGATGCGAAGGATCCAGCGGCTGTATTCATAAATGCCTTCAGTCGAGCCTGGGAGTACAACCTGGCTTGGATCTTTCCGCCCCCTCCTCTTATACCGAAGGTGCTCCAACATCTGTGCAACTCTGTAGGCATATTTCTGCTGGTAGTGCCGCGGTGGGAGAAAGCATTCTGGAGAGGTCTACTGAAGCGCAGGGCGCTAGAGGCTCCGTTTCAGATTCGCAATCTTCACCTACACCTGGTCGATCTGTCGACCAATCTTCCGCCGGAACACGTAGAGAAACTCCATTTAGAGGTTTGGAAAGTACGGGGTGGAGTAGTTTAGTGTCTGATTTAGCTCAGGAGGATGTAAACCTCTTGCAACTAGCTTGGCGTGACTCTACGTGGAAGACTTATGGGTCTGCCTGGAAACAGTGGGTCTCGTGGAGTAAACAAAATGGGGGAAAGCCTAGTCAGCCTCGCCCACAGGACCTTTCCGCTTATCTGAGCTATTTAGCAAGAGTTAGAAAGTTGTCATACGCAACTATTCTAGTTCATAAATCCGTCGTTGCATCTCTAGCTGATCCCTCACATCAACTTCAGTTGTCCTCGCATCCGTTAGTCACGACGATGTTAAAAGCAATAAATTTAAGCGCTTCCTCGAAATCAGTAGCTAGACCCACGGTTTGGAATGTGCAGGATCTAGTACAGTGGTTGAGGGTGAATCCTCCATCGACCTCCAGTTTGTTTCAGGTTTCTCGCCATGTAGCCTTTCTGTTACTGTTAGCTTCAGGAAGACGATTACACGATCTGACACTTTTAAATATCGATGTACATCATTGTGAGTTCTCAGAAAATTCCATTGTGTTTTGGCCAGCCTTCGGTTCGAAGACCGATAATGGTAGATCTCGTCAGTCCGGCTGGGAGCTTTCATCTTCAGGGGATTCATCTTTGGATATAGTCAAGTGGGTAAGGTGTCTGATTAAATGTTCCGCGGAGAGAAGGAGGGCGCGTGAGAATTTATATAATCTGTTTATTACTACAAGAGGAAAGGTTAAATCTGCTACTCGGACTGTAATTACAGGTTGGCTTAAGTCAACTTTTTACGAGCTAGGAATTAATTGCAGCCCAGGATCGATTCGTTCAGCTCTGGCATCGAACGATTTCGAAAGCAATGTACCCTTGGACCGAATTCTGGAAAAGGGTAACTGGCGGGGATGTACTAACTTTTTTAAACATTACTGTAAGAGGGTCGAGCGACCGATTAAGCCTAATAGCAATGTTTTAAACTCTTCATTTAAGGTTATTTGAATTAAATTGTTTTTTTTTAGAACATATTTTATGATTATGAATAAGCAATTCCTGTTTCTAATTATTATAGTAACTAGCTAAGGCTAAATGTGCCCATTTGGGATATTATCTTTAATAATGAAGCTGTGATGTATGTGATCTCAGGTGTTACACCTCTGTTAAATAATTATAAGTTCAAAACGAATTTAACTTTGCTAGTTGTACTTGTTTGGTTTTTAACGTAATAAAATATGTTAAATTGCAGTATCTATGTGGTTTCCTTGATCTTGGGGCTCCGGCTCTCGTTTTCCTTACGATTAAGCTTCACAGTACGCTTATGTTGGCGCCGGCAGAAAGTAAACACGTCTCCGAAAGGTCAAGCCGAAGGCACCGAGCTAAAATATGACCGTTTTCCACCCCGAAGGGAAGAAAACGATTATTTTAGGTCGTGCCGAGGCTTGACCTGGAGCAAGGCCTTGCCGGCTTTTCGAAGACAGGTACTGAGGTAGCGGACCCCCGCCGCTCGCAGCGCGGCCGCGCGCGGTGCGCGGGGGGCCGCTCTACCCCTCTCGCCTCGCGCCCGGCGCCCGGATACACGCTTATGGACACAACTACATGAACTCTGGTGCATTGTGACTGTTAGGTATGATAAGGTAATCTCCGAAAGGTCAAGCCTCGGCACGACCTAAAATAATCGTTTTCTTCCCTTCGGGGTGGAAAACGGTCATATATTTGAGGTATTACTTTGAGGCTACAGAAGTGATCAATATAACACTAGCACTATATTAGTGATTGTGGAGTCATATTAGTTCACTTTTGTGATTTAAAAGTATTATGAAGAGCTGATGTACATTATAACTGCTTTTAATCGAAGTTACAAGTATCGTTTTGCAGCTGTGTTATATATGCTGTTCAAAGCAGCTGAGTAAATGTTTATATAATAGGTTAATATCATAATTTGGTTGTATATCCTTATACAGATAAAAGTTGGTTTAAATCACACATATATCACTAGCAGTGATAATTGTTACTTATATATGACTTTAATATAACTAATTAGTGGTAGAAGGTTGTCTTTTATCACAATTCTGCTAGTTGGGACATGGATGCCGGTCGCGGCCGACAGCCGCCGCCGGAGTCGTGCCGGCGTGTCACGGCGCAGATTGGCTCACCCGGAGGTGAATCTAGTATTATATTTTTGCATGATCGACGACGTTTCAGACAGTTATATTTTTGACGCTTCTAGAAAGTACTGTTTGCGAAAAAAACAACTATTATTGGGATTTTTCGAAAATTGTATTTTGTTTTAGTAATTGTAAACACGTAGGTATATGACGCGGGGATATTAATGGTGTTTAAAAACATAACAAGTAACAAACAATTGCCCTGAAATATAAACATAGCATGATGAGCTGATGACAAATATGGCTTAGTTTATTATAAGTAGTGGTAGAAAATAAAGACAAGTTTATTTGTAAACAAAATACAGTAGATAATTGGTAAAACTTCTGCGTAAACATTTAGACAAATAAAAACATTGATTCCGGTGTCCACCAATATCTACAGTACGAACAAATGTTGCCGAATAGCACTCTTGAAAGTGTGAAAGGCTCAAAGTCGGGCTAACTGGTCCCGGTTGTATTTCAACGGCTCGCTTTTAAAGTAGGCTTGTAAATTCGCTAATGTGAATGCTGGAAATGAATTCGAACACTTTTATTTTTTGTTAAGAACCTGTTGTTTACACTTGAAAAGTTGGAAAAGCGGTAGAGTGTTAAGGGAGAGTGCAGAACATCAAAAACTGAATTTTGCGATACTTTTACAAATAATAAATAAATAAATATCCGGGACAAATCACACACGGTCATCCGGCCCCAAACAAGGATTCCCTGTATTATGGGAACCATAGACTGATATACATACACATCCAACTAATATTCTGTGAAATATTCCACTGTCATTTTCTGCATTTTATGACATGTGTGCCTATAAATGAAAAAAAATGGAAGATATAAAGAAAGTGACTGTTCACATTCCATCAGAATTTTAGGAAGCGGTCGTGGCTCAGTGCGGCTTGCGTGGTCTCGTCGATCATGCAGGTTAACTGACTACAGACACGGTCATAACCTGGATGGGTTTGACTGTTAGTGGCGTTTATCTCAACCGTTTCCGGGCTTCGCAAGGCACGTTAAGCCGTTGGTGCCGGCTGCTATTGCTAGATGGCAGTTGTTAAGCCATGTCGGAGGCCTTATAGGCGGCTTGAAAACTTCTGACACTGGGGTTGGCCACTAGCCCCACAACCTCCAGCAATCCGGACTTGGTCCTCATGTGTGGAGTATAGCCTAACCTTCCCGAGTAATGGGAAGAGACCCGTGCCCCTGCAGTGGGTTGTTTACAACATCAGGAATTTATAATCAGATTACTAACTGGCCCATAAAAAAAATGGAAACTATTGAAGAAGATGCTCCGTAACAAAAAAAAACAATAAAAAAATAAATATTGACAAGATATAGGTTTTTATAACAATAAAGTCCAGTATTTTATAAAAATTATGTAGTTTCTTATTTAAATATTCTTGTAAATTTTGGGAAGGGCACAAGTCCAGCACCTTTTTTTGACATTTTCTGTCACTTCCAATAAATAAAAACCCAAACAAGAACTCGAACGCTATTGTGATATATAGATCTATAAATTTCCATAAACTATTTTGCACCTTCAATAGACTTCAACAGAAGGTTTTTTGTGTCTCCTGTAAAATTTTGTCTGATGGACATGTGCCCTTCCCAAAATAATCGATTGAATTGGATCATAGGTGTGATAAGATAAAAGTTTATTTTCTTAAACATGGTAAATTAATTAGGTATAAAATTACTTTCAAATCAGCCTTTAAAGTCTAGGAATCAGCGTGTGCGGCGCTTGTTCCTGGGACCTAAAAGCTTTTTATGGTCACAAATAAATAAATAAATGTTTTGATACGATTTTATTAATATCATTTATTATTTGATACTGTGTAATGTAATTTGTTCTATGATATTCTCGAATGAAAAGTATACCTATCTCAAGAGACGTAAAAGGCACAAAATCCGTTTTTCGTGCCGGTACAAAAAAATCTACGAAGGGAGATTAGGGAAATTGGAAAAATCTTTGAATTTATTATTCTTACTTGTACAAGCGTTTTCACGACAGCCTAATGACCCGTTTGATCTTATGTATTTGCATACTTAGATTTTTATTTCGGAATGTTTTATTGCGATTTGTTATGAAAATCATTATTAAGTTTCGTTTCTCACTCCATTAGGTGATAAAGGCCTGCCGCGCTAGGGGCTGACATGGATCGGTCGGTAGCTTTCCTTCGCGCTGCTACTAATAAAAATAATGATTCAAGCAAAAACACAATACTAAGGCCGAGCACATCAATCATTCTGAATCCTTGCTCGGAGCAAGAAGTTATTGCTAAAATTAAATCTTTAAATAACACTCAGTCTCTGGGTTTTGACTTTTGACGAAACCCAAATAAAGGATGCCTGGAACAAATTGCTACTTAGCAATAAGGCCGCCTATTGTACCTTATTTTCAATTTGTAACATCACTTTTCTATATATTATGTGTTATTTATTACAATAAAGTATACTGAATTCAATTGAAACCCAAATTCTTGAGAAAGGTGCACAATTGCACATGCCGCATAATGCCATATTATGCCATTATTATTGTTATCAATGATTCTTTCAACAAGGAGAAATTTCCTAATATCTATTTTTAATTATTCCGTTGTAAAGCCTCTACACAAAAAGTTCTTATGGTGTCGCCCTATGGTGGCCTAACGATGTTTGCCCAGTTTGGTTACATTTGCGATATTTTTTATTTTTGATATGCACCTGAAGATGTACCATTGGCTGGCCTTCGTACGCATCTAGTACTCTAGATTAGTTTGTATTTAAGAAAATGTGACAGCTTTATAAGTAACAGTTACTATTACATTTAAATAAATACAATGCTACTAATAAGTCTCTGCCACATGAATAAGCCTAAAAACGAAATCAAGTTAATTAGAAAATATTTAAGTAACAATTATTATACTCGTTATAAAATTAATATAATTATTATTTTACTTGGCCCCCGTGTGTGGAGTATGGCCTAACCATTCCGAGTTATGGGAAGAGACCCGTGCCCCTGCAGCGGGGACGATTATACTAGTATATTTGTAATTTTCTTCATGTTATTTTCCGTCACCGCTAAAGCAACTAGTAAATACGTGGTACCTAAATGTAAATTTCTAATTGGTATATTGGTATTCTCATTGGTATATACAAGCAGGCTCTGTGTTATTCTCCTGCAGGAAAAAGAAAGAGAGGCCGACCAAAGTCTACTTGGCGGAGGACTGTGGCACTGGAAGCCGCTTCTCTAGACAAAAGCTGGCCGGAGATTGTCGCTGTCGCCGCCGATCGGAAGCAGTGGAAAGCTGTTATTGAGGCCCTATGCTCCTCGAGGAGTTAAAGGAACCAAGAACAAGACGAAGATTGGTATATACTCTCTGTAAAGATGGAAAAATCCTTACAGTTTATTTTAAACAAATGGAAGTGTTTACTCACCTATTTTTAGATAATGTATCTTTGTTGTTTTCAGTCTTAAGACCAAAGCCGATGTTCACGGCGTAAAGGGACAACAAAAACTTAATGGATCTTAAAAATGAAAACACGTCATTGCAACACAAAAGGGCTGTGCCCTTCTTTGTTTGTTCGATGGAAACTTGATAATGGCGAGGGTGATTGAAAAATCAACACACACACCCTTGTAAAAGGAATCAGTTATGCTTCTATAATATTATGAGCTAGTGTGTTCATTATGTGGCGAAGTGATAGTGTAATTAAAATGGTGTATTTTTAGCAAATACCTAAAGAAGTGAGTACCTTTTTTTTATTAATATACAATACATTTTATGACTTATTTATAAAATGCCGCTAAACTCAGTTGTTTGTCGCGACATTGCATTCGCCACTCGCTGTCGCCTACTAGTACATTGAGATCTTGGACCTAATAAGTGTATGTACCGATTGTGACCTAATTTTAATTAAAATTTAATTAAGAATGTGTAATATGAAGTAGCATTAGATTTTGATAGGAGAATTGATAGTTAAAAAACAATTATCGACTAATCAATTACCATAAAAAAATTAGAGTCAACAAAAAAAAAAACGACGTAAAGTCACTTAAAAACTCATCAATGTGATCGACCATTTTTCAAACTAGAAGTCCAACATTTTTTTTTTGCGAATTAACTATGGGTTACTTGGTGAAAGTTGTTTAGTTTCATGAGTAGAAACCACAGTTAACGGAAACGAAAGGAATAAAATTTCACTCTGTTTACCGTGACTGCGTATGCTCTCGTATGCACGGGGTCTGTGAATGGGCTTGGGCGGTCTGAGGCTTTTAGTGTCGTGCCCATTCTGTCCACGTTTGTCCATCGCCTGACAGTGTCCGCTCCAATCTACGTACGTTTACATAATGTATGTAGCCAATGTTACCTGAAAAGAAACAACGTTTGCTACAGTTCTATTCTAATGTAATATTTAAATAGGTTAAACTTATTAATAATCCTATGGTTTTAACGAACAGAAAATTATTGTAATGAATTACCAAGAGTGATTTATGATGTATCGCGCATAGAGATAAATTGGCAATGGTTTATCTCGAAAAAATCAAAGGATCCCAGAGAAATAGTAAAAAACTGAATTTCTTACCGTCTCAATCCTCATAAATTAGTTGAACTATTTGACTGCTATTTACACCTTATAAGTACATCTTATTTATATCCCGAATCATTTAAAAATTCCGACAGCAATGTAATTGACTCGTATCTCTAGGATAATTTATTAAGATTAAAGATTTATTGTTAGATAAAGAGTGTCAAGTAGCATCGTTACTTACGAAAAATAATGGCCCATAAACTTTTTTTTTTTTTCAAAATTAAAAGTCCTGTTCTAATGATAGATACGATATCAAGATATCTTAAGAACATTTTCGGTGATTAGTATACTCGTCATTATATATATATTGATTAAAATATTTCATAATTAGTAAACAACCACAAATATATTTCCAATAGTGTACTTATACCAAAAATTACCTACGCCATTTAGAAAAAAAAGCGGCCAAGTGCGAGTCGGACTCGCCCATGAAGGGTTCCGTAGCAGCAAGTAACATAATATAAAAGTTTTTGTAGTTCGTTGTAACTTGAATGAAAGGTAAATTGCGGTTTACGATTTATAACGTATTAAAAAAAACTACTTACTAGATATCGTTCAAACCAATTTTCGGTGGAAGTTTGCATGGTAATGTACATCATATATTTTTTTTAGTTTTATCATTCCCTTATTTTAGAAGTTACGGGGGGGGGGACACACATTTTACAACTTTGGAAGTGTCTCTCGCGCAAACTATTCAGTTTAGAAGAAAATGATATTAGAAACCTCAATATCATTTTTGAAGACCTATCCATAGATACCCCACACGTATGGGTTCGATGAAAAAAAAATTTTTGAGTTTCAGTTCTAAATATGGGGAGCCCCCAAAATTTATTGTTTTTTTTCTATTTTTGTGTGAAAATCTTAATGCGGTTCACAAAATACATCTACTTACCAAGTTTCAACAGTATAGTTCTTATAGTTTCGGAAAAAAAGTGGCTGTGACATACGGACAGACAGACAGACAGACAGACAGACAGACAGACAGACATGACGAATCCATAAGGGTTCCGTTTTTTGCCATTTGGCTACGGAACCCTAAAAACTAATATTTGTCAACAAGGTAATTAATGCACTCATAAAAAATATAGTGTCTTGCTTATTTTTACAAAGTTTAATTAAATTCTGCCTATTCATTTTCAGTGAAATTTCCATTTTAATTAGTATAGGCTAATGATGAATTTCGTTAAATATTTTGATTTTGATCCATTCTGAACCCGGGGTTCAGAATGGACCCAGGCCCCGCCTACTAAGCCAATTATTGAGTAACTTAGTGGTTATTCAGTAATAACTTTTAATATGACAGAGCACGTACATGTTGTCATGAATGAATTACGCATAATGTCAGAATCTAGTCGGAAATGTTATTATGTTCCTGGTGGGCACATAATTAATTATTGACGAAACACAAACGTCAGTCGACCATTACTGAAATTTAAGGAGGACAAGTCGCATACATAGGTGTTTGATAATACCACTACCATTTCTTCAAAGTGTCAATTCGCAAGTTGACTCCTAACCGCCTAAGCGGGACTAGTCCATGAGAAATTTAACAAAGGAAAAATAATAAACCAAGCGACCGGAATATTACGCTCCTCACATCTAAAGAACATTAGAAACGGGAAAATAATAATGCTACTAATTAACTAATTGATAATTTTACTAAGTCTAAGGTTTTAAGATAAGATGGTAAAATTCTCAATAAGTATTGTTTGTTTTTAAAGAACTCTTGGCGCGCGAGTCAGACTCGCACTTGTCCGGTTTTTGTTTTTTCCTAGCACAACTTTTGTTGAAAGAGTGTAGCGGAATAAGCATGGGCCAGATGCCCCTCGGGAAAGTTAGGTTGATATTTTTACCATGACATCAGCTTCTCAAGAGAAACATTTCCCTAAGCTATCAAACCTCAGCACGCGCTAGTTTTTGAAATAAAATTTTTTAATTGATTTTTGAAAAAAATATTTTTTTCCCTTACAACATAATTTTTTTTGTGATCTTTTTGCAAACGCTAGATACAACAAAGAAGTATTAAACAAAGTACTTTTTAGTGTTCGCAGTGATATATATATCGAAATACACGAATTTAAAAATTTTCAAAAATTAAAATGTCACGAATTCTGTGCGACACCCTCACGATATTTTTTTTATAAATTACTCTTACTGTGCTCTATAACATATATTTTTTTCAAAATTTTAGTAAGGGTAGAACAGTGTTAGAAAAAATATTATTTCTATCCATATGTGAATATTAGAGCAGCGAAGTGAGTAATACTGCTCTGATTTTTAAATGTAATTTTAATAATAATATAGATATAATACACCCAGACACAGAGCGAACAAATCTACTCATCACAGCAATGTTTGCCCTGGGTGCGGACGAACCCCCAACCCTCAGATCAGATCCGTATGTCACAGCCACTTTTTTCCGAAACTATAAGAACTATACTGTTGAAACTTGGTAAGTAGATGTATTCTGTGAACCGCATTAAGATTTTCACACAAAAATAAAAATAAAAACAATAAATTTTGGGGGTTCCCCATACTTAGAACTGAAACTCAAATTTTTTTTTCATCAAACCCATACGTGTGGGGTATCTATGGATAGGTCTTCAAAAATGATATTGAGTTTTCTAATATGTTTCTTTTTTCTAAACTGAATAGTTTGCGCAAGAGACACTTCCAAAGTGGTAAAATGTGTGTCCCCCGCCCCCTTAACTTCTTAAATAAGAGAATGATAAAACTAAAAAAAATATATATGATGTAAACTACCATGCAAACTTCCTCCGAAAATAGGTTTGAACGAGATCTAGTAAGTCGTTTTTTTAAATTGGTTAGAAATCGTAAACCGGAACGGAACGGAACCCTGGGCGAGTCCGACTCGCACTTGGCCGATTTTTTATGTGATACGTGGCAAACTAGCAGACGGATCACCTGATGGTAAGCGATTACCGCCGCCCATAGACACCCGCAATACCAGAAGAGTGACAAGTGCGTTGCCGACCTTTGAAATGGGATGGTGGATGGGAGGAATTGGGGGGGAGGGGAGGTTGGGCCTCCGATGCCCTCACTCACTGTGAGGCCGTGGTATCACTCCGGTCGAGCAGGCCCATTCGTGCCGAAGCATGGCTCTCCCACGGTTATCGTCTCCACTTCCGGATTTCGACTTAAATCTTCATAATTCTTCAGTAGTTGCCGAAATCACCTTTTTGTTTTGTTTGTAGTATGGATGTAGGTCTTCTTTAGCCAGTAATAAAAATAAATCATCGCAGAAATATTTGCCCTGGATTGGGATCGAGCCCACCACTCTCGGATCAATAGTCTGGAGTGTAAATCACTGAGTCAGTGATAAGGGTTATTAGTAAGAATAACTGTGAAAATGTCGAAGTATCGACATCGCGCACACTACACCGCCCGCCGCAAACCGAGCGATCTCGCCGCTGCTGGCGTCAAGAAAGTTCCACATCTATCGCTCGCGCCGCCCCGCCCCGCCGCCGTACGTTCTGGCCGTGTCGCGTATTGGAGCCACAGAGTATTGGAGCGCACGATTAGGTACTCACAGGAAACAAATGTAATCAAACATTTTTTTTTAACTGGTTCGGTGACTTAATGGTGAGCGCTCCTGACTACTGATCTTGAGAGTCGGGGGTTCGTCCGCACCCAGGGCAAACATTGCTGTGATGAGTAGATTTGTTCGCTCTGTGTCTGGGTGTATTATATATATATTATTATTAAAATTACATTTAAAAATCAGAGCAGTATTACTCACTTCGCTGCTCTAATATTCATATATGGAGAGAAATAATATTTTTTCTAACACTGTTCTACCCTTACTAAAATTTTGAAAAAAATATATGTTATAGAGCACAGTAAGAGTAATTTATAAAAAAAATATCGTGAGGGTGTCGCACAGAATTCGTGACATTTTAATTTTTGAAAATTTTTAAATTCGTGTATTTCGATATATATATCACTGCGAACACTAAAAAGTACTTTGTTTAATACTTCTTTGTTGTATCTAGCGTTTGCAAAAAGATCACAAAAAAAAATATGTTGTAAGGGAAAAAAATATTTTTTTCAAAAATCAATTAAAAATTTTTATTTCAAAAACTAGCGCGTCCTGAGGTTTGATAGCTTAGGGAAATGTTTCTCTTGAGAAGCTGATGTCATGGTAAAAATATCAACCTAACTTTCCCGAGGGGCATCTGGCCCATGCTTATTCCGCTACACTCTTTAAGGAATTTGGATCCGTTGGGTTGATTTTTGTGCTGTTATTAAATTACTGAAAGTGTAATTTTTATAATTTCACTTTATGTTACATTACATCTACATTATCGTTCCCCACTGATGGTTTTTGGGTCTCTACCCATACCTAGGAAAGGTTACGCCTTACTCTTAACACGGGGCCCAAGTCCGGATTTATGGAGGTTGAGGGGCTAGTTGCTAACCGCAGTGTCAGAAGTTTCGGCCGCCTAAAAGGCTTCTGACACGGCCTATCGAACTGTCTAGTGATAGCAACCAACACCAACGGTTTAAAGTCCCTTGCGAAGCACGGAAACGGTCCAGATAAACGCTAGTAATAGTCAATCCCATCCAGGTTATGACCATATCTGTAGTCAGTTAACCTGCGTGATCGACGCCACCACGCACGCCGCACTGAGCCATGAAAGCAACTACAGAGCTGTTTATTAATATTTTTTAATACCCAGTTAATAACTTATACCTAGCTTACTAAACCTACATCACTAAGTACTATCGCGAAGTGCCTACTAGGTATGTGGAAAGGTCATGTAAATTAATTTCGCTTTGTGAGAGTGCTTTCGAGTTTCTCAAGTATTGTAATTTCATCTCAACAAGAGGATTAAAGTTGCTATGGTAACAAATCACTATACCTCCTCCCTTGGGTTATACTTCAGCGTTATCAAACCTGTCAAGGGTAATACAATCGGCTCAGTATGCGGGGTTCTTGTGACCATCTCAAAGGCAATTTCATCAGCTGAAAAGTAAGTTTTTGGCCTATTGAGTGATGGAAAAGAATTATTTAAAAGAAAATCCAACTGCTAAATATTTTGCAGCTCAAAAAATCGTTATACTGAACCGTGGCCCTTGGGGCATAACAGTTCTCGAGTGGAGACCGCGCGTTGAAAGACGTAGCCACGGAATACCCAATAGTAACGTAGCGTAAACAGGCCTCTCACTCGGTGGCCGATGATCTGGTGAAAGCTGCGGAATGCCGCTGGATGCGGGCAGCGCAAGACCGATCGATGTGGAAATTCTTGGGAAGAGGCCTTTGTTTAGCAGAGGACGTATTTTGGATTATGATGATGATGGTGATGATGAAATATAATAGTGACACTTTTTTGCTATCTAATAGACATTATATGATTGTCTGTCTCTTAAAAAATAAAAATAACCCAACTAGAAAGTTGTAATATAATATAAAAACTAAATAACGTTTGGTTTTAAAAAGGTTATCTAGTGGTATCTCGGATGTCAAAGAATTGTGTTATAGTATTTTATACGAAAGTTTAGTCGTAATACTTGAATGTATTTATTACATTAACAAGATGTCTACACAACTAATTTGTTTTTAATACAACCATATTAAGACCTTTACACGATTTTAAATCGAATAATTTGCGCCCTTTTCGCGTTATGTAAACGTTAATACAACCGTTATACGACGACCCTTTGCTACTTGGGAACTGTAAAACCAGGGTTCGAAAATATCCGATGTTTATAATAAATATCAAAATATCAGATATTTTTGATATATATCCGATATTTTCGATATCTTTGATATTTTTGATATTTATCAAAATTACATACTAATTTCAATTTCTTACTTTAATACATGATTTTCGAAATAGCTTAATTTAAAATGTAGGTATATGTTTGATAATTTGAAGATTTTTATTAAAATAACATTCAAATTTTATACTCTGATATGTTTTTTCGAAATAACTGAATCTAAAATGTATATTTTATTTTTGCAAATTTGAAGATAGTTAATTAAACTAAACTCATTTATTTATTATTGTGATAATCATATCTTTATTCTTTGCATTTGGCACATTCATTCGTAAGAAGCAGCTCTTAGAAGCTAGGAAAATATAAATATCAATATTGATATATATCAAGCATAAATATCAATTGATATATATCATGATATATATCCGATATATATCAATTGATATATATCATGCGAACCCTGTGTAAAACTGCTCGAAGAGTGATTAGTTTCTTGAGTAGGCAGTAGAATGCTCAAAGTTCAGAAGTAACCTAATATTTATTAAAAGGGCAATAGTTACCGGACCATAGCGTATAACTATAAATTATTTTCAGATATAAACGGGTATACTGTATTGTAGATAATTCCCAAAAATATGAGTCGAGTTGCGGGAAGGTCTAATTGTTTACTAATGGCGATGGTTGGGGTGATTAAAGCGGAAAATGTAAGTTATACTAATTGCCTTGAAAAGGTCGAAAATAATACGAGTTTTTTTTTTACTTTCAAGCAATAAGGAAGTAAATAACGTTAAGTGTGATCGTTACTAGGATTCGCATCCAGTTTTACCCTTAAATTTGGATTTAATTGGATGTTTTTAAAATTGTTGTCATCATGTAATTTAGTTAAGGTATAAAATATACTAAATGAGATCACATATCTGCAACAAATTATGTGCGTACTTGGGGCGTACTATTTATTTTAATAACTTTAGCTTATTTTCTTTTATTTAAGACCTGTCGTCCTGTATGGATCGGAATGTTGGGCCACTAAGGGAAAGGATGAAAGACGATTGCATGCTGCGGAGATGCGAATGTTGAGATGGATGTGTGGAGTAACAAGAATGGACAAGATTAGGAATGAGTATATAAGAGGAAGTTTGAAAGTTGCGCCAGTGATAGAAAAATTGAGAGGAAATCGTTTGTCGTGGTATGGGCATGTAATGCGGAGGAATGAAAGACATATTACAAGGAGAGTGTTACAGATGAGTGTCGATGGATATAAGGGGAGAGGGAGACCAAAAAAGAGATGGATGGATTGTGTGAAGGATGATATGTGTCGAAAGGGTGTGAGTACGGAGATGACAGCTGAAAGGGATGTATGGAAGAAGAAAACATTTTGCGCCGACCCCAAATGATTGGGATAAGGGCATGAGAATGATGATGAGCTTATTTTCTTGAAAATCTATCCACCGATTACTTAAATTCTAATTAGGTGTAAAGACCTCATATTCTGCTGAAACATAGCCATACATAATTAAGTACTCAGTATTGTTTAATTTTCTTTCCACGTGTAATTTATAATGTGCGGTTCTGACATAAATTTTTGTCCAAGGGTTCTCTGTTTCTCTTAGTGTGTGGATTCGTCCAATGTCATGTCAGTCATGGAAGCGACACTTCCGCCCATATACGCTTTAACAGAGTTTTGATGTCTTCTTGATGGTTAGAATTAAAAGTTTACTTATGGTTACCTACAACAAACATTATAATGCGAGTTTCTTTTCTTATGAAATAAAGACTCTTTAGTCTGAGTCCTAGGGCTTGTATTCAGACTAAAGAGTCTTTAATGGGTTTGTAAGAAGACATACACATGGAATGAAGTGTCACTGCCATGACTGACATGACATTGTCATACTTCTTATAAGAGACACCGCAAACTAAAAAAGATAAATAAACATGGAATCTCAGACTAAAAATGACTTTATTTCATAAATGGAATGAATAGAAACAACAAAGCAAAGCAACTGTAGATACATATATCTAAATGGCTAATGTCGATAATGTGAGCGAGCTTTTTCCAAGCTGTCCACTTATATTAATTTGGCCCTAAATTTCTCTTCCCCCTTCCACTGTCTTCTCGCCCTCGCAACCCCTAGTTAGTCCCAAGTGACCCCGGTACTCAACTTTGCATTACTTACGCAAACGCTTCTGCTCTAGGAAAAAGACTTGCCATCTCATTATTCACCATCAAAGCCTTTTAATACGATTAGCTGGCCGGTGAAACGCTGTTAATCCTAATTTATGTTGAGTTATTTACAACTTTCTACCTTTTTATTGTTTAAATGAGTGAGCATTTTAACCTCTTGACTTGATATTATTAATTATCTTTATAAATAAATATGTATTATACAAGTACCTCAGAGAGATTCCATTACGTCATTGTCAAAACAACACTGAGCTCACGCAACACGCACGTTTGTGTCAGTAAAAGTGACAACGGTGGACATAATAATATATTTGAGACCTGATGTTCCCAAAATACATGACACGCCATGTGCGAGTACTATTATATCTTTTTTTATTGATCAAGGTGCCAAAAGCGGACAGCCCACCTTATGGAAAGTGACTGCCGCCGCCGCCGTCTATCTTTAATATGGAATGCATCTTATGCCGGTAATTTCGCTGGGTATCTAGCTTCACCTGCCGAAACATAACATGCTGCTTGGCGTCAGGTATAGAACGAGCACCATCACGGTACCCATCCTAACACCCCGAACACTTCATACAAAGGCGAATGGGTAATTTTGTATGGGCACCGTACCCACTGAACTGTAGGCACTGTAGCATTATGAACTATGTTGGTCTTTGTTGCTCTCATGGAGTCATCCTCATCATCATCAACAGCCTGTATGTGGACTAATACAGACTGTTGATTGGACATAGGCCTCCCCCAAGGCACGCCACGTATACCTATCTTCGGCCACGCGCATCCAGTTGTTGCCAGCAACCTTGCGCAAATCATCGCTCCACCTAGCCGGGGGGGCGTCCCACGCTATGTTTGCCCAGACGCGGTCTCCACTGTAGAATTCTGTTTGTCCACCAGTTGTCAGTTCTTCGACATATATGTCCGTCCCATTGCTATTTTAGTGTGCTAATTCTCTGAGTATCCCTGCCACCTCTTTTGGCCATCACTCTACGCGACAACATTTTCATCCCCATCACTTAGATGGTTGGCAGTCACAACTGTGTGTTTCACTATAGAAACTTTCTACGTCGCACAACCAAACTGTGGAATGAATTGTCGCCTGCGGTGTTTCCGGACCGATAAGACATTCAAACCTCCAAGAAAAGAGCGTACGCACTTGTGACTCCTCTGGTGTTGCGGGTGTCGGTCTATAGGCGGCGGTAATCGCTTACCATCAGGTGATTCGTCTGCTCGTTTGCCACCTCTGCCATAAAAAATAACGATGTCGGTTACTTTGGTTCTCTGGCGAATAACCTCGTTTCGAATTCGATCGCGCAGAGAAACTCCAAGCATAGCTCTCTGCATGGCACGCTGTGTGACTTTGAGCTTGAGGCCGTGGCCTGGACGCAAGCGACGGCGACGGCGACAGCGACGGCGACAGCGACAGCGACAGCGACGGCGACAGCGACAGCGACAGCGATGACTGTTCACGACGCAAGCGATAAGGTCACTGGGTTTGCGGCGATGTAGTGACGTGACTCTGTCGATGTCTGTCGCGATGTCGATATTTCGATATTTTCATAATTATTCTTACTAATATAATAACACTTAACACTGACTCAGCGGTTTGCGCTCCTGACTATTGATTCGAGAGTCGTGGGTTCGATCCCCACCCAGGGCAAATATTTCCATTTTTTTAATATTACTACTAACTTGCTAAAGAAGACGTAGATTTAGATAAAACAAAAAGGCGATTTCGGCAACTAAAGAAGAATTATGAACATCAAAGTCGAAATCCGAAAGTTTATATTTCAAAAGGATGACTGTGGAAATTGTCGATTATATTCTACATAATCAATATTATAAAAGAAAGTGTACAAATGTTTGTGTCGATAAAACTCAGAAACGAATCCAGATACGATCAAGAGAGTTATATGGTGCGGTAGCCCTCTGTCCCCTATTCATAAAGAAGGTTTCCGTTTTTGCCTAAAGAGCGTGCTTTTGAAGATATAAGGGTTGAAATGTCACCCTTAAGAATTGTCTAGAATAGAACAGTCCAGAATATTCGAGAGTATTTGAGAGCACTCCACAGCAGTCTCAGAACAGCGGGGTGCGGTTGGTGAGGAGCGGTCTGCGGGGGGGAAGGTGCGGGGTGTGGCGAGGACGATAATCGGTGTGCGGGGGGGTAAGACGCGGGTTGCGAAGGAGAGGAGCGGAGTGCAGGAGAGGGTGAGGAGCGGGTGCGGGGGGAGACGCTAGGTGCGGGGTGAGGTGCAAGGTGCGGGAGGATATCAACTCCCTGAGCGAAGCCGGGCACTCCAGCTAGTATCAAACTTTATTATTTTATTATCTGAAACTATTTCTTCTACTCAAACTATCGATACTTTGGACTGGTTTATCGATTAAAGAAGAACGTCCCTAAACGTGCGGCTTTCCTTGAAATGTCGCTCGTCGCTCGTGTGTCACCGCACGTGTCGCTGTCGTCCAAAACAGCTCCATAAAAATCTATGGAAATGATCAAGTCGCTCGTGTCGCTGTCGCCGTCGCTTGCGTCCAGGCCGCAGCCTTAGTGTCCACGTTTCGGCGCCATATTATGTTATGTCATCACGGGTAGGACGCACTGGTTGAAGACTTTTGTCTTTAAGCATTGCGGTATTGGCGACGTGAATATGTGACGAAGCTTCCCGAATGCTGCCCAGCCTAGCTGTATTCTCCTACTGGCCTCCCTCTCGAAGTTGTTTCTACCTAACTGCATGATTTGCCCGAGGTAGATATATTCTTGAACAGCTTACTGTATACAAGAGACAAGGTTGTATAGCCTTAAAAGCCATTACCTCTCTCCTTATGAAAACAAAATTATCTTTGGTTTGCTAATCTCTTGACAACTGATCACTTATGAATCACACAGGGAGGGTGAGGTAGCCTTCAGAGAGGAGCAGGAAGTGTCCATACTGTATAATATACATGTGCCCATCTTGTCGAAACTTGCAATAGATAGTACCACTAGTAAAATAAATTACAATATACCTACGCATTTATTACTATAACCTGCATTTATGATAAAAACGTGCCTCTCCATTTACCTAAGCTCTTTCAATTTCCTCCAGCTTAATCAACAATACGAGGGAAAGGAATTGTTCTAACATCAAACTTAACAGAGCGAGTGTCTATAAGAGCCCGTTATTTCCTGACCCGAAAACATTAGGAGGCATTCAGGGCGCACCAGAGATAAGATAATCAGCCCCTCGGAGCGTACCCTAATCTTGTAGTCTTGTTTCCTTTGTATATAGTCCGACGATGACGATTCGATTATTGTTACAAGGCGAATAAATAAAACAAAACTGGTTGGAATACCTACACATTTTGACATATATCGCAGTTCAAGTAGCAACGAGGAGAGCAAAAAGCTCTTACACGGTCTTTTTACTGGTTGTACAGATATACAGGGTGACTTTAAATTAGTTCTTGATACGAAAGGGTATGCATGTGCTCATGATAAGAAACAACTTTCCCTAAGGAACCCATAGTCAAATCGCGAAAAATATTTTGGAGTCTCCATACAAATCGAGGACCGGCCAAATTAGTATGAAGAGTCCAAAATTTTTTTTGCGATTTGACTATGGGTTTCTTAGGGAAAGTTGTTTGTTATCATGAGCACATACATACCCTTTCGTATCAAGAACTAATTTAAAGTCACCCTATATATGTATGTGTCGTGGAGCTCCGACAAAACAGAGTCAATGGAACCAAAATTCAAAATCAAAACATACTTTTAAATTGTCGTTTTTAGGGTTCCGTAGCCAAATGGAAAAAAAAACGGAACCCTTATGGATTCGTCATGTCTGTCTGTCTGTCTGTCTGTCCGTCCGTATGTCACAGCCACTTTTTTACGAAACTATAAGAACTACATTGTTGAAACTTGGTAAGTAGATGTATTCTGTGAACCGCATTAAGATTTTCATACAAAAATAGAAAAAAAACAATAAATTTTGGGGGTTCCCCATACCACGGGGTCTCATTGCATACAACGAAAACCTTAGTTCATTAAAATGTCAATAGATGGCACGACAAGTATCGATTTGTAATCGAAGTTCATGCAAAACGAAGAAAAAACCCATTAAGTTGCTAAAAATAAGTGTTTTCATTATTGTAATAACCAAAAAGTATGACAAAGGCCGATAATGCACTTTATTATCAATTACTACAAATTATCTGATCACGGCGATGCATATCAAAACTACTTTCGTCTTAATTTGTCAGAGTTGAGGAATGACACGTACTAGTCGAGTACCAGTTTATAGCGTGAATTGATAGATGGCGCTGATACAATACAATTGAAAAACGTAATTGGTGGTTTACGTTTTGTTTTTCATATTTCAAATTATGTATTTTTATTTAGTAATATCACAGATAATATAATACTAGTAGCATATGTGCAAAAAAAAACCAACAAAAGCAAATGAAGCTACAGGTAAGCAACCAGAATGTCTTCATTTATAGCCCGCGCCCTAGATGTCGCTAGTAGCGGTAGTTCTCAATGAGTGAAAAAAATAGCCCGAAGAATAGCCCGAGTTACGGCAGTCGCATTTCGTTGTATGACATGAGGTATCTGTACGTTAGTATTATAAAATCTGTGCCCATACTTAAAACTGAAACTCAAATTTTTTTTTTCATCAAACCCATACGTGTGGGGTATCTATGGATAGGTCTTTAAAAATGATATTGAGGTTTCTAACATCATTTATTTCTAAACTGAATAGTTTGCGCGAGAGATACTTTCAAAGTTGTAAAATGTGTGTCCCCCCCCTGTAACTTTTAAAATAAGAGAATGATAAAACTAAAAAAAATATATGATGTACATTACCATGCAAACTTCCACCGAAAATTAGTTTGAACGAGATCTAGTAAGTAGTTTTTTTTTAATACGTCATAAATCGTAAACCGCAATTTACCTACAACGAACTACAAGAACTTTTACATTATGTTACTTGCTGTTACGGAACCCTTCATGGGCGAGTCCGACTCGCACTTGGCCGCTTTTATTTTCTACCTACCACGCGGAATTTGTACACTCAAGGAGTCAGAGTCTGTACACGGTAATACCATAAACCTAACCTGACCTAGAGATTTTTCGGAACTCCTTAACGACATGGCCAGTTATTTCATGATCTGGCCGATTCTAGGTATGCTCTGGCCACGACATATGTATAATATTATACTCGTATTACGAACTATTTGTATATCCACGCCGCGAATTATTTTTTACTTCCGGATATAAACACTTTTTATAATTCCATACGTTTTCTGTGTTTTTGTTAGTATTCTTATGCTCGTCACTTCAAGATTTTACATTCGTAGGCTGTTAGAGTATCAATTTTGGTAGGTACCAATATTATTCAAGATTAAATGTATGGAAAAAATCTTTAATTCTCTTAACTAACATTAGGGTTTACCTGAAGTGAAGAGAGGCCTGAATGTATTACTGTTATAGACGTGGTTATAGATTATAACAGCTAATAAATCACAAACAAAAGACCACTCCGGAAAAAAGCAGGGTGCTCTTACTCATAAATCTTTACAAATTTTCCTATGCAACCTTATACCGCAATCGCAAAAAACCGGCCAAGTGCGAGTCGGACTCGAGCACCGAGGGTTCCGTATAAATTCATAATCACACAATTCTTGAACTTTATATTTTTTATATTTGAGTTGATTGAATGAAAAATTTGCGGTTTATGATTTATGACGTATTAAAAAAAAACTACTTACTAGATCTCGTTCAAACCAATTTTCGGTGGAAGTTTGCATGGTAATGTACATCATATATTTTTTTTAATTTTATCATTCTCTTATTGTAGAAGTTACAGGGGTTACTATTCGGTTTAGAAAAAAATGATATTAGAAACCTCAATATAATTTTTGAAGACCTATCTATAGATACCCCACACGTATAAGTTTGATGAAAATATTTTTTTTGAGTTTCAGTTCTAAGTATGGGGAACCCCCAAAATTTATTGTTTTTTTTCTATTTTTGTGTGAAAATCCTAATGCGGTTCACAGAAAACATCTACTTACCAAGTTTCAACAGTGTAGTTCTTATAGTTTCGGAAAAAAGTGGCTGTGACATACGGACGAACAGACAGACAGACAGACAGACATGACGAATCCATAAGGGTTCCGTTTTTTGCCATTTGGCTACGGAACCCTAAAAAATGGACTTTTCATATAATTTGTTCGGTCAATCAGCCAATTTCGTCCAAAATTTTTTTCAGAATATAGTATGGGTTCTTTGGAAAATGTTGTTCAGTTTTATGAGTGCAACCTACGACAGTTTAAGTTTCCGGACGTGGTCTTGTTACACTCGTTATAATTATTTAAATACTGTTTGTCAGCCAGCTCAACTAAAAGTTAAATAATAGCTACTCTAATAAAATAATATCTATTTCTACGTACTATACAGTGTGGAATGTTGGAACGCCACCTGGAGGGAAAGTACTCTTAATACTGGAAATAGCAAATTTTACTCAAAGGAAACATTCCTTTATTTTTAAAAGAAGCAAAACTACATTTAAATATGGTTTTCCTTTCATTAAACTTACCATGTTTGTTAGAGAGATTTGATCCTTATTACTGGCCCTATCAATTAATATCATAAAAGTACAGGATGTTATTTTTTCGGATTTTAGCCGGTTCGATTAGGTGTGACAAGGGTATTTTCAAAAATCTTTGAATATAGTTTTGCTTCTTTTTAAAAGTAAAGGAATATTTTTTGAGTAAAATTTGCTATCTTCAGTATTTAGAGTTCTTTCCCTCCAGGTGGCGTTACAACATTCCACCCTGTATATGTAGATGTAACGTAATACTACGTAATGTAAACTCTGCTCTGCTCTTTCTCTCTCTGTTTATTCATAATCGGCTTTAAATAGAGGCTCTACCTTATAATTCATTGGTGGTACACGAAAACACTTCGAGATTATTAAATTACCTAGATACTTCAAGAGGGTAGTCACGTCATTTCAGCCCCCCAATTGGTGAACTTGTTTACTTCTACATGGATTCTCAGAATGATATCAAATCGAAATAAATTGTACAGCCACGCTGTGCATAGTTTCTCGCGAATCCCATAATTAATATCATCTGGCATATACTAGATTGACATCGTTCAACTTAAATCAGCAATAAACACTCATACTTAGTAGCAAGTGATAGACTTCACAAATCAACAATGCTGTTATGGAAGGTACCTTATCCTGGTATGAATCGGAATAATTCATGGCCTAGTATAGTAGGCCGCATAAAGTTATTAAAAGGTACAAGGTTTAATTAACATCGTTATAGCTATTGAGAACAAATAACAAAAACTTATTTTTGTATAGAAGGTATCAAAACCAGATTTTTCACAGAGTAACCAACTATCTAATTTACTAGGTTGTATAGAAATATGGTATTGTACAAAGTTTCATCAAAATCGTTAGAGCCATTTTTGGGAAAAAAATATAAAAGCTTATTTATTATGGAAGGCATCAAAACCAGATTTTTCCCAAAGTAATCAACTATCTTATGTACTAGGTTTTATAGAAATATGGTATTGTACAAAGTTTCATCAAAATCGTTAGAGCCATTTTTGAGCAAAAATATTAAAAGTGTTTTTTTACTATGGTGGCAACCCTAAAAAATGACGGTATTAAAAAAAATAAAAAATTGACTGGAGATATTAACAAAATATTGCCCTAACCCAAATTTCATCCAAATCCGTCCAGTGGTCTTGGCGCTAGAGCCCGGGACGGACAAACACACACGCGCGCACACACACACACATATTTTTTTTTTATGTTTTTTGGGGTCTGTAAGTGCAAGAGAATCAATCCCCATAAAAATCTCAAGTACGATTTTTTTTACCATGACAATACCTTCTTACTCCTTCGTCGCTCGAAAGCAATAAGGAAGTGGAGAAAAGCTGTGTGGTATAAAAAGTTCAACAAATCAGATGCAGCACTCGATGTGGTCCCAGCATACCTGGTCCCTATTTTCCATACTGAATAAGTTGTTTTACAACTTTTCTGAAAAGCAAGAAAAAATAGGTCTCTTCGTACAAACTTTGAGTTCTGACTCTATTCTATAGAAGGGTTTTTTTATGTCGTACGACTACGTTTCTCTGTAGGGAGAGTTAATTTTTTCGTCATTTATTAAGAACAACAAAAGTTAACAGATTTAACCTAAACAGTAAATTGGATATGTCCAAAGATCCTCCATCAAAAAACTTGTATGTTATTTTTTATTTATTTCCCATTTGGGGTTAGTATGGATAATTTTGACACACAATATTAGACAGGAAGAGATATATTTTTATTATAATTTCAACAAAAGTTGTTTAGTATGTGAATTCCAGTCTGCACTTATAGCTCATTTACCGATGCAATTCTGGGAACGAAGACGCCTGAATAATGTACATAGATCGCGCCGTTTACCCAATTCTAAATGCAATTAAGGCATACCTACATATTTAAGGAGTTGGGAGGAAGAGGAGTTTCATCACTAAACAATAGTGCTACCGAAATAGCTTCCACTCAATTATAAATTATATTCTACAAAATATGATTTATCAACATGGGACTATCTAAATGCTTCCACTGGGACGTAATTTCGTCCATACATATACGAAGGCGCGGGCGGCCACATTCGTTTCCGCAGCGAGCGTCGTGTCCCTCATTATTTAAAAGAAGAGATATGTGGAGGCTCTATTGATTATCCATTAAGTCTGCTTCCAACTCGACTCGGGATCAGGGACATGTTTCCGTATTCTTCGACGAAGTGCTCCTACAAACTTCCACGAATTGAAGAACTCGACTTTATGAAATAAAACTCCTTTTCATACCGTTAAAATAAAAGTTAATTACGCAATTTTTTTTGCCTACTTTAGATGTTATTTGCGTTCCTTTTCCTTGGTTAGTTTTTTAATTATTGATAAGTACGTATAATAAAATTGCGCGAGTCGAGTTTGGAATATTTTTTTCAAGTAAAAACGTTGGAGGACATGACTCTCGCTGTAGTAACCGTATTTTGAGCACGAACAGAAGAGGACGGATCCACAGAATTTTTTTTTCGATTTTAGGAGTCTGTACAGCTGTTCACGCATTATTATATCTAATAATCTACACCACCAACCTATATTCCTATTGGGTGGTTGTGTCCTTCTAAAATACCTAAAAAAAAAACAGTGGCTTCTACTCATGAAACTGAAAAACTTTCCTCCAGGAACCTATACTTAATTCGCAAAAAAAAAAATGTTGGACTTCCCATACAAAATTGGCGGTTCAGTTGATCAATTAGTATGGGGAATGCATTTTTTTTTGCGAATTGAGTATGCGTTTTTTGGGGAAATTCATGAGTAGAGGCCAAGGTACATTATTTTGGTATTTTATAAGGATAAATAAAGGATGTTAAAAATTGTGTTTGAAAAAAGAGTTACGTATTTTAAATTAGTTCTTGATACCAAAGGGTAGGCATGTGCTCATGATAAAACATGTTTTTCTAAGGATCCCCTAGTCAAATCGCAAAAAATATTTTGGACTCTTTATACTAATTCTGTATCCTCGGTGAAAAACGCTATAAGTCCGAAATTGCAGTTTTGAGAAAAACGGCTTTAAAGTTTTTGCACCTTTACTTGCGTATAACTTTTTTGTTATTATTTTTATTTATGATGTAGAAAATGTTCCAGGATATAATTTTAAGCATCTTTATTATGATGTATAAAGAGTAAGCATTTAAATTAATACATTAGGAGCAAATAAGAAAAAAAGTGACTTATATTATTCGCCACATCAGAATGTACATGTGTAATGTAATATAAGAACACTTATATTACTTTACACCACAACTATTTATTTTAATGTTATTGGTGAAAAATGATATATCTACGTATTGAGATATCATTTAAATACATTTATACTAATAAGTCACAAAAGTTCCAAAACAAAACTCTCGCAAAAAAGTTGCATCTTTACTTAGCAGTAGATTAAATACAATAAACTACATAATTAACAGTGATGAATTAAAAAATACAAAAAATATCACATAAAATTACGTGTTTAATGATATATTTCAACTTGTTTTGTAACAGTTTAAAGGTTTGGATCGTGTCAAATGATATAAATCGTTAAGGCAGGAAAATAATATAATATCTTTACTATATCAAGGGTTCACGGGCTATTTGTATTAAGCGACATTTTTAGAAATGTTTATGAGATTGATTTTAAAAAATATTTCTTAGAAAAATAATCATCAAAACTAAAATTCTTAATATTATATAGATTCTCGATATTCTTAATATTTTAAATATTATTCAGAAGCTATTTTTATGAGGTATTTTGTAAGAAATTAATTTTTAAAGTAGAGGTTTCCTGTGTTTCCAAATATGTCGCTTAATACAAATAGCCCATTAACTCTCGATATTAATATTTTCAATTAAATCAAATTCAATCTCGGATACTTTAAGTACTTTTGTGAGATAGAAAATAGCCAATTGGGACACCGGTGAACCTCATGGAAGTGGAATGGGATATCATTAAAGATTTGTTCACCAAAACATCTGGTGAGATTTACTACGAAGATCTACTACGGATGATTCGCCAACTCCAGGAAAAAATTTCATGAGCAAAAAGCAAAACGCAACGCACAATCGCATTTTTTTACTTAAATAACGCCTTTGACACGATTCACAAGGAGGGTTCACAACTAAGATTTCTCCCAAAGTTGCTGAAAATGGATCAATCCTTTCATGATAATATGAAAAGTACCATAATCTTTAATGGTTCCACTTCCGATCCTTTCAAAATGTGCAGTTCGTGAGCGTTGGAGCGTTTTAACACCAACACTATTTATCAAATTCTCCATGGTTTAAGTCGCTATTGGCGATTCGCATCAAGGAGTTCACTTACACATGAGAGTAGATGGCAAATTATTCAACCTCACCCATTTAAAGTCTCACTGCAATCATGACGTAAACACCTTGCTCGTTGCCGAGACGCAGTTTTCGTGGTGAAAACTAATCAGAGCTCCAAGTTCTCCTGCACTAATTTGCTCATGCATGATCCCAGTTGTCCATGTCAGTTAATGCCAAAAAGACCGTAATTCTCGCACAGGGCTACTCATACCAGCCTAGCATCTTGTGGATGGAGTGACTTTTGAAGTTTTTGAAGTAGTTTTTTTGTTACTTGTGGTCATCTGTGTAGAGCAGTCTTTCTATTGATGGAGAGATTAACACTCGCTTCGACGAGGCAGCCACGATGTTCAGTAGGCTTTGTACAAGAATATGGAATAATAAACAGCTTACAGTAAAAACCAAGATGATCGTTTTCCAAACTTGCGCCTTGAGTATACTCTTGTACGGAGCTGAGAAGTGGACATCGTATGTCAGGCAGGAGTGGTGCCTGAATACCTTCGGAGCAATCTAGGTATAATGTGGTAAGACAGGGTAGCAAACGACGGGGCGCTGGAGATCGCGCAGCTGCCTAGCATCACCTGCGGTGGCTAGGGTATGTGCATCGAATGGACCCTTATCGATCGGCTAGGTAGGTCTTGTTGAGCTAAGTAGCATTCGCGAAACGAAAGTAAGGATGACCTTTGCTACGATTTAAATATTGTGCTAAGCGAGATATGGTTGCGTTTAAGATCGGCGGCAGCAAATGGATTGCGTCCAACAGCTATGAGTGAAGAAAATCTATATCTGATGGCTGCAAATCACACAACAATGACTGGTTTTAGGACCTGGCCGACAAGCGAGCCCAAAGGCACCATCGTCTCTTGTCAGACCCACAGCTTCAGTTTACGTGTCAGAAGTGTGGCCGTATGTGTCGTTCCAGAATCGTATTTTTTAGTCACAAGTGGCTCCATTACACTCATGCTGCTAAAGTCATCTATCTACGTCCCTTTGATTCAGTAAAAGTGCAAGAAACAAATAAATAAACTTCATGTTTATAATATACCGATTGCAATGTAATTTTGAATATAATCGGAAAGGACGTAGTAGTTTTTAAATATTATATATAATTTTTATAAAACATAGTTGATTTTTATAATAAGCTAACAAATTAACAAGCAGCAAATAGCCATAATTTCACATGTTTTTATGACATGATCAAGCTATTTTAGTTACTCATTTATACAACTAATAGAATCGTAATAAAACTTGTGCATGTTAATACAAGTCGGCTGTGCCCTACATGTTACATTAATAATAACTCAGATCACTCTGGAAATGTTTCGTGTCAAATGATATAAGTGACGTACCTGGCGCGATATTTTTTCCAAAAAATTACGCGTGCTTCCGCCACGAGGTGTTAGGCGGCATTTATCTTACCACTTTGCACCGCGAAAGTGCGCTGTTTATAATTGTCTCTTTTGCGTCTGTCTGAAGCTTATGTATTAGAAGAAGATAGTACCAAAACAACTTGTATCACTTGACACCAAAATATTGTTTGTATTACTGATAAGGAACTGGTAACATTTTTGATATAAGTGAGTTGTATTGTTAGACACGAACGTAATCGTTTATAAGTATTCTCGTGAAAAATAATATATTTAGATATATATCAGATTACACAAAATTTTAACGATGTCTATCTAGTTTCAAGTGTACTATATAGAAATGTATCATTATTCACATTAGAGTTATTTAAAGATTGAGTCGTGAATGATAATACATTTGTAGTTGTATCATCACGCACAATCTTTTATTATTATACTATCTATGGGTATGATGATTCAACTGAATTTATATTATCTTACACGTATCAATTAAGTAACTAATGTTAAATTAAATGTGTGTTTGTCAAGTTATATCACTATACGCGAGGCTTTAATAGCTATTGTATGATTCAAGTCGACTTGTATTATTGCGCACGAAAAATATCTCCGGATCTAAAGCAGTTAGAGCTTCGTGGATTAGACAGAAAAATAGATTATTTTACACTGGTTCTAAATGTCTAAAAAAACAAAAAGTGATATAAGTCGACTTATAGCGTTTTTCACCGAGGGTACAGAATTTGGCCGGTCATTGATCGATTTGTATGTAGAGTCCAAAATTTTTTTTGCGATTTAACTATGGGTGCCTTAGGGAAAGTTGTTTGTTATCATGAGTACATGCATAGTCTTTCGTATCAAGAACTAATTTACAGTCACCCTATATGTCATGAAAAAAACTTAAATATTTTTTAAGTTATCAAGTGGTGAAGCTGAACGGAGATAATCGTGTTTAAAAAAAATTTTTTTTAAAACTATAAATACACATTAAGGAAGCGATTCATGGACTGGAAATAACAAATATTTGATTTCAGTCGTTTGGATTGTTTTTTTATATTGTAACTTGTGTGTACTCTGGTACACTGTGTAATTGATGATGCTGGGGTCGATTCGGTTTTCATCATTATCTTGGAACTGTTACCATATAAAGCAATTTAATTTCCGCTACTACATAGCATGCGTTATTTCCCTTATTATATCAATATCATAATTGGAAAATGGTAGGTAACTGCGTAACAGGAAGCCTGATATACGTTATGCAAATAGGTGTAATATTGGTTTCCATATATGGTTCGTTAATTTTAATACCATTTTGGTATTGGAGAAACATATAAGGTGTGTTGTGCTTTTTAATTCACACTAATACATATTATGTAGCAAAATAAATAGGAGCCGTGAACTGGGGCTACTCCCCATCATACAGAACACCTTGAGGAAAACGATTTGGTAAAACAGCTCAACAATTTGCAGGAAAAATTCAAAACTTTGTATAAATATTTCATATACCTAAGGTCTGAGCGTATGCATGTATTTTTTTCATCTCTACTATAAAAAAAGGAATCTCTGAAAGTTCACAGTGACTTCTACGATGTGAATGAGATTGTGGGGTGTAAGCGATTGGTGTGATTTCATTTTATTTTAAATTAGGTTTTGTACAGTTCACAGATGCACAAACTACAATAAATGAAACACAGGTTTGCTTGGACAACCGCAACCGGTGACAGTTTGATGGCAAGTGTCAACCGTAGTAACGTTCATATAATTTCCAGTATGCTACATCTACCTTTTACAAAAAACATTTTATTTAAAATTGGTTTATTTAAATATTGTGTTTATTTAAAAGGTTTATTTAAATATTGTTATCATTAAAAGTTAAGTACCTACTTGTTTACTTCATTTAAAAATTATATTATTTAAGATCTTGTAACAGCGAGTTATTCAATTATTATTATTATTATTATTATTATTATTTAAAAATATATTTCGTTTCAATATTTACTTATAACATTGAGTTATTCAATTAATTGTTATAAGTATTTTTAAAACTATATATTTCATTTTAACATTTACTCCGTTACTCATTATTTTCTTTTTGTTTTTTTTTTTAATTCCATGATTCTTTTATGCTACCTAATACAAAGTTCCTACCACTTGGAACTTGTATACCCAGATGTTTCGGAAAGTGTTAGCGAGGTGAGAAGAAACATCGGGCCTGAAAGAAACTCATCTCAACACACGTTTTTAAAATACATCTATGCATTTAAATTATTATTGTTTCTCGTAGGATAACTAAGTATCTGTTTTTATGGTTGCACAAGTTACAAGTTATTTGTGGTTGTTACAGTTCTGGCAATAACTATTTGGTATTAACTTTTACTATATTTATTATAATACCAATATTTTAGCACAAATACAATACATTTTGAAATTATATTTTTATAAGTTGGTCAAAAATAAGTAACACATAATATATTATATGTTAAACAATTTTAAACCATTCTTTTATAAGTAGTGCCATAAAATATCTAAATGAATTTAGTCAGTCCACTATTATACACATACATAGTAAAGTTTTCTTTTATTGACATTCCTTACAGTCAAATTATACTTAGTAAATATTAGATACCAGTTTTTATAAACGAATAATGTAAGTAATATTCAAATGAATTTCATCAATCCACTATAATACAAATTATAAATAGTTTTCTTTTATTGAAATTACTTACAGTCAATTAACATTATTCATTATTTTAAGAAAATATATACTAGGTTTTATATACAGACGTAAACTGCAAACTTATTGTTGGTAGCTATACCAGCCTTTACAAGTTTAATAAAACTTAATCAGATTATATATACGTATACGTATCTAGTACAGAATTAATTATTTGCATGTACACACTTAATATTCGTTCAAAGTCACACTCATTATGATTCATCTCGATTTTGAGCAATAACGCTTCTTGAAATCCAAATTGCTAGAATTTGGATTACGTTAATTTGAGTAGGCGTGTTTTACTTTCCTTCACTTATACAAACATCTCATGTTCCTAGTGAAACTTCCCTTTTCTTCGAATGATTCTTCTCAAATGTAACAGTTTGTCCGCAACCTCATATTGCACCACAGCCGTTATTCCTTTTCTTTCTATTTAGCGTCTCCATTCTGAGTTCCTGGATCATTTTTGTAATCACACGCTTTAATGAAATATCTAACAGGAAATATTCATTGGTCAAGTTACTTTATCTTTCAAACTCTTCAGATCCTCAGTTATAAGTTTTCTTAATTAGAAGAGAAACTGTTTTACTCATTACTTGATTACTTGTATGCTTTTACTATTAGATTATGTACATTTCGCCAGACGATACATTTTAGTCCATTTATATGTATTTACTCACAATTAGTAGCAATCCTGTTATTTGTCGTGAATACCGTAAATACATTTATACATTATTTTGTTACCTTTTTCGACAACTTACAGTTGGTAGGTTGAACTTATTTAAAATTGAATATGTTTTACTTATGTACATATTTGATAGAATTTGCTCCATGCAATTAGCTTGCTCTAACGAATTTAACTATATATTTACACTTTTAATGAGTCACAAATCCTCTTTTAAAATGACTTAATTCAACCTACTCCCGAGGCTTATAAAAATTCTTTATTATTTTGGCATATTGCTTTGGCATTATTCTATTATAAATTATTTTAAATATTAATTAATATTCATGCCTTTGTCATTGTTTATCATAGTTCTTCAATTACAGTTCGAAATCATAATAACATTGCAATCTACAATTATCTCAATTCCTTCTAGGTACTAGGTACGCTAAACAAGAATTTTAACTCTTCATATTTTGATGTCCTGGGGGCCGCGAGCCATGTCAATGGTAACAAATACGTGCGATCTACGTCGCAAACGAGTTGACCATTTCCAAACAGTTAGCAATAGAATATTAAGCAAATTCTTATATCGGATAATTTAGATTTTACCCAAAAATTTAGATATCATTTAGTCTTTATAGGCTACTAGTATTTGGCTAAATGGGATCAGTGTGTATTTGCTTTCCTTTGAAGGAACAACCATAATTGTAGGTGCTGAAGTTATTCAGTCTTCTGACCAAATAATTATAGATACTATTCAGTCTTCTGACCAAATAATTGTAGATGCTATTCAGTCTTCTGACCAAATAATTGTAGATGCTATTCAGTCTTCTGACCAATTATATTACAGGTGTTATTTAGACTCTTGACCAAATTAATCATCGTCGCGCTGGCAGCAACTATCTAGGGCTATTCAGCATTTTAAGTTTCAGCCAAATCAAGCATCGCTATTAGCAACTTTATTTTTTGCACTAAGGTGCTATACGCAATATTTGACAACAACCTGTAGGTAGGTAATATTCAGCTTTTAGGTAGGTGATATTCGGCTTTTAACCTTTATTATTTTAAAATTTATTTATTATTTCAATGTCTCATTGAGTAATTATGATTGATATATTTTTTACATTGACATTCTGAATTCAATTCAATCTATTTCGTAAAAATATTTTACTTGTCAAACAGTACAGATGTTTTACATAAATGACTATTTGTATTCAATTTTTAATTATTTTGACGATCACATTATATTTTGTCATTTTTTATTAGCTATTATTGTAATTTGAAATTGATAATGTGAACTAAATGAATCTTATCTTACCATTAGTATGTGTAGTTTCAATGCTAACTCAATTTATATATTTCTGTGCTAACTCAATTTATATATTTTTCCATGGTAAATATTATATAATCGAACGGAATCATGTTTCCCTCAAAAGCCAAACTTGTTCTTAACCTCTGACTTAAAACTTCATTCTGCCCGGCCTGCTTACTATCTAACAGGTACAAGTATCGTCGACAGATACAATGTAACATTTAGTTTTGTTTATATACCACCTCTCACTATTGACTAAGACTGTTAAGTACTGGCCGACTAAGACTCAATTGGAGTTTAAATCTCATTGGATTTAACACACCTAAAAAGTCAATTTAGTATGATATATTTATTATATCACGTATCATTTGACTTAACAAAGCTACCACTTTTTATGCAAAATTCATTATTTTTTCAAACTATGTACCAGTTTTTAGGAACACCGCCCAGCATTCGCTAGACCAACACTTTGTATTTTACTTTGTCGTTTGTAGGTACACCGTGCAACCATTGCCAAAACATGACTTTATTGGCAACGTTCAGCATTTGCTAAAGAACCATATTGTATTGTACTTGGTTTGGTACCGTTCAGCATTTTCTAAACTACCACTCGTACTTGGTACCGTTCAACATTTGCTAAACTACCACTTGTACTTGGTACCGTTCAGCGATTGCTTAACTACCACATCATCCTTTGTTTCCTCCCTCATTTAGCCAAAATCCAGCCTAAGACAGAATTGAATTTTCCAATTAATCCTTTCTACATTGTTTAATTTCGACATTTTGCTCAGTCAGTTCCCGCTTACGCGCCTTCAAAACTATATTTTTTTAGAAACATATTTACAATCTCTATATACCACCCAGGACATCTTTCTTATTCCTTTGAACTATGTATGTCAGTGATTATGATTAAGCTATTTCACGCACCTCTTTGTGTTATATTCGGTTACGTATAGAAGCCCCTAAGAAGAGCTATCTGCCTAAAGTAGTACCAATAATCATCATCGCACAATTATATTATGTATTTATTAGACATTTATGATTTTTATGTTTAGGCACTGAGACCCGTCTGAACTGGATTTCCTTTTCAACAATCTTAATTCTCATTTAAGTAATATTTTTTAAAGATTCAACTATTTTCATAAATATTGTAAAGCTAATTAACAAACAAGAAATATTTCATTCAGTTTCATACCAACTTCGGTTGTGCATGAAGACTATACAGGTGTCCCAAAACTAATGCGACAAATTTTGGCTGGTGATAGCTTTGATCAAGACCTATCAAAATAACGAAAAATATATTCAGCAAAAGTTTATGGTTTTCGGGTTATACCAGATTTAAAAAAAAAATTGAAAATCACTACCTTACGGTGGTCTTTTGAGCTTTAGTTATTAAAAAAACCACTTAATTTGTAATTTTTTTGCACTCAAATATTTTCGATTAGTGTCTCTACCCGAATCTACTATTTATTCTACAAAAAATTAAAGATGCCATCAGAAATACATCATTAATTCAAGAAAAGCCTTTAAAAATATCCGATAATGAAAAGACAATGCCAGGCCGGCCATACTGTCGTGCCCCAGCCCGAAAATAGGCAATGCACTCATATTACACGAATGATTCATATATCAAACGATAGTTGTTTGATTGCTAAATATAACCGTATTACCATTTCACCTTTAAAAGTTGGGAGAACAGAAATATTAAGTTGTAAGCTAAAGTGATGTTTACCTAAGGTACGATGGGGTAATAACGGATAACTTTTCAGTGCTTTGTAATAATGAAGAATAGACATATATTTTTCACAAATCTTACGCCTGTAAATATTCGTAAAATTGATAGGAGATATGAATCGTTAATAAAAAACATAAATTAATTACTAAATGGTAAATTTTCTCGTTTTCCCCTCTAAATTATGAATTTTCTTCTTGACGCACATCCCATTTTACCCCTGCAAACCTTATAAAACGTCACTTAATGTTTACATGATTGAATGAATGATAAATGATTATAAGGTTTAATACAGATGAGGTCCATAATTCTAATCTGGAGCTTATGTTCCAATTCCAATAGATTTATTTCACTGTCTTTTAGGTAGGTCCACTAGTGGACGGTGAATGTTAATTAAACGTACCTTTAAAATGGTGACGGTACTTTTTTTATTGTACTTCTTATTTCAATCTGAATATCCATGTTGTAACATTTAAATCACTAAAGGTTTCACGTTAAGGTACGTCTCGTTATTTGACTTAAATATAGGATCATCCCTGACAGGTAACTTAAAAAAGATTATTATATCCGGCGTAACACAATATTTTATTTTAGTGATCACTAGATTAGTTATTATCTACATATTTAAACCAAGTTTGTCATAAATGTACTGAGGCATTTGAAAAAAAAAAAAAACTTTCAGAGATTTGTCAGAATTTTTATTTATACAAACCTTGTTGGTTTGTGTGAATCCAGCATGGTGTATTTACGGCCGAAAATAATTTGATGCTATTTTGGCAATTATTCTTTGGAGATCAAATGTCAGTAGTAAGGATGTGGATACTTCATGAGATTATGTAAAAATCGATTTATTGATAAAGAAACTCTTTAATAAACAACTTTATTAAAATGTCGGAGAAATATTTGAAACTCGTATTATCACAGAAAACTTTCAGACATACGTATGATAGTATAATAAAATGGTATGATAAATAATGGGTAGTTATAAGGTTTTTAAAAGATCCGGATCTGTGATGTGATTTAACTTCAAGAACCAATGGATCTAGATTCGATTTGCTTTCGTAGTTACTTCAGTTCAATGACGGATCTGCGGTTCTGGCTTTTACCCATCTAATATCTAGATAGTAGGTATTTCAATCTGTGATTATTTTACCTGTGTGAAATATTTGGTTAAATCATTCAGATGTAGCCCGGTGTGTTCACAGTTTGGGTAATTGAACAAAATAATGTAAATGTAATTCCTCTCAACATTATAAGGTTAACAGGAAGAGCTACCGTAACAGATAAGTCCACCCTTTTTTAGTTTTTCCTGTTTTTTTGATGTATTGTTCTTTGCTTTTATATTACAATAAAGAGTATACAAACAAACAAACAATAATGACAGGATTAAAATCTGAACAGAGAAGTGCATACTATAGTACATGAAGTTTGCGTTACTCATAAAAACTATGTAAAATCTTTTAAAATGAATTGAAATATAAGTAATATCAATTTTTTATCATTAAATTGATACATTTGTTTCATTAATTTCACAACACTATTGAATCAGGTGAATGAAAATGCAATGCATATCAATCTTTTATGTATCGGTTACATAAAAATATGTTTTTATTTATTTATATCTATTTTCCAAACTTTTAGAGGCAACAGAGAATACCCATAATTATTATTTTAATATTTTATATCGCGTCACGTAACCTTATTTTTGTAATACATCGGAGTAAAAATTATTGAATATAAGTCCAAAAATGTTTCCATCTTCCTAAGGTGACCCATGTGAATTAGTCAGATATTAACAATTACTTTTTTATCTTTTTTCTCCCAACTTTTACATACATTTTGAAAAAAGGAAAAAGTTTGAATTATTTGTGTTACGTTTTTTCACATTATCTTATTTTTGTAATATTTCGTAAAATAATGAAAATATAAGTACGAATATGACGCTGGGGCACAAACGGGCATTGTCTTTTTAAACATTGGCGACGTAAAAAAAATGTACTGAATAATTTTGTCTAATATGTTATAAAAAATCCTTGTTTCATGCCCATTTTAGAAATGTATAAACCTTGGAAATTTTCCTTGCAAACATTGAGTTAATTATTATTTTTGACCTCAAGGTGCTGATTTAAAAAAAATCTTTTATTAGAGGTTTTTCAAATATTTATTAGATCAATTTAAAATAGAAAGAAGATCATGTGTGTGTTCTACAAGGTCACCTCATTGTGACTTACTACCTGAGAAAAAAAAAACTGGCCAAGTGCGAGTGCGTTTTTTATTTTTTTTATTCAATGTTTGCAAGGAAAATATCCAAGTATTATACATTTCTAAAATGGGCATGAAACAAGGATTTTTTGTAGCATATGAGACAAAATTATTCAATATATTTTTTTACGTCGCCGATGTTGAAAGTTTCATTATCGGATATGTTTAAAGATTTTTCTTGAATTGATGATGCATTTCTGATGGCATCTTTAATTTTTATGCAGAATAAATAGTAGATTCGGGTAGAGACACTAATCAACAATATTTGAGTGCAAAAGAAAAGACAAATTAAGTGGTTTTTATAACAAAAACTCAAAAGACCCACCGCAAGGTAGTAATTTTTTTTTTTTTTTAAATCTGGTATAACTCGAAAACCATAAACTTTTGCTGAAAATATGTTTCGTTATTTTGATAGGTCTTGATCAAAGCTATCATCGGCCAAAATTTGTCGCATTAGTTTTGGGACACCCTGTATACATACGTCCATACTTTATACATATCATAGTATAGAAACTCCTTTCTTTAAACTTATTGAAAACTTTTTGTTCGTAATGAAAACTCGGCGATGCACCGCATAACGCATAAAATCTTTTTATTTACTGACTTGACATTAGTCGTCAGAGAAAAAGACGTAATTACAAACAACGCATGACATGACATTATTTTCTAAAGACGAGGCAAATGAGTATTTTAAATTTAGGTGATGCCATTAAACTTTTATTTTATTATTTACAGGTTATTATATAAAAATAATAAATAAAAGCATGTTATAAACTTTTTTCTGTAAATAAGACAATTATTCTGTCGGACTTATGAATGCGGTGCACGCTACCCTTTTTCATTTAACATTTGAATGGACTCGTCCATACTTTAAAAGTCCGTGACAAGAAATTTTGTATTCTGTGAATTTTACAACAAATCATTAAAAATCACTGTAACAGTGTTCTTATTTACGTAATTTTCCTACGTTTATGTAACAAATTATATGAGTTCACATTATTCAACCATTTAGTAACAGCATGGAGATATTTTAGCTGTATTTTTTCAAACATTTTCTTGTTTTGATTTTTTTCAAGTATATATCTCGATATTACCTCTGTTGTGTTTATTTACTTGCGTCAGAATTGGTTAATCCTGACTGGGTTGCCACTTGTACAGTTCACAGATGCACAAACTACAATAAATGAAACACAGGTTTGCTTGGACAACCGCACCCGGTGACAGCTCGATGGCAAGTGTCAACCGTAGTAACGTTCATATAATTTCCAGTATGCTACAGGTTTGTTAGTAGTAATTTCAGTAATAGTTTTATTTTTAAAAGCTTGTCTTGTATGGGAATATATGTCAACGTTATTAAAAAGTCTGTCGTGTGTGTTACAAATGCGAGATATGATTGAGTTTTGCGCATAGTTAGTACGGCTAAGTGTCGTACAGAAAAGTTTTGTATGTCTAGTTCGTCGCACAGGTGTAGAAAATATTATTTCTCCAAGAAAGCTACTACTATCTACTTGTCCATGTAAAATATCATAAAGTAACATTTGGTCAAGAATCAGTCTACGATTATCAAGGCTAAGAAGTTTGAAATGAGTACATCTGTCTTCATAATTTGACAATCGTGTGTCAAATTTGAAATTTAGATACCGTAAAAATCTTTTTTGTATTTTCTTAATGCAGTCTTTGTAAATTTGGTATTGCGGGTTCCATATACTACTAGCATATTCTAATATGCTGCGTACGTATGCAAAGTATAATACCTTAATGCAATGTAAGTTAGTAAAAGGTTTACTGGATCTGATTACGAATCCCAAATTCTTATAAGCCTTATCAACAGCTGTATGTATGTCCTCACCAAATGTTAGTTTTTTATCTAGTAGTAGTACTCCCAGATCCCTCACCAAGCCTGTTCTCTCCACAATTGCTCCGTTTATCATATATGCAAATGACACTGGTTTAGTTTTACGTGTGAAACTTATGACTTGACATTTATTTACATTCACGTTAATCCTGTTAAGCGTGTAATAATCAGATAACCTATCGAGATCATCCTGCAGTTTATGACAATCATGAATATTATCAATTTTTTAAAAGATCTTCGTATCATCTGCATACATGACAAACGCCGCATTCTGCAGAAACGTGTGAATGTCAAACAGATATGCGTTGTAGAGAAAAGGACCCAGATGAGAGCCCTGGGGCACACCAGACGTCACTTCTACAAAGTTGGAGCGATAACCGCCAATAACAACTGCCTGACTGCGTTTGTTCAGATATGATTTAAGCCACCGCAACAGGTCTCCGTGTATTCCAAGACACTGCAATTTATTAATCAGTATAATGTGATCCACCCGGTCAAACGCCTTCTCAAAATCAGTGTATATAACGTCGATTTGTCCACTGGCATCCATATTTTTTAATACATAGCTCGTAAACTCGGCCAAATTGTTGCCATGTTGTTGAGGAGGAATTCCTCGATAAATCGTGTTGTAAATTGAATCAAATACAAACTTTTCAAAATGGATATAGGTCTATAGTTTTCAATTCTAGTATGTAAACCTTTTTTAAATATGGGAACGTGGTTCCCATATTTAAAAAAGGCGCTTGCTTCCACACTTTGGGGAAGTACCCTTCTTTAAGTGATCGGTTAAACAGAATGTGTATTGGGATAGTTAGGGCTTGAGCGCAGTTAGAAATAAATCTAGGGGATATATTATCACTTCGTATTAAACATAAGCTTATGTGAAGTGAAACTTACCACTTTACTTACAACTAAGGGGCAGTCCATTAATCACGTGATGTTTTAGCAACGTCTGAGACCCCCCCCCCTCCCCTGGTGATATGTGGTGAGGTTTTAGACTACCCCCCCACCCCCTACCCAAAATCACGTGTATTTTTTGGTACAAAATATTATCTTTAAATACAGGAAAAATGTGTAATAATTTAATTCTAGAAAATTAAGCACCGTGATAAAAATAACATAAGGACAACAGTCCGACGACGTTTGGAAATTACTCTAGAAATCGCGCGTTCAACGAAAAATAAATACACGTGATATCTCAGTACACCCCCCTCCCCCTTGTGATATTTCGTGATTTTTTCTGAACCCCCTCCCCTTAATTATTCAAGTGAGGCTCAAAAGGGGGGCCTTTTAGCCTCACTTGATTAATGGATGGCCCCTAATTACGAGTATAGTACGTACGAAATGAATCCAATTTTTTTTTCAAAATTGAAAATAGGTTTCTTGGGGAAAATTGTTCACTTTCATGAGTAGAGGCCACTGTTCATTTTTCTTTGAGGTATTTTAGAAGGACCCCAAAAATGGTTTTGCGATGTGACATGCATGCTATATGCGTACCAAGGTAAAAATTCCTTTGAGAATAGCTACAGTAATTTACAACGTTCTTTAAATTGCCTATAAGCGGTGGCGAACGCGAAGTGTCTGTGGAGAGGACACTTACGACGGCCCTGTCAACAAAAAGGACACTTACGAGTCTTACGACGGCCCTGTCAAAAACATTATAACCGTGACGTTGCTGGCTAAATCGTCTGTTGTAGACACGAAAGGTGTAATGGCAAAAATAATTTACATATGGTCCAAAAGAAGTCGTTCGCATCAGTGGTAAACACGTTCTGTTATTTTTTTACACCAAAATAAATTGTGAAAGGGAAACGAAAACCAGAATTATGGACTATAATGATTACTGAACAGTAGTAGTTTAATCCTTCGTTATGGCATTACATTTATTAAAAATTAGATTATTATGTCGACTCTGTTCTAATTATTTAATTGTACAACCAATCTTGGTTGAAACAATCTTGGCGAGGAATGTTAAAATCTATTTTAGTACGTTTTTATGATGACATTGAAGTCGATTCGATGTTTACGATTTTTTGTTGTTTTTTATTTGACAGGACTCAACTTAATTTAAGTGTCCTGTCCTGTGAAAGAAAAAGACAGAACACTTAAATTAAGTTTAATCCTGTCAAATAAGTTTAATCGTGAAAACCGAATCGACACCATTGTAAGAATAAAATAAACTATGTCCTTCGTTCCGTCTCTCTTATTAATAATGTCAGGCCGTGTATTGTGTTAAGTGCTAGAAATGATCATTATGGAAAGTTGTCAAACAGTCAACTAACACTTTACATTACAGAAGTTAGAAACCCACCAGCAGTTTTTTACTCCCTGTACAGATAGGTATATGATTCATCTGGTGAAGGGGCGCATGATTAAACAGTGATTACATCACTCACTGACCGAGATGATCGCAACCCAATCACTCACTTCCGACACACGCACCAATTACACGGGGACGACGCCACTGTCGCGTCGCCTGCCAATTACGGCCACCTGCGGTCTGGTATTGAAGCTGACCAATCAGTGAATGTATATAACCGCTTACTGTGAATATCTTATTTTATGGTGATGTTTTACTCATTGTAAAGCACCAAGCGAGCCCTTATATCCAAATGCCCAAGCGGAGGGTAATTATTGTTGGGAATGTTCGTGTTTCTGTGTTATCGCCTGTAGGCAAATCGGTGTGATAGATTTTGAATTGCGAAGTGTTATTAAATATCGTCTTGATCCTCAAATTGACATAAGCTAGTTTTTATTAAGCTTGACATTTAAATTGTTATTGTTCTTCAAACGCACAATGCCAGCAGATACAATTTTAAACTTACATTTATGAAGTACGCCCGCATATTTTCCAACTTTACACACTTTCTACGGGGGGATCGGGGGATATACTTACTTTCTACAAAGTTTAACCCTTATAAACTTCTGAGGAAGCCACTTCGCGTTATATTACCATCTCTTTAGTAGAGTACTGGTCTGGAAAAATTTGAAGCCGAAGGATCGATTCGCTAAGAAGAAGTAGAGTATAATATCATTAACCGCTAACATGCCGCTAACGTGCGGCACAGTTTACACGTAGCGCGTGCTACGAACTACATCGCACATCGTAGCCACAGTTTGTAAACAGGTAGTTACGAAATAGGCGTAGGGCAGGTTAACTGGGGGGTTAAGTCGGGGCTTCTATTCATCATAATGAAAAAATTTTTTTTTAACGCCTTTGTTAAAATCAATAATCAAATTTTGGGCTCTCCATACAAAATTGGCATTGGCAACTGTAAAATTGCGACGGTTTTTTTGAGTGCCCATGGTGAGCCTGCAGTTGCTCATATTTATTTTAAATAGGTGAACAAAATTATAAAAGAAAGTGGTTGAAAATCTTAACTATTATATTATCATCATACATAAGAGTAGCTGAAAATGTCCACTCGTCCACTATTGAAAATACAATAGTATCCCCTTTGGAGTTGCATTTTACATGGTTCTCATATAAAATTAATATCGAAGAACAAATCATATAAACACGATATTCTTTCTTATTTTCTCTTTCTCTATTTCTCTTAGTTTATAACACCATTGACCATTATGTAAGTAAGAGGAGATAGACGACGATTATGTAATGTAGGTAGGACTTAGCGTCACCTGCGCGGCGGTCAGATGGACGTATTTTTACACAGGCTTACACCTACATTCGTGTGCTAACCCACCTTCGTACCCGACCTAAATTACATATTCATCTTAGTAATGGTCCTAACACTGAGTCATCATCAAAAATCAACCCCAAAAGTTTACACACAATGCGAGTAAAACAAATGTAAACCAGAAATTCGTCGGTACTCTGAAACAACAAACAAACTCGGCTATTGAAAATGTTCGTACGAACGAATTTTCGAACGAACAGTTTGAACACACCGAACCTCTGTTTCGTCTTTTCATAGTCGGCGGTGGTACGCGATACGATGAGGCTGTTCCAGGATCGGCGCCGGAGCCCGGCGCAGCTGTTCGCGTTAATATTTTTCCGTAACAATGCCAATATCTGTAAAAGTTTTGGAGCCGCGATACATTATTTATTCAGGGTATATATTTCTTTTAGAGGCATCGTAAGATCAGTTTCTCACGAAAACGTTATGTTGAATATAAATTCAATTATAAAATCCAAAAACAATTGCAGATTCATTTTTCATTTAATTCTTAAATCAAAACTCATAGTTAGGTAGGTACTAATTTGTTTTTCTTATTAGATCCCAAAAGTGTGGTAGTTACTAACACTTTCGTAAACAAATATTTTCATAACGTCTGCATATTACTTTATGATTTATGACACGTTGCAACTCTCGTATTTTTTTTAGAAACTTGTTAGTATGGTGTGGGGACTCACGAAGTGTGATTATTTGAAAATAGAACCACAACAAAACATTTTGTCACTGTTGTCACAACGTTTCTTGGATAATGTTGTTTGCAAACGAAATCATGTTTGTATGTGAACGCGTTCTTACAGGAGACCAGCTGAGCAGGCCTGTAGGGCAGAGTTATTATAAAGCGGGCGTGGACGGTGCGGGTACGATTGGCCGCAATTTTCCCAGCAAAGCCTCGGGGCTATAAACTTGAATAAGATTTTTTTGCTTGCACGTCGCGATGAAAAGAAAGAAAGCATTAAAATTGAAATAGATTATTTACCGGAATAGATTGTTTCGCGTTCGATGTAAATAATATGTTTGCGAGTGCGTGCGGCTCGCCTGTTTACCTGCTGTTCGTTTCATTCAACGACGCCCGAGGCTGGCAACTCTCAGGATAATGTTGTTATTAGCTTACTAACTTATAATTTATAAAATGCCTGAGGCGGCTGTTTTTCTTAGAGTTGTTCTGTTATTTTTTTTTGTAACATGTAGGTTTGTATTATTTACTTTTAAGAACCATAAAACATCTCTCTGATTCATGGTTATCTCAAAAAAGTGATATTCAACAAGATTTCAGAAGCTGTTTCCTTTTCCACAAAGATATATCATCTGTTCGAAAACGACTACAACTCACAAAACATTATAAAAGTATTTGCATTAAATTATGTAATTTTTAGGCCTATATTAGCCCGGTCGGGCTGTTTGATTTATAGATAGGGATTTAATAGCGCCATAAACACGATGAGGTGGGTTTATACCAGGATTCTTTTATTGAGAGCGGCTCTAAAGTTTACGTACAGAAGCTTTGTGAGCATGGACGGAGGCAAGGCTTCTTATATATATTTTTCTTATCAGAATTTTTGGAAAACAATGGAATGGTGGACAAGTATTTCCATTATCTCACAATAAAAATACAGCCAACATATTAATTAAAATACATTGCAGAAATATTTCATACCCTCCCTATTTGTACCACTTTTTAGAACACGGTCTCTTCGTGCATCTCGAGAAGGTGAAACCATATATCACACAAGTCCGTATCAGTGGGAGTTGTAAGGTAAGTGAAAAACCCTATCATCAGAGGTTTCCTAGTTGCGTAAAAAGCCACTGATATATCTTAATGACAGCCATCTAGCGATAGCAACCGCCACTAAAGACTAAAAGGGACTTGCTTGTAACAGACCGTCAAACAAGCCCGTCCACGTTAGACCGTGTTTTTAGTCAATGATCTGCGTGTGCGATAATGCTGAGCCACGTTCGTTGCAGTTCCCTGGTATCTAAATAGTATAGTTCTTTAATGTACATAATACAAATACAAATAATTTATTCAAACAGTAATTTACATACATTATTGGTACCTTGCTCATTGAACAATAATGTATTACTACTAGTCTGATTTAGAACTGAGATAGGATAAAATAAAATAAATTGTATTATATTAAGTTAGGATCTAAACAAAATATTGCCTTTTATAAGTTAATTTGTAAAATGATTTGGTGTAATATTTGTTAGCTCATCAAACAGTAAGAAGCTACTATGTTTTAATACGCATCTTCTGGTGCCAAAGATACAGGCTGTGCCTAGTTTGGGACTCATGTAAAACTACTATGTATGTAACTTATTGTTTAAATAAATTATTTGTATTTGTATTATAATGTATCATTAATCAACCTCACTATCTTATATTACCTTATTTTTCTTTCTTTGTCTTTGATAAGTAACTCATTTTTGTAACAGTATGAGTAATCATCGCCCCAGAGAAAGAGAGTAATCAGGATATAATATCAGTACCTACAGTGGCTAATGGAAGGTAGAAAACCAGTTATTTACCTCGAGAGAAGGAAAATGGCCGCCTTTACTCAATGTAAAATCTTTTAATGGGTACACCCGATTCGTTTTAAAAGTTGGTCAATGCAGAACTTTTTCTTTGTTGTAATTTTCAATAGGTTGGCAAAAAATCATAATTGGCTATACAATGAGTGAACCGTCAAACTTTTATGACGTTTAAAATGTACCTAGACCAATTATTGGCTGAATTTTAAAAGGTTGTGGGTAATTCAGTTAATTCAGTTCTATTCAATTAAGTAAATATAAATAAAGTTGACCATTATGGAGAAACGAAAGTACTCTGAAACCAAGTTTTTAACAAGCCCGTAGGCTATTCTCTAAAAGCTCATACAGCAATCAATTCCACTCCAATTTCATTAGATATTTTATGCCACTTTTAGGCAACAGAGGAAAAATATGTAAAAGATTTTTTTTGTTTCAGTATACTCATGTTTCTACATGAGGGATTAATTATTTTTTAATTTATTTTAAGAATGGAATTCTATTACAATAGTTATTCTTAGATTTGGGGAGTAAACAAAAATTTTTCCAATAGAGTTAAATTGGTTTCATAAGGGCAATCCCCAATATTTTTTTACAAAAGACTTAGATAGAGGATCCTTACTTATTATTCTTATCAGCAAATTATTTCTCAAAAATTGTGTTTTTGAAATGAAGCAAACTGATCTTTATGACAGCTATAAGTACATACTTTAAACAAAACTTAAACATATAACATTCTCCCAAAAATGAGTTTCTTAATAAATGTCGACTTGGACTTTAAAGTTCCTTGGCACTGCTATTATTCACTTTTCCAAGAATGTCAGCCAGCTGTAGGAAATGCGGTAATAGGCAATAATTGACTTTCTAGTTCGCGAATGTGGCTATTTTTACAGTAATACTGATAAAATATTTATAATAAAGTACTTACATGTATTCTAGTTTTTAAAAAGAAACTAAAGGTCAATAAGTAGAAATAAAATAATAAAAATCTGAAAGAAAATAGGTATGAGGTGTTACGGCAAACACATGGCCCCAACTCAAAATATGCTAGGTTTAGAAATTAAATGTTTTCTTTTTCCACTATAGGGTGACTTTAAATTAGTTCTTGATACGAAAGGCTATGCATGTGTTCATAATAACAAACACTATTCCCTAAGGAACCTATAACCAAATATAAAGAAATTCCTAAACTCTTCATACTAATTTGGTCGGTCAGTTGATCGATTTGTATGGAGAGTCCCTTTTTTGCGATTTCATTATGGGTTCCTTAGGTAAAGTTGTTTGTTATCATGAGCACATGCATAGTCTTTCGTATCAAGAACTAATTTAAAGTCACTCTGTACATAGAATATTACAAAATATTAAAGAAACTGACAAAGAAGCTTTGCCTAAATAAGTAAGTAGGAAAGATCCTATTGATTGCTTTCGAAAACTCGGTTCTAAAAAGTTATTTCCAATATCGCTTTGTATGTAGATCAGCTCCTCCAATATTAGCTTGAACATTGTGCAGGCAGGCTTCGAATAGTTTTACGTACACAAGTGACTAGACGTATTGAAGAGAAAGGCATGTGCCCATGTCTGGCAATTCCAAACTATCTAGAATGTAGACAATATGTCATCGATATTGAACCTATCAAGTATTCGTGGACATAAGAGGTACAGGCATCACAAAAAGTAATGGATACTAAATTGTCGTCAGCACATAATAATCTGGCTAAAAATCACAATAAAACCTTATGCACTTTGCTAAGCCTAACAGAAGAGTCTAAAAAATACATCAACATGAGCACGATTTTGTTTATTATTAAACCATCATTAAGTCCTCTACTTTAATTCAAGAGTTGGCTGGAAGAGATACCGTTATGGTATAGGTCCACCTTTGTACTTTTTGCTCCGATTGAATTGGTTTCTTAGAGAAAGTTGTTCAGTTTCATGAGTACAAACCACAGTTAAAATTTGTTCCACGATTTCCAATTCACCTGTATACGAGTACCTAAACATAGCCTAAACACCTGAATCAACTTAACAGTCCCAGACGTAAAGCCCTGTCAGCAATATGCTTATTAAAGAAAGACAAGGGATTACGTGTAACAAGACGGGATTTCCAAGAGCCTTTAGTGTAAATACCTACTTATATTCTATTTTAGTAGAGTATTCAGCCATCTTACGCAATTTTCTATAAATACTAATCTAGAACATCAGGAAGTATTGAACTTTAATACTTTCATCGACTACCTATGCCAGGTTGTAATAAAAAGTTATATTTGTGCTATTTAAAATGTATGAATGTGTATGTCAAGTCTAATGGAACTGGAAATAAAAAAGCGTTACCATATATGTTATGGATGTAAAAGCCGTGACAGTGATGCATTTTTATTACAGGCGCAGGCGCATTATATGTAGTTTTTACGGTTTCGTATTTATATTTATCGCTGCCTGAAAATCTGTGTTGTTTTGTTGATGTTTTTTTTTTAAATCAAATGTTACATAATTTTTTTCATGTTTAAAAACTAAAGGTAAAAATTTGCAACTCTAGATTCGCTACTCGGCTTCCGTATCACTATAACGTGGCGCCTAGCGATTCGCGCACAACACATGAAATACGTATATTTACGTCACGTATTCCGTGAAAACTTTAATCTACATGGTAGCACTACCACACATGCTTTGTGATTTCGTAGTTGGCACCCTATACGTTTTACCATACTGTATAATGACAAATAACAAGAGTTACTTTTATCAACGATTTCTGCCAAAAAATACTTTGTCACAGAAAACTTATACCCAATCTGACTACACCTAATACAATTAGATAACTATGGGCAACTTATTGGGTGTTTCCCGGGAAATCGCGACCTTAGTTCGAAAGTAACAAACGAACTATTAAAGACGACGAAAGGGAAAGTTATACGACGGCACCGCCCGAATCACGAAAGTTGATAAATTCTGTGCTTGTTTATGGATATAACATTTTCGGATATTAGATAGGTTTGTAGGTAACAAAATTATGATTACGAATATTTTTGACGTGTGGACTACGAAAGCCTTTCTTTCACTAATATAACAGATCTACCTACTAATACTTCCGTATTTTATGTTTTTGTAATAAATTATTTTTCTCTCTATCTGACATTTTAAGAATAATCACTACTCAAAAAGAAGGTTTCCTAATTTTAAAAAGTTTTACTGCATCCGCCTTAAAAGGCTAAATACAAAAAACCCTCTTACAGAACAGGGATTAAAAGATAAAATGAACCCTAGATATAATTAAACTCAACTGTGCCAGATAAAAAACAACAGAAATCCAGCTAAATAAATGAACAAGAGGCTGCCGATCTATATACCTATTTCTTATAATCTTCAACTCTGCATAGCTTTGTCTATAATTATTCGTGTTTAAAAACATTCTGATCATCATCACAAGATACCCGCAAGTTACGTGCGCTTAAGTCCGAATATGGATGGAATAATACAATATTTTAGGACATTTATTCCGGTTACGTAGAGGTAGCTCAGCTTTGGCTGATTTCCGACCTTCACCGCCGTTGGCTTTGACTGCCTACCGAAGCGAACGGTGAGCGAATGCATTCACGTAGCATTATGAGCTTTTAATAGGCGAAAACTTTTATAGACACTGAATTAATTGAAGGTGACTAAGGTGCATTGTTCAAGAAAATAATGGAATTTGTTTTTCACTGCCTTCAGTTATTTGTAAATGTCATTGAATAACTGTAATATACATATAAAAGAGCATTAAGATTGTATGTTCTAGGTATTTTTTAGAAAATTTAGCTTATTTAAACATTTGAGAACTTTAATGACTACGTATACTAATCAACAATTCGAAAGTGCTTTGGTTACGCTACAAAGTAAATGAAAACTTTGAGATAACTCTATCTATTTCGCATAATGAAAGCATGACAACAAAGGTTCTTGACATTGTTTCATACTCGTATAATCGGAAGAGCTTATTATGGATTCCATACTGCGGCAAAACCACAAATCTTCGCTATAAGAGACGTTGTTGTAGGATCAACTAATCTATCTAAACGAACAAGGAGCGGTTCCTGTCTATTATGTATTATATTTTGAAGTTTAATTCCTCTGTTAAGCGTTATCTGTTTTAGATATTCCACTTATATTACATATAAGAAGGATTTGTAGTAGGTACTCAAAGTGATATAGCTTTTAATTTAAAATAGAAGAATTGTTCATCAAATAAGTTTGAAGACATTTACTGTAAAATAGAATTTTGAGCAGTACATGAAATTTCTCAGTTTGTGCAAATACTCAATTTGTACAAATTTTGATGATACGATTTTGCAATTCGTAAAATCTGTCGTTGTACCCCTTGGAACAATGAACGAGGTGCAGGTCAATAAAGATCTCTGTCATTGTGTTTTGTGAATTTTATCGTTATCAAAAAAATATTTACTTGTAAAAACCAAATTGTCCCCGCTACATATATAAATAGAGTGACTTTAAGTTAGAGTTTGGCAAATGAAAGCGTAACCTGAGAAAACGCGGCAAATTCAAAAAATCATCATCTTCTATTTCCTGATACGAAAGGCTATGCATGTGCTCATGATAACAAACAACGTTCCCTAAGGAGCCCATAATATAATCCCTAAAAAAATTTGGATTCTCCATACTAATCGATCAACTGACCGGTCTTAATATGAAGAGTCCAACATTTTTTTTGCCATTTGGCTATGGGTTTTCTTAACGTTTTTTTGTTATCATGAGCACATGCACTCCCTTTGGTATCACGAATATAAAGTTGCCTAGTAGGCCTCCCTCAAAAACTTCCACATAGTGCAGTTTTAAGTCACATACATCCAGCGGCTTCCTGCTGCAGTTGATTAGTTAGATCATCAGTCCACGTCATCGACTAAGTCGATAGTCCACGTAGTTCTACTTGTAAACCAGCAATACCTCGACATCTTCCGGCTAGTCTTCGCCCAAACAACTTTCTATCCCATTGGTAACACTTCTGCGAGCTACATGCTAGCCTTAAACTATACTCGTTCATTTGATTATTTAAACGTTATTTACATTGATAAAAATCTTATCTTTGATGTTGTTTTTTTTGTGTGCAATAAAGAGTATTTATCTTAAAAAGTAACATTTATTCATATAAAACCAGCCATTTAGAAAAATCGAGCTATGGAAATAAAAGTTTGCCGGACAATAGGCGACAATAAAACTGCGTAATGGCACACTAATCCTACCGAAGCTACGAACTATTTGTAGGCGCGCGCTCGTTCGCTCTTAGATTAATGATTTGCAACTTTTATTAGTTTCATCTACATTTTATCTGCCTATTTATATTGTACTACTTATATTTGCCTTTAACATATGACGTAACGAACACAATAAGCTAATGGTATTAAACCAAACTCGTCCAAACATTTCTTGCTCCCCCAATTTAATTAGGTTACATCATAGTAATAGGCTACTAAATGAAAAAATATAACAGGACTTTCGCCCTGGAGGGAAGAAACTTTTCTTGTATTAAAGATAGTGAGCCGCAAACTGCTCTCCTGGCGGCCGTGAGCCTCATTTAATGGGGACCGCGAGTGCTTCGTGGGCTCTAATTCGGTTATGTATGTTCAGCTTAAATATGGATTATACTCGTTAGCTTCTACAGTGTCAGGGACTAGAATTTATTTTGTTTAGTTAGTTTATTTAGTTTTAAAGTTTTAAAGAATAATTAAATGGACTACTGTAACGAACCCCCCCCAAACGACCTGACTAAAAGACCTAACAAAATCTATTTAACCCGAAAAGAAAATAACACATAAAATAATGAATATTCGATGAAACGTTTGGCCAGATCATCTAGTGGGAACCCTATGTTGAGATTAAAGTAACCCTGAATCTTTTAGAATGTTGATGGTGACTGAATTTTGAAAGGTCTTAGAAACTATTTAATTAGGCAATTATTAAATATGAAAGAGGCCCTACCTTTTGTTTTAACTAATCAAATGAATAGTAATTAATAAATTTAACGACAAATAAATTATAAGAAAATATACAAAGACAGGACATAATTTAGGCATATTGGAACTCTCATGAAGCTATAAGTCTATAAATTCAGTTTTAAAATTATAAAGTTAAGCGAGCAATGTATAGGCTAACTACACATCACTATGAAAGCCGCAACCCTATAAGGGTTGCGGGAGGATCCACCATAACCTCCCCTCGTCCTCGACCAGTCTAATACCATCCATTCCGAACAAGTTTAAAATATAAGCTTCATGAAAGTTGACGTGGATACGCCCAAAATGAAGCTAGCAATACGGATTGCAACGCGGTTAGTGATATATAAATATTATAGTTGAGGAGCCCCTAAATAAATATTATAATATGGTGAACTCAGATGATTTGTGTAAGATAATTTGGTATATTATACCAGTAAATATAAAGTAGGTATTACTACTTGAGTCGATTCTCTACGACTGATGCACTGTGCTGTACAGTTTCTGTAATTATAACAGATATAAGACCAAAGGTCAGATGAAATTAAAATTATAAAATGGAAAATGTCCATGTTCAGTTTGGTGTTGAATAAATATCTGCACTTTGGCAGTAGAAATGAATTAGGTCTTCTTTGAGACATAAATAAAGGAACAATGTCCATATTCTGCTTGGTATTAATTAAATATTTGCTCTTTGGTAGTAGAAACGAATTAGGTCTTCTTTGAGACATAAATAAAGGAACAATGTCCATATTCTGCTTGGTATTAATTAAATATTTGCTCTTTGGCAATGAAATGATCAAGTCTTCTTTGAGACATAAATAGTAGCCTGCACTATGACAGATATTTCAGATAGTAAATAATCCACCCAGATTGCAGCTCACAGCAGCACAACAGCGTACGTTTTCCGCAGTACTGTAAGTGAACAACAGCAATCGACTCGCTATGAGCCAGGTGAAGTCAGAAGAAATTGTAGAATGAATGAAGATTGAATAACTGTATAGTTAAGGCTACTTCTTTGAGTAGTATGGAATTTTGTGGTAAGATTTCTTTGAATCCAAGCAAAACATTGACTCTGCAATGATATGTTCAGTTTTACTGAAATAAATAAATTGTGGGTAGAAATTATGGTTTTCATATGAAAAATAAAGAAGATAAAAATGATGGTCGAATATTTTGTTAGAGGTTTCTATAATAAATAATTTAAGATTAATTTTATAAATATTTTAAGAACACAGATTAGAATTTTATGGTTTAATTTATTTTAAAAGTATTAACGGCCTAGTATTTATTTAATTTAACCGGATTAACCAAAGGCGAGCCTAGAAAAGCTTTATTTTATTCTCCGCCAAACATCCCTATTAACGCATACGAAAGTAAATTTCTAATTAATAATAACAAACACACAATAAAAACTCAGATATAATATCTACCTAAATTCCTATTTAAAATTATACGATTTAAATTATAGAAACACAACACACAGTTCAAAAATACAAAAATAAATCACACATAATATAAAATCATAATAAAGCATGAGATGAGCGAGACCATTAAGTATATTATTATTTTCGACTAAATATTCAACACGATCTTTCCAGTTTAATTCCGCATAAATCATAATACATTATAAAAATAATAATAAATTTATGTAATGTATAAATTAATTCTCATCATCGATTGGAACATAGGCCTACCTATACTCCACTAAGCACGGTATCTAGACCTGTCTCGTTGATATCTATTGTACGGCTACCGCCTTTTCATACAAAAGACATCAACGGGTAATGCACACGTTTTTGTCTACCATCTTCTCTGCTGAGCCTGAACAGTTATCGGTCTACCTAATAAACTTAAACCTGGGTAAATGAGGTATCTTTAATAGGTTTGTTTCTTAGGTCACATTTTCTGATGACTGAAACAATTCCTATAAATACCCTTGACTGGGATCGAACCCGATATGCTGGTTAGCAAATTGTTCATACTTCACACTAAAGATCTTTTGCTCCTTTCGTCCTTCTAGGACTGAAACAAATGACCAATTACTCGTACTTCTTGTACATAAATAATTTACTGCAAATTAATAACTGATTTAACAGAACATGTAATGTGACCACCAGACTACCCGTTTCTTTCGTCTTTAAGACTGAAACAGTACAATCTCACGGTTGGCCATCGCCTTATTAAACCTGAGCCCATATAGGCAATACTTAACACATACAATTTTAATCATCAACCCATCTGATCATATGTTCTTTTCGTCCTTAGACTAGAACAAATAATCTTCAACACTTATTTTATGAAATATCTATTAAGCACTTCGGCCTCAGACACAATACAATCATCAGGCTAACTGTTCCTTTCGTCTTCTAGACTGAAACAGTATAGCCACATAAAATGGTAGAATCAAATCCATATCCAATCAGTTATAAAATCACCTGTTCCTTTCGTCTTATAAGACTGAAACAGTATGACAATAATTATTGCCGATAAATTAAGATCGGATTCCTGAAGCTAAAATAAAAAATTAACTAACACATAGTAATTTAAACTGGAAATAGATTTTGGATAATTTAAGATCTGTATTAAATCTTATGGTCCCACTCGAGTAAAATAAAAGCACATACCCACAGCAACACCTATGCTCCAACTGCCACGGTTTAGATTTTCACTTAATATAACTTATTCTCACAAAATCACTTCCTCCGATACCGAAACCTCGGAGTCCAGACACAATTCGACACTATCCGCGACTATTAACTGTCGCGACCACGAACTCGATACTTCCGCGAATATCACAGCCTGCCCGAGCAGCCTTACCTCTTTGAGGTCCGAAAATTGACTGATGTTTTGCGGCTGCGTTTCTCCTTATATAGTATCTGCGTGCGTCATTCGTCGTATGCCTTTGGCGTCGACGCCTTTTGCACCGGTGGCAATGGCACTGGTGCCAAAGGCTCTGGTGGCAATGGCTCCAGCGGCAATGGCAACGGCGGCAATGGCACCGACGCCTTTTGCTCCGGTGGCAATGGCACTGGTGCCTTTTGTACAAACGCCTTTCGTCTCATACCAGTGTCCTAGAAACAGTTTTAACAAGTTAATTTGATAAAGAAAATGCCAAATTCATAGGTGTGCCGTTACAATTCAACCCCCTGAAAATTGTCAGATACCAAAACTGATAATTTTCATAAATTTAATTTTCCTTGTTGGCATATTCACCCAATTTAGCATTCTCCACCATCAAATTATGTAATGCTTGTTAATTATTAAAAAAAATAGAAATCTTAATATTGTAATAAACTTTAAATTAAAATTAAGTGGAGTTTACTAGAATCCCTATGTGAGTGTGTGTTTAAACCTGGCATTTCTTTTGTTGTGCCTCGTTGGCAATGCACAATATGGACTAAGACAGAATGTAAAAGCACCATCCTCTGCCAGCATCAAGAATCCAGTGAAAGGGGCCCTGGTTGTGAGTCAAAGCTACATACTGAATACAGCAGTAATAGCTAAAATGTCCAAACCCTGTCGCGCCAGGTAGGTCTTCTGACACAGCGAAGTAGTGCGGCCATTATGGTAACTATCCCTTCTGGAAACCCTCAGCTGTTCTACATAGTAGGCAAGACAGATATTACTCCGGCAATTATCCCAGACCTTTACCGACACTCCCCCCAAGTCACAACAATAATCATACCAGGAGTATGTAGAGTGTAATCAGTTCAGATCTTAGCTTCTTGTGGAGTATTAGCCTTAACACAACAAACTTAATAAAAAATAATGAAACTAATAAAATTTTGTTGTTAGGCTACTTGTATAATTACGATTGGGAGCGTATGCCAAAAAGCTGACCTGTTAACAACATTTGCCAATCCTTCTTCACTTCATACAGGAACCCCAAAAAAAAACCCAAGACCTAGTCTCACTCCATCATCTCACATCACATTACACATTCACAAATCTTAGCTTTTCATAACTGAATAATCAACAAACTTATAACCGGCCAGTTAAAATTTAATCCCTATACAAATCATTAACTTGACACATTACATAAAACAATAGCGAAGCATCTTTGCGATCACGTTGCGAAACCCTGTTTGTTAACTACTTACGGCTCTTTAAGTAAAATTACTGACCTTTACCTTTACCTATAAAACATTACCTTCAAAACAAATTACCATTTACCTTATTACCAACCAACTACCAAAGGTTGAGGGAAAAATAAAACTACAATAATAAATTTTATTTCGCTTTTTTTTTCTCTCCACTAAATACTTGTCAACTTCGATATTACCCCCTGGAAGCTTCATGATCAAAGTAATTTGTCACTATTATTTATTAATTTAATTGTTAACTACTTTACCGAAATCCTCTCAAATATAGTCAAATTTACAAACGAATTCCATTTTTTCAAATATTTAATTCTGTAGCAGAAAAAGGAAACCTATGTTATTTTGTGAAATCCCAATCGATGGACAGTTTCAAATACTTATCTAAAACGCCAAGCCTTAATTTATCGACAATGCCAACTCAAGATTGTACGCTTAATATCAAAATTTCACTAAGTGAAATATTTACGCCAAATGCAATTTTCGCAAAATCCTACGCAGAATGACAAAATCAAAGCCTATATTACTACGCCAAATGCAAAAAAAAGAATCCATAACTAAATAAAATATACGCAAAAGAAGTAGACACTGAATCACAGCCACAGTCGCATCGTTGATAAAATTTTAAAGTTGTAAAAATATACTGAAACTAAAACACCCTCCTATATCAATATACCTATTTATATATTTTTTCCTAAATGGAATATGGAGCTTAAATGTATAAAATAGTTACGTTATAACCTGAGTGTCCTTCGAAATAACCTCTTTCTGTACGAAAAATAATGCCCAATACACACTCATCCCGGAAGATTTATCTCATCAACTCATGACATATCTGATAAAATAGGAATTTTACTTAGGTTGCTAATTAAACAGGCCCCTATTCAACAGCATCATTCGCCGCTACAAATCTACAATGTCCTCGAAATTACCAAGTCAGACACCATCAATGGGCATCTGAAAATACTATCTCTGCCACTATTAATCTTCGATATAAGCGTCTGTTAATACAACTCGGCAACCAATTTATTATTTAGCATCAAAAATTTTAACACATATTCAAGTAGTCAGCTTCTAAAATATTCTAAAATAAATGACAAAAAAATAATAATTTGACTTCAAATTTTATAGCTCAGTACGATCATAAATTGAAATTTACGGCGTTGTGAAGAAGACGAATAAGTCCATTAAAATAAAAAATAAGCGAAGAAAATGAGAGGGTCATTTTCCCGTTGCGTTACTTAGTTATAAAATTAGAGGTTCGGTTCCGTAGCTAAATGAAATCGATTTATTATTCCCCTTTTATTTATGCCGCCGAAATAAAAATGAAATTAAATTCAATAAATAAAATAAGTACTGAAAAGGTACGTATCTATGTATCTCTCAATATTTTAATATGAAGACTTATATTTTTGGTTTATTTTGATTACTTAGCTGGTAATCGTTACTTTTCTTTGTAATATAGTTAGTGATAAACTAATCAAGTCACGAAAAGTAAACAACCGTAAAAACTATTAATTTTCCTTTTCGGGACTAAGTATGTAATATATCTGAATCGTAAAGTGTAAAGAAACACCAAAATTACCTTATAAAAGGTAACCCCACTATGATAATGAGTACCTCATGTTAAAATTTACCAAATATTATAACTCAAAAATATGAACGACTGCGTTTATGTTTAGACGAAATAAAACCCAATACCTACATTAAATTAAATTATAATCAAACTCCGAACTACGCGATAGTGTACCTATATACTAACTTCTGCACAACTGTTGCACGATTACAAGATAACTACGAGATAAGTAAACTGAAAATTCATTTTAATTAATCTGCACGACTCACTGAGTAACGTCTGATACTTATTGTATTCAAATCGTTAACAGAGTACTATTTACTTATCTACGACGCTTGACTTCATAAAGGCTAAACAGATTTTAATAAAACTCGTCGTTACACTATCCAATCCAGAAGTCATAACACGAACCCTGCTATCCTAGAAGGTCATGAGTAGGTATCTAATTTAACTCCCACAAACGAACTATGTATTATATGATTGCCTAATAAAATTCAATTACTAATAATGCGATGTAAACAATGACTATATTTCTTAGGTGTCAATCGTAATGGTTTTAACGACCCAAGACTTCAAATAACTTAAACAGCACTATCAGTCATACTATCTACCTTCTACTAAATGGATAAAATAACTAACAGCTTCTAATAAACAGGTTTATAAATTCGAAAATATAATAATATGTATAAAATAATGTCCTTCTTACGGTAGAAATTTTTAATATCTACATAGGTATCCGCCAATTAAATCTATCAAGCATTTCACTATTAGTCGTATCATAATCCGTTCTATTTTTTGATATTTAATATTTTAGAGTAATCTTTAGGCTATCCAACTTTTCCATATTTTACCTTAAGTAACCTACTTACTTCCGTCTAAATATATACATAATTAGGTCCCGTGTACAATATCTCCGAAAGAACAAATCTATTGGATTATACTACATCGCTTATTTGAATGAATCGCGCCCAAATAAAACTGAATCCAAACTTTTTTTTAAATTAACTATTAAATAATAGTTTAAACTAATAGAAACCGGCGAAATAACTACAACCCACAAGAATTCTGCTATGGTTTTTCAAACTTATTGTACAAATAGATAAATCTATTACTCCTATTTTCTTACACAGTGGGGCACACTGATACTTCTGATAATCTCAGTTCTTACATGGCCATAACACGATATCTTTCTCCAAAATATACAGATAACCAAAATCTACGCTAGTAAAACCTATTTCATTTCAGCTTCTGTACTGAATCGCAAAATACTCACGATTCAATAAACAGAGAGAGCCTATTAACCGAGGCTGCACGATACTCTCAAATCAGTATAAATACAATAACATATTGATTTAGCCTTTACACTACTATCAACCCCCCGTTAACTAGACTTTGTACTCGTTTCTGTTCCCTGTTTAAAATACCACAAGGCATAACCAGACAACTCCCTAATAACCATCCTATAAGCCATGAATAGTATGATTTTTTTTTCACAACCTGCAACCCCCTAACTATAAAATTGGAAACAGCTACCTAGCTTCGTAAACTGTAAATAAGTATTCAAGATTGATACATTTTCAGGTTTTTTTTTTCAATTGCTCATTGAAAAAAAGTCGGTCATCAAAATATTATCATTGATGCTATAAGGATTTGAACTTTTGAACCTTTTCCTAGACAAACGGCCGCGTTTAATTTTTGCAGTGCGCGTAAGGCGCCGCGCCGCTCCCTCCTAACAGAGTTCCGTTCCAGAACACTATCGAAAGAGCAACAACTATCCTGTTCTATTTCCACAAATGTGTGCGAGATAGCAGATATCTGTCACTTTCACTAATATCAGAACGGGTCTAGGAATTATTCCGTGTGGTAATACCGGAATGTCTAATGTCAAAATTTGTTTCACTTTTGCTTTGGAGGTATTTACTCTAAAAATATTGTTGGAAAAACAAACTTTTAGAAGGTAAGTTCACAGTTGTTATATACTTAAATCTCACTTCAAGAGCCCCAGCTAGGTATCCCATGTGCACTTAGAAAAATTAAACTGGAATTATACGAATTACATTCTGGTTTTGTGTGTCGCTGGTTATTAATACGTTCTATATCTTTATTCTTTTATTAAACTAGTCTTATACAACTGAACAACTTTTCCATAACGTCATATAATTTTCATACCTACATGACGTATATAATGTGGTTCTCACTTATCATACCTACTACGTCCACATAAAAAAACCCATCACCTATTCACTTAATTTCGAATATTCTCTGGAAAGTATTAGAAAAGCTATCTATCAATTTGCTTATATCATAATCATTTTTTCATTTCATTTATTTATTCATTAACAAAATAAATCCGACCATTAGTTATTCTAATCACTCCTTTCTTCCACAGACACTTCCACAAAGTGACTGCACTACCTCAACTACATGGCTCGCCAGAATATTCGTATAATAATGAAATCTGAGGTCATAAGGTATCTTTTGATACAGAGTATCTTCAAAATGAAGGAAAGAAAAGGAATCAGATTATTCGCTCACACTAATCTACCAAACTACTGACGTCTATTACGTGTGACAAAAAGGACAAACAGTGCCACACATTAAAAGAAGATCTTACTGTATTCATTTGTTTGAACAACTCCCATCTACTGTGCTGTGTTATTTAAATGTGCTACTGTAATAAAACTGGCACAATTCTGACCCACTCATCATTTTTCCAGGATGAAAGGATTTAGACAGAATGTGAATATCTAGTGCCTAGTGTCTAAATAGTGATAAATTATTTCAACTATTAATACTCAAGGTAATAAAAAAATTATAATTGAATTATTATTTTTATTCTATCTCCGAAGTTGAAATACCCTAATAGTTTCTAATAAAATGGGACCCCATTGTAATTACCTAAATAAACTAAAAAATAATTGTAAAAACTTGTAGTTAATTGGAATTTGGGAAAAATAAAATGTCTTTACTATTACTTACTTTCTATCTATCAACTTCTTAGTAACATTATTTATTAAGTAATTTCTATAATGGTACCCTGAAGATAATTTTCTTAAAAATAACCCTATTGAAACCTTCAACCCCCCGTTAAGTAAACCATAGTTCCACTAAAACCTTCCAACAAGTCACCATCAAACAATCTTTCCATTTCACGGACACCAAATTGTGGCTAAACAGCCACCGCGATATTACTATCCTATCCTGGTCACTATGGCACCATATTGTAACGAACCCCCCCAAACGACCTACTTAAAGACCTAACAAAATCTATTTAACCCGAAAAGAAAATAACACATAAAATAATGAATATTCGATGAAACGTTTGGCCAGATCATCTAGTGGGAACCCTATGTTGAGATTAAAGTAACCCTGAATCTTTTAGAATGTTGATGGTGACTGAATTTTGAAAGGTCTTAGAAACTATTTAATTAGGCAATTATTAAATATGAAAGAGGCCCTACCTTTTGTTTTAACTAATCAAATGAATAGTAATTAATAAATTTAACGACAAATAAATTATAAGAAAATATACAAAGACAGGACATAATTTAGGCATATTGGAACTCTCATGAAGCTATAAGTCTATAAATTCAGTTTTAAAATTATAAAGTTAAGCGAGCAATGTATAGGCTAACTACACATCACTATGAAAGCCGCAACCCTATAAGGGTTGCGGGAGGATCCACCATAACCTCCCCTCGTCCTCGACCAGTCTAATACCATCCATTCCGAACAAGTTTAAAATATAAGCTTCATGAAAGTTGACGTGGATACGCCCAAAATGAAGCTAGCAATACGGATTGCAACGCGGTTAGTGATATATAAATATTATAGTTGAGGAGCCCCTAAATAAATATTATAATATGGTGAACTCAGATGATTTGTGTAAGATAATTTGGTATATTATACCAGTAAATATAAAGTAGGTATTACTACTTGAGTCGATTCTCTACGACTGATGCACTGTGCTGTACAGTTTCTGTAATTATAACAGATATAAGACCAAAGGTCAGATGAAATTAAAATTATAAAATGGAAAATGTCCATGTTCAGTTTGGTGTTGAATAAATATCTGCACTTTGGCAGTAGAAATGAATTAGGTCTTCTTTGAGACATAAATAAAGGAACAATGTCCATATTCTGCTTGGTATTAATTAAATATTTGCTCTTTGGTAGTAGAAACGAATTAGGTCTTCTTTGAGACATAAATAAAGGAACAATGTCCATATTCTGCTTGGTATTAATTAAATATTTGCTCTTTGGCAATGAAATGATCAAGTCTTCTTTGAGACATAAATAGTAGCCTGCACTATGACAGATATTTCAGATAGTAAATAATCCACCCAGATTGCAGCTCACAGCAGCACAACAGCGTACGTTTTCCGCAGTACTGTAAGTGAACAACAGCAATCGACTCGCTATGAGCCAGGTGAAGTCAGAAGAAATTGTAGAATGAATGAAGATTGAATAACTGTATAGTTAAGGCTACTTCTTTGAGTAGTATGGAATTTTGTGGTAAGATTTCTTTGAATCCAAGCAAAACATTGACTCTGCAATGATATGTTCAGTTTTACTGAAATAAATAAATTGTGGGTAGAAATTATGGTTTTCATATGAAAAATAAAGAAGATAAAAATGATGGTCGAATATTTTGTTAGAGGTTTCTATAATAAATAATTTAAGATTAATTTTATAAATATTTTAAGAACACAGATTAGAATTTTATGGTTTAATTTATTTTAAAAGTATTAACGGCCTAGTATTTATTTAATTTAACCGGATTAACCAAAGGCGAGCCTAGAAAAGCTTTATTTTATTCTCCGCCAAACATCCCTATTAACGCATACGAAAGTAAATTTCTAATTAATAATAACAAACACACAATAAAAACTCAGATATAATATCTACCTAAATTCCTATTTAAAATTATACGATTTAAATTATAGAAACACAACACACAGTTCAAAAATACAAAAATAAATCACACATAATATAAAATCATAATAAAGCATGAGATGAGCGAGACCATTAAGTATATTATTATTTTCGACTAAATATTCAACACGATCTTTCCAGTTTAATTCCGCATAAATCATAATACATTATAAAAATAATAATAAATTTATGTAATGTATAAATTAATTCTCATCATCGATTGGAACATAGGCCTACCTATACTCCACTAAGCACGGTATCTAGACCTGTCTCGTTGATATCTATTGTACGGCTACCGCCTTTTCATACAAAAGACATCAACGGGTAATGCACACGTTTTTGTCTACCATCTTCTCTGCTGAGCCTGAACAGTTATCGGTCTACCTAATAAACTTAAACCTGGGTAAATGAGGTATCTTTAATAGGTTTGTTTCTTAGGTCACATTTTCTGATGACTGAAACAATTCCTATAAATACCCTTGACTGGGATCGAACCCGATATGCTGGTTAGCAAATTGTTCATACTTCACACTAAAGATCTTTTGCTCCTTTCGTCCTTCTAGGACTGAAACAAATGACCAATTACTCGTACTTCTTGTACATAAATAATTTACTGCAAATTAATAACTGATTTAACAGAACATGTAATGTGACCACCAGACTACCCGTTTCTTTCGTCTTTAAGACTGAAACAGTACAATCTCACGGTTGGCCATCGCCTTATTAAACCTGAGCCCATATAGGCAATACTTAACACATACAATTTTAATCATCAACCCATCTGATCATATGTTCTTTTCGTCCTTAGACTAGAACAAATAATCTTCAACACTTATTTTATGAAATATCTATTAAGCACTTCGGCCTCAGACACAATACAATCATCAGGCTAACTGTTCCTTTCGTCTTCTAGACTGAAACAGTATAGCCACATAAAATGGTAGAATCAAATCCATATCCAATCAGTTATAAAATCACCTGTTCCTTTCGTCTTATAAGACTGAAACAGTATGACAATAATTATTGCCGATAAATTAAGATCGGATTCCTGAAGCTAAAATAAAAAATTAACTAACACATAGTAATTTAAACTGGAAATAGATTTTGGATAATTTAAGATCTGTATTAAATCTTATGGTCCCACTCGAGTAAAATAAAAGCACATACCCACAGCAACACCTATGCTCCAACTGCCACGGTTTAGATTTTCACTTAATATAACTTATTCTCACAAAATCACTTCCTCCGATACCGAAACCTCGGAGTCCAGACACAATTCGACACTATCCGCGACTATTAACTGTCGCGACCACGAACTCGATACTTCCGCGAATATCACAGCCTGCCCGAGCAGCCTTACCTCTTTGAGGTCCGAAAATTGACTGATGTTTTGCGGCTGCGTTTCTCCTTATATAGTATCTGCGTGCGTCATTCGTCGTATGCCTTTGGCGTCGACGCCTTTTGCACCGGTGGCAATGGCACTGGTGCCAAAGGCTCTGGTGGCAATGGCTCCAGCGGCAATGGCAACGGCGGCAATGGCACCGACGCCTTTTGCTCCGGTGGCAATGGCACTGGTGCCTTTTGTACAAACGCCTTTCGTCTCATACCAGTGTCCTAGAAACAGTTTTAACAAGTTAATTTGATAAAGAAAATGCCAAATTCATAGGTGTGCCGTTACACTACGACTCCATTTTTAGATTATCGAAACATTCTTATTAACATATTAAGCAGAGTAGTAAAAAGCGGTCAAGTGCGTATCGGGCCACGCGCAGTGTAGGGTTCCGTAGTACTTCGACAGACACTGCTTCAAGGGAAAAACGTCCCTTCTTCGTCTTACATTTACTACTACTTATTAACTTGTAAAGTCTACTTAGCTGTGGTAGTTTTCCTTTTAACTTCGTTATATATACTATTGCCGTGTTTTTTTTTCACATTTCTAGAAACAACCATATAGCTGGCAGGGGGGAGGAACACATGACTTTAACAAAATTTTTCACTTTAAAGCTTAATATTTCGAAAACGGATCCTTAAATCGAAAAATGGTTTTCGCAAACTCATAAAATTTTTGAAAAACCTATCCAACGACACCGTACACTATGGGATAGTCGAGAAAAAAAGACTCATCCCAACTTCACATGAAGAGAAGGTAACCTGAAAAAAAAAAACAAGATTTTTTTAGCACTTTGTCGGCGTGATTAATATGCATATTCGTACCAAATTACAGCTCTCTACTAATAGTCTCTGAGCTAAGCCGCGGACAGACAGACGGACAGACAGAATGACTCGGCGAAACTATAATTGACTACGGAACCCTAAAAAGAAAGTAAATAGAAAATGTATCTCCTAAGACAAAGAAGTTTGGCTCCATGAACAAGGGTAAGTATTAGGAGCCTTACCGCGGCGACCAATAAGGTTGGATTTGCAGGGCTTTCCTGCTGTGTTTCTACGAAATAAGGCTTAACTTTACAAAATTGAATATTGCTAGAATTAATGGAAAAACTTGTGCCCAAACTATTCAAAAAATTATACAATGTTTATAAAGGGTGTTAAAAAAGTGCGTTTGAAATTTTAAGGGGTTACTCAGAAACAAATATGAAAACCAGGAAAAATATTGAAAAAATCCGCTCTTCAAATTTTTTTTCAGTTTTCCATACAAATTCTTGATTCACAATTCAGATTTCGTATGAAAATGTGAAAGAAATGTGAAGAGCGGATTTTTACCTAACCTACCCCCTTAAAATTTCATAAGCATTTTTTTAACACCCTGTATACATTACTTCCAGTCAACCCTACCTTCATAATGCTTATAATAGTAGATTATTTATCAACAGAGCTCCTAGCACCAAAAATATTTGTTTTTTATATTATATTTACTGATACAACACGTAATACTCGTACATTGAGTAAGTACATAATATTCATCGAGGTGGTCGTGACTTAGTAGTATGGTTATGTCGATTATACAGGTTAACCGACTACAGACACGGTCATGACCTGGGTGGGTTTAATTATAACATAAGTGTCATTTTTCTCGATCGTTTCTGTGAGTTTATTTTTTATTTTATTTTATTTCAGTAGCTACAGTTACAGACTACAAACTTAAATTACTTACATTACGCTTATGTTTTACACCGCTTATTAATCTGTAGCCCAGTGAAAACTGTACACAGCATGTAATGTTCAAATTGTTCGGGCATAAAGTTTAATTATCGTGACGATAATAATAAATATAAAATAAACTCAAAAAGAAAACAACAGTATTAACATTTATTGAATTTTGGAAGTAAACTATTTTTGAAGGTAATCAAATTTATATTGAATATATCTTGGTGAGAACATATTTCATTGTAGGATTTACACATTCTTGTCAAAGGATCGTTTGCTGAAACATTATTATTTATAAGAGGTTGTGCAAAAAGCTGTAGAACACGCACTGAACGATTTGCCACCTTAAGTTGCAACCTTTCCAACAATTTACCACCTAACTGACCAACAGTTGTCCAGATCAATTGCAACCTGTTGGTGCCGTTTGTTATCGGTAAATTGCAGTTGTTAAGCCATGATATTGAGTTTGAGTTTTCTGACACTGGGGTTGAAACCAAGCCCTACAATCTCCACCAATCCGGACTTCTTACTTGGCTCCCTTGTATGACCTAACCTTACCGAGATATGAGAAGACACTATTGTTCGAGCAGTGAGGACGATATTTATTTATCCGTTTATTGATATGGATATGCATCGTTAACATTGCATCTTTATACAGAATGTTAAAAAAAGTCCGTTTGATATTTTAAGTGGTTACTGAGAATCAAGTATAGAACAGGAAAAATATTGAAAAACTCCAATCTACAAATTTCCCTATACCATAAACTTCTCGATTCACTATTCAGATTAAGTATGGGAAACTAAAAAAAATTGTAGATCGAATTTTTTAATATTTTTCTGTATAACTGATTCTCAATAGTCCCTTTAAACAAACGAATTTTTTTAACACCTGTATACACAGAGCTATCAAATATTCCCAAACAAAATAACCTAAACAATTTTATACAAAATTAATAATCCAATGTGATTAAAATATGTCACATGACACTCAAGATGATACTAATGTCACCTGACACACCTAAACCCATAAAGTTTAGGCTATATACTTTTCTAAACAAAACAGATATAGGGTATATTATTCATGCATTAATAAATATTAATAAACATTAAGGTAGTCTTGTATGAAAAGCTGAATTCTGTCTACCGAAGTAACCCCATTCTAAATTTAGAATTCTGTCAAAGTCATACGTATACATGTAAAAAATATCATTATCACGCAATGTGACGTGACTGGAAGTTTTTAAAGTAATATCACACTCGAATTCACATGTCGAGTTATTGCGACTTCATCATTAAACGTAACTTTGGACGTAAACAGCCCGTCGAACCCATTACAAATTCAGTGTTTCTACAAACTTTAAGATCCCATTTCGGCCACTTTGGATTCGATATTTAAAAAAGTGTTCCTCGAATACCATTAAATGAACAATATGTCACGCTTTTTAAGTATCTATCTCAAATGGTTGTGTGCTGTTTGTAAAGTCCGTTTCGGTACTGTGTTAAATGTTTCAGGGGTGCATATTACAGGATGGACCATAAGTTCGTTAACATTTAAAATGGTTATAAAAATCAAATATCTAAATGAACGAAAAACTCTTTATTTTTTCTTAAACTAAATTATTCAGAGTTTTATGTTTTGAATATTACATCATCTGTGTGCCTTGCTTATTCTGACGGTCCTGTAATCTGGATCGAAAATTTGCCATGACCCGAAAAGTGTTTGGCCAAAAACTCATATCCAGAAGAGGTGACTTTAACTGGCCACCACGCAGTCCAGACTTGACCCCAATGGACTTTATCCTTTGGGGATATCTAAAAAGTAAAGTTTTTACCAGCAGCCCAGCGTTTATTGAAGAATTAAAAGAAAACATACGCAATGAAATGCAAAACTTTTTACCAAACACTTTTCAGGCGGTCATTTCGATCTAGATTACAGGACTGTCAGAATAACATTTTGATGATGTAATATTCAGAACATAAAACCTTGATTAATTTACTTTAAGAACAATTAAAGAACTTACCGAACTTATGGCCCACCCTTTATAATAGTTTGGTAGGAAATCCATATTAAATATATAGTACCATAGTAGGACTAGATGTGGGCCCTAATGGATCACTGCAGCCTAAGTAGATGTACTACTACAAAATCGCCGATACAGTACGTAATGTATAGAGTGAAATTTCAATTTAAATCGTTGGTCACAGGTTAAAGAAAAAAATATGTGTTTATTTTTTATTTTTACTAAGTGGGTATAGAATTACTAAGAGGTGGGGCCTCAAGCGTTGAGGTAGGAGCACTCAGTTATTGGTGCAACGCAATGCAATGCAATACAATACAATACAATGCAACACAATACAATATAATACAAGGCAATAACCTATAAACTTTTTTCATAAAAATATTCAGAATAGAAAGGGGCAACCACAAACCACCCGCAAACTTGTCTACTTTCAATCTAAGCATGTACTTTAAATATAAAAGTCTATTAAATTTCACAAGATTTCGTCCCTTGCAAATAAAATGTTCAATTCCCGATCGTTTTCGTTCTACTCATATATGTCGGTAGGTAATATAATATTCAAAAAATGTGATTAGGATCGTCGTATGGTACGCAGCAAAAAGCGATTACTATGCGCACTTACCCAAACGATGACCGTAGGCGCTCTGGTCATCCCTAAAGTACCCACTTAACATCCTTTAATAATTGCCCAACTTCTTGTTCATACTAAGCGACGCAAAAAGATGTACGTGTCTATAAAAAATAGGGTTATCGTGTAATTAATTAATTATATTACGGTTAAACCACTTGTGTTGAAATTGATAAGACAAAAAACGCTCCACTAAACAATAATATCAAAAACAATTGTTAATATTTCGCGAGTAAAGTCAAAAAAGTCTTAATAGAGTAGTTAGTTATCTCTTCATATTGTAGTATTTTATTTACAGTTTTTTACGTATATAAAGCTAACTAACAAAATCTTTCATACGAATAGTCTTTGGAAAAGTTGGTTTGCTTCTATTTTTATGCATATTTAAAAGAATTTAAGTATGTAGAATCAGTCTATACTATCCACTGCTATACAGGAAATCCCAGTTTAAAGTCTAATTACCGTGTATGATCTATCAGGAGCCCGGAGTATAAATTATTTTGCTATACGAGATCGATCGAAAAAATAAACAGACAATAGTGGCGATCACTGTCTCACTAAAAAGATAAATGTTAGAAGTTCCTGAAGTTCTTACTCCGGAATACTACTACTTTTCTTGCTCTTAGAACTTGAGGAAATCTGCGGGTTTTATTAGCTTGCACCTATATTGGGAGAGTTGTGTACAACCATGCATACTCCATATCTTATGTTACGTCATCCCATGACAGAAACTGTTATAATACAACACGAACTTATTTTATACATATGATATCCTTCCTATATCTTCTCATACTCATAATTTATCTTTGTAATATTTAATTTTATTAGAAATTATTATACATTTTGGAAATTAAGAATATTGTATACAGAGTTTACCAAATAGGTAATGGATCCCTTAACTGCTGAAAAATGATAAAAAAATCATTCCAAATTGGCAAAATTGGACTCGCGCACCGAGGGTTCGGTATATATTCATAATCACACATGACTTGAAATCTATATCAAATTCTCAGGCCTGCAATCCCTTGAAGCTGTGAAAAAATCAAACTTCTATGCCAATGCAATAAAGAAACGGCCGTTTATGCCGCATATTTGGACACTCGCATGGGAATCAAACCTATAGGGTACTTCCCGTATACCTAGAATCATGAAATTTGGCAACAAGCAATGCTTACAGCACAAGTAAAGGAAAAAGTCTGAAAACCAAAAAAATTTAGTTACATCACATAAAAAATGTGTTGTAACTAAAAATTTTTGGTTTTCGGACTTTTCCCTTTACTGGAGCTATAAGACATTGCTTCCTAACCAAAAAAAAAATTGTTACATCACAAAAAAATTGTGATGTTACTTAAAAATTTTTGGTCTTCGGACTTTTCCCTTTACTTGTACTATAAGACATTGCTTCCTGCCAAATTTCATGATTCTAGGTATACGGGAAGTACCCTATATATTTTGATTCCCATGCGAGTGTCCAAATATGCGGCATAAACGGCTGTATCTCTTGATTACGTTGGCATAGAAGTTTGATTTTTTCACAGCTTCAAAGGATTGCAAGTTTGAGTATTTGATATAAATTTCAACTTGATACGTCTACGCGTTCCTGAGAAAAAGGGTCTTGACAGACAGACAGATAGACGGACGGACAACAAAGTGATCCTATAAGGGTTCCTTTTTTCCTCTTGAGGTACGGAACCCTAAAAATGAAATATTCTTAATCGTGTTTAGGATGGTATAAAGAAAAAAAAACATCTACAATGGTCTGATATCTATAGGCACTTTGATACAAAATGGTTTAAAAAAAGGAAACTAGCGGTGAAATGGTTAGATATCATTCGGAGTTTCGGGTCAACCTTGAACAGTGTGAACTGGTGCGTGTTTGCCGATCGTTATTTTTGATTAGGGGCCTTATTTCGTTATTTTTCCAGCATAAAACATAACTTCTCAAATCTAATGAACCATATTTTACGCTTGAAAAGAAAATTTCTTACACGCCTGTTCTTATTCATTTTCCTTTGGGAGTTACCTAGACGGAGCTTTTCGATTTACGTTCCAAGTTCCAATATATCTCACTGATGGATTCTCATATTATGAACGTAGTTTCCCGAGCCACTTTATTTACCCAGACAAACCTGTAGGTGGTGTAGCACTACTTAAATTGGATATTAAACTTGCATGAGAGCGGTTGACGAAAACGCGTTGAAAGATCGATATGTAGAAACAATAGATCCTTAAATTGAATATTTAATTTGTGTCGGCACCCAGAGTGGTTTGGAGAATTCAAATAAATAAGGAGGGAGGGTTTAGACTAAAGTTACTGCATAAGTTCTATTTAGTTTATCTTCAACATACCTTGTAGAAAAATCCACTTTAAGTGGCCGCACTGTCTCAGAAATAAGGCCTAAAATCTAATGCCCGCTTTCAGAATTGAATATAAATGGGTACGTTTATTAAGCGTTCTGTAGTTCTCTAATATAGATGTGTGGAACAAAACCGTGAATGTGAAACTAACGTGTCGGAATAAATAAACGCCTTACTCCGCCTTGACCCCGTTGCGACCGAAACCACGAAGGCTACACATGTTAGTAATAGTTTCAAGGACAAGATTTATTTTCATGTAGCTAACGACAATCAATTTGTTCAAATGCTGGTTTGGATTTAATATTCAATAGCATGCCATGTTGCCTTAGTACCTGTTTACTTTGGTTAGGTACTTACGCCAACTTGATATCCTATTGGAATTTCCGTAGGTATCTTCCAATAGAATATCAACTTTGTTAATTTACGTTTTTACGGTTCCTTAACCTGCCCACCCTGCCTGACAAAGCGTAGCTTTACAAGGGCCGACGCCGCAATGATATCTCTGTGAAGTGAGGCGAGTGTTTTCATTACATTTACAACCCTCATCCAGCCTTCAGAACTGCTCCAGCCTCAGTGATGCTAATCATTCACGGTACAGTACTCCCGTATTCAAATTGAAATAATTATTGTGTAGGGGTGACAAATTGCGGTTAAATATATTTTGAAAGATCTCTTTCTTAAGTTTTTTTTTGTTTTATGGCGAAATTGATGAAGAATAACTGTGTAACTGCCCAATATAAACAACGCAATTTGGTTTTCTCAATGATATTTATATATAAATTTAAACACAAGAGCGTGGACAACATTATTCCTAAAATAATAAACAATCTTTAATTTCAACCATATTTATTTAAAGTACTATGATGCATTACAGTTAATATGGCGTCCAGTCTCCACCATTATCAATTAATGCTTGACAGCGTCGAGGCATACTTTTGACCAGATTTTCAGTTATCGTCGGGGTAAACGACTTCCAAATATCACGAAGATGACGAGATAATTGCTTAAGCGTGAAAACACGTGTCTGCCTGACCTTCAGCTTCATTCCTGACCAGACGTTTTCTATAGGGTTCATGTCTGGTGACTGAGCGGGCCAGTCCATAGTGACAATATTATTTTCAGCTTTCCATGAAGTACAGAGTCGGCTTTGATGCTTGGGGTCATTATCCTCTTGCATTATCCAGTTATTGTTATCCGGCCTAAACCACTTACTAGTAGAGGCTAACAATGCCTTTTTATATATTTTCAGCATTTTTTTTGCATTCAAATTGCGGTAAATACATATAAACAGCCGAAACCGTACATACAGAAGCAACCCCAAACATGCACTTTAATAGGGCTTTTAAAAGTGCGTTGGAGCATAGGTTTCCCTAATTTTGACCACACACGACTTCTATAAGTCCACGCCCAAAATGAACACTCGTCAGAAAAAAATACGTATCACGATTGATATTTGACTTAGCCCAGTTGAGTCGCTTTACGATGTGCTCTGGTTTCAGAAAAGGTTTAACTCTCGTGTTTCTCCATGCATAGCCGAACTCCACTGAGCGACGCTTAATAGTTCTCAGACTAACGTTTATTCCCTTTTTTGCAAGAATATTTTTTGCCTGCTGCAACGTGTACGTAGGATTTTTATCAAAAAGTTGAGTGATGACCTTATCCTCTTTCCTCGTAGTCGATCGTTTAGTACCCCTTTCTGGAAGATCATCAACAGCCTTTGTCTGTTTATATCTCTTTACCCATTTACTGACGAACTGTTTTGACTTTCTCATATACATATTTTGCTGCAGCGGAGATAGACATTTTGGGGCCTTTTGGGTGTATGCACAGAAACACTGATTCGTACCGACTCGCGAACGCCGCCGCACTCATTTCGAAAAACGTGCGATTATTGCGTAACAATAAGCCATACTGATTTTTTATTTACGCAGCATTTTAGACAGCTGCACTCTCTACCCCACTTCACATACGATTAAGTTTCCCGGCGCCCCCCGCACCTGTAACGCCGTCCACGCTCTTGTGCCAATCACTACAAACTTACGAGTACGATAAAATAGTCACGTATGCATAAGGCCGCCAGAGTATGTTGGTAAAAAATGTCTTGAACTGATCATTAAAGGGCCTAGATGCCGCGGAAGACCCAGTGGCGAGATCGGACATGAGAGCAAATGATCTTGCTATGGAAGATATCGGGCAAAGTCGAGAAGATTAATTCGGAAGGTGGACCCTGGCTCAACCTTGAAAATTGTTATTTTATAGTTCAGTATTTCAAAGTTTATCACCACTCAAATGGATGATTAAAATAACCAGAAACCTTAGCCCATTCAGTATACCACACGCAATATTAATTCTGTTCTTCAAAAAGTTTAATGTATTTAACACATATTACAACTTGTATAACATACGAATGCGAGAACTATATCGTTCCTATGTCTTCTCCAATTTGTGTCATCGGTGCGTTCCGGCAAATGACATTCCAATTTAAACCTGAGGACTCGGTAAATGAACTGACTCCCGAAGTTGCGAAAAACTTAAATGGGATTATCTCAGTTCATTTCATTGGAACAAAATTACTTTATCTTTGTATTTTTGTTCTTTTCAAAAGATCGATTGTCCGGAAATATTAAAATAAAAGTATCCTACTTATATGTGTGACAGAAACTGATTCGTTGCTGTATTAGGATGTAACTGCAAAATCTCTCTTTCTCTGAAAATTGTCTGTGAAAATTAGTCATTTTCCTTCTTGTTTTTTTTTTACCATCGATTGGTAAGCCCTTTTGTTTTTAATAAAATTCAGGTTTTTTAAATTTTGCAATAAACACCGATATACAGATGATATAACTTATCTCAGACTCAGGCATTCCATAATATGAAAATCGAATTTTATTTCTAAATTAAAACAGCCACGCTGTGCACACTTTCTCGCGAAACCCATTTTACCATCACAGGATTGTCGTATCTCAACATAAACCAACAATGTTAAAAACCCATATCGTCCCCAATGCAGGGGCACGGGCTTCTTCCCATGCATCAGGAAGGTTAGGCCATACTACATATATACAAATCAACAATAAACATTCATAATTAGCAGCAAGTGATAGGGTTAGTTTTTAGTAGTTTAGATAGTAGGTATGGTAGACTCAATAAAACAAAAACTTCGGTTTGTATCAAAATCTGATTTTTTTCCGAAGTAACTAACTATCTAAGCAGGGTTCGCATGATATATGTCAACTGATATATGTATATTGACTGATATATATCAATTGATATTTATGCTTGATATATGTATATCATAATTGATATTTATATTTTTAATGTAAAAAAAATCATACGTTAAATAATGTTTCTTAAATTGAGAGTCAAAAGTATCTATCATTGATTTTTTTAAACTTTTAACTGTATTCGTTTCGTTCCTAGCTTCTAAGAGTTATTCTTAAGCTGAATGTGCCAAATCCAAAGAACAAAGATATGATTATAACAATAATAAATAAATGAGTTTAATCTAATTAACTATCTACAATTAAGCAAAAAATAAAATATACATTTCAGATTCACTTCAACCGAAAAAAAATCATATCAGAGTATAAAATTTGAACGTTATTTTGATAAACATCTTCAAATTATCAAACATATACATTTTAAATTCAGCTATTTCGAAAAAAAATCGTATTATAGGATAAAATTGAAATTAGTATGTAGTTTTGATAAATACCAAAAATATCGGATTGTATATCAAAAATATCTCATATTTTGATATTTATTATAAATATATCGGATATTTACGAATCCTGATACAAAGTACTGTAAAAAAATAAATAAGTGTTTCTTTATATGGTAGCAACCCTATAAAATTGCTTTATTAAAAATATTAAAAAAACGTTTGGAGATATTAAAATAATATTGTCCTAACCCAAATTTCATCCACTGATGTTGCAGGTGTCTATGTGCGGCGGTAATCGCTTACCATCAGGTGATCCGTCTGCTCGTTTGCCACCTATCACATAAAAAAACAAAGTGCGTCCAGTGGTCTTGGCGCTAGAGCTCCAGACAAACACACCACACACACAACACGAGAGAGAAAGAGAGTCATTTTTATTTTTTAGTTTATTGGGCAGTGGGCTCTATTAGTGCAAGACAATCGATCTCCATCAATATCTCAAGTTCGTTTTTTTACCATGACAATACTTCCTTACTCCTTCGTCACTCGCTCACGCTCGCTTACTGCTAAGTCATTCCAAAGTAAAAATCTGACTTCTTGTGTACGTTTTGACCCTAGTAGAGATATACAAAGATATCGAACAAAGCCACTTATACAACAAAGTTAAGCAACATCAAGTAGTGAAAGAAGAAATTATGAAGCAACTTTCAGTGGAGTTTTTATTAAAAATGTTTGAACGCCGTCGTTCCTCTAATTCCGTCTATTGGGCGAGAGGGTAGTCGAAGAGAGGGTTCAGGAGAAAATACTATATCTTGATTAAGGTAACTTTGATATTGAGGTCCGTCATTAGGTTAACGAAATTACTTCTTAGCTGTGTTTATTTATCAGGAAACTTGCTCGGGATCTTGATGCGTATAAGTAGATCGCGTCGAGACGTTATGTATGTTAAATCTTTTCCTCTGATAAACATGTAAGTTCTAATAGAATTGTCTGTTTATTGCAAGTCAAGATCGCGAGAATCTTCTGTCTCAGCTTTCGTTGTCTTCGACTGACAAACAACGATATCTACGTATACTATTGCTGACAAATATATTAAAACAATGTGTGGCGCGGAGTTGTATCGGAGTATTCATGGGTTGTTTGGTGATATTGCGGGAGGTCGCGACAGCAAACGGCTCAAGAACTCGCAGTAATTTCACTTTATTAGTTCGATGTCTACTGTATTGTAGTGGCTATATTGTTACACCCTCGCTATGAATACAGACGACAGATTTCACCCTTGAACTTCGAAAACTCTGCGATTGTTATCGTGAGAATTGTTTAAACGAATCGTTGTTTAAGTGTTGCTGATAAGTGATTTTAAGCTATTATTTCCACCAAATTTAGAAGCGAAAAGGGTTTTGAAATTTGTAATAAAAATTGCTAAAAATGAAAAATTAATCCACATTTAACACACTTCAAGTAAATAGAAACTTGGACCCGAGAACAAATAAGTATAGAGTTTCTACTAAATACCTATATAAGTAAGTAAGAGTTAAGTACGTAAAGAACTTGTTGACTATAATTTTCTCTTCACTTAGTAATCCATCATTTGAGGCCGCATTGCTATCGTAAAAGCGATCTCTAAAATTGAATTATTATGCCTCTAAATGATACCGTATATACATAAGTCTTTAACAGCGTGGGTTTAGACGGAGCCTCATCAATTTCGCGATCGTTATAAACAATAAGCTTAGGATTTTATTATTAATTAACATTGTTAGAAACACTAATTCAGATGATTCAGAGCTTGGAATGAACGTAAGAATATTTTTATTTATTTATTATTATTACGATATTTTTATTTCATAAACAGATACTATAAAATACAATTATAAGTTAAAATCTAAGCTGGCGTTTATGTTAATCTTATAGTATTTAACTGACAGAAAAAATTAAATGTTAATATACAGGTGACTTCTTATTCGCTGAAAGGCGATTAATGGTAGATGATAAAATTGAACAAATTTCTTCTAGCAACAAAATATTTCGTTTTTTATTCATACTATGTTCGCAAATCGACTGATAAATTATCGACACCCTCTTTTTACGTATTTACACCTAGTGTTTTTCCTATGTGAAAGTTGTTCAGTTTCTGCAACTCCTTTAGTTCAAATGTGTAACAAGTGTAACATCTTTCCCTACGCTCAGGCTGTATAGTACTCATTTTGGAGCCGAACGCAGCACTGGCTTCGCAACGTCTTGTCAGATTTCATTTCTAATAAAAGTTGAAATTTCTACCTAAATTAACTATGGAAATGAACTGATCGGTAATAAATATATTTTAAAAAATTTCTCACAAGATTGTCTGATATGTAAGAGATTAACTAATAACTAAGATCACGAAGCTGAATTTTGTCACGCTTCTTAATATTTTTTATTACCTATGTGCTTTAATTTTTTGTTAGCATATTTAGAAGCCGAATACATGTTCAGCTTTCTTTGACTTTTTAAAATAGCTGTTAGCTCAGACTAAAAACAGTCATTATTTCAATGGCTTTATTTCAAAAATGCTATGACCGGAGCGCTCTTTGGTAGATAGATAGATAAAGCACTTGACTAACACATAGGATCCTGGAAAACTTAAGGGTTCCCGGGTTGTCTGGAAGAAATCGCTTTTAGCGATAAGACCGCCCAGATTTTCTACTTGTTTCTTTTTATTTTGTTATTTTTGTATGTGCTTCTTGTATGATAATAAAAAGTATTTGAATTGAATTGAATGATTAAAATAACAAAATTTCCACTTCGTCACTGCATTGCACCACCTTAACATTTTCTTTCTCTCTGGACCCAGTTCGGAAGTCCACGCAGACGAAGTCGCGGTAGGTTCGAATTGCTGAACTTGTATAATCTAGTAGGAGGCACAGAGGTAGGTATAAATATAACAAGCGTCGCGCCGTTTGTTTGCTGTTGTTTAAAGTCCGTAAGATGGCAGGTAACAGAGGTGTCAACTTCTCACGCTTTGTCGCCATGTCACGTCGTCGTCGCCGCCATTTTGCACTCGGAACCCACTTTTGCAAACAAACAACCTTTGGCATTAGGTGGACGCGCTAGCTACACGCGCGGGCGTTATGCTGAGCGCTGGCATTGTATAGACGTTTTGTTATTCAATACGCGGTCAGATAGTGGAACCGTAACATTTTTCAGTCGACACGTGACCAGAAAGCTTACAGCGCGCCAATCACGTACCTCCGAGGCGAGGAGCCAAGCGCTTTATCCATAAAAGCGCTTCAAGCCAATATCCAGGCGCTAGAGGAGCCGGCTGCATATTTATTCACAGGCACAAGTAGACTCTCTACTAGAGCCTACTAAAGTACTAAACACCCCGTATTTACATTCAGCCTGCTTTTATGACGGAGATGATAAATGTACGTTACGTAAAGGGAAAGAAAGGAAAATCATAGGGAAGAAATGCGCTGTCGCAACGTAACGAGAACCCGTAACTGTATAACAAATCGAAAATCTAACACGTCCTGTTCGCTGTGCACTATAGGGACTCATGATTTCCGAGAATAGTTGGACTTCCACAGCCATATTGAATGTGTATGAGCTTATTCACATGAAGCCGTTAACCTCGCTGCGGATTTAAATATGCAGACGCCAGTATCGATTGTCGCCAAGAATAACGCAAGCTGCCGCCGCGGCTGCCCGCCATCCGACTGTTTCTGTGTCAAAGCCTAAACTGCTCTGCAGATTTTAACTTTGATTGGTTGATATAGAATGTAAGGCGAACTCGTCTGTGTTATAACCACAGACTTTCGAGACCTATAATTCTAGCAGTACAGTATCGGTTTGTCCAATTACTGTATTGTAACCAATGATCACCATATTAGATCATGCCTTTGCAGCACTTGTGATGATTTGTCGATAGTTAAATGTCATGGAATCTTAAATAGGTGAAGAGTGAAAACGAAAATTGGGCAATGTTAATTCATTTCGCTAGTTTTTTGACATTTTATTAAGGCGAGGACCAAACTGACACAAGTTGACATCACATTTAATGGTGACCACAGGTAGTGTAAAATGGTTTGCTCTTTTTGAATATCGTAGCTATAGTAATAGCCACACGATAACAAGAAAAATACTAAGGAAAATGCCACCTTTATGACATAATTTAACCGTCTGTACGATGTAGACTTACTTTGTCGTAAAACTGTAATATTCTGCAATTAAAGTGAGTATAAACGCCTAATTTAATAACATTCCTACTCGTAACTCTCAATCAGCACGCACGTATATTAAAAGTTTACGATACTCGACAGTTTATGAACCTATTCTATGAAGTTGAATCTTTAACGCGACTAATATCTCTGAAAACTTTTTAATATAACGTATTTTTCAAATAATCATTGCCTGCCGTCTAATAGAGCCTCGGGGTTAATATAAGGTAGTCCATTTAAACAGTCGGTAAACTTTCTCTACCTCAACTCGAATCGCAAGATAATCGAGTTAAAAACTAATTATGGCACAACGAAACAATTTAAAATAACATTAAGTAGATCATGGAAACATATTGCTATTTCAGAAGGGTTATAATGAAGGTAAGCTTTTGTTAAAATTACTTTTAGTTTATCTGGATCAGCATAATTATACAGGATGTAACAAATATCTGTAGCACACTTCAACCTATCGTTGGTAATTTAAGAACTCTTTAAATTTGCCAATAGGTGCCTAGTCGATTTTTATGACAAGTGCATAACTTTTCAATTTTGGAAAATTCGTTGAACAAAGTCAAAACGGTGTTTTTAAGTTTCATGGAAAGAACTCCTTAATTAAAACTTGGCTACGCCTTGTTATCTCTGGCCTATATGATAACTATCTGGATAACAAAGATCATTAATCTCGAACAACAATTTGAGCAGAAGACAAGGCAACCCATCCTAGTTTCCGAAGTAGGTAGCTGTACCTGCAGATCTAACTTCAGCTCCGGCCGCGCGCGCCTTCAGTTCACAGCACTGCAGTTCGAAACCAGTTCAGAAACTCAATTTATTCTTATAATAAATTATATAGCTACAGGAACACTGAATAAAATAGACAGTTGAATTCAATATAAGTGGTACAATACCGATTACTTGTTCGACACTTTACTTACCCCTACTACTGTGGGTATCCTTTTTATTAAGGTTTAAAAATTAGGAAGCAACGGTTTCTCATCCCATTTTCCAATCAAAAGGGACAAGGGATAAATTGCAAAGTCCTTTACCTAAACCCTTGATCGCCAAATACGAGACTGAAATCGTGTCCTACGCGTCACGGCCTTGACTAGACAAAATTAATTTACAATAATACTTACCTAATAACTAATAACATTATAACTTAAAGTTTCATTTTCATTCAATAATATTTCAACTACTTTAAATGTAAATTCAGAAATCAGCAACTATAAAAACGTGAAAATAACCGAAATCTTCTTGGTGTACAGATCATGAAAACAGCCTGGCGATCCACGCAGTCCAAAGGGTTTAAATCCATTTGAACCAAATCATAAGCAGATAATTTCGTACAATAGCTAAGTACTATAGAGCACGCTAACAATGCATGTTCATTTTGCGCTTCCTTGCGCTTAACCTTTTGTACAATTCGCGATCGTACCGTTAAAAAGAGCTGTTTATTACTCTGAGAAAAGGTTTTGCGGAACGATTGTTATTAACGTCTGTTCGCTAATCTCCTCAGGGTCTGTCCCGGCACGAAGCCGCAGCGTTGGGCCGCATGCAGCCTCGAAGTGGAACTGACTTTACTTATGTACATACATACAGGTTTTTAATTTAAGATTGTGGTTCGACGAGCTTAATGATACATGTAGTTTGAAGTGGATTCATGTAAGGGTAACAACCAACATATGATGTATACATATAAGAGGATAACAATATAGTTAGTATGAGCACGCATTATGGTCTAACGCTATTAGCATAGAACTTGCGATAACAATTAAACATTATTAAATATAAAGGGTAGGAAAAATAAGGCTCTATTATAAAACGTCAATCAAAATTTGATTTGTCGAATGGTTTGTTCTCATAAAAATTTGTTTGTGCTCACTTTCTCGTGTAATAACTATTTACAAATTAGCACTAAATATTACGTTTACTCAGCTACAAATCGTATTTTATTTTAATGGAATTTGACCATCATTAACAGAAAAGCCTCGGTTTATATGGGAGTTAGTTTAATCTGATGAAAAAAGTCGTATAAAGATGACTCTAGAGTAAGACAAGCGATCTTCATCAAAATATGAAAAGGAAATATCAATAATGAATTGTAAAGGAAATATCAATAATGCAAATAAATGAAAATCATCAAAATATGAAAAGGAAATATCAATAATGAATTGTAAAGGAAATATCAATAATGCAAATAAATGATTTCTATTCTATTCAGTAATGTTTATTCCACTTTTACATTTATTCGCTACCAGTCGTTTCTGAAAAGTAAAAATCAAATCACGGTCAGGATGGCCGGTAGGTACAGACTTAATTAGGTTTGGCAATCAAATTACGAACAGCCGAAAAATTTCGTTCAACTTCAGTAGGTAACAAATATTAATTAGAGTTAATCTCGTTCCGCTCAGAGCGGGCAGGTTGGAGTCATGGTTCACGTCTACTTACCCCACTTATATTTGATTATATCGCCGTCAGTCCGGGTGCAATTAAGCGGTTATAATCATGTTATCTTTGGAACTACCTACCTATCTCTTCTTCTGTAGCGTCGATTTAAATTTATATTTTGTTGGAACTTGGATCAGTTCAAGTAAGTCCTCGCGTGTTTAAGATAACAAGTGCATAATAGTTTGTGGGGTTGCACCATTTTCACAGATAACGTTTTTGACATCATGCGTTATCGTTACGCCATCTGTACAGATGTTGAGACCGGTGCCTAAGTATATTCTAGATGGAAACTTCTTATTCTTTACCAATCCGCATTTAGCCCCCATGCGTGGGGGGGTAAATGCGGATTGGCCAGCAGTGCAGACGAAAGTGCCCTTACACCGCCTTAAAGGTTTTTTTATGCTTTATTGTGTATGAAACAAAATAAACATGAATTGAATTGAACAGTCAGGAAAATAAACAGGCTTGGGAAAACCAACACAAATGTAGATTCTAGAAGATACTCGATTAATTCTCAAGATATCAAGTGATTGATATAAGAGAGATTTTTTACTGTAATTTATTAAAGATTTTTAAAATGAAAGCTTGTTGTTTTAGAAAACGGTAAACTCTAGGTTTTCACATGTTTTGAAGATCCATTTGATTTTTTTTTTGTATAAATCGCTCGATTGTCGCCAGAGCCCGGCGATAATTGTCTCAAATACCTATTTAAAACTATGACGCATGTTTCTCCATTTCATTTTACGTTTAAATGTATACTCTTGTCGTCGTTTGTTATAGTTGAAATAACAGTAACTACTTAATTACGTGACGTGACACGCATGACAATATCTATACAGCATAGGAACGAAACGACGATTACCGGAACAATTAATAAAATAGTGTTTATTTATATTATTTTACATTATCGACGCTCTCGCCGGTCACAAAAATGTAAGTTAATGATTTAATATCCTCAACAATTTTTTCACCATCGAAAAAGTAAAACGTCTTTAAGATGAATCTGACCGTCTGATTTAAATAATTTGATATATCTGTAATCAATTTAGGGTTATATATGTGGGTACCGTATTCATCATCATCGTCATCAACCAAAGATGTCCACTGCTGATAGTACCGAAATTATAAAAAAAACTGATTTATGTATGTTTCACTCAAGACAAGTAGGTACCCAATGTTCACTGCTGTGTTCGTTCCATACGATAAGCCTCGATTCGAGAAAAGCCTTGCAGTGCCGATATCGTTTATTAGTCGAGAAAAAGAAAATATGAAATTATCGTTATAATTTAAAAATTATAGCCACTTGACGAATCAGTTTCTGACGTACAGGGCGCTCTTAAGACTTGAAACGACCAATGTGACGTGAGCTACGACTTGTAGTAGGCGTAGCGGAGTAGCCGAGAAACTTAATATTTTTAGAAAACTTTTACCAATATATTTTTTTAAATCTATGTTGTGGCCTCCTTTAATGACATTTTTTGATCACTTTTTCTAAATATCACTAGGTAGATGTATATTACTTATTTTTATATAAAGATTTCAGTTTAAAAAGACAAAAAAGATTCTAATTTTAATTAAGAGCTTTTCTTTGAATAAAAAAAAACTAAAACTGAGAAATTGCTCACTTTAATACTCTCTAGAGTTCTACACTCATTAAACGCATTCGATGTTCATACTAGAAGAGGTAAAAAGTTGCTACGAGATACATGCGGATTACGAAAGAGCGTAGTCAGCAGCAAATAAGATATCTGCCTGAAATATGCGCGGAAATGTTATCATATTTATTAAAATAACATGCGAACATCACATACTGGTCTCATAAGATAGAATGGCGCAAAGTATATGGAAACTCTATATACTTTGCGGCCTTCTTCCTTATGAGGGCAGTACATACAGAGAATTACTTTAAAAAACACACCAGTAACGATTTGCATATGTCGCAGTAAGATAGTTTAAGCCGTGATATAGTTATATCCCTAGGAATATAATTATATGCCGGAATATAGTAATACGTAAGATGTTTTTAACTATCTTACTAGGGATACAACTATAACACGGTAATTCAGTAGTAAGATAATTATATCACTAGATTAGTCTAGTGAAATAGTTCTCTTAAGGATTGAAGGATCATTACATTGTACTTGATTACATACTTCTTTATTATGTACAAGATTTTAATAATTTCCTTGCTTTTTATTGTCACCATTTGTTGATTCTATACTCAAATATAAAAACAGATTGTTTTATTAATGTATATTATTTTAAGTACTACCTACTTATCTTCTTCTTCTTAACGTGTGACACAATTTAACCGTCCTATCCACAATGTGGTGGTGGTGGTGGTGGTAGCATCACCCGCGGTCACGTGTAGTAGGGCATTTAAGATTTACACCTACGGACGTGTGCTACGCGACCATCATACACAACTAGAAATCAGATGTGCAGGTTTACTCACGATGTTACCCTTCGCCGTTAAAGCAGTAGTCGGTATGAAAATGCACGTAAGTTTCGAAAAACTCATTGGTGCACTGGCCAGGATTTGAACCCGCGACCTCTGGTTAGGAGGATGAAGTCACTAACCGGAGTACGGAGCTTGTTTTTTTGCTTTGTTTGTGAGATTTTAGTAATAAAAAAGTTATTTTATTAGAGCTATTTATTTAAAATGAGTACCAGTTGTGCAAATTAAAGAAAATATACTTATCTTACTAGATTAGTTTAGTAAGATAGTTATATTACTAGATCGTGCTCGTATTATAGTTATATCCCTAGTAAGATAGTTATAACCCGCTATCATATAAGTAAATCCCGGTATATAATTATATGCCTAGGGATATAACTATATTACGGCTTTGACTATCTTACTGCGACACATATATCTTTCTTATATGTACCTATATCAATTTTATTCCAAGTTCAGTAAATATGCCGGTAATGCATTTTCATACATCATTCATATAGACGTTTTCCTTTCTGTGCGATATATGTGCGAATGAGTCTTTATTTGATCTGTACGTATTGAGTTCAATCTTTTCACAGCTAACTTGATGTAGTTGGAATAGCAGGAAATAGGAGCACTTATGAATTTCAAGCAAGATTATTAAAAATAGATGCAACATATGATAATGATGATGTGATATTGAATTTGCCCATGGCCGTTTAGGCAAACAGCTCAAATAAATAGACAGAAATCAAGTCTTCGCACCCAAAAAATTGTATCCAGGGGAGCACACGGGTCAAAAACATTTTTGTTTAGTACCCTACCCGTAAGCAAAAACCGATCAGCCAGCCTACGCTGCCGATAGTAGGATCGATAATACGGCGGCCGCACCAGAGCAGCTAGCTAGGTCTCACTGTTGAATTACTTATCAATTCACTTACTTATAGTGACAGGCAAAATCCATCCATACTTATATACTTATTACTTATTTACTTTTACTTATATTATTTAATATTATAAATGCGAAAGTAACTCTGTCTGTCTATCTGTCTGTCTGTTACGCTTTCACGCCTAAAACGCTGAACCGATTTTGATGAATTTTGGTACAGAGATAGAGGGTACCTTGGGGAAGGACATAGGCTACTTTTTGTTGCGAAAATGAAACTCGAAGGGGGTGAAATAGGGGATGAAAGTTTGTATGGGGAATCAATCATTTCTCAAGTTAGAATTATAAATATCATCATATATCTACACTTTAAACGGTCTCTGCTTAGTGGACTTGCGTGTTCGCGTCGATCGCGCAGGTTAACTGACTACAGACATGGTCATAAACTAGATGGGTTTGACTGTTAGTGTCAATTATCTCGAACTTCTATTTTTACTTCGCAAGGTATGTTAGACTGTTGGTGCTGGCTGCTATCACTAGATGGCAGTCGTTAACGCAAGTTGGAAGGCCTTATAAGCAGCTTGAAAACTTCTGAGACTGGATTGGCCACTAGCCCCACAACCTCCATCAATCCGGACTCGGCCCCTCTATGTGGAGTATGGCCTAAACTTCCCGAGATATGGGAAGAGATCCATGCCACTGCATTTGCTGACGTAGGTAATCACTTAGAAAGGTTTTTTGAAAATTCATCCCCCAACGAGTTAAAATATGGGATAAGAACTACATAAAAGTTAGCATAAGTATGGAGCTCGCCTTTTTCTTCATTCGATATTATTTCTTCACTGAGTCGGTGGCTAAGTGGTTAGCGATCCTGACCTCTTATTCGAGAGTCAAGGGTTCGATCCCCACACAGGGCAAACTTGTCTGTGATGAGCAAATTGTTTGCTCTGAGTCTGGGTGTATTATATCTATATATGTATGTAATTAAAAGTATATGTGTATGTATATCAGTCTCTGGTTCCCAAGATACAGGGAATCCTAGTTTGGGGCCAGATGACCGTGTGTGCTTTTTCCCAGATATTATTATTATAGATATTATTATATACTCGCAAACTGAAATACGGTATTTAACGTTTAGTCAAATCAAAATCAAATGAAATAATTCTTCTGTTTATTCACATTTCCCATGGATTAACCTTTGGCAGGGCGTAACAAAACTATAATGATGCATGTGCCAAGCACGATGTCAACGCGGGCGAAGCCGCGGGCAGAAAGCTAGTTAAATATATATCTAATTAGGAATCCATAATCGGTATTAGAAGCATGAGAGGGAATCGTGATTGTTGTTCTTAGAAAATTATGTATGAACTTTGTGAAACAAGGACTATCAGGCAGGTATCAGTTACAGTTTTCGTCAGAACCAAAGAATATTAAATATTATATTTATAGAAATAAATGACGAAATATTTTTTTTTTGTGAAAAATTACATAAATGGGTGCTGACAGTGTTTAAGATTCTTAAACCTAAACCTTAGAACAGTGTCAGTGTCATAGTAATAAAGCTAAAGTATGACAGATAGAAACCTAATTAAATACTTATTTGAATATATTACGTTCTATGGAGGTTCGTAAGGAAGATCATATTTCTAACGGGTTCGACGAGCTGTTTACATCCGAAGTTTATAGGTTCGTACTAAACTACTTACCAGATTTATTTTTACAGTGAATTCTAATCATGAAGCTGAAAACTTTCTTCAGGAAACCTTGAAATTCAAAAATTTTGGACTATCCAAAAATTTGGCGAGCTGGACGATAACTAGGTATGAGAAGTCCAAAAGATTTTTTAGAATTAAGTATTGATTTCTTGCTAAAATTAATTGTTACGTATGAGTAGATGCGACAGTAAAAAAATTGAGGAATTTATTTAGTAGGACCCTGCACGAGCTGACGAAGTTGTGGGGACTATAATATCAGTAGGGGTCAAATGATACTAAATTATATCGTATTTAGTAATGTATTAAGTTAAAAGTAAGCAGGAGTTACAACAATTTGAAAAAATGCCTCGGAAAACTCATCGTATGTGAAGCTACCGCCCCTCAACATAAATATCGCATTATTTAGTCTCTACAAGTCGGTTAATTTTACGTAGCCTTAATGCCATAAAAAGGGAATTTATCACATTTGAGTGAGGAACACGCGAGGAACAGGCCGGGAGAGCGGCGCTGCATGAGAATGAACCGAGAACCGAGGGTAGCTGCGTGATGCGTGACCCACATCACCGCTGGCCGCTGATGAAACAGCCTCTTAAAAATTTGCTTAAAAATCACTAGAAACATGTTAAATATGTTATTAAGCGTAAGCTATTATTGGAGTTACAAAAAATCATATTTAGATGTTTCGACTAAAATGGATCAAAAAACAAAAATACAAAAATAGGGCTTCTGATTTTGGGCATTATGTATGTTTGTATGTCCTCGTTATTCTATGGTTGTAATAGAAAATATTATTTGATAGCAATCGTTAACCGGAGAAATAATTAAGCTAGGTTTGTTTGGACTTTCTTCTATAGCTCCCAAAGGATAGTAATTTTCAATAACTATTATTGGTTTCAAAGTAAGTCACTAAATAGAATTGAAATACTTCTTTAATCATTGTCTTTTGTGTATCCGAGACATTTTACTTAATCCAAAGGACCATAATTAAAAAGTGACTTCGAAGGAAATAGCGACCACTTCAACATAAACACTATTAATTCTATTGACGGCGCTTTAAGTTTTAATTTCATCGTGAAATTGAAAAAGCAATGATTAATTTGACGTATCTTTAAATAAGGTATTTTAAAATAAAGTTGTGTTTTGAGTAACTTATTGGCGTTTCTTTTTTTTTTAAAGAAATTTGCTGTAAACATGTAAAAACTTGAAACTTTGATCTAGAAAGTTAAAAATTGTAAATGTCTCTACAATGTTACCTCACTTGGTAACAACTCACAAAAAAATTAATATCCAATTCATAAGACCTAAGCAATTTCTACATAGGTATAGGTAACATACAAAATCGTAAAACATCGACTTGAAAAATGATAATAATTTACCGCCTTTGTAAAACATTCCCATTTTACCACTAATTTTTATGTGTGTTTTATGTAGAATATGAAAAAATAAAACACCAATTATTTTTTAAATAATATAAGATATTTCTCCATTAGTTTTTAAAGTTCATACAGGATAGGTAGGAAGTCTTTGTATTAGGTACAGTTAGTTAACAACACTCTTTTTATTTACAAAAAAATTATCACCCAGTTGGCAATTGGCATTAGTACTGCCCTCATAGGAAAGAAGGCCGCAAAGTGTAATGAAATCGTACCTTTATGAAGCCGTTAAAATCCTAACCGAGGAAAATAAGAAAATAACACTGAGCTCGAGAAATATGTTATTATTAAAAAATATAATACATATGTTTTATTATATCACCATAAAACACTCATAAAAATGTGGTGTAAAAAATAAATAATCTCAATTATATTTATTTATAATAAATTATATTCTTTAAAATTTGGTACCAGTTGCTAATTATTTAGATTTTAATTGAGTGGCTAAATGCGTCCAATTACTGGCGCTTCTTATTTTTTCGATTATCACCTTACAAAATATAATTTAGGTATTAAATATTTTAATACTAGTATCATCTTAACAAATCGTATGATACTTTTTTAAAAATGTGGCAGATAATAATTGTTAAATAGATATATACATGTTTTGGTTTGGAGCCCAACGTGGGACTAGCGGAGAACGTTCTCAAACGTTCCGGACGTGGACTGAACTGAGCAACTGGATACAATTAATAATATCACTGCTTCATACCTTCACTGAGCCTCGGACCTCATGGTTTCTGCTACACAACGTTCCAAAAATATCGATTCACGGCGAACCCAGCATGTCGGTCGGCCTCCAGGGCAGACGGCTCCTCTCGCTCTACGTACACATAGGATACAATACGTCAAGTGAGATATCAAAACGGTTTCCCGCCACTAGTATTTCAGCACTTTTACAGCCACTGCATGAGAAATATTCTATGAATCGCGGCACGTTAAGTGTAACACTGATTATGCAAATGTTTGTGCATTTTGTCTCAAGATAAGGTTAAAAACAGGGTGAAAGTTTCATATAGGCGGCATGGAGCGCGCATGCACCGCCCTCGCGCGCTGGCCCGACCCGACTGACTGAATTTTCTACATTTCCCGGCGCAAGCCTTCAACCCCTTGTAATCGAGCACGCTCTCGCAAAGATATACCTAGTACCCACTGAAAAACCTAGATGCCTAATGCCTGTAGTTACCTGTTCGCCATTATTTAAATATAATTTATGAGTAAAACAGCTTAACGAAAATAATGAACTTCATATAGTGATTTGTATTTTAATGTTTCTTATTTTTTAAGTTTATTTGGCTACCTGCTTTTAATAAAATAAAGATAACGGAATTAATAAAAAAATGCAGTTAGGAATATGCAATGAAGGAAGCGTACCTGATAAAAATTAAAGCATTTTAATTTTTAGTTAGAGAAGCGACCAAAACAAAAATTCAGTCTGAGTTAGCGGAGCTACAAATTAAACTACGGTTTACAGTTTTGCGAGTCGAATACATACACACTAGGTACCGGCACATCATATCTTAAAAAAAGCGTTTAAGTGCGTGTCGGGCCACTCCCAGTGTAGGGTTCCGTGATACTTAGACAGACACTGTATCAAGGGGAAAAAACCACCCGTCTTACAAAATTGAATACTACTCGTTAACTTGTAAAGCCTACTTAGCCTACACATGACTTTAACAATTTTCACTTTAAAGCTTAATATTTCGAAAACGAATCCCTGAATCGAAAAATGGTTATCATAAACCCTATTAAATTTTTTTGATATTAATCTTTTTGAAAGACCTATCCAACGACCACACCATGGCATAGTCGAGAAAAAAAATTCATCCCCACTTCACGTGGTACTTCAGGTACCCCGAAAATATATTTTTTAAAGATTTAATTTTACCACTTTGTTGGCGTGATTACTATATACGTGCCAAATTACAGCTCTCTAGTACTAATAGTCTCTGAGCTAAGCCGCGGACAGATAGACAGACAGACAAACACACGGACATGGCGCAACTTTAAGGGTTTCTTGTTGTACGGAACCCTAAAAATACTTGGTAGTTTTTTTTATACTGACATCACCCAGCTGTAAATTAAGCCTTATACAGGGTGTTAAAAAAAGTGCGTTTGAAATTTTAAGGGGTTACTCAGAATCAAGTACAGAACCCAGGAAAAATATTGAAAAAATCCGCTCTTCAACTATTATTTTCAGATTCTCATACTAAATCTAAATAGTGAATCGAGAATTTGTATGAAAAACTGCAAAAAAAAATTGAAGAGCGAATTTTTTCAATATTTTTCCTGGATTCTATACTTGATTCTGAGTAACCCCTTAAAATTTCAAACGCACTTTTTTTAACATCCTGTATACAACTAGATTTTGCCCGCGGCTCCGCCTGCGTAGATGTCGCTTTTTGACTGTCTCTAAGGTATCCTCGGGAACCATGCATTTTCCCGGATCAAAAAGTAGGTAGCCTATGTGTTATTTCAGTATTTGATCTGTCTACCTACCAAATTTCATCCAAATTCGTTCAGTGGTTTCGACATGAAAGAGGAACAAGTAAACATCCATACTTTCGCATTTATAATATAAAGTATTAAAGTAAGTAAGATAAATTGCTTGTAACGGAACGCAGTTAAAGCGTTGCCAGAATAATCATAATTCCTTCCATATTGCCATAAACATCATGTAGATGAAACTGCTAGAGATGAAAAAAGATTAAACATTAAAGTAAAACTAAAACCATAATTGACCACGCTGAATACGTTAAAAACAACCGACTTCAATCGCAACAACTCCAATTTTGCTATGTTTTGTTGATTTTCTCAAAAACCGCTGAATCGATTTCGATAAAATTTATATAATAATAATAATAATAATCGGTTCAGGCGTCTTCGAGTAATCGGTGAACATACATAAAAAAAAAAAAAGATTCCGATGAATTGAGAACCTCCTCCTTTTTTTGAAGTCGGTTGAAAAGGATAAGTGTTTTTCCATAGTGATTGACAACCTAAATACTAAATACTACTACTGCGCGATTATTTAAAGCTATTAATCAGGCTTTTTTTATTTTGAGAGAATTTTTGGGGACAGATACATGAATAATGACAACCCCAATATTTTGTTGACACTAATGACAGTTATTAACTTGTTTGTGCTGTCTTGTCATCTTGTCAAGTTTTCGCTGTTTTCGTCTCCAAAAATTGCGAATTTAATTGAAATTGTTATTAATTTGCCTTTACCGTTTAATTTCAATAGTGGGTGTGTATTTCTACGTTAAAATTCGCAAGATATGGCCCAAGCAGAAGATACGGAACTCAGAGATTTGGTAATCGAGGCATTGGAAAAGAATGGATCACTAGCAAAAGTTCGTGCCTTGCTAAGAGCTAATGTATTTCTGGCTTTTGAAAATGAATGTGAAAATGTGAAGCAAAATGTAAGTTTGGATAAGATATTGCAGCTACCGGAAGGTGCTCTTTGCCTCTCACTTGTACACGAATTCTTGGAATTCTGTAACCTCAAAAACACTTTGTTTGTTTACATGAGTGAATCTCGTCAGGGGAAAGAATACAAGTTTGAAGGACGCAAAATCCTAACAGAAAAATGTAATATATCGGCGATTGACAACAATAAAGAACCAGTATTAGTGACACTGCTTAAAAGTATTTTGAAACTTTACCCTAGAAAGTGTGATAAAGATGATCAGAACTGCACTTACATAGTCCACGATGAAACTAGTGGCAGCACAAGTAATTCACAGTCAGATAACTCATCAGATGAAAGAAATAAGCTTCAGTTGCGCTTGCATTTGGACAATTCTGATACAGATACATCAAGTGACTCAGCTAGAGACAAGTCTAGTTCGGAGTACATACCCAATGAACACATACTACGTAGTACGTCACACAATGTGCCTTTGCAGAAAAATGATCTCCAAACTGAACCAGAACCAGAAAACAAAAAAGAGAATGTGTATAGTGGGGATAAAGATAAGAAATTTTTGAACAATATAATTCCAGTTAATAACAGCAGTAGTGACTCTACATCTTACATTAATTTAAAGCCATATAATGCTTTAGAAAATAAACTTTTGAACACTACTGGGGTTCCTTTTGAAGTGTCAGATATAAAAGAAATAAATGCTACAGTAATACAGCCAGGGTCTTTTTTGCAGACAGAGTTTCAACAGGGAAATAATTCTAAAACAGGCAGTATAGTTTCTCCTGCCACTTTAAGTGGAGTTTTATCTATATCCCATAAGAAAGATGATATGAAATATGATAGTGCAAAAGCAACTGCAGTTGAAGAATCTGTAAAGTCTGATGTAACTGTGGAATATACATATGATTTTACGTTATCGTCAGTGGAAAAGGATAAAGATATTAAAGACATTGAAGCTCTTTCACCACCATCAATACAAGAAGAATATTTGATAAAGAGTCCAAATAAGAATTCTTCATTTGAAAATTCACAGCAGCAGTCTCCCAGTTCACAGAGTTCTATTTCAATATCAGATGTTGCAGATTTGATCAGTGAAAAGAGTTTCCCACAAATGCAGCATATAAACCCCAAAAATATTTCACATGACAAAGAAGATTCTAGTCACTCACCTCAAATAAACAATGCTGATTACAACAAGCATACTGATGATTCTGGAGACTTTTCAGAATCACCCATTCCATCCCTTTCGAATCTAAGCTTGGATATTCATAGCGATTGAACTCCATGTAAGATATTAAGGACATAGGAATTATTAGTATTTTATTTACACATGCTTTGGTTGATGGAATGTAGAACTAAACAGGATATTTTCAATATTATTTATGTAAAAGAATGTAAGTAACTTGTATATTGTGTCATTGTAAACAATAAATCATTTATTACCCATCCATGGTACTACTGCTTGGCACTATATATTATCTATGTGTGGAAAAGTATGAAACAACTGTGCCTTACTGCTCATAAAACAGTTCCTTTAAAATGGGGAACAAAACGCAAAGCTATTTGCAGATGCTGCTACGGACGCTTGACTCATAGCAATTTTCAATTAGTTCCACGTTTTTTATTATCAAGGTGTTATAAAAGATTTTTTTCTGTAATTCTTTTAAATGGAAAATGTATGCGACTTGGACTGTTCCTCAAAAGGCGAAGTTGAAAAGTATATAATTGAAAACTTAACTTTTCCCAAGTCTTCTTCATCCGAGAATCTTTAGGAAATTGATGATTTCCATTATTATTGCAACCAATCGCCACACAACGCGGCATTTTTTAAACAAATCTTATGTTTAGTTCACGTAAACAATTTTTTCTATATGTTTTGACAGTGAGTGATGATTGTTATGTATGAGTCAAGCGATATCGGCGAGTTTTGTCAGTTTCCTTTCCTATTATTAGCCATAACATTAATTCAAAAATACTATAATGGAGTTCTCATAAATGGTATTGCTGATGAAGTATAAACAAATGTTCATTATATAAATAATAATATTGTAGTTAGTATCCGTCCAGTGAATATTATATTTTGATGGTAGTAAAAATAGGTGTGTTATAAATTATAAATGCAAATAAAAAATAGGTCTCCTATAAATCACTGCTTTTAGTTAATAACATTTTTGTATTGTTTTGTTTGTGAGAGGAAATAAATAAGTAAATAACAAATTACTTTTTTAATTATTTTATTCACAATTTCCGTGAAGCATAATTTAAATGGTAGGTATCACGATTCAGTTATGCACAAATTCATATCTAACAAACACTGTAACTAGTTGTTACACATTTTAAAATATCATACTGTGTTATGGCATATTAGATGTTAGTGTAGTTGCATAGAAAAAAATATGAAACATATTTACATCTAGTTTCTTAGGTACATGAGTTTTTATATGAAAATGGTATAAAAATTACAATTTTATTATAATACAAGTCTAATAATACAAATGCGGTCATAAATACTAGTTTGAAAAATATAACAATAGAAAAAGCCACGATGTTTTATTGTAAACAGTGTCAGTATATGCATTCCAGTAGAAGTTGTATAGTGCAGGTTTGTAAACTAGAACCAGTCAGCCCTATACCCTTCTCATGGATCATAGCATATTATTAATATAAATGGAAAATATAGTTCCAGGCACTGATTTTACTATATACTTACATCATTGTTTTTGAATTTGATGTTAACAAATCACAAAATATTTGCAACAAAACAAACAATTTACTAATAGAAAGAACAAAGACTCTTACTTGAAATATTTGCCATTTGTAACAAATACAGTAGAGCATAATTCTTTCTTGAAATTATTTTTTTTAAACTCTTTTACTAAAAGAACTCAAAATATAAACTAATAAAATAGCATATAATCCAGATTTTATCAATAATTAACGTAAATAAATATAATGTACAAATATGGCAAATATTTGGCTTTGATATCGCATATTTATAGTGAGACAATTTGTCTCGAAAGCGAAGGATCTTATTTAAGATCAGCTTGATTGTAGTCACAATTTAAATTAAATATAACGAACTAATAGAGTATTGTGTTCTCTGCTCCGAGGGCGCGTATATTACAGTTCGTTTCCCATAGAGCTGTCGTGCGTGAGATTCGAGTCCATACTGGCGTTGTCGGAGTCTTGACTTTGGTTTCCGCTGTAATTAGCAGCTTCCTGTAGCCGCATTAACATGTTTAGCTGAAAATAAAAGTTTTATTTAATATTAGAAATAAATAAATCAAGGACAGTTTCGGTCAAATGATATATCGTGTTTATTCACTGATAGATAATTAATAATAACTTACCAAAGGATCTTGGTTATTGTTGGTATTCGGGTCTTGATTTGAATCTTCAATCCCTATTTCATCGACCGTAATCGGTTTCAAAGTCTGAAACAATGAAAAAAAAATACATATTTATTCTTAGAGACCTACTTTTTGAGTGTATTTTAATTATTTATCAGATTACTGAACAACCCATAGCACTGGATAGCACTGCTGGGGCACGGGTCTTTTCCTGTAGTAAGTATAATGTCCACATAAATAAAATAGAATCTATCCAAAAACGTTTCCTACGACATCTTCAGTTCCGCACTCATACCTTTTTTAACGCTTATTCCGAAAAATGCAATCACTCTCTTGAAAATCGTAGAACTGTCGTGCCAGTAACTCTTATTTCATTTCTCAAATAGGTCTTAGTGTCCCAGTTAAACTTACAAGACATACAAAAAATAGGCTTCTTCATTTTCCTCTACAAAAACCACGCTACGCTCAGAGTTCACCTTTTAATAGATTATGTAACACCTATAATAAATTATTCTCCGATCTTGACCCTTTTCTCGATAAAAGGAATACATTCATTAAAAAACTTATTCAATTTATTGTAATAAAGTGCAGTAATTAAGATAAACATACACTAATACACTTACATTCACACTATTTAGATGAGACACGCAAATTCACACGCTCAAACTCTCACACACACTCTTTTACACATACACAAACACGCGCACATTCACACACATACGTATAAATCTACACACTTTCTTTATTGTATTTTATAGAATAAGCTCAACTTTGTATTATTTAATAAGCTGTTGGTTTTTCTATAAATAAAACAAACAAACAGCTCGAAAAATTTGGCCATTTTCCACACACCTGGGCTCAGTCCGGATTGGTGGAGGTTGTGGGGCATGTCGCCAGCCCAAGAGTCGAGGTTTCAAGCCACCTTTGACTTAGCTTAACGACTGCTATCTAGTGATACTGCCACTAGTGAGCGTGCTGCCGCCGCGTACGCTATGATGCTGTATAACCACACGTCCGCGAACCACGGAGGCGGTTAGGCTTTGCTGAAAACGGCTACTTAGCGATAAACTGTCGTTGACACTCACGTGGGAGTGGTTGGGCTCTCGCCAGGGGTACGTGGCGCGCACGTGCTGCAGCGGGTCGAGCGCCGCGTGCCGCCGCCGCCCGTACAGCGCCACGCCCTCGCGCGCCGCCTCCGCCGCGTACGGCACGATGCTGTAGTTCCACACGTCCGCGAACCACGCCTGCACCGACACAGTGACACGTCATTATAATTAGAAACATACGGGCGAATTGAGTTAGGGCACTAAAAACAGAGTAAGCAGGCCTCCCGCTCGGTGGACCGATGACCTGGTGAAGAATGCGGGCAGCACAGGTTCGGTCGGTGTGTAAATACTTGGGGGAGGCCTTTGTCCAGCACTGAACCACAAAATAGACACAGAAGGTCCGCTCAATACAAACCACTAACATCGTAAGCATATACATGCTTATAGAAATATACGGTCGTTCGAGGCAAGGTCACGATCGCACAGTACGTGATCTTGCCTACAACGACCGTATACGTCTATAAGCATGTATATGCTTAGGATTTTTGTGAGCGTATTGAGCGGACCTTCTGATCTATGTGTATTGTGACTGAACGTCTTTTGGCTGATGAAGTCGAATTGAGAACCTCCTCCTGTTTGAAGTCGGTTAAAAATTGCAAACCTTACATCTATCTAATGACAGCTAAATTAAACGCATTAGCCCGATTAAACAAAATACAAGCAATCTTGCAGTTTCTTGACCACATTTTTCGTGAAGGCAGAAATAAAAAAAAAAAAAAACGCTGATGTAGACAACCGATTAATGTTATATGTATAAAAAGACGGGGTCAAATACGAGTTATGGGTGAGAAAGTATTACACCCAATGCTTACCTGACTAGCTTCCAAGTCCATGGGGCAAGCGAGGAAGAGCCTCGGTCCCACTGTGACGTCACTGGATGAGTGCGCCTCCAAGAATGCGTTGAGAGTGGACCACACGCCCGGCAGCCATTCTAAAACGGCAGCTAAGGCAGGCTCGCGGCGTCCCAACCGTAGCTCCAAAGAAAACAGTTTTCTTCGCAGATACCTGTGCAAGATTAAAAGTTGAATTTAATGTTTGCTTTAGTGGTGTATAGAAAGGCGAGAAAATAAAATATTTGGGATGCAAAGGGAGTCAGTAAAGGCTCAGCATTAGGTGGACATAGCAACTTTTTAAAGTTGTCACTCAGTCGGCAAAGGTATGTTACATTAATGCAGCTTTAACCAATGGAGGGAAAAATTATTATCTTGAGATGATTTACTTACATACTGGAAACGTTAGAGTATTTTACTATTGCATATTCTACATATGATGAAATATTCATAAAAATTTGCAAATATTAAGACACTTTTCGAAAAAAGTTTACCTTGCTAAAAATCCTTTGACAGGCTCCATGTGATTTGCAGTGAGCAGCCATCGGAAATTGTGGTGTAGCTGAAGATTCGTCGTGTTGCACGTAGCTTGTGACATTGTACCTGTAAGCGATGGTATTCGTTATTTTAGTACGATATCCAATGTAATAATTATATCCTCTTTGGACGACAAGAGCTGCAGCATAATGAGCTCAATCACTCGTTAAGACTGCGTGTCTTACTCGTTAAGATTGCATTGTAATGCTCATTATGATTATTCTAAAATACGGACGCGACTAAATCAAAAAAAAATAACTGGAGCGCATAAAAGGTATCCTATGTCACTCCATAATCCATGAAGCCACTTTGGCTACAGGCAGTTTTACATTAAAACGGACATACATGCATACTTACACCCGCAAAGAATACTTTCAGCTTACGTAGGCAATCAATCTGTCAGATAAAAAGTAAAAGATAATCTTACTCACCTATAATAACCGGCATATTTCTGTTGTCCGGCGGCAGTAGCCCCGCGAAGGCGTCACCCAAAGCGCTGGCGTGCTGCAGATTGTCCAGAACGACCACTGAGGGTAGCGCGGCTTCCTCGCCGGCCGCGGCCGCGCTGCACTGTTCCGCGATGTTGGCAAGGTACGCACGCAGTTCGTTACACGACTTGCGGTCCACACTAAAAGATTACGGGTTTTTGTATTACTGTTTTAAGCATTATTTATCTCTGAGTCTATTACAGGCGATTTACTGCAGTGTGTTGGCGCAACGATTTTGATGACTTACACGCCCGCAGGCCTGACAGGGAAAGTTTGCAGCAGATGTACTGATGCGGCCATGTAACGCATATCCCTCTTGGCAGCGAGTTCTCTAACCTAGGCTTCGTCGCATAACTTTCGACCCTCCGCAATATATTTTCGGCATTCGAACTAGCCTAGGCGCGTTTACTTGATAAATCTTTATATTAGGTAGGTACGGTAGCGCCCTGACCACCGGACGGGCGTAGCTCAGGATCGCGGGCTGTAGACGAACACTTTGAACAACTTCTTTATCTATCACTTTTATTGCAGTTACTGGTGAAGCATTAACGGAGAAGTTCTAGCCGAGTCTGGCAGAAGAATACTGGGACTTATTCGAAGTAAAATAAATGTCTTAACTTGTTTTTATTTTTAAAATACCGTACGACCTAAATAGTCTTTTCCTATTTCAGTTCTTCAGTACTTCTACTTATTCCTGGAAAATTCTACTGTCTAGAAGAAAAATCTCCAAACCAGCTTAAATTAATGGACTTACTTGAAAGTAGCTACGGCTTCGGCAGGGTTGCCTCTTCGTTGCGTCCTCTGTACGTAGAACTCTGCTAGTTTAGCTGCCAAATACGATTTCCCTGTACCGCTCGGGCCGCAAAGTATCACTCGTCGATGCTCAGATAGTAACGACACATACCTGTGAGACAAGCATAGATCGATAAATATACAATAGCCTAATAGTATTATGTAAATGCGTAAATTACTTTGTTTGTCCTTTTACGTCGCAACTGAGAAACGGATCGACATGATTTTTTGCACAGAGATAGTTGACGCGGTAGGAAATAACATAGGCATTTTATTATTATTGAAATTAAGCCGGGAATCCCAAAAGTAATGACAAACTTTTAACCCGAAAACTCATTCTTGTGCTTGCGAGCCGCGGCTTACGCATTACTTACTTTCAGTGGCAGTCATAAAAACGACATCTACGCGGGCGCAACCGTGGACCAGAGCGAGTATTAAAAGTATATTGAACTTGACATAAATTATTTTAAAAAATATGGTTTAAAATCTTACCTATAGACGATGTTTTTCGGTATCAGGCTATCGAATGCCAAGCTGCCGACCCCTTGCAGACATATGTATAGAGTCGTCACTGTGCCAATGATATATCCACATGGCAGCAACTCCGGAAAGCCAATCTCCGGCCCTCGCGTCGCTTCCCCCAAGTGATATGACGTTATTGAGTCCGTGTTCAGTCCAAGATTCGTCCCCGGGTCTATCCTCGATAGGTAATCTTTAAATGTCTTCCTAACTATATAATCTAAGTTCTGCCAAGTGGTCTTGCCAGAGATATAAGTGTAAGCTATTGTGAATTCATTGCAGTTTATTGTCGAGTCACTATTATAAACATTCTTATACGAACTACTGTGCGTGGACTTATTGCTTTTAAGGCTGTTTGTGTTTGACTTATTTATAATGTTTTGTGGATAGTCTTGTGTTTCTACTTCGGGACTGTGATTTTGAGACATTCTAGGAGAATCGAAACTAGATTGTTTCTCGAACTGGTTGTAGCCACTGGCCGATTGTTTGGCGTAAAATCTGCATTCAGATTCAGTCAGTGTATCTTGGACTTCTTCGAAATATCTTTGGAAGGTTTCAGGTTGCCCCAGATACACAGCGATAGCAATTTTCTTTCCATCTGTAGTGTCTCCTTGACTGTCAGCACCTGAAAATGTAGGATTATTTGTTAAGACTTAAACTAATTTTTACATATTTTACAGGAAAGTAAAGAAATATACGTACCAATATCGGAATAACTCTCCCCTATCGCAAGTTCTCTGGTCTTTGGCGGCGGCAAAACACTATTGATGTCATAATCTCCACTCATCCTCTCCCCAGCATTCAGTCCGTTGGAGAATATATCACCGGTCCCGTTCAAACCACCCAACAACGCCTCACTGTTTTCGTTCAATTCGCAAACAGCTTTATTCCCATAAATTGGCTCAACCATACTCGATTTGGGCGAGCTCTTCTTTGAGAAGTCCATTGTGGGCGTTGAGGTAATGCAATTGAAATCTAAGTCTAGTGGTTGGGAATGCATGTCCATTGTATTCTGTAAAGAAGTACGTTATACCTATAAGACGTTTGTTTTTAAAGTGATTTGATAAATATTTATCATCTATTTTTTATGATACACATTTTATCAACCGTAATAAATTAATAATAAACCCATCTTTATTCACGTGTGGAAATCCTTGGGGGAGACCTTTGTCCAGCAGTGGACGTCTTTCGACTGATGATGATTCACGTGTTCACGTGACGCTTATTACGAAAATAATTACTTATGTAACTTCAGTTACTACTTTGACATGAGTTAGTGCGAGGATAATGCGCGAAACATCTCTTACGTTATTGTTAGCTATTACTGCTAACTACCTAAGACGACTAGCGTTCATCTTCTTCATGGAGTCACTAATAGTAATTTACTCACCTGATGCATAGTTGCCTGGTCAGCCAGGCTGAAACGCCGCGGGTCTTCGACCGCGGAGCCGCCTGTGCCTAGCGAACTCTGGCTGCCAGCCAGAGACCGTGACGTCACTAGCCGCTGTAACCTTTCATTGTTCTGCTTCAGGTTCAACATCTCGTTCTGGAAGAAACCAAAACTATGTGCTTTAGTCTTGTTTAATGGATATCTAGGAATAAAACTTTTTTTTTCTGATGAACGAACGAAAGATGTTAAAGATGTGAATATTTCTTTTACCCTCATTTTGATGACGGTATCCTTGAGGCTTTCGAGTTGATGCGCAGAGCTGAGAGCTTCTAGCCGTATGTCTGTTAGCACCAGGTCCTTTTCCCGTAGTTGCCTCTTCAATTCATCCACTAGTACGGATTCTTCTGGTTTATCTGTGACAAACGATTAAGCAGTTAGAATGACTATGCGACTATGACCTATGGAATCTGCATTGATCTAACTGTATGATAAGATCACATGGAATACAAAGAAGAAACACAAAAACATCTACAATGGTTTCGGAACGTGGGAGATAATATTGTATGTCACAGATACGTCAATTGCGATTCACATCGAAGTATGACAACTAATCATAATGTATTCGAATCGTTAATACTGCTTGGTGTACGCTCAAATAGTCCTCTAGTAGATTTACACGATTGTGCACATAATTCACAAGATATTTGTATTTTGCGGAAGATAACCTTTCCGCTAGAGCCAGCGGGCATGTCAGATTGAACGTCGTGATTTAGTATGAATGATGTCGGTAGTTCGTGTGAAAAGCAGCTTGGGCTTGATCAACAGTTATCTAGACTTTATTATACGTAGAATCGTTTCAAATAAAACTCTTACGAAATATTATTCAAAACGCTAAGTAAACCAATCACCATTAAATCTTGATACGAAAACAATAATGGGCTACGATTGTTATCTTGGAAAGAGCAAAGGCGCAACGATGACTTCTAATTTTGAAGCACGATAATTACAGCATTAATGCAACAACTGTGATTATGCACTTTTTGATGCTGCACCTGTTTCGTAAAGATTACTAACCCTTGTTATTTTCATTAGTCTTTGAGTTTAGGAGAACCTCAAATACAGCACAACAGGTTTTTAAATCTACTATGTTTTCCTTGGCAATATTACATTTAAATTTCATCGACAAAAATAGCAAAGCTAAAAACAAACTCCTTAAAAATCTCGAAAGCAATGAAGAATAAACACAATTTGTTCAGAACATTTTTTTTTCTATATATTTTTCCCTACTGTACACATTAGAGATTTTGAGACTCACCTTTGGTCTGTTCTTCAGTCTTGGCAGGTTTGTCTTTGACTTCAGGCAGCGCTTCGTGGGAATGTTCCAGACTGTTTTCATTGCTTCCCTCACGGATGGTATGCGGGTCATCATAGTGGTGGGAACCTGACGAGCTCTCTTGCGATGACAGCTGTCCAAGGGAGGAGTGCTTGGCCGTTTTAGATATCTTGGCGTTTCGGGAAAACGCTTTGGTGAATGATGAGCGGAGCTGTTAAATGAATTGTCAATTTTAGACTATGTACTAAGTATCTGGTGGAAAATTTAGATTTATAGTAACAAATTCTTAACGCTTTCGTGACCAGCGCGCAGGGTAGATGACTACTAATCATTTGAGTATTATTTTTGTCATCTGTCAAAAACATCATTTTATTATTTTTATTCATTAAAAATTGAAAATGGGATGGAAAAGAAAAGAAATATGGTCTTTTGAAATAAGAGAGCCATTTGGTGAACAATAGCTCATAATTTATTGTTGATGCAGTCATGTAGAATATTGCAGTCACGGACACGAAGACGTTAAAAGAGCCATTTCAAAATCTTACCCATCCTTTCTTCTTGTGTTTCTTGTCGTGTGGCGCTGATGACCCACTACTCAAGCTATTTATACTGGACACTGAGTCGGTGGAGAGATGCCTGGTGATGGCGCCGTTCCCAGTTTGAGATCCACCCGAAGTTGCACTGCGTTGCGGCGACGACTGCTGATTTTGTGAACTTGGCTCTGGCTACGGGTGGAAAAGGGGAACTTTGTATAAATCAAAAATAGATTTGAATCAGAATAGTGAGTGACCTTATAATACGACTATTGCTATGCAGATGTGTAAATAGTCCAGTCAACCTAGCAAAGTGAAGGGCTATTTTTATTAAACGAAATTTTTTGGAAATATTTAGGAGGTTGTTTTTACAATCACTATTATTAACAAACATTAAAAATAAATTCAATAAACTTCTAAACGTTTTAAATGTGTCGCTTAATGCAAATAGCCTTCCACCCGTCGATATCGATATAAGATTACAAAATAATCATAACTTTTTTTTCTATAAATTTCAAATAGTGGAAAAACTTTTTACTAAGAAGTAAATTTTCTCCATTGACAATTTCAGGGCTCCGTAAGTGCGTGACAAACAAGGGACTAAAATTTTATAAATGCAAGATTTGACTAAACTTCCATGTAGAATAATTATTGTATAATATTAATTTTATATTACTTATGTACAATCTAAGTTTTCGAATGTTGGCGTCTCCATAAAAAACGTACTCCTCGTTGACTGGACTAAAAGAAAGTACACGTAGCTAAGCAAATAAAATTGTGTGAAGTACCTTCCTATTGCCTTGCCTAAAGTTGCTTTAACGTTTCGGTGCCTAGCAAAGGAAGGCACATGAATAGGAAATCCACTGCTGTATTCAACTCAAGTGGCTCAAGAGATCGGAAAATACCGACGTGTGATTTCCTCAAAGGAAATGTCGAAGCATTTTCGATATATGAAGTGCCTGAAAGGTGCGGCTTTCTAACCGCACGCTGAATGGTAAACAGGTAAAAGGTAAGCAATTTTCAAAGCCCTCTTCGGGCAGCAATATGTATGTGCCCATATAAATCTTCAGGTAGAAATCAAACATCCATTATACATGGGATTGCCCATTTTAAAAGTACATTACATCGTTTTCCTTGTCAATTCTCAACGAGGCTCCAATGTGGAACGAGGGCGCATCTATTGATGGCCAATTTGATGCAAATACACTGGAAACTTCAGCCATTGCCTTATTTGTACAGATGTTGCTCGGACATAATCTTAGTAGGTGTTATTATAGAAAGTAATATACATACATGGTTACAGTTCATACGGAAAGTTATAACTCGTAATTTGAAAAAAAAAACGGCAATGCGTTTGATCTCATTTCGAAAGGTAATTACAACTTACTTGACTAATAAGTAGGTAACAGAATATCGATAGCTGATAGGCATCATGCTTCATTGACCAACGTGAAATGGAATGGTCATAGATAAGGTATTTTTTAAACTGATACAAAATTAATAATTCAAATACATAGCTGGTAATCATGCCTTGATTTGTTTTAAATACCTTATAGTTCTATGTAGCGTGGCATAGAATGCAAGTTGAAAGGTAAAAATTGATAGGTTCTTTTTTATACAAGAAGGTGAATGATGGTTTCGTTGAAATACTTTATTATGCATGAAATTTAAATTTGACACTAAGGCGTTAGTAAAAATGCGGTATTATCGCTACAATGGATAATACTAAATATGTAAGGGAGCCTTACAGCCATACAGTCTACTTTTTGAAAACAGGTCTCCCCCACTTGTTTCTAATAAGCTGAGCCCTATACATACAGCAGTTTCCTGCAAACCTGACTAGATCATTAGTCCATCTAGTGGGGGTCGAATCTATTGTCACCATCTCGCACCTCCAGAACCCTACATCCCCGCATCGGTTACCTATTTTGCGAAATGTAATGCCCACTTATTGCTTCTTTAATTTGCCTATTATATGAGAGGAATTTAGAATGGAGAAGACAGTCCTTACCTGTCCTGTCATATTGACGCCGTCCGCGCGGATTCCCATGGACTGCATGTGAGCCGTGGTGAGCCCGGCCTGGATTGACTGCTTGCGGAGCAGCTCTATCGTTTGCCGCAACTCCGTTAGTTCCGAATCCTGGACAATAATTACAATGATATAAGTATGATGTATGTAGTGAAAATCATCTTATCTATTATACTTATACCCAGTATCATTTGTCACAGAAATTAGCTGCCGAAACTGCCCAAAGGCGTTTGTAACACCATACACACTATCAGTGTTTAGCCAATCATAAAAACAAAATTTATTCCTCCTTGGCGATTCCCGTGGCTTGAATAAAACCTGGGAGTGAAACCAGGAATGTAATTTTGAGGTGTTAACATGAGCTAGTTTTCTACTGACCGGAAACGTTTCAAGTTTACGTTCGCTGATCGTAAAACATAGCTTTCAAGATACAACCAATAGATTAATCTCAGTATCGTCGACAGCCAATACATTAACTGAATATTCATGATAATTAAGAAGGTACTCTAAATTAAATTGTCATCGGAGCAAAAGTGTAATGTAGAGGCGTTACAGCGTTTCTCATTTATCACCTTTCTCTCTGCGGTGGCTGTGAGCTGCTGCAGTCGTTGTGTCATGTTAGACAGGCTTTGCTCGAAGGCAGACACCACGTGCGCCTGAAACAAACAAAAATAAACATTAACAAAACAAAAGTGACTGAGTGACCCCTCCAAGGTATCGAAGGTGTCTAATTTTATAGAAAGTTATGCTAACAAAAACGAGTATGTTAATGTCCATTCGAGTATATTAGATTCTTTAAACAAAGCGGCGCTACTTTCCATTTTTACTGGTCAGTCAGGTACTAATATGAGGTGATAAGGGCCACTAGATGCGTATTTATGTGTTTATAACCAATTTTTCAAACATGGCGACCACAAATCAACACAGATCTATCTATGATACCATAACCGGATAGTTGTAGTACGAGATTATCTGTCAAGATCGTCGCAGCGCTAATGACGCGAATGATGTTTTCTTACGGGAAACGGCCAGGCATCCATCTAGGACGTACAATAATTACTTACGTACATCACGTTTAGCAGCAGTTTGTAGCCATAAATATCGCCTATAAACATTTTATTAACTGTAAAATGTGACTCATCGAAATAAATTGCTTTATAGGACGGAAATATGGAAGTGGGCGGAGCTGGACAGGACCCTTTGTTTGCCACGTCACAGGAACGCACTCAGCAAAATTAAAGTGAGGGTAGTGACCGCGATCCCTAGCCGAAACCACCAACACCTATACTATGCATGTACTTACGAAACTGCTTCAGTACTTTCAATAGTTAATAGTATGTATGTTATATTATTCGAGACGTAAAACAAATCGATAAGGCAAAGCGATATAAATAATAAAATTAACTGCCTTTAAAAATCTTCTTCACCTGTTCATTGCCGTATGACTTGACCAATTATGGTCGCATGGCCATTAATAGACCCTACGAGACATCTGCACGCGTGCCAAGGGAAACGGCGAACACAACTGGATTAATTAAATAATCCACCAGCTTGAGATAAAGGGATACCTACCTAGTACCTAGAAATACATGATACTGTTTTTTACACCTGCTGTTCTGGGCAACAAAATTAGTTCCTATCTATGCTTTTCTTACTAAGTAAGTAGTAAGTAGCTTTCTTGACAAAGCTGACAAGTACTTCCACTGCTATATCTGCTGTAAAAAGGCATCATTAAATTAAAATTAAACAGTGCAATCGGACATCGCGTCGCGAAGCAATAAATGTTTTTGACAGACACCTTGTCTGCTTTCTTGGAAAAGTAAACTTCTTTTTAAAGCTGTTTTTTTTTTACTAAACGTGTAATTAAAGTTTATGTTCATAATCCTTACTTATTTATGGTTTATTTAAGCCATTAGCTAATAAACAATGTCTGGAGGTACGTATGTACCTTCCGCTGTAATTATGCATCGCAGGGTTAATTATACTATAAATCCTTTATGTACAAACGTTAATGAGCAGCTCCACCATACTTTTGATCTCAACACGGGTAACAGGCACAACAAGCTATTTACACTTATTATATGCTTCCGACTGTGAAAATTCACATACTGAACCGACTGAATATGAACCAAATAAGTAAAATTTAATAACTCAGACCAAATACGACATGTGTGATAAAACGTGACCTCGTATTTTAAAATGGCTTTAAAAAGATTGATTTATTTTATGGCTTTCTTTCCACCTACATTGGAATCAAAATCAAGTTTAGTTGTAATGTTATACGAAAATGATACTCCAAGGGCCATAATTTAAACACAGAGTGCAGAGATAAACGCGATAAAAAACAATTTTCAGTGGGCGCTACAACTTAATACACCTCCTCCGCCTTCATTTAAGGTTCCCATCTCGACACCTCGACCCACTGATGCACTGCAGTTTTCCAATATTCCACGCGAGCGTTTATTTGTTCAAGTACACTCTTCCTTATTCGGCGGGTGTCGTGCTCGAGCTGCACGTATATGGTCAATTTATGCCGGGTCTCTTTGAACGACCTGTCAAAAATTATAAGACCATAAATTGAGAGCTCCATAAAGAGAATACGTGACCCATTTTATTGATGCCTACTAAAAAAGTGTAACAAAGTATTGTTATTGACGGTCATCAATTGTAATAATGCTCTCTAAATACTGATCAGGAAATATGAGAAAATTTATAGGCGGATGTGGGCGCGTAAGGAAAGTGTGTCGTGGTCGCCGCTGTGGCTGTCTCGGGAATCAGGCTGGGCTACCAGCGCCGAGGGTGACATTTATCTCACGCACGTGCGATCCCACTTAGCCACAGCCTTTCCAACCCGGTGTTAATGAGCAACAAGGTCTCACGAGACACGTCTAAAGTTCACACTAAGTGCTAACCTCACCACGGGCGTACGAATACAAAATTTATCAGTGACTGAAAGTTTAAAATATCCTTAAAGCCTTACATTATACTTTTTTTAACTGTAGCATTACTATAACGCTACTGTAGGAATGTAAAATAAGTATTGTCATACAAATATCATTCTCAACATATACGTAGTCTAGTTTTCCAAACATGGTCGCAAAGGGCATGTGGTAGTGATTGCTCAAGTTCAAAGGTGTCCCTTGTGGAAATAACAATAGGCATCTACACGGAGGTCTGCCACCTACGCCTGAGATAACAAAAGACATTGCATAGACAAAACAGACTGTGCAAACAATACCACCTTCAAACTAATTAGAACACAAGTAACAACAAGTAAGACATAAGGCTTGGTTGAAATGATTAAATGGAGAAAAGCTTTCTTAGCACTGACAGTATACAACTTTGCAGCATTTTACTGCTTACAAAATCATATGTTTTTATTAAAGCTCCTTAAATGTCCACAAAAGAAAATACGATATATTCTGAAATTTTAGGAGACCGTGGGAATCGATGTTTTTTATAATAGTCATGTAAACGGTTTTATTATTCTTTCGTGTATGTCAGCACCTGACGATAGCACCTTTTTTGTAGTCAGGTAATATTTTTTATATTATTGAAAACCATGAAAAAGGTGTTAAAAATTGCTGATCATGGATAATAAAAGTGACAATAAAAGATAGGTAGGTATCTCTCAAATTTTGTATTCGTGCATTGCATATTTTATGTAGGTGCTAAAAAAATAACTTGGAAAGTGAATCGAATCAAAGCTGTATTCTGAGCGATTTTACGATACGAGCTCAGAATACGAGAATGAACATAAGTGGAATGTTTTAGAAATTAATGCTGGACTAAGTGAATTGTTACAAACATAAGAGTTTTAGTTTTATTTAGAAACAGTATATTTAGTAAAGTGTAACGAAAGAAATCAAAAAGACCATATTTCCGACAAATTGAAGGAAGAAGGGGAGTATTTTTTCATTATACTCGTCCCTCGGAACGTCAGGTGAACACGCCATGCTTTGTATGCCACCCCACTGGTTGCATGCCGGCTATTGCAGTATGGCACAACAAAATAAAACACAGGGGAATTTGACTACTCCAGCACACCACACCTTAGAGAGAATGCTAATGTAAAGTAGCGTAGAAAGTGATTCATAATCAAATCACCAAGGTGTCACAGCCCCAATATTGTCTATTATACTTGCAACGAAGACGTATTTACTGTACATACAAAATTTAATCGTTAGTGGAGTAACGGAATCGTCTAATCATTATATTGTAATGATGTATCGCGGATGATAACATCTTCAAAGAAGTTCAATTATACAGCAGTATACTATCAGCATTAAAGTAATTTACAACTATTACTCGTCGCTCAAAGTGCTTCATTAAACTGTATTAAATTGATTAAATGTTTGACTTACCTCTTCTAGAATGGGACAGCTTTTGTAACGCGACTTTTTGATCGCTAGCTCCCACCACGGCACTGGAGGTTTCGAACGAAGAATTGTCTGACATCCAATTTTCGAGTCCTGAGATTCATATAAAGTACCCAAGGTTCTAGATGAATGTCGCGTATTCTCTTCTGCTTCATCAGCAGGTATACCAGTTATACATTCACAACATTTATGTGGTCTTTTTACAACCATTTGTGGTCTGTACTCAGAACTAAAAGAGTGCCGATAGTTTAATCGCTTTGAGAACCCGTTGGTTTCACTAACAGACCTTTTAAAGCCATTTCTATTATTTTGCAATGCCATTCGCGGTATATTTTTCACTTCAGTTGGAATTTTGAGATCGTCTGTAATAGTAATGTCTCCATTCAGCGGCGTATTAGGCTCAGAATGATAGCCTATTTTATTTCTTTGTAAACTACCATAAAACGAATTGTCTTTACCATTAGGTGGCTTTAGGTCTAATAACTTAGGTCTCCTTAAGTTCAACGTGGCGTATTTCTGAGGTGATCTATGAAATGTGGTTTTGTTAGGGAGATCTTTTAGTACGTCCTCCGTATCTGTTGAAGGTATGGTTGAATTATCACTGTAGCTTGAAATGGGCCTGTCGTTATCTGTTAGGTACGAAGAGGACTCTGAGCAATTATCTCGATCACTGTGGCTCCTTCTATAGTGCACAAATGCGCCTGTGCCAGAGCCATCTGATCGCCCGGAATGCTGCTCGACGTCCTGGCCGGTTACGTGCTGCTCATACAGCTGCCTCTCGCCGTTACTCAGTCCACCGATACCAAGTTTTTCACCTGTCCTCGCGTCCTGTTCGACTGGCAAATCTAAACTTTTTAATCGCCGTCGTGGTTTGGTGTTAATTGAATCATAATGGACCTCGTGCCGTCCGTTTACTTGTTTGACTGGAGAATTGCTTTTAGAGGTCGGTGGTGTCACTTTAGCATAAATTGGTTCAGCGAAACTAAGTCGCCTGTCCAGAGTCGTTCCATTAGTAGTTGTTGGTGCGTTGGCTATGTATTGCACTCCACAATTGTTTTCGAGGAAGTCCGTTTTTGGTGTCCTGTTTAGAGTAAAATATTCTGAATGCCTTTGAGGTAGATTAACGATGTTATTTTTTGGTTCAACTAAGTTTCTGATCTTTATCCTACTCCTGGGCGCCCTTATTGTGGCAAATCCATCATGTATTGGGGATCCATGATAATAACCTTGAGAAGTAGTTAACGCCATGTCGATATCTTTCATTTTTCATTTAATCAACTTTAAAATAATTCACATCTTCACTGGAAAGCGTAAAATTTCAAATAATAGTTCTACGATGCTTGCATAGCGATTATAAGATAAACTGTTGGTTGATACTTATGTTGTTTCAGGTAATGGAAAACTTAACTTCATTGCAATGACTGCATAATATTGCTATGCAACCCTTTAATTTACTTTTAGATTATGATTACGACCCACATAAATCGAATAAGTTCAGTAATAACGATGACGATGTAGCACTTGACCTATTCTATCGCCGTTTGATAGATACGTCAAGATCTATTTTAGTTAACAGTAAAGTTCATTTAAAAGGAACCTTTTAAATAAACTAGTTTTATGATACGACGCCACTTGACACAACACATTGCCTCTACATTATAGTCATGTTCAATTTTAGTTATACTTGCCTAAATACAAAATAGATATTAGATAAACTCCCATTAAATTTAAAACCTATTACAAATGAAACACAACAGGTTAATGTTAATGACACCAAGTTAATGAGGCAGCAGTTGTTTGTTGATCATTACTGTTTATCATGGAATCAAATGCTGTTTATGGGAAAATTGTGTGAGTCGAGACGGATGCATCTGGCACCGGTGTGAGCTACCAATTAGTTACATCATATGTCTAGGTTACCCTATCATTTTATTTTCCAGAGAACTCACTACGGTCTACTTGATTTTACACAAGACTAGGTAATGTGACGTACCAGTCATAGATTGATTCATCTCATCATCATCATCATCATCATCATCAGTAAAAGATGTCCACTGCTTGACAAAAGCCTCCCCCGAGAATGTCCAGATTGATATAATCTATATTGTAATATTTTTTGCAATTTCGGAATATGTGTATAGAATAGAAGTGATGGACGTTCAAGTTGTGACTCACTGTAATTCTCATGTCACTTATTCCCGATTTACGACTAAGATGAAAATATTACCCGTCGTTATCAGACAACATACTTTATACCTAGAAATTAGAAAATATCAATTTATTTCGATTAACGCAGATGCGTGTAATCACAGCGTGTAATTAGTTGATTGCATTCGTTGACTTAAATTATTTTACTGGCTTTTACAAACTGACCCATAGAGAATAAACTTCATTTTTAAAACACAATTTCACTTCTTTATGCTTTATATTAACTTGGCATTTATAACTTCACTTAGAGGCATCATAAAGTCAAGTTACGGGGGCTGCATTATTCATTTGGACTGAAACAACAATAGCTTGACCGGGATATTGCGGGTCAACGCATATATTTGAACCTAGCTAGCCAGTTTCTTCACTAGGAAAGATGGAATATGTGAAACGATACATTCAATATTACGACTTACGACAGGCCATATAAATTAAGAAAGCTTGCTCTGTTTTGTTGAGGTAAATCAGACACAAAACAAATATAAGTACAATAAAAATACACTAAACATATCAAGCAAACTATAAGAGTTAATCAAGTTGTGGTTGCTCGGAGCTGAAATTTCGTAATTATGACATTTAGATAAAGCTCAAGTTTCAATCAGTCTGCGCTTGTCATAATCATAATAAGGAAAGGCGGATCCAAAGTTTCCTAGCGCTCGCGCACTTAAACATGCGGTGTTCAAACAATGGTAGGTCACATCGTTATACGGGTTAAGTCATAATTCATAAGGTACGAGGGGCGATCGAGGGCTCCAATCGCGGGATCGGGCGTCTGCTAAGACGAAGGGGACATGGCAAGCCCTTAAGGTTCTTAAAGTTAAAACTTCTAGAATAATTAATTTATTTATTCATCAAAATTTATTTACTTAGTTTTATTTAACGTTAATTATTTATTTGGTTCAAGAAAGTCACACAATATAAGTACTTTAAACTTTGTTAAATCATTATAAATTTATAATGATGAAAGGAAACGAAGTTGCTATCTTAATGACGATGATCATATGCAGACAAAGAACGAGCTATAAAATTGTTTCTGAGATAATTGTTTCCATGATTACAAAAACTAAGTCAAGTCTACATATACTCTTGCTTTCCGTTACGGATTGGAAAGCTCATGCCAAATTAGCTACTAAAGTTACATTATGTTTGAGAGTCACTGGCTTGCAATAAGAAGCGAGAGATATATAATGTTTATATAGCTTTCTCTGTCCCACTAGTGCGGTGCATGCGCAGCCCGTATCAACGACCTGTTGTATGCAGCCTCTGCTCGCTCGCCGAAGTCGTAGTAACAGTAAGCTCGGCACAATATTTTCATTCCACGTTTCGAAATACTTCAATAACCCTAGTGTTAAATGAGTGACGGTTTGTCAATAAATAAACGTTGATTTGGTGCGATACAATGGTCACGATTTAGTAAATAACGCAGCACACATGACGCAACCGTTAACCTATAAATAAAATATAGTTACTGTGACTAGAGAATTGACATGGAATAGATATAGATAGGTATTTATTGTTCGATTAGGAACTTTTTTAACTGTAACTGTCTGTACAGCTATGTTCGTAGGTAATATATACAGGTTGTAACAGAAAGGTGTGATAATACTTCAAGGTTGGCTTTTACCCATCAAACTGAACAACTTTTGTTCTACAACTTTGTTGAAATCGCAAAGAAATTTTCGGACTTTTCATACAAACTTGGTTCGCCAGCTGATCGATTTGTATGAAAAGTCCAAAAAAAATTTTGCGATTTGAACAAAGTTGTAGAACAAAAGTTGTTCAGTTTGATGGGTAAAAGCCAACGAAGTATTATCACACCTTTCTGTTACACCCTGTATATAGGCAATGTATCGAACCAACATACACGTGTCGTAACGTCAGTCTTAAAGGGACCACGACCTTTAACGGTTTCTTTTCCAAACAGCATATGAGAATCGATTGTTTAGCAAGTAATAACAGAGCGATTATCAACTGCTAGAGGCTACGACTCGACAACTTATCTTAGATACCTTTTATATTACAACGGAAACGATAATAACGTATGGGCGTTTACTCTGTCTTTAATGATGGCCCAAGACATGACTTCGACCTTCAAAGACATGATACTGTGTACTTGGCGTTGGTTGTACAGAATACAATTAGTTTGTAATTTAATGTCACATTATTTACTTTTAATGGTTCATCTCAACAAATTAACACATGTTATCGAGATAATAATAACTAGCCACTTGCCAATAATAAAGTCCGCTACGTAATCTTCTAAGACCTCAGATGACCTTAGAATCAGAGCTGTGGATATAATTAGCGATATTTTAATATGATTCCTTGATAGACAAAATTTACTTATAGTGCCATTTTATGTTTTTGAAACTACCGGTACTAAGTACCTACTTATAAGTAGCTCAGTAGATTCATGCCATTACATTAATGTATGTATTTAATAGCAAAAAAGATAATGTTAATAATAGCGATGATCTCAATGGCATTTGATAAACACATTTATTTATGCCACATGCATACATGTTATCCTTAGAAAATACAATATACCTAACCTCGAAGTAACGTATAGAAAGAATTTCCGTGATAAAATAATACTATATAATTATATAAGTGAGTCCTATAATATCAAAGGCGGCAATATCCTCTCCTTCTCAAAAATTATCTATGAATACAATATTGTTTGTTTATGAACGTAGAATCCATAACAAAAATAAATTCGTAACAAAATTGGTAGTAACCTAATCAAATTGCCCAACAAAACTAGCAGTAAATTTCAAACGCGGCATTATAATTTAATTTATAAACTTAATTTGCCTTTCCTTAGAAAACATATTGTTTGGATATTGCCGCCTTTGATATTATAGGACTTAAGTATTTAACACCTGGAGTTCCCCTAACTTTGTCTGCGCAGATTCAGGTGTAAAAAGCCGCAAATTCAAACTTTCCTTATACATATATGATATGATACATAACACCCATTTAAGGATTGATATTTAATAATAAAAACCGGCAAGTGCGAGTCGGACTCGCGCACCGAGGGTTCCTTATAAATTCATAATCACACATGTCTTGAACTCTATATTTTTTATACTTGAGTTGATTCAATGAAAGGTAATTTGCGGTTGACGATTTATGACGTATTAAAAAAAACTTACTAGATCTCGTTCAAACCAATTTTCGGTGGAAATTTGCATGGTAATGTACTTCATATATTTTTTCTAGTTTTATCATTCTGTTATTTTAGAAGTTACGGGGGGGGGGGGGACACACAATTTACCACTTTGGAAGTGTCTCGCGCGCAAACTATTCGGTTTAGAAAAAATATATATTAGAAACCTCAATATCATTTTTGAAGACCTATCCATAGACATATCCACGCGTATAGGTTTGGTGAAAAAAAAATTTTTGAGTTTCAGTTCTAAGTATGGGGAACCCCCAAAATTTATTGTTTTTTTCTATTTTTGTGTGAAAATCTTAATGCGGTTCACAGACATCTACTTACCAAGTTTCAACAGTATAGTTCTTATAGTTTCGGAAAAAAGTGGCTGTGACATACGGACGGACAGACAGACAGACAGACATGACGAATCCATGAGGGTTCCGTTTTTTGCCATTTGGCTACGGAACCCTAAAACCATGCTCCTCTACACGTTTCAAATTATTTTTAAACTACCTTTGTTAACACTCATTACATCCCCACTGCAGGGGTACGGGTCTCTTTCCATACATCGGGATGGTTAGGCCATACTCCACACACGGGGGCCAAGCCCGGATTGGTGGAGGTTGTGGGGCTAGTGGCCAACCCCAGTGTTAGAAGTTTTCAATCTGCCTTATTAAGGCCTCCGACATGGCTTTTAAACTACCTACCCCACTCCAACGTATTTTTCAATTTTCATATTTATGTTTTCAATGCCTTAGGCTAAGCACTATCAGTCAGTTAAACAATTAATCAACCCACAATACTTAAACAATAAATTTTGCAATAAAGAGTTTACAAACAAACAAACAAACTTTATTTTATTTTACTAATAATTTGAATGCGTTGGACTGCATCTCACCTAATTGACAAAACATACCTATCTATCATACTTCTTTACTACGGCGAACCCAAAGTCAAAGAAATGGCATGAATATTGTTACAAAATATTAGAAGAGTGCGTTCAAGATGAGTCTGAAGTGGCTCAAGCCAACCTTCAAGGGTAGCATATGTCGAGCACATGGCCCATTACAAGAAGCTCTCGTCTCGACCTAGACATCCGATCCGACCGATTCACAGTCAAAAGCAACGCTGAAAACTTCATCTGCCTTCATTTTATAATTGCCCGATAATGCGGTCACGGAATCTCAACTGAGGCTTCTGTTTGCAAAGTTCTCCATAATGATTATCACAAGAAAGTTTTGCGTCATGTAGGCGTTGCGTTTTGTCGGTGCAGTTGCAGTGATTAATAATGATACATTATGATACGTATAATAAGCTTAAAACGGGCTCACGGTACCCAAATTTGTACAACGCACACATGTTGCTAACTAACGTGACACTAATTTGAATAATCGTATCATTTGGATACGTTAAGCGTGACATTTATTATGTTATTCAATAAAAAGAGAATCAAAATAAAATTTATTTAGACTTTAAATATTAAATTTTATGGTGGTGTATTGCAAATAAAGTAGGAATCAAGTTCAGGAATGCGACCGGAGAATAATTTCACAGACGTAGACGGATACAGGAGACATTATTAATTGCGTGGGTTTGGCGCATTGTTCCCGAGATAGCGCATGTACATAATGCCATGCTAGTCGGAAAGAGTTGTAGCACTAAATTTTGAGGGCACCGAAGTGACGTGACCTCCGAACTCTATAATATGCCATTGTCATGCAAATGTTAACGACACTGATCAACTGTGACGAAAGGTTATAAACATCAATTCAATAGTATGCTGGTTTTATCCGCCATCCAAAAAGATATACGCATATTGCGAAAGATAAGATGCATTATGGAACTGATAATGTAGCCAGCCACCATAATTAGGGTAATTTTTATAGATTAGGAGTTGGTTGAGTCACATACACAGCCTAGATACTTCCTGGTGTTATCGCCTTAGGAAAAATAACGTTGAGTCAGAGAAGACCACCTCGTTGTGTAAACGATCCTTAAGTAGAATAAATGTGTGCTGTTTGTTTACTGCATGTAACGTGAGCGTGATCACGGGCTTATCCTGTAAGTATGTTCTAGCTACTGCCGCTTCCTCGCTAGATACGGGTTGATCTCCAACATGTAGAGCTTCCTTCCGTGCCACTTATACAGGACTATGGATGAAGCTCTCATCTCATGATCCGTGCGTGCTATGGTCACCTGTGTGTCGAGCGCTACTATCCGGATCTACTTTTTGTGATAGTAACGAAAATATCGACTTTTTGTGTACCTACACGACGATGATTGATGATAAATCCACCCACATTTAAGGCGAGATATTATTCAAGATTATGGTTGTAGTAAATTATGATTTGCCACTCTTGTCAAGGTCGTCTTGACGGTTGTCAGTGACGCAACAGAGCCGTTGAGTTTGATTTATTTTTATTTTTAAACCCGAATTATTTTCATTCACTAAATACTGAGGTTAACTAAAAGGTTAATAGTTATCTGACACACCGCATGGCCAAATAAGTCGTTGGTAATTTATACAAATTATACTTTGAAATGATAATAAGCAGAACGTGCGCATAAAGTAGTATTAATGACCAAATAAGTCGTGATTTTTACAACTGAATTTATGGAAAGACAACCAACAGAAATAAAAACTTGTGCGCATAAGTACCGTACAGTCTTTCGATATGAATACAGTAAGGTATGATTGTAGAGGGTGACTGATATTGCGCAGCACAGTGGTCCAGCATTTAACAGGCTGGCACATTAGCGACGCCTAATAAATAGAATCGCAGTGACAGAGTGGCTGGCGAGGACAAGACAAGAGGCGGGAATAATGGCGTAATGCTGGACACAAATCTGACAAAAGATATTAGTTAACGCTTTAGATTAACGAAATTTGGAGTTTTATACAGCTATGATTCGTGAAATTAAGACTATTATTTTCTGAAACTGTTGTGTTTGTTTGTTTGTAAACTTGGATACATAACACATAAAATAAAATACACAAAACAAAGTATAGCAAAGGCGGATTTATCCCTGATAGTGACAGCTCTTTCTTTCTATAATAAGTTCATTAGTTTCCGAGATTATTATCCCAGAGAAACTGACTTTACTGTTTTATATGTATTATATTATACATAGTAATGAATGACAGACAACATCTCCCCTTTTAAACGATGGCAAAGTCATATTTAAAATCAATTATTTTTATTTTTTATTTTGGTTATCTCTCCATCCAGGGAAGCAACTCTCTATTTCCTACCTATAACTGTCTTCTATATAATATTGTCCATTATTGTTTCATTTACACACCATCTCATGAACACATCGAAAACATCCAACTGAGTACCAGTGTAATGCAATTAACGTAAGTGACACTTAATCATGAAAAATGGTTCATACATCAAAATACGTTTTCTTTTATCATTATAAATTGTGAACATAAACGGCCAAATTATTATAAAATAGAAATTATGGTTGACTACCTGATTGCTCTAAACTTGACGTGCAATAGTTATGAACTTGTTACAATCAATGCGAATGACGTGTGATAAACAAGCGATACGATGTTAGTAATGTAAAAAATGACTTGTTAATGATCTATTTCCTAGTTTGAGAACACGCTGTATGTTATAAGGACAAATAGTTGTGAAATGGTAGCCTTTAGCGACTTTAGGAGTTGCTTTTATAAACAAACGCGATTTCTTTCCGGTCGTTTAATTATGTAAGTCTCGATTACCATTATTGGCGGATGAAATAAATTAAGTAACAATTAAACTTCTTACCCAAATGCCTTCCTGTTAGCGTTAAATACAGGGTTTCTGTCGGTTTGGTTACAAGTTAAGCGGCTGTTGTCAATTAGACATAGACACGAATTTGTTATATTTAAAACATTCATAACTTAAAATCCTTATTGACTTGGCTCAAATCCAAAATATTTGTAGGAGCATCGCCCAGTCCAGTAGTTTCTAAAGCATGACAGTAAATAAATAAACTTTAATATCAGCCATGTGCGGCACAGTGCTGGGCAGTTTACGAGTAGTCACCAGAAAGGTGAAATTTCTACGTCAACGTAATTAGCCCCTGATGAATCGAATAACTTTCACGCAATGTTTATGGATTAGATATTTCTGTATTATACTCGTAATATTAAGCAAATAACGGTCTACATGAGTGATACCATTCGAATTTCCGAATAAAAAGTTCAATTACTGATTGATTTATTTTTAAAAATACTAATTCTACTGATTCGACCTTATTTCAGTTTTCTAAATCTAAGGCACAAACACGACAAACAGCCTCACCGCACAGGACACCTGTACCTTGGTGTTATTTTACGTGTATTTTACGAGTTCATTGTCTCTGTTCTATAAACAATGGGTTCACTATTTTCCTTATGCGCCCAAATTGTATAAAACATTAAAAGGATTTGTTGACGTTGAAAGTCGTAAAATATGCGTTACAGAGTTATTGAACTTAACACTCATGCTCGACTAAAATATCTGGTCTGGCCGAGCCATAAGACTTCCAAACATAAAAAAATTGAAATACATAAAACTGAAAATATTATACTATTTAGTATATTAATATACGATTTTTGAATTACAAGACAATTCACTAGGTCATTTAGCTAATTGAACGAATAAATAATGCAGGGGCGCTAGAGCCGTGGTCCGCCTCATACGAGTTGACCCCAATTGAGAGCGAGCTTCGCCTGAAGACAGCGTCCTCTAAGTGCCAATAAACGTACGCACAGTCTTCCTGCCATTTGAATATGGAAACGATCCTCAAAGGAATCGACCTCGATAGTTTTGCTAGCTTGCTGCTAAATAGAAAGTATAGGCGTATACTAGGATAACGTTATGACAAGAGATAACAAAACACTCGAATTTATAGATAGGCATGCTAACAATCTATTGATAACAAACAAATTCCACTTGACAATGAATGAAGACATCAAAAAACTTAACTAGTAGAAAATCTATAAAAAGAACTTTGAACTCTTATACCAGTTGAATCATGGATGGTCCTTACAAGGAAACCATAAAAACGAGAGTCCACAAATGGACTGTGATGAACGTGAAAAATAGCATTAACTACCTCTACATAAGAGCCATGCATGCGGTGATCCTTGAGGTGAACTCTTTTTGATGTAGTGCATTTTCTGAGTACGCGTTTTCTTTTATGTTACACACACATTATGTAAGTGAAACAAGAGAGTTAATATCGAGGGTTCACGGGCGACTTGTATTAAGCGACATTTTTAGAAATGTTCAGGAGACTGATTTAAAAAAATATTTCTTAGAAAAATAATCATTAAAACTTAACTTCTTAGTATTATATAGATTGTCGATATTCTTAATATTTTAAATATTATTCAGAAGTTGTTTTTTGTAAGGTATTTTGTAAGAAATAAATTTTTAAAGTAGAGGTTACCTGTGTTTCCAAAAATGTCGCTTAATACAAGTCGCCCGTGAACCCTCGATATGTATGTTTGTTTTCACAAAATATAGCTACGCTGGAACAAATTTTAGTAGACCTTTCTGAAATGAGTTATTTTCTGCAAAACTGAGCACAATTGGAAAGATTTCTATTTTTAAGTAAAAATATGAAAGTTCAATCATAAATTCAATCAAGCTGAAGATAGGATGCTGCATCTCTACTGTATCTCAAACCGCAGAGTTGCGTAACTAGGACGGCAGCGGCATGTCACTCAACAACGAAGTATCACAAATAGACGTAAATTTTGCTGACGATGATGTCGCAAACTGAGCTCCTCTCGTGACAAAACAAACAATGGACAATCTACAATAAGTTTCGTAGGGCCAGGTCGTTCTGTTTGATTTACAATGGCCCTAAATCATACAAATTATCATAACGTATGACAAATATTGCCTCAAGGATAGAGTCACGTAAAACTTTTTTTTTATATCTAAAAAACATAAACGTTTTTAAACCCATAAAAGTTTCAACATTATTATCGTTCATAGGACTAGAAACTTTTTGTCCACTTATCTTAATGGGGTAACGATAACTTATTTTTAAATAACCAAAGATGTTAAGAATATGACTAAGTAAGTACTGATAGAAAATATTATCTTCTTATAGTTTTTCAGTGAATCAACATGAATTGATTTTTCAGCTAATCAAAATCAGTCTTAGATGTGGAAAAGAGTAGAAAGTTATAATAATCATCATAGGTACAACACATCAAACAAGATACATATCAAAGGTTTGACCCCAAATAGAACCAGATCCACCCATAAACTGCATTCAAGTAGGTTGTATGTATGTGCGTTTGATGTTAGCTTTTAGTGTTACTAACATTTTTGTTTAACTGCTCAATTGACAAGTTTAATGCAGTACAGCAATGCTATTTCTTTGGAAAAAGTAGCTTTTGCTAAAATTTACAAAACTTTAACTAAATTTACAATGGTCGGACTATAATTTAAGCTGATGTTGTATTTCATCTCCCACAGCAGACATAACATAAAAGAAGCTCTATAATGTCCGGGTCCAGCAGGATGAGCTACCAATAATAGGGTCTTACAAACAACTCGTAAAAAAGGGGACGCGGTTACCTGCTCGCCTGCAGTTAATGATCTTATTCGAGTAAACTGTAACATCAAGAGTATTTTGAATTTTGTATTGATACATTGATTATTTTATTCATCAGTTTCTTAATAAACACATCAAATGAAGAATAACTTGCACAAACGATAAAATACCTACATAGAGTGCATAACTTTATATGTTTCTAAGAATTCGTTATTGTTTAATTTTGCTAAGTTAGGTAAGTTTTCCATTACGAACAACAGTTTTTAATTTTTTATGAGCAATTATAAACATTGATAAAATAAAGGTACCAAAAACCAAATTACACCCGGATGTCTTGGCAACAAAACAACAAATCGTAAGCAAACGTGTTTCGCTCATTTACGAGCTCAAAAAACAAAAGGATGTTACACTTGAACGGTGGAAATGGTACCAGAACTCGCTAGCAAGCACACAAGAGCACTATTAACTGCTTGATATGGAGATCACAGTTGTCACACTTTTATTCACTGTTCAATAGTTTGTTTGTTTAGTAGTAAGACGCGAGCGCGCGCTATACGGACCGAACGCACGTGCGTCCGCCCTTCGACAAGGTTCTATACACACTGTGTGTCTGTCTGTCAGTCTGTTCACTGTTCTCGTACAGCGGTGCGGTGTAGCTCGGTGGTGCGGCGACCGGCTGCATCGAATTAAACTGACTCACGGAATAGATGGAATGAACCCAATAACCAGCCGTTGGAACCCGGATCGGGATCAATGATCAAACGCACAACTCACGCTCTATTGAATGCACTCATTGGGGAAATGAGGGTGTAATAGTTTAGGGTTTGATAGGATTATAGATAGTTTTGATATGAAAGAACAGAATTAAATGGAAGTCACCCTCCTGTGGGAATATATATTGATTGGTAAATAATGGAGTTTAATAGAGGGTGGGAAATACAATTCAGGAAGTCAAATGTATTTTGTACAGGAAAGAGAAACAAGGTAAACAAGAGTAAATCATAGCTAACCATTACACACAAGTACACATACACTACGAAGTACGGACATATACCGGTTAAGACATCAATCGATAATTTATAATGATGATGACGAAGTAGATAGAGCGTCACATGAAGGCAAATGCGAAGGCAGGCTAGTCGGTCGCATTATCGTGCGCGGCACTTGTTGCGCAAGTGTGGCAGGCAGCCCAGCGACTTCTCAAGATTTATGGGCCACAAGCTCGAGTTACGCTTGATAACGCCTCTTCTGCGCACGCGGCTCAACAAAGCAAAACTCACTGTTTGAACTGTGTTTGGAGCGTATGCAAACATTAAACGAGATGGTTATTTAAGTTCACACAAATTATAAACAAATGTGTTGGAAATGTGGCGATGTGATACCTATTAATCCGGTGTTACCAATTAACAATCGGTTAATAACTTCTAGGAGAGACGGGTATAAGTACCTATCGGTAAATTAAAGTGATACCCAAAATATTATAATATAGCTAATAATAATAAACCTTAATTTGATAAGACAATGCCGATGTTTCAATGGTTTTGGCGATAGCATTTCATTTGTTGTTATTGTTATCTTAAGCATTATATGAATGATATACCTACATATTGTGGTAATTAACGATGTCATTTTGAAATACATAATATTTAAAAAAATGGTTTATGTGAATCTAGTATGTTATCTGTGGCATTACCTTGTCTTAAAAAAACAGTAGCTATACGATTATGTAGCGATGATGTAGCGTCATTACTTAAAAACATAAGACTAATATAATACCAATACTGTAATTATAATTAAACATTTACTAGGAACATTTTATTAAGTGTTATGAAGAGATGATAGGATACAAGGATTGACAAATGTTTTCCTTTGTTGGAATTGGCACAGCGCCAGGGCACGCTCAGAACCGCAGTGATTAAGGTTGCCAAACAGTGAACTCCTAAAGTAAACTTGCAATGCGATGCGATCCTACTTGACAAGAACGTAAAACGAACGAACATTAACATTGTTACTATATGTTTTTAAAATGTATTTTTTGTCTTTCATCAAAAGCTTTTCTAGAATGATTATTTCTAACAATGTACGTACAACGCGTAGTGCCTACAAACGTCTCTCATTATACCTATAAATTACTTATCAAATGATAATATTGCAAACATGACCTAACCACATTCTGCATCAATAACTTGAGATGAATCAAACCAGAACAACCAATGCATCAAATTAAATCAACATTGAAACCAATTGATAACTTGTTTGTAGCAATCGAGTGTATTGGAAGTTATAGTACTTATAGAACGAGATGCGACCTGACGACTGAGACTGAGAAAACGGACGTTACTGGACGCAAAAAATACATCATCGATTTCAAGTAAAAGCTTAACCTATAGCTATTAATACCAACAGTAATGAAATGACTTTGATGCCTTTAATGAACAGCGACACATAAGTACAAGGATATCGCGATTTAAAGTAACGTATGATGGATAAAAAGAAAAAATCAAGAAATTCAAGGAGATTTAGACTTTAATTCAATGGGGAGACTGGTGTTTTATGACCACAGATGGAAACACATACATTCCTCTTATAGGCCGTTGAATCTACTGGAAACTACCAATACAATGGCGACGCAAGAACGATAGACGGTCGTGTTGTGGTGTTGAATTATTTATGGCGGCACAGCTTTACCGGCCAGTAAATTAGGAGAACAAAAACGGCAACCCGGCAGGTTCTCATTGAGAACTGCTGCGTTTCTTTGTTCTGTTGGACTTTAATGAGCAGATGAGGAGACATTTATGCGGCCGATGACCGTTACCCCAAACTTTAACGATGGTGCATTCATTGTTGCCGTTCTCCTTTTTCTTCTGCACCTCAAGTGCCGTCGTTTTTGATCGCACATGTGTACTGTGTACCAGTAATTGGCCACGTTGAATTGAGAACATGTGCTAGCTAACTACATAAATTAGCATTACTTTTTATTTTGAGAGCTCCATAGGGCTAAGTTATTTTCCTTTGCTTTTTGATACCTTCTCTCGGTCTCTAGACCGATCTGTGCGTGCAGAAGACAATCGATTCCCAACAAATCGAAAGCTTTAATCTTGGCGCATAATGCGGAGTTTCACTATGAAACACAGACGGACGCCGGACGGTGGCAGTTGGCGTTTGGCACAGATTCCTAGCGCCAGATATGGACGTGAAACGGACGTCTCACGGCCATGCGACCCGGCCCTTGCTATTATTTATTGACAAAATCAAAATCAAAATCAAAAATCTTTTTTATTTAAGTAGATGCTTTACACATACTTTTAAATCGTCATATTATTCTACCTAGTACAAAGTTCCTACCACTCGGAACTTGTACACTCAACGTTTCGGGAAGTGTTAGCGGAGCGAGAAGAAACGTCGAGCCCCAAAGAAACTCGCCCCAACACATTTTTTGAAATAAAAACTTAATAGCTATTACAATTGATGTTATTACTAAAGCTATGAGCTGAAGGATCTATACATGTCCACACATCTTTGTCATTTACATAATCTATGGTTTTATAATATCCTCTTGACCTTTGAATTGACCCTTTGCAATAAGTATTAACTACCTTTTTTGTAGAATGATACGCTTGTTTGTTCTTACTCTATAATTGTAAACTTAATATTAGGTATAAAGTATAAACATCAAGAAACAAAAAACTCTCAAACACTTCAAAGTAAAAATAAAACTATCGTTACAAGATCTATAATAAAGTTGGCATTATTTATTATGTAGGTACAATAAACGATATTCTCCTATGGAACATGATCAAGATTCAAGCTGGCCCCTTCTACAGCAGTAATTCAAAATGGCATCTAATAAATAAGCCTAAAATACTCAGATCAAGTATCTAGTAGTGAAAGCTGATGATCCAGTGGAGTCTGTCAACCGCAAAATGAAGCGACCACGAATTTGAAAGTATCATGTTACTTTGTATCCAAAACAAAAACCTATAAGCACACCACACGTACTCGTAACGTGGCAACTATGGGCAGCTTAGCGATAGCTTTATTAGGTGCTGCCTTTATTTTGTCTAAGGTGACGATATCATATTTCAATACCGTTAATATGCTGCTTAACTTACTCTTGCTGTGACTATTATTCTCTCGATGACACTTGACAAATCGAAAGCTATCATATTACATTTAAGTTTATTGCTTATTTGTTTAACAAAGACAGGAGAAATATGTGTCTATTTGTAAAATGAGCTGTAAATATTACCGATATTTAACTGCATAATGTATATTCTTTCAACTGTAAATGAAGGTGTACTTACATTAGTCGTCAGCTGTGTGGTCAGCGTGTGAACCTTGTCTTTGGCATCCGCAAGTTCTCTCCGCAGCTTCCGCACCTGGTTAAATTTTGAGAGTAAAAATTCTGCTCTGAAATTTTAGATATTTATAATCACTAGGCATTATTATTAGTAAGTACTATCATATCATATCAATATTCTAAGGTTGATTGGAAGAGATACCGTAAGAGAAAAGTTTGTTTTATACGTTTATTTTTTGTGTTATATTTTGTTTTGATTTTAAACAGAGTTTACAACAGAAAACTCATACCTTGGGAAGGTAAAAATCACGCAAGTAAAAAGGTTTTTTCAGGTTTGGCTGCATCCAAATGCTTTAATTAAATTATATTATTTTGGTTATATTATAAAACAAAATTTTGCATTGCAATTGAACATGTAAAGATGTACGGCATGTACTGAAAGCACCTTTCAGAGTTCAGTGATGGATGATTAACGACGTAGAACAGAAAAGAACAATCTTCCACTTTCCTGGGAGATTATCTAAGATTGTTCTAGAGGTCCTAGAAGATAACTACTAGGAGGTAATTATGGTAGGTATTATTCTAATTAGTAAGGAAAGGTGCAGTTACTAACATTTACCTCGTGCGCGTGCCTCTCATCAGCGCCTTGCGCCAGCGACGATGCCGTTGACACCAGCGATGCCGTGGAGCCATGCACTGCACACAAACATTACAGAATCAGTCGTTACAAAGGAAGGCGCAAGAAGTCGCAACAAGAACCTTATGTTTGCGAGAATCACTATTCCCACAACCAAAACAAGTTGATTGAAATAAATGAAAGATATTTAATATATGCAATTAGGTAACTCAATTCTCAATTGCACATGCACAATTCTCAAAAAAATTTAAGACTATAAATTTAAACATTTATTTAATTTCTTAAAATGTTACAGTAAGTGGTTAAATTAACCATGTATAAATCACACCAATTCAGACATAAGTACCCACTGTAAAATAAATTGGAATCTGGTAATACTGCTAGTCATCTGAGTTACTTTTATGAAATGTCAAAACAAATTGCGTATCGGGAGCCGGGTCGTTCCCTTCCCTCAAATATGGTTGAGGGGAGCGATGGCTGACTCTCGCGTTATACTCGTGATCGGGTGCCGTCCGTGTGACCTGGCCTGCTCTTGTCATTGGTTTTTGAAATTGTTAGTCATTAGCTACAAAAAAAAACTTTTATCTCTTTTGAATCCTTTCTTTCTTTATTCTTATTTTTTCATATTTTATTTACAGACATGACATTGTATAATTCATTTATTGATCTAGCATTAAGATGTAATAGAATATAAGACTTTTTTCAACAAATGTGTTGGAGGGAGTTTCTTTAGGGCCCGCCGTTTCTTCTCACTCCGCATACACTTCCCGAAACGGTGGAATAAAATATTTTCATTTTTTTTCAAAATTTTGTTTTAAAAATGTTTGAAAATGTAAACGATTGATGCCGTCATTCAATGTAGTAGTATGAATACTAATTTACATTTTATAAATTAAAAAATGTATAATTTGAGATAGATGTATAATGAAAATCCAAGCGTGTAATTATTTCAGAAGTTTTTATATCAGAGATATTTCGTGAACGATATTTCTCATTGTTGATGCAGTCGACTGCCGGATTCTTAGGAGTGACAAATTAATAATCCAAACAAAAGAAAGTTACATGAACCTGCTCATTTCCTATAACAAAACTACTCTGTAATTTGAAATGAAACTCCGAAGCAGATGTGACCCAAATGTGGCAAAGATCGTAATCTAGACAATGACGCCGAAAGCGTCGGGAACCCAGCATGTGCGTGCTGATAATGAATGTACCTGCTAACACAGCTTGGTGTACTCGTTAACATTATAACGATGAATTGAAATTTGACAAAGGAAGCAAAAAATCACCGACATTTGGTGTATTATACGCTAGGCTACTATCTCTGGATCAAGTGACGAAATACATAATTATTTGAACTGTCAAATTGAGCTGTAGAGGAGTATGAAGAAATTATTTTTTAAGGTGACGATGTAATAAAATTAATAAATAATAGTAATAGATATTCGGGACAAATCATAAAAGGTCACCTAGCCCCAAATTATAAGTATATACAGCCAAGTAGTGCCAATAGTACTAGATGGTACGGCTACCCTGTATACTTTTAGGTGCACGGGACTGTACTTGTACTAATTACCTGTATTATGGGAACCAGAGGCTGATAATTTTGGAAATTTTAATAAATACTTAAATTTACGCTATGCCTTCGAAATATGGTGCTGGAGAAGATTGCTGAAGACGTACCAACGTGGCAATCCTGCGTGAACTCAAGACCACGAAGAGGCTATCATTCATCCGCCTTCAGAGAATTCTTGAGTACTTCGGACATATTGCTAGGAAGAGCGGAGAATAACCGCGAGAAACTAATAGTTATTGGCAAAATTTAAGGAAAAGAGACCGCGGGGCCGCAGCCCGATACGTTGGAATGATCAAATACGTGTCACCCTCGTTACCAACTTTCACGATGCTCTGCACATTTCTGAAGACAGAATGAAATGGCGACAGATCATCACCGAGAAAGTGTTGCCAAAGGAAGGTCACAACCCTCATCACTGAGGAATACGACGCAAGGAGGAGGATATACTTTAAAATACTTACAAATATAGATGTAATACACCCAGACACAGAGCATACAAATCTGCTCATCACAGAAATGTTTGTTCTGGGTGGGAATCGGGCCCACGACTCTCGGATCAGTAGTCAGGAGCGCTAACCACTGAGCCAGCGAGTCAGTGTATAAAGGGTAAACCGGTTGACGACGACATCTTAGCTAGGTATATTTCTTAAAATAATTGGCACGTATGCACGAGTCACTCAGACATTCCTCTTGTCGAATCTAACAGTTCTATCACAAGGTATGTACAGATGGTGTTAAAGCAGAGGAAGTTCCAATACTAGGAGGTTATTCATACTTTCTGCACTAGACGCACCTAACTCGTCTATCTATATCTAATGTAAGCGAAAACTTTCATTTGCTTGTTAATATTTTTAAGGACACAACAAATGACCGTCAATAATCACAATCTACACACCGTCATCATTCTTCTTCGGGTAGTGGTGCGAATGTCTAGGGGTGTGTGTCAAGTTCGCCGGCTGGTGGGTAGGGCTGAGAGCTGACCGGGGGGAGGGCGATGGGGGCTCCGACACTCCGTAGTTTATACCTGGCAAGATAACACAGATGATTCATCACATAATATTTTTAATATAAAATCAACCAACATCTTTCTAGAATATAAACGTAATGGTTTAACTCCTCTACTGATAGTAAGTCAGTAATAGTTAGAAGTCGTTCCAAAACCAAAGTAGGGTGAGGTAGAATTTAACTCGGAGAAATGAAAGAGACGTAGCTATTTTGAGAAAGAGAAAGAAATATGATTTTGGAACGCTTGCGAGTGATTCCAGAGTGACAGGGTAACAAACGTCATCGAAAATAATTCAGAAAGGTTTCTAGCTTTTTTGGGTAGTGTTCTGTCTTATTTATGACTTTAACACCTTAGCAAATACAAGCAATCGTATTTCAAAACAATTCCGAAGATAAAATGTTTGTTTGTCTTAGTCTGTTTGACATTGACTACAAACTTCCCGCCGAATAAACTGTCAGGCGAATTTTAACGGTAATCAAACAGCGTTAAAAATCGCACTTGTCAGAGTGAAAATCGCATTCACGAAGGCGTTCCGAAATCCCGACGGAGAACTGTCAGGCGATCATTCGGTTACCCTCGGTTTCACTCGGCTCAGTTTTGGAACGATTTAGGGTAAAATTCGCATCACCCCGAGTGAAATCTTTGGTATTGGAACGCAACCTTATTGAGACAATTATACAAAAGAGATTGAGAACGACGACTCTAATACAGTTTCGCCTCTCGCACTCACAATATTTTCGTCTATGTTTGTGTCAAGTGTTACAGACACTACAGAACGGTATTTTATTTATTTATTCTGATCCAAGATCCTGAGAGAATTAAAATTGCACATAGTACGGTGAATATAAAAACATGCTTAATTAAACACATGCTGACAGTAACTGCTGCTGCTACAAGCCACCATATACGCCTGCTAATATGCTGATAATCCATAAATTACGTCACACGTCATGATTTTTTGACCCTCCCCCCGTCCTTGACATTGTCACAGATGGTCACATTTGTGGGATCACCCCGTCCCTGGTGTGACGTAACATATTTTGAAATTTTTCGCCCAGAATTGATTAAATGAAAACAGAAATTCCTAAATTATATATTTTTTTATTATTTATTATGTGCCGTCACAACGTTTATGATTCCCCCCTACCCCTTGTCACATAATGTCACACTTCGTTGATCCCTCCCTCCCCCTTAACGTGTGACGTAATTTATAGATGGTCCCTTAGCAGGCGTATACAGGTGTAACAAAATTGGTGTAGGACCTGTAAAGTCGTAGAACAAAAGTTGTTCAGTATGATTAGTAGAATCCCCAGTTAACGGGTCCTACACCAATTTTGTTATACCCTGTATGTTGTAACGCGTTAAATATTTCGAATAGTTATAAATACTTGAAAAACTTTCTTACCTTGTCCTCCAGGTCCACATTGCACTGGCAAGCAGTAATAAGGCTCATAATCACTTTCTGATGACCTTTGCAGCATCGATGGATACAGCTTCTCCGATTTTGTAGATCTGAAAACATTCTAACCGTCAGTAAAGGTTGTAAAACTTAGTTATATACAATACAACATGGCACGGTGACGAGACCATTACGAGACATTTAGCGTGATGCGACAATAAGCCTGCTTTCAAAACAAATGTTTGAAATTATTCAAAGTGAATTTGGTGCTTTGCTGTTGAGTTACAAAACCAAAGTAACTCTTAAATTCTTGAAATTAAAACGCTTTCGTACCGTGTACAAAATATTCCAAGCTTACTCGACTTAAAATTAATTTGAAGTTTAAAATTAAGCAGTGCCATGTTAAAATCATGCATTGCATAGGAAAATAGTATTGTGAATAAAGCGTGCCACCTCGAAGCGAAACAAATACTTCCTGTTGGCATACCTTGGGAACGTCCTATCTCTGAGGTAGCTAAAATTTTAATCATATTTGAGATTTATTTTTGTTTCTAGTCAAGAATTTATTATTGTGTTTTTTCCTTTCAGTAAAAGATAATGAGATGATAAAATGATTATGAATGAATGTAGTGAAAAAATCACATAGCAGCAAGATAAGAAGGACAGTTATGAGTGAAAAAAAGTTTGATACATTGCAGGAGTAGATAATAATGAATACTCAAGTGTAATAAAGTTCTATCTTTTAAGTACATACAAGTATTGTGGTTCACCAGCGAATTACATCAGCATCTACCAAGATTTAACAGAAACCTGTACTGAAATCTCTTTCGCTGATTTGAGAACGGAATCGCAGTCGATCTCTTTTACACCATTCTTAAATCAGCAAACAAGCAGTAGACCTTCCTGAATCTACACAGAAACATTTGCCCAGTCCGAGACCCACCTAATGCTGTTGCTCCGGTTCAACCTGGCGCCCTGGGCGTCCCTGTGCATGATGAGCTTATTGTGTGTGAGTGAACTGCGGTGGTGTGAGTTAGGGGCGGTGTGGCTGTGCGCCTGCGCCGAGTGCAGCGACGTCAGCGACTCCATGCTCTCGCCTTCCGAGAGGCGTCCGCTAGCTGAGTACGTGTTACTGAAATGGGGGACACATGATGACGCATGCTGACTGGCCAGTTGTAGGTTTGTAATTTGAATCAAATAAGATTTTATTCGTTTTCCGGATCTTTTTATCTATTAAAAAGTGCAATGTGCAACTTCACAAAACTTTTTTGCGAATTGGATTCCGTTAAAGATTAAATGAAAACTTTAAATCAGATAAAATATTAAAAAAAATATTATTATACAACTGGCCTCAAGAAGTAGGACAGAAAGCTGGTGTTGAAAAATATGTTTGTTGCTATGAAAAAAGTAATTTGTGTCACAATTTGTGTAAAATTTTACACTCCCATCACTCACACAAAATGCACACAAATCTATGGGAAGATAAATGATTAGAAAATCAATGATAAGGGAAATGCAGTGGGTATGAAACTAATGACAATCGGGTATTTACAGTTATTAATAGAACACAGTTAAGTACAATATATTTATAGTTTTAGGAATAATGCACACTAAATCAAAGGCTGTGCTAAAATTATGATACAAACTTACCTATGTCTTAGCCAAGGTGCATATGGTATTCCATAGTCTGATTTCACCTCAGAATATGTTTGAGTGTCAGAGAGACTGCCATCACTGATCTTGATTCCACCTCGGGGAGTGATTCTGAAATAAATATATTTTTTTATCTTGAATGATAGGAATATTAAGAATCAGGCATGTGACTTTGATAAAGCCTATTATAACACTATCAAAATGTTCCCACAGGTTTCGAGTTCGAATCAAATATTTACTTAAAGATAAGGAATCTTCAATTTCTACCTCAAGACTTCAGACTAGACTAATATTAATTTGATTTATAGTTTGGAATTTGGAAACATACCTATAATTGTGTGTCATATTGCACTCTTTTCCAATTTACAAACATCTTATAAATATTTCATCTTCAACACAGGAGATACATAAAATATTTTCAATCCACAAATTAATTAAATACTGTTGTGTTTGCCACTTGTTCAATTTGTCACTTTATTTTTTCGTATGTTGGCTCAATCACTATGTGTCTTTAAGAATTTAGCAACCACTGCATATATATATATTCTCTAGAACGATGAATAGTCAATAAAACTATAAATAAACTATGACCGTGTGTGATTTGTCCCGGACATTATTATTATTATTAATATGCCTTACTTATTTTTTTCTAAATAAGAACTATGTTCCCCAAACTGGGTTTAGGTAATGACTGCTGTCTCAGTCGGCAGTCGTCTAAATTGTTTAATGGTTATGTCAGCTGACCAATTACTTTATTTAAGAGCTTCATACCAAGACAATCAATTATGTGGTTTTTAGGGTTCCATAGTCTTCATAAGGAATTCTTATAAAACTGTTCTGTTTGGTTTAGTTTTAGTTCGATAAGTACCTATTTTATCATTCATATAATATTTTTGTGAGATGTAGTTTATATTCTAGATTTGAAACTTTTAGAATAAAGATTTTATCTAGAAGTTAGCTTATTTCATTGACAAAAAGTCATTTACTGTGAAATATCTCTTTTCTTATAGTTTTCTTTATGTTTATTCAAGTGTCTGCCAGAATGCAGGAAAAACTTTCACAATTAGGAAATGCAGATTTTTATCTTCTTTATTAATACCTAAACTCTTATCATGTGGCACAATTAACCAATCTATACTTCATATATCTACACTGTAAATCCATCTTATCTAATGCAGCGCCAAAAGAATATGGCTTTTGTCACGTAGCGCAATTATAATGAACAGATTGACAGATCTGTATTTGTCTTTGAGCCAGTCAGATGCAAATTAATATAAATAATTTATTTTATTTCAAGTACTGTAAATCAACTGCAAATTTAATTTTTTCGCCTTATAACTTGAGTCTTGCCCTAATGTTTGACTACCTATTTTATTTTTGTTCCTGCACTCCATTATCCTTATCTCCTTCTGATTTGTCTATTTATCTACATCTTTCTCTAGATTCTTCACTTTTCAAATCCCTTATATGCACAAGCTTTATGGAATGAATATAAGAGCATATATTCCCTAAGCCAGTGTTTTTCAACCTTTTTTAATATCCGACCCCGTTACAAGTTAAAAAATTCTTGCGACCCCCCTAGGGCCATAAACATACAAAATGTTAGTGATTTGAAACACTATGTTTATAATTTTCTTCAAGTTGACAATGATTTACTTATAAAAGTCTCCAAAATAGATTCATGTTTTGACAAATTGTTAAAAAATAAACAGGACCATCCTTCTCACTGAAATTAAATTTTTTCAGTGCAGTGTAGGACCTATATCCACTTGCTTTTTCTTTGCCCGCGACCCCTTTAGAAAGGCTTGAAAAACACTGCCCTAAGATTATTAAGAGTCTTATATTTTCTTTAATGATTCTTACCTGTGATGATGGAACAGAGCAGCAAACTCATGTGTGCCTGGCTTCGGCAATGACTGTGAGCCAAGCAGCCTTTCGCGAACAGATGCGGACAGCTGGGCCGCTGCTGTGCCTCCCAGGGAGTATGACTTCGGACCAATGCCATTTTCTGTAGAAGATTTCGCAGATTTAAGTAGAGTAGACTAAGTATTTAGTCTGCATTATTCCATGCATACAAGTAGAAAATGTTATGTAACTTGCTGAATACTCAAGGTATTACATGAAAACTCTGAAGATATTGTTGTTGATACTTACCTTTGACTGAATATGTTTCGGAGGAGTTGTTGACTATTTTAACAATTTTGTTGTATAACTGTGTATCTGGTTTTGAGATTTTTTTCAGGAAAACTATAAGTAATTTACTTACTATGTATTTGAAGGTCTTGTGTGCAAGTCTGGGTGCCACCTGAAACTTTGACTTTCGTCCTGGGGACGGCTGAAACTTGAGCAGTTCTTCCACCTGCAAACAATTTAAAAATTTAAAGAAAAAGTTAAGTTAACAACAACAATCTATAGACTTATGTCTGACATCCAAGTTTCAGTGTTGTTGACAGATTCATTATGAAAATACCTATTTGGTAACATTAATTAGAGATTTGACAAAGAGGCAGGCAGGACTTTCTTTTTGCAGTAAGGTACTCTGTGGGCAGGACTCAGGTCAGGACACTTTAATTCCTTATTAATATAAATTAATTCACAAAACAAATGAGATAAAACAATGACAAAAAACTATAAAGTCTGGTTTGTTTTTCAAAAGCTCTATTTTTATAGCTCTCAACTCTCAAGCATAAACATGCGTCACATTAGTTTAGCTACTCGACGCTAGATGGCGTTTACCCTTAATGTTTTGGTTAACAAGCTCAACACAAACATAAATGCGTCATACAGTGAAATCTCTTTGGCGTCATATCATATAAGTTTAGCTACTCGACCCTAAATGGCGTTTGAAATAAATAAATAAAAAACTAATATTGTACAAAATTACGTTTTTTTTTGTTTTGCTTTTATTGCTTTTACCTCATAGTAAGTGAATACATTTTTTTTTAAATATGGTTTCAAAGACTTAGCTACTTACCATTAGTCTGAGCAGTCGGTTGTTGCACCCCATTTTGTCTTTTCACGTAGCCGAAATTCTGAGGGACCTTTGACTTGCTGGAGGAGCCATTGCTGCCGTTTCCACCACTGGACACGCTAGAAGGCCGCGATGATGGCCCACTCGGAGATTGCAACTGTTATCGATCATACAAATTATGTTAACTTATTATGTGGTAAATGTAGGGTAAGTAGGTACCTAGTTAATTATTTTGGGTAATATTTACCTGCGATCCCCCACTTCTCGAAGAATGTTGACTGGAATTTGATGCTGCATACTGTAAAGGTAAATAAAAAGAACTTTTACAAATCATATTAAATTACTTGTAAGTAGTAGGTACCTATAGGTATCTTGAGGTATTATACCTCAACGTGTGTTTTAATATTTATTTATACAAAAACAAAGAGGTTAAGCGTAATGCGTATAAAAAAACCATCGACTATTGAAATCATTGTATAAAACCCATAAATTAAAGCCCTTTAAATTAGCCGATATAAAGTCTTCAACTTTTTATCAACCAGGTTTTTTTTTACAAGTTAGCGTTTTTTTCAACTAATTTTATTAATAATTTTTAAAATACATACATAGTAAGGAACTAACATTAGTTAGGTGCGTCCAGCTATCCTAATAGAGCAATAGAATACTTAGTATGTTTTTGGCAGACAATGAATTGAGTCACATTGAGTTGACTTACCTGTGGATGAGGCGCAATGCCCAACTGCTGAGCAGCTGTCAGTTTCTCCCTTTTGTGGTGTTGGGGAGAGTGATGACCAGCCCGCCTTTCACCCTTCCGTCCGTGCGAAGGGCTTGGGGGCGCAGGCGAAGGTTGACCCTGAAATGAAAATAATACAAACTTATCACAATAGCATTTAGGTAGATGATGTGGAGTCAGACCATGGAGACGGCAACTAGAGTTCCGGTCTCCATGTGTTGCAAGACAGAAGAAAGTTATGACATTTGAGGTTTTGGAAGCCAGTACCTACTCTCTTTGGATCGCTGAATCAGCAAATAAGTCAGTAGGTACGTAGGTACACTTGAAGGTCGCGTAGGTTACTAGAACTGGATTAGGTTGGTCCAAATACCTAACTTAAGCAAAGGCTACATGGTACAACATGCATCGTAAAACGGTTCTCTGTAGCAGTATGTAAATGCCACAAAAAATGACCTATAACCTATCAATACATGGTGTTAACGACTTCCTGTTTGCCGCACCTGACCTTTTTACGTAGGTATCCACGTTGCTCCCTCCACGCCCTATAGAGATTACTTGAGACTACTTTTAGTAACTTAGACTGTGATGCAGGCTCTTAGCTGTTACTAAACGTCTAATAATAGTCCCATTTGGCTTTTTGACTTTTTGATGCCCATAATACAACTCTGTATTGAACCCACTACGTAGATTCTAGTACCATTACATTTAAGCGATGGAGAGGGTTGTTTAATGCGTTAATTTGTAAGAACTTTAGGTTGTTCTTCCATCAATGCGTTTGTCTAGAAGCTGCATCCATATTTCAGTCTCTTTGTGTCCACTGGCAATAGGTACTTTTTAAGTACCTGTGGTGGAGTTCCTACGCCTGGTGAATCAGTGTACTTCTTCCACGTGGTGTCTTGACGCGGGGCTGGTGGCTGTCTTTCAGTCTGCTGTCCACAATCTGCTTTGCTTCTAGTCCGACCCACCACTCGGTACACCACGCCACTGCCGCCTTCCATGCCTCTAACACGAGACCCGTTGCGCCTGGGGAATTCAATAAAAGTCAGGAACTTTGTCAAGGGAATTTCATTTTAATATAAATAGTGAATATAGTTAACTACAATCTACGTAAGTTTAAACTGGACACATTGTAAGAAAGTTGTATTTAACAGTAAATGGAAAACTCTCAAGACTATAAAAACGGATTTGCAACTGCGAGAGCATTCTGCGTCGTCGAATACGGCGACCAAACGTCCACAAAACAGGGGAACTAGGGGAGCCGAAATAATACCCTAGATGACTCACACTTTGTCTTTACTGCGTAAATATAAAATGCATAGAAGGTAGGTATGTATGTACTTTAGGGGATTCTTTTCGGAAACTGCAACAATATATCATGGTCTGACAAGAAAATATTGTTATAATAAGTAAGTATATATAGATATAATAGATAAGATTACAGACTGTTCGCGCCGTCTGCATACTGCGTATAACTATATGTACCTATATATATGCATAACTAGCTATATCTCCAGCCATTTTTTTCCTGCCTCAATAAAACATCGTTTCTACGTACAAATTCGTTAATCCTTTAAAATCCTGGCTAATTCCTGTACACAGACTTTCGACCATGTATCTTAAAAAAAACTACAGTAAGCATTTCAAATTTAATTTGTAGGTAAACGATAAAAGTATAATAACCGACCTTTGCGTGTAAGGGTTACACCACCTAATGACTTGTAGCCCACTAAATACCCACAAAGCTAAGCTAAGGACCTACCTACTCTTTTTTATTTCTCCTCAATAATTTTATGGAAAAAACAAAACGCAATAAGTTCGATAGCATCTCTGTTTGTACGGGTTCAACAGAAACTTAACAAATCGAGTTTTTGTTTCGAGATGTTTCGTCTACTTCTACAAGGTTCTTTCGACCCCTCTCATTTTCTTTTAATCTCTTTCCTCACTCAGGAGTAATCCTATCTAACACTGGCCAGGATTAAGTTTCCTGTTCCAATTACGGGAAACTCTTAGTAAGTAAGTAAGCCTCATAATAAGAAACATCAGAGTAAAGACCAACCGTCTTTATTGAATATTTTGATTTTACTTTGGTTTTTCTTGAACAGTATTTTTTTTACTCTGATTTGATAAGCCTTTGGCATCATCTCACCTGATGGTAAGTGATGATGATGCCAAAGATGGAAGCGGGCTTACCAAGATTCCCCAACGCAATGGGGAACTGGCTATCTTCATGCCGGAACACGTCAATGCTGTTAACATTGATGTTTGGCGGCAAGACTAAGATAAGATGGTGGTAGCTAGTCAGGCGGGCTCAGAAAATGCACTACCACCAACCAAACAGAGTCCTAGAGTAAGTATTATTTATTTATTGAAACTATGGCAATAGAGTCTAAATTGACGTCTTTTAATTGGCACAGGCATTCGTGATAGTCACCGCAAAATATTTTAGAAAATGCAACTATTAATTTATTGTTTAGTATCCAACAATAAAGTATTTCATTCTCGTATCCCATAGAAAGCTCTGTTTAGGTACTTATACAAACATGTAAGGTAGAGAAGATATGGTCCTACTCCAAATATTTCTTAGTGAATTGAAGATATAAAAATAAAAGGTGCGATGCAATGTTAACACAAACTAAAAACGACCATTCCGTGTATCTACCTACTTAAATGCATACTTTTTTGGATCACCAGCAAATGAATTCTCTTTGGTTAGGTAACAAAATAAGAAATAAGATAGTCAAGTTTACTGATGTACGAATTATGTATTACAAAACTACAAGATGTAATTGGGTACAATGCTAGCGAGTTAAAGAAAGCAACCATTCAGTCCAGAGTAGTATGATTATTAATCATCTTAACTGCATGCGTTTGAGATCAATGAGGCCCTTATGCAAAAGAATAGTTCTTTTATTTACGATCAACTGAATAGGTTGCTATCTTTTACGATGTTGACTTTGAAATGTGGAGCAAACAGTGTTGAAACTCATGCACTTTTAAAAATTATTATAAGGGTTTTAGCCTGGAAACACATAAATTTCTGTTAAAGCTACAATGGCTGGGTTGTTTTGTTCTGAGTTTTAAACTTTTGATAAACTTAAGAAAAATAGCAGTATCCCTAGATTTTTTAATATCTATATTAATAATCTAACTACTTTAAAAATAATCTGACCACATGAAACGTATCCTGCCGATCTGCGGATCAAGGCGATTTTAACGCCGTCGCTTCGCACTCCAAAATAAATTGAAGCAATGAAATTGATACTTATTATGTACATTATGTATGTAATCCCTGATAAACTTTACCATCCGCTTGGGTAGTTTGTTAAAATCAAGGTTATACCCAATGATATAGTAAAATATTATTGGTTATACCAGAGACTAGGATCATCTTTGGATGATTTCTCAGACTAAATAAACTTTATGGGACGAAGATATCTTATGTAAACTGGTAACTGATTATACATAGCCAACCCACTGCGGCTAGAAACTCCGCAGTGGCCTACTGCATGGCTAGACGAGAGATGCATTTATTATTTTGCATCGAAGAATTCCTCTGTGAAATACAGCAACAGGATGCAATTGAAATTTATTGGCCATCATTTAAATTTTAAATTCTGATAACTATTAATTCCTGTTGACTTTTTCTTTAAAAGTATTAGGAAGTTCAGAGTCGCATAGTGTTGTAAACAATAATTTCGGCGAAACGTATAACGCTACTCTAAGATTTTAAATCCCATCTGTAGATCTGTTATAAAATGATTTTTCAATTACATACCTACCTAGTCTCAGATAAGGCGACTTTATTATAATAATGAGTTCGTAGTGAATCAGTGATGAACGAATGAACCAGTTGCTCTAAACTGAGGTAAAGATTAGATCTTTGGGCCTACAGACAGTCACATAAATGTATAGCAGCACCCTCTACTATATCTCTTACGTAACAGAAACAATGGGACGTACGTGGCCCAGATAGGGGTGGGTATTTGTTTTTCTTTCATTATTACAAATCAGAATTAAAGCATGCGTGTTCTATTTTAAACGATTTCCGTGCGTGATATTCATTCTAATTTGAATGTATCTTTTTAATTACAAAATTGCATTCAAATCAAATATACTTTATTGCACACAACATGAAAGACGTATAGTCCTTCTCAAATATCTGAAAAAACTAATTAACAGTGGCTTCTACTCATCCCCGGGGAACCTACACTCAATTCGCAAAAAAAATTTTTGCACTCATAGGTACTACACTGATCCGCCTTGGTATGGAAAGTCCAAAAACTTTTTGCGAATTGAGTATAGGTTTCTTGGGTAAAGTTGTTCAGTTTCACGAGTCGAAGGCGTGGTTAAATTTTTTTTTCAGGTATTTCACAAGGACCTTATATACCTAAGTGATATTAAAAATAATGTAATTTTACTGTACTATTGAGGCGGCTTTATTGTTTAGAGTATTTCTTCCAATCAACCTAAAGAATACAGAATCTAATGCATAAATAGTGGAAATTTTTTGGCGTATAAATGTCCTTTTTGATTATTTATTTTTATTTATTTATTTAGAAACAAACAGTCTTTTACAAAAATTAACAAAACATCTTATTGTATTAAAGACCTATAGTTTCCTATTTTAATAATAAACTTATAAAAAAGATATATTTGTTAAGCCATCGTCGTGGACAAGACAGAGCGTCGTAATCGAACAAAAAGTTTACATAATAATTTTGAAACAAAAATTTTCATGGACTACAAAGTGTCCGAAAAAAGTTTAATTTTTACTTGATGCTTAAAATTGTGCAGTGAACAAGAAAATATATCCACATCCAAAAGGTGATCATTATAAAACTTGCAAGCACGACGTATAAAACTGTTATTTACAATACAAAGCATTTTTTACTAACATCTGACAAAAACAGTAGGTATTTTGAAGGAAATACTTTGCAATAATGTTGGTGAATCGATAATATTATTCAATATTTTAAACAAGATTACAGAATCGGTGTAATTGCGACGCTGCTCCAAGTTTTCCACCTTATGCCTTTTTGAAGAAGATTCATAATCTTTATAAAAACTACCAGTACGATAGTCGAGGGCTTTCACGAACTTCCTCTGTAACCTCTCAATCCTGTCGATGTGTACACCGTAAAAGGGTCGCCACACACTACAAGCGAATTCCAGATTACTTCTTACGTAACTGTTATACAGCAGTTTGTAGGTACGAGGACACTTAAATGGTTTTAATATACGCAATATAAAGCCTAACTGTCTGAATGCCTTATTTAAAACTTTATCGAGATGGGGTACAAGAGTCATTTCTGAGTCCAAAGTGACTCCAAGGTCCCTTACCTGCGTAACTCTATTTAAACTATTTTTACAAAGAGTATAATTATAATTTATTGTTTTAATATTTTTGGAAAATGTTATTACTTGACAATCAGCATTGAGATACAATTTATTGTTAAGACAGTAAGACTCAAAATTGGTAAGATCGGATTGTAGCTGTTCACAGTCATCGATATTACGGATGATTTTAAAGATTTTTGTATCATCTGCGTAAAGCAACATATTCGAGTGTTTATCAATATGATCAATGTCGTTAATGTAAAGGATAAAAAGCAAAGGAACCCAGATGCGAACCTTGTGGAATTCCGGAACTGATGAATTTATAGTCCGAAATATACCCTCCGAGTGCTACAGCTTGACTCCATTAAGACAAATATTAATTTTATTTTTATTATATTTGTATTTTCCATATGACTAAAACAGTTTATTTATCAAGAAAATAAATGTTATCAGGAAGAACCCACATAGGAAATAAAGGTTTAGACTGACAATTAAAGGTAACTAATTAAGTAAATAAATAAAAAAACATTGAAATCAAGGTTGATTTTACCATGCTAAAAAAACATCAAAAAGTAAACTCCCAAATAAATGATCATTCCTTTTACAAAACGACAAATAAAACCGCAAATCTGCATTTTCCTTTGTACATATACCTTGCTACCGGCAAACATGTGTAAAAGTAAGATTGAGTGCCGAGACACAAAGGGAGTTGCCTTTCTCATTACAACCGCAACAATGGAAGGGTGAAGTAAATCCTCCTTACTACCTATAAGTATTTACGTACTATATTTAGCCCTTTAACGGTAGGAACGTTAATCTGCACCCTCCCTGGATCCCCTATATTCGCGTATTGTCATTCGAAAATTGAGCTGTCGTAATGAAGACTGCGCCCTGCACCTCGCACTAATGATGGCGGATCCTACCATTCCAGCTGAAAAGCTAGCAACATATGGACTCATTATCTGGGAAACAACAATCTGTTCCGTATCTGTCACCACTTTTTAGGGTTCCGTAGCCAAATGGATTCGTCATGTCTGTCTGTCTGTCTGACTGTCTGTCCGTCTGTATGTCACAGCCACTTTTTTCCGAAACTATAAGAACTATACTGTTGAAACTTGGTAAGTAGATGTATTCTGTGAACCGCATTAAGATTTCTAATATCATTTTTTCTAAACCGAATAGTTTGCGCTTCTAAACCGAATACTTCCAAAGTGGTAAAATGTATGTCCTCCCCCCTGTAACTTCTAAAATAAGAGAATGATAAAACTAGAAAAAATATATGATGTACATTACCATGCAAACTTCCACTGAAAGTTAGTTTGAACGAGATCTAGTAAGTAGTTTTTTTAATACGTCATAAATCGTAAACCGCTAATTACCTTTCATTCAATCAACTCAAATATAAAAAAATATAGAGTTCAAGACATGTGTGATTATGAATTTATACGGAACCCTCGGTGCGCGAGTCCGACTCGCACTTTGCCGGTTTTTTTATCATTTTAAAATCATATGAATAAGAAGAAGTTTACTAACTCCTACATATACGGAGGAGGTGCATATTATGTTTCCACAAATATCATTTATGTAATTATATCCCTTCATTACAGACTTGTACGGTACTCTGTGTCGGTAGAGGGTCCGAAGGCAGTCGTCGTGATCATTATCATCTATGTAAATAATTACTACTACTAATATTTTGTCTCATCAGGCGAACTGTCGGTATTTCAGTGGATTAAGTTAAGTTTATGATTAAATGTGATTTAAGTTTATGTTACACTGTGCATTATGTGATTTTATTGTATTATGTCATAAATAAATAAATAAATAATAATAATAATAATAAAATAATATATGGCTTCATAGCTCGGCGGTTGCCATATTACAAGTATATGCCGGAGTCGGTTCTCGAAAACGACCGCGCCAAGTTCTACTGGGACCGAGACATTATCACGGATAGGTCTGTTGATCATAACAGACCTGATATCGTGTTGATGGATCGGGCGCAGTCAAGGGTGTTTTTGGTGGATATCACTATTCTACACGACGAAAACCTCGTGCAAGCCGATGCCGACAAGAGGTTACGGTACCTTAACCTGGCGCACGAGGTTACGGATGTGTGGCAAGTGCAATCCACTGAAATCATTCCTGTAGTCCTGTCCGTTAATGGTTTGATCCCCACTGACCTGGATCGTAACCTTAGGCGGTTGGGACTTCGAGGCAGACCGATAATAGCGGCTATGCAAATGCCCGGATTGTCCGACGCTTTCTCTCCTCGTCGCACTGACCTCCAGCCGACTGTGCTTCTGCTGGAGTAGCTCCTGCCACTTCGCCGAGCGCGAAGTGGTCAGAGTAGCCCAAATTCATATTTCAAAATAATAATAAATTTGTTTTGCTGTTTTAGTCACAGACTGCTCAGGAAAGTATAGGAAGGTTTGTCGATTGCCCAGATTGTCGATTTGTTTCTTGTTATTGTGTTATTATATGTTTGTATGTTTCTTGTATGACAATAAAGAGTATTTGAATTGAATTGAATTGAAGGTTTTTGTAAAGTAACGAGTCAAGTTGCATGACTGAAACCGGTCGTGTAAAAAATAACCTACTATATTTAAGAGAGATTAAAGTAAAAAAAATTGAAACCCGACTACATAAGCGTATCCTTTGGATGTTAATCTGATGATTCAAGAAGAATCTAATGATATCTTGCTCTCCAAAACCTATTTACCTACCTGTTTTGTCTACAGGGAGTTGGAATATGAAATACAACGTAACGTTGGAGTATGAAATACAGGAGCATGAAATACAACGTACCTATAGGACCCGTCAACTGGATTCATCACACTGACCTATTTTTGTATCTACAACTTAGTTGAAATCGCAAAAATAGGATTCTTCCTACAAAATTTTCCATATAGCTAATCAATTTGTATAAAAAGTAGTTACAATTTTTGTTGCGATTCCAGTAAAGTTGTTGCAACTAAACTAATCAGTATGATGTCGATATAAGTAGAAGCTCTGGTCAACGAGTTCTTTCTACGCATATAACATTGTAACTAAACATATATTATGTTTATACATAAATACACCCCTACGCATATTGTTACACACTGTAAACAAAAAATATTTATACACCCTAAGTACGTTACCTACCGCTTTGCCAATCGGGTAAAAAAACAGCAAATCACTCGTACCCTCATCAATAATGGGTATCGACTAAAGGCCTTCAAAAGTGATAAAATACTAGGAAAGTTGTATCAATATCTCTAGCACGAATTGAGGAATCTATACGGAAATGTATTACAGTATGTAGTCAAATCTAAACTGTCTGTAGTCGATAACAATGGGTGGCTATGCTATGACGCCCAGCCAGCTAGTAGCAGCTAGACTAACGCTATTCAAACCAGCGGATTTCCTCTGGTGCATTCAGGTGGATTCACTGAACTATTCGCGGTTGCATGCCACGAGCGGGGATGAATACCATTTTGCAGGGAATACAGAATTATCTTGTGGTAGTGATAACGTATTCGAATCGCACTGAATTTTTAGTTCTATTGGTGGTAATAGTGGATCTTTGTGGATTTATTTGGATCATGTTAAGTGAGACTTAATTTAAAGCCCATGACAGCAAAAGAAATAATAAAGTAGGTATGTGTGGATGCTTCTTTTCCTTACTTGTCCTGAACTAAATATAGTCATACAAAGTGAAATTGAAACCATTCACCAGACTTTACGGTCAGACTCTAGAAAGGAACTAAACAACTTGTTTTACTTCATTGAAATAAATAGACTGTTATCGCTTTTTATAACAAAAACCATCAGCAGATTGGCCAATTTTAGTATAAGAAGTCCGTTGTATAGCAAAAAAAAACAGTTTCCTTAAATTCCAATTAACAGAATCTGCCGTTTTTGGTGCATGATTTCATTTTTACACTAAGATTTATTTTGATTTACACTAAGATTTATTTTGATACCAAGACGTAAAGAACCTCTTTATATTTATTAACTGGTTACATTTATTGTAGTTTTTAATATGAGTATATTCTATGTCTGTAGATTCCAGTGCGACCTAAGAGATAAAACAATGAAAATGGCACTGCTAGCTATCTACAGATACATAGTTAGCTCAAATTTGCGGGGTGTCAGTTGTCGCCTCGGTTCATTAGTTCTAGCCCGCGGGAGCCCACCCGAGTGCAATCGTTCATTTAAGAATTCAGCGCCCAAACAGCGATGAAATCGAGGTATCGTGTTTATCGCAACGTTTTCATATTCTGTGGTTTTTACATTTCAGAGTTGAATATTTTATAGAGTCATATAATATCAAAGAACTTAAAAGTAGATAGATACTAAGTGGCATTGGTAATTTTGCCCTTAGACAGACATTTTCAAGTATTTAATAAAAGTGCTAATATCTCGAAAACTATGACACTTTTACTAAAGTGAAATATACATTTTCTGACTAGTCAGGACCTGGCCCATTAGCGCTCCAAGGATTATTGTTGGTTTTTGGGACACCCTGTATAAGTTTTTTCTTTGTTTAATATAAGTAAACCAAGAGTTGATCGACAGTTTATAGGACAGGGGTGGCGAAAAAGCCCTAAATAATTTGGGTACGAGAAAAGGTATAATAATAATAATATCTTTATTACAAAAACATGGTGTACAGAGTAGTTTATCATTGGTTCCAAACTAGGCAGAGCCTGTATCTTGGAAACCAGCGTAGATTTACACAAAGTATGTTAAATGTAGTTGAACTAACAATAAACAAACATTAATAATTTTTAGAATTTACATAATAATAAGTGTTCTTTTTTTATGATATGAAATCTAAATAGTGAAAAGTCTTCCTTTCTTAATCAAAGTGATGTAATGTCATATGTCCTTGTTAGAGGAGCAGTGGGGGCAGTACGAAGGCGGAGTTTGGAGTGGGGTCTCTACAAAAAAGTGGAAGCATCAACAAGGATTTCCCAACATTGAATCGGTAGACTCAATGTTTTTGAGATATATCTATGGTGAAAATTGTAAGGTATGACGAAATGAAGCTTTGAATTTGTTTTCGTATACCCTGTATATGTATAATAGTATAAAGTAGACTCAAGAAATAGAGCCAAATATTATTTGTCTTTTTGTTCCATTTCTCGAAATATCTGGAACTTCACTTTATTTTGCTAGTAAAATAAGTGGTTTGATTTTGATTTTGATTTTATAGGAAAAATACTACGACAAAAAAAAAAATCAGGGAGAAAATCAGGGTCTAAACTTTTGTTACATGTACATTTGCAAAATTTTACATCAGTGCTTACATACATAAAGCAGAAAAATGCTTACTTATTACAGAAAGGAAAACGATATATGTATACGGGAAACCCGTACTCTGCAACATTTTTCATTAAACTTTCAAGGAGTAACCTCGCTCGCTGTTCGCCAGCATTTACCGAGGTAGGTAGGTAAGATATATCGTCGTCAGAGCGATGAACTTATTTTTACAGACTATTTAGGGCATCAAATTATGTATTCAATTCAAATCATTGATAGTCTGCATAAAGCCACTGGCGCCGACTCCATAGGGCCTGAGGGTGCCCGAGCTCCCCCAATGACATTGCAAACGGGGCTGAGCCCCCCCAATATTTTCTATGAAAATACTGGTGTGGCTGGCTTGTGGCTCGAGAACTGTGGTCCCTCAACGATAATCATAAAAAAGACATTCACGCAGGCGAAAACTAGTTATAACATATTAGGAAAATAAACATTTTTTTCTGCCCTAGCCCCCCAATATTTTTATGAAGTTTTTACCTCTATTACGCATCTACATGCTCAGATTAAGCCTTAATATTGATATAATAGCAAAATGTGACTTTCTTTTTTGGCTGCATTTAAAGTAATCTCATTTGAACGCAACAAAACGTTTTATAAGGCACGTAGGTAACTGCGTGATTTAAACAAACGTATCTGCGTGACATGTTATTTTACTGTATTATCTAATTAATTTCTGGGAAGACTTATAAGATAATGACACTCTTATTACAAAATTGATATAGCTCGTTTCAATTGTTACTTACTTATCTCTAAATGAACTATACGGTACGTACTAAGAAAAAGGTAGTACCTACATAGTGAATTACAAACACAAACACATTATGCATGCACCTATGAAGTTATGGGTAATATCAATTACACACATTGTATAATGAAGCACGACCTAAAATTACATTTTCGATCGTAATTCCAAGCACTGCGCTGATAATTAACGAAAATTAACACTTTCCACTTTAACTTTCCACCCATACATTGTAAACCTTTGTTTAGCCATTCGAACTGTTGTACGTACGTACCCGTATTAAGAACATCGGCTGGACATTAATATAATACCAGCTAATATTAAACTTCTTCACTTTCACTTTATAAAAATCTTTTCCTAACTGCAAATGGATTTTTCGTTAACAAAGAAAGAAAGAAAGAAAATACATTTACCTATTCAGTGACAAATTACCTGTAAAGTACACAAAATAATTACAAACCCATTCTTACTCATGTGTTGAGATTAGTAGAGGTTTTAGCTCTAGACGCCAACTTTGGTGTCAGATTTAATTTAGCATTTTTCAAGCTGTTAAGTAAACAATAGGGTAGTTGACTGCATCAACAATTAATTATGAACTAGCCGGAAGACCGAGCGTCGCTCGTTGAATCGGAGTTTTATAAACTAACTGTAAGATAACTTGTTCAGTAGTACATATGTTCTATGAAATATTTTTCAAGGTGTTGTTTTAGTCAGTAGTGGACTTCGAAGGGACGAAAAATTATCAATGATAAAAATGATAAAAAACAAAATTATCAATGATATGTAATATTAGAAAGTTGTTCATCATTTATTATGATATTAGTCAGTAATATTGATCAGTTTTGGCGACTTTTTAGAGATTTTCTTATTGGAAATGTTATCAGCGCCATCTAGTTGAGTTTAGAGAAAGCCATGGAAAATTCCCTATTGTCAAACACGAGGCAGGGCGGCACAATCATCAGGTATGTAATTCACTAATATGGCGAAAGATGGCGCTATTTGTTTCTGAAATACAAAGTGGTCAAAATATATTTTAATTTTTTTATCACTCTTAAGTCTTTTTATTTATTTACATAATATTTGTAAATATTCACACAAAATAAAAAATAAAAAGACAAAAAAACTATAAAGTCCCATGGGTGGGATTCGAATCCGGACCTCAAAGCAGCAAAACCTAAGTGGCTCGCACTAAAACCGCTAGTCCATCAAAGTACTCACAAGCGATAGTTAAAAATAAGTATCATATGCGTTCTCCTTTTTTGTAATTTCGCTCATATCTCCATTAAATGAATTTTTTCAAACATAATTCGCTCATAGATCGATTTCTCGTGATTTTTAACCCCTAATCCTAGATTTTCGTCAAAAGGTTTCAAGCCGTTTTCGAAATCGTCGGGACACTTAACTCGTTTAATAGTATAGGATTAGTTATAGAAACAGCAGAAAAACACTTACTAGCCTTCTGTTTTTGTGATGTAACTACGGTTTTCGGATGTTTCCCTTTACTTGTGCTATAAGACATGGGTTCTTGCCACATGATTCTAGGTTAACTGGAAGTAGGACCCTATAGGTTTTGATTCCCCTGCGAGTGTTAGAATATGCGACATAAAAGACCGTATCTTTTGATTGCGATAACTTAGGAGTTTAATTTTTTCACAACTCCAAAGGGAATGCAGATCTGAGTATTTGATATTAATTTCAACTTAATACCTTCATGTGTTCTTAAGTGTATTGAAGTTGAGGAAGTCCTATAAGTGTTCCTTTTCTACTTTTGAGATACGGAATCCTAAAAATCGTAAATGGCAACGACTACACAAAATTATGACGTCATTTTACTCAATTTTTTGAAAAAAATATTTTTTTTTTACATTTGATAAAAATGTGACTCAGATAACTAGCACTCAGCTACCCTATTGGTCAGAATACATAGTTACTTACATTTTTTTCGATTGGTCCGACGATCTCTCTCCTAATAATTTTGTAGCAATCTATCGAGCAATTATGTAAGTTGTCTGTAGAGTGTTTCGTTATATTAACTTTGTACTAGGTAGAAAAAAAGACGATTTAAAAGTATGCGTACAGCATCTACTTAAATAAAAAATATTTTGACTTTGACTTTGACATTACGATCGATAAAAATAATATACTTGAGTAGGTTAGGCAGTAATTTTGCAGTGCCCTACTCAGGGTCCATATGGGGTCCATGTTGATACTATTCTACATTTTAACATTTCTGTATTTGTAAACACATGAAATGCAATAAAAAATTTAATTGAATTCAATTGAATTTACAGGAAGGAAAGTGTAGTATGCTTCCTCTACCAGTGTAATCATATATGTATTTTAGGTAAACTATAAAATCTTTAAAAAAGCCAAATATCAATCGGACAATTATATTTTTATTTTCTCTAATTAAAATTTGTATTTTCTCGATGTTATATGTCAAGAAATGTTTATAAATCTTCTTCGGAATGCAATTTCTCTGTATTTTATCTCCGTCTCCAGTGGGAAGGAAGGAATGCACTCGGAACTCAAATGGGGATTAGGGTTACTCACCCCTGCCCGGCGCCCTGTAGATTCGAGGTTATAACCTCGATCAATCGCTTTTGCTTCGCTTCGCTTACCGTCTAAAGGGTATTGGCCAACACTGCTTATCTACCCATTACTTATTAATATATAAAAGTACAGAAATGTTTGATCCTGAACTAAATTACAAACCAGGATAAAGATTTTTTTTACATAAGTGAGACTGTAGTGAGAAAGTAGAGAGTAGTGAGACGGTACTGTATGAACGTGGGTGTTTCTCAGACGTCAGTTACAGTGCTTTCTAACGCTTATATCGCTATTTATATTTATGGATTATAATTGTATAGAAATAGCAGTATAATCCCTATAAATATGATAAAGCTGAAAGTGAGTCAAACGATAAATACAAAGATAGAGCCGCGGGCAAAAACTTATCTTAAACAAACGGATATTACCTAGGGATGTGAAAAAATTTCACAGTATAATTTCTTACCTGACTACGTAAGTTGGGTAGTAAATCAGTCGCTTACGCTTCTTTAACACAAATACTATTCAACATTAGTCTACAATACATCAAGACTACTAGTATAGGGCAAAGGCCTTAGTACTAAGGCCTTAGGCCTTAGTTCTATATAGAAACAAACGCACGCGCACGGTCTAACGCTAAAAGGGTTAAGTAAATTCTACTTTGGCTCAAAGTTACATGGATCGTCAATAGCAATATTAGTAATACATAATAATAATAACAACTTCTTCCTAAGTGGGCAGATACGTGACAGTAAAACTATAGTGTCCTTTGTACAATACAATACTAAAGATGCCACTAACAACAAAGTTACTTTATAATTAGCACACAATAATAAGTTACTTAAGTAGTCCTTGCATCAACCTAAATTATTATAATATATTATGAATTATGATGTGCTGTGCGTGTATTGTACTGGGAATGGTGGCCACATGTCACAAAGCAGCAGGCTACGTACTCAGTTCGCAAGCCAGATGGTCGCAAGGTCATTGGCCAATGCTCTACAGTTAATAACTAATACAGATACAATTTAATTTACTTACTGATAAATTGCATTCATCAACATAGCTACATATCTATCGAGCACATTAACGACAATAACGTGCCGCGTGTAAACAAATAATATCTTACCGAGTTCATTGATGAAAAGATCCACACGGAGATTATATCCATGTCTGTCATTAATTTTTTGTTTCACATATTAACCAATCTAACTGGTAAAACTTATAAAGCACCATAAGCTTACAATTTCAACCACGAAGCAAAGACACGTAACAAGGCAACACCGATCCTTACGTTAAATGATCGTGAACTTATTATCTTGGCGTAGTAGAGGCGCGTAGCAGTGTGCACTGCAACTAAACAATTAAGATCTGGTGGGTCCGCCTACTGCAGAACCGAGCGAGAAAAGGCACAACGCAATGGTCCACTACACGGCTATAAAGTATGCACTTGACTAACACCAACAGTGACTAATCGAATCGAACAGTTCAAGATCCGCGAGTCTTTGTTGCGAGCGCTAGGTCCACGGGGCCAGCTGCGAGCGTCTGGCGGCGCGATCGATGCCGGCAACAGATTTACATTTTCCGTGGAGGAAATCGGGAAAGTTTGCCACGTGGTGGCAGTAGTGGCGGCTAGTACGGCGCGCCCGCACGGCCGAGTGCGCGCCGCCGAGTGCCGAGTGCCGCCCGCCCTGCCGCGCCGCCACCGAGCGCCACCGAGCGCCACCGACCGCCACCGACCGCCACACACCACACCACACTCCACCCGCACACAGCCGCCTCAGCTACCTCATTTCCATACTGCCTACCGACTACCTATATCGCTCCACGCATCTCTTGCTGGCAATCTGCTTGAACTACATACACGATCGTTTAATCCGATAACTCTTAATTAATTGACTGACAGCAATTTACCAATCAGACATAGAACTGTGGCAACCTTTAGAGAACTGCCTAGAACGATAAGGTCAATTAATGCTTTTCTCAAATACAGATATTTTTCTAAGATATTAAATTCGGTTGACGATGCTGTCATACGTAGTTGTACTGAACCATTCCCTCGAGAAGTATCAGATGTCATCAGGACAGGCAGAGCAATTAGAGTTTTATTTTGGAATTGCTAAGGTCTCGATTGGAGCAGTTGTTGGGGGTGGTTAGGGTCGAGTCACACTAAGTGGCTGAGGGATGGGGCGCGGGGCGCGGAACTATCGATTTTAGCCCCCGCCCTAGCCCCATGGAGCGGCAACGAATATGAGTGTGCGTTTCAGTCCTCACTGCGGGATTGTCGGCTCTATGATGCTCAGCTTTCAAATAATAACAAGTATTGCTATACTTAGATGCTTGTGCCAAATGAGCGGCCATATGTGTCAGTTTGGAGATATGAAAGCGTTCAGAGCAATCAGTTTGACCTTGCTTCCTTAGGATTATTATGTCACGGGGTGTATTTAGTCTCAGTTGCCTTGGCAGCAAATACGAGTATGTGAATAAGAAAACGACATTACATTTTGTATTTTGCTCTGATAGATAACTGTAAATGATCTTTTTTATACGTATATACTTAGTACCTAATGCATTTTTAAAGTAACCTTGCTGAAATTATGCAGAATAGACAAGTATAGGAACAAAAAATGAAGTTGTTACAAAGGGAGAGCTAAGGCGGAGGCGGACGACCACTTGTGGATCGAGAAGCTAAGCCAGTGCTATCGAAACTATTTATCAACGTACTTACTAGCTGCACATCCCGACTGTGTTCAATACATGCACACAGTGCATTGGGCAATGGGCATCGGACACTTTTATCTTTCACTACTTAATACTCGTATTTATTCTCATCATCATCACTAATATTATCACTAATCATCATCATCATCATAACTAATATTATAAATGCGAAAGTATGGATGTTTGTTTGTTTGTTTGTTTATTTGTTTGTTTGTTTGTTCCGCTTTCAGGCCGAAACTACGGAACGGATCTGGATGAAATTTGGTGGGTAGATAGATAAAGTACCCGGCTAACACATAGGATACTTTTTATCCCGGAAAACTTAAGGGTTCCCGGAGGAATGCTTAAAAACTTAAAATTTCCACTTCGTCACTAGATGGCGCCACCTCATCATTTTCTTTCTCTCTGCATCCAATTCTAAAGTCCACGCAGACGAAGTCGCGGGCAGAAGCTAGTAATTTATATCTTGTGTACCTAATTCAAATATATGCAATTTCCTACCCATTCCGATTATTGGTATGCTGTAGATTCAGGTCAAAAAAGTAGTAGTAAAAATTGTGTTTATCCCGACAGGCCATTAAAGCCACTGAAATGTAAAAGGCCTAAATGTGCTCAACCGTCATTTTGCCCAATCCCGTCAGAGCAATGAGTCTCCCTCCCTTAGGGATCTTTTAATTCGAGCCTAATAAAACACAAAAGCCAGCGCAGCTGTTGTACGTTAGGGGATTTTTCGTTCAGTCAGATAAATTAAAAGGTAAGTAACTACCTACGATTTTTTTAACACTTACCTCTCATCCAACTGTTGAAGCTGCGAAGGCTGCTGATAGTTGACTCGTCGCCCGTACAGCGAAGCTCCTCCTTCTGACATGTATCCATCCATTATATCATTGTTTCGGCCACAATCTGTCTCGTTTATATTGATTCTTCTCAAACAGTCACCGTCTGACATGTAACCTGAGGCCATTTCTAGGTCACAATAATCGGGATTAGAAAATCCAGGCCCGTAGTTGAGGCGATCCCGAAATCCGATATTTTCTCTTCCGAAATTAGCTTTCACTGTATTCGCATGATGTGGATAACCAGGCATATTCTTGTGGTTCAGTCCTGTTGTTCTCATAGGCAGTGTTAGATGACTGTTATATCCACGAAGTAGTGGCCTCATTGGCATCACATTCATCAAAGGGTTTTCATCATCACCCAAAGAATTATCGCGACAATGTGAAGGAGTACTAGACCTGCTGTTACTGTCCTGCTTTCTACTTTCGTTCACTGGCATGTTAAGATCGAATTGTGCTCTTGGTCCAGAATTTTCAAACTGTTTCTTTTCAGCAGCTTGTTTTTCAGAGAGCTCTGCCTCGTTAATAACTGCATTCAAGTAATTAGAGTTGTCTATTAGCTTATTTATAACTTTGTTATTGCTAGTTTTGGATATTTCGGAGCCAGATTCGCTCGATGGACGGTATATCACGCTGCCATCACTAGAATTGGATTGTTGGCCTGTGGTACTGTGAGTTGAATTGGAATGTGAACTTTCTGACATTTGTGTATTAACTGGCATTGGAGAAACAGCTAAAGTCTGTTTCTGAGATACTTCCTTACTCAAATTAGACTGTTCTCTACTGAAGGGAAGGACACTTACATTGTTTGTAGAATTTAGACTAGAGTTGCTTTGTATAGGACTTAACTGACTATTTGTACTTTTCAAAACGTGTCTATCCTCTTTAGAAATTTTAAACGTCCCTTTAACTGCTGCTGTAGGTTTAGGTATGCCTGTATGGTTTTGTGCTCCGAATCCTTGTCCTTGGTTCGATTGGGATGATTTTAACTGTGAAGCTCCGTTCTGATCGCTGACATTATCAGATTTTTGTTCACTTAGTTTAATTTGACTTTCAGATAGTTTAATCATTTTCGATTCCAATTTAGACTTGGAATTTCTTGTGTGGTCTTCTATTTGATTAAGCTTCGTATTGCTAATGGACTTAGGTGCTGCCAACTTTGATTCTTTTTCTCTTGAAGGTAGCTTAGGGCTATTTCTAGACTTCTCATTATTATTTGTTTTAGAACTAGATTTGCTCAAATTCACCGTTGATTCTTTAGAAGACTTAGAATTAGCTAATTTAGGTTTAACATTTTTACCAGACTTGTCTTTTGATAAAGTTTTCGGCCCTGCTATGTTCGACGATTTGATATGTGAACTAGGCGCGTTTGCTGATTCGTTTAGACTTAAACTAGAGTCGGATCTCTCACTCTTGGCAGATGAGAATCCACTGGAAGAACTGGTGCGTTTTGATACTACTGTGCCTTTGCTGTGCTGCTTCTCACTGCTTAGTTTGTCTTTATTGAAGAGTTTCAACTTGTCAAGCATGGAATGCTTTGTAGGCGTCCCATTGTGGTTGGTGGAGCCTTGTGACTGCTGAGTTTGTGCTACTGAAGGGATCTTGCTACCGGGTGCGAGCAATGACGAATTAGGTCGTGACCTTTAACAAAAAAAATATATATTAATTTTTAAGTAAGTAAACCGCGAACAGTATCACCTTAATTTAAAACTGCAAATTATAATTGTAATTGCAATGAGACGTGAACTATCTATGAAAAGAATATTTAGAAATGATAATCGAAACACTTGTTTGTCTTTGTTTGTTATCATTAAATTTGTTTTCAAAATACAATACATTGCCATTATTTTTCAATTGAACAATAGAATTACTAATAGTAAACTAATGCATATGAACGGATAAGATCTGTGGTCACAATTGCGGGTAGGTACGAATACACAATGCCTGCCTACGCGTTTCTGTGCATTCATGAACTTCCTACATTCGTTGAAATAAGTCTAAATCTTACAGATTTCATTTCGTGTTATTCGATTAACAATAACTGTGTCTTTCAATGTAAAATTAACTTTTCTAGATTTCTAGGTAAAAAACAAATACAAAAAACATTATTTTTTTCAGCTGTAATTTAAGTAATTTAGTGTTCTTTAGGATGTGATTTTATCAATGGTCAGGTACAAAAGAGAAATAAATCAAATAATGATTAGAAAGAAACCCCTGTAGATAAAAATACGATCTTACCCAGAAGAGGATGGCGCGCGTGGTATAAAGCTAACTCCTTGGCTGAGAGGGCTGGTTGATCTGCTCGAACTTGCTGACAAACCACTTTTGCCGCCTGTGGACAAAAACAAAAGGTTGAAGCGTTTTTTTACAGAAAGATAAAAAGCACGGTGGGCCAAAGATATATTTTGCCATGTCATCTTATAGGTACTTATTTTTTCACGAAACCTTTCATCGTCTGGAATATGCAATTTTTTTATTGGTGAAGGCACCAGCTTATTAAACGTTATATCTTATTAGAATAAGGGTAGCAAGTTGAGAAATATCAACTACTAAAATTTGTTAATAAAGTAAATTATGTTCAACATCGCAATGCTTCGTGTAGTAAACCGTATAAAGTTATAGTATCTACATAACGTACTAAGTTTCATTAAAATCTTAAGAACCATTTTTGAGCAATTTAAGGTGTTTTTACTATAAACGTCGAAAAAGCACATATACTAATGAAATATTGTTCTAGTTAAACTTTTGTCCAAATCCCTCAGCGGTAGACAACCGGATGGACGGGATACACAGTGCTCACTACCGCCGGCTCCTCAGTACCTACATATTTCCTCAGTCGCGACAGGAGTCTACGACAAAAATGAGATGAAAATTCTTAAGAGTGACCTGAAGAAAACCAAATAATAATTATAATTTCACTGATCATCAAATTTACCCACAAACTCACTTCTACAAACTTCTGAACAAAAAATGATTTGTAATCTCATGTGAGAGAATATTTTTATCACACACCTAGGTAAACAAAATATTATCAATACTGAGCTAACATTTGGTATAGATAAATCTGAACTTTTATCGGAGCTCGGCACGGGTGGCCCGCGAGCGTGCGCAAGCGACGACTGAGCCGGCCTAGCTCGATTAGACCATGTAAATGTATTGATATTGCATGGGACCTACTCCTGACCTTCAGTTCCCCTTGATTTTAAACACTCATAAGGGATAGGGTGAAATAAATTAATAAGCGTGGACACGCACTGATTTGTTGTTGAACTTTTTTATTGGTTTCTGACTAAATACGACATACATAAATAGTTAATGAATCTCTTTGTTTAGGTATTTTAAGTTCCTTCTCAATTTTCACAATAATAGATACTCCATATCTATCTATCTATCTATCAGCCGAAAGACGTCCACTGCTGGACAAAGGCCTCCCCCAAGGATTTCCACACCGACCGGTCCTGTGCGGCTCGCATCCAGCGGCTTCCTGCAACCTTTACCAGGTCGTCGGTCCACCGAGCCGGGGGCCTGGGGGCCTGCCCACACTGGGCCTTCCGGTGCGCGGTCGCCATTCGAGAACTTTACTGCCCCAACGGCCATCTGTTCTACGAGCTATGTGCCCTGCCCACTGCCACTTAAGTCTAGCGATTCTGATACTCCATATATTTTACAAAAAAGTAAGTTTTTGGCGACTGCCCAAAAGTACGTACTTATTTCATCATCATAATACATGATGAAATATTAACATGGTTGTAAATTTTTGTCACTTTTGAATGCAACTTCATTGTTTTGATATCTTATCCGCCTACCTTCGCCAATATTTATGTAAGTACATCATTACAAGAGAGGGTCAAGGCCAATCTTATGAAAGCGATTTCATTGTAGATTGTCATCTGATTATCCTGTGAGCATACATTAGCCAAGACGTCATGTATAAACATTCCATGTCTATTTACAGTGCCTGTTTTCTGCAGGTGGCTTTCTCAAAACAGATTGCAGTGAGATCGAGCCCCGATGCGTCACTGCATCGAACATGCATCAAACATGATTGCTCAAAGTGTGGCTCTTTGTTAAGCGCACTTTATACTGACAGTTGGCGGTCGCCTGCGCAGTATCCGCTTATTATGCTGGAACTGCTCAAGACGATCCATCACTGCGCACGGACATTTATCCAAATTGTGAATAAGTACTCTTAGATCAACTAGTCTCACCTACGTCCTTCAGCTGTTTGAAAACCTGTTGCTGTGTTGTCCTAAATTACTCAAAACATTAAACAATGAATTTGCTTTGGTAATGTTTGGTTTCCTATAAGCATTAGATAATGTTTACAATAAGAAAACGCATTTTATTAAACATTTTAAACTCGATCTATACCTATAAAATAATATTATAGTGGCATGTACTGATTTACTGACAGAAACACGACGCACAATCTATAGGAAAATACTTTACATTCCTAAGAGGGCGTAGAGGAGTACTAAGAAAGGATTTTTCAAAGTCGATCCGTTGTGAAAAGGATAATTTAATTTCAACGCCTTCGCCAGGCTTTTTGCATACGAATTTTACGTGGAAGAAGTCGTGGGTGCCCAACCCATGCGGGTGAACAATCAAACGTATCATATATCTTTATTGTATGATAGCTACTCAGGGAAACTAACGAGACTTACTTCAATTTTTTTTCGTATAGATTACAGACTCGTCTTCAACCTTGGCTATTTATGTATGTATGTATTACCTGTTAGTTGTCAAACATACTTACATCATACACATCGAGCTCCAAAAATACCTTTTTATGCAGTTACAATAGTTAAGCAATCCAATCCAATGTAAATGAATCTGAACTAATTTATTTTCATTTACTAAGTTTACCAGTGCATGAAAATTGTCTTTCGTCCCAACGATAGCTTCTCAAATTGATGCGGGCAATCGCCAATCTAGGGCAAAACAGTCTCACAGAATGCTATTGAATATTGAACATCTAGATCTACTTGTCGTAGTAACTTTGCACAGTCACAATAACCATAAGATATCAGACCTAAATGTAAAGTTAGTTTAAATTTGAACTGTCCGTAACTTACTGAGCAAGATGTCTAAAACACTAATCCGATAATTTGTACAATTGCTTCCACACTTAAATTGTCAATTGATGTAATGAGTATCCAATTCAACGATTGATACTCTTGGAACTAGACGTATTATCAACGCGTGAGTGCCCCTCTTGAGGAGTGCAGACCGACTGACGATGCATATGACGAGACGCCACATGATAACATGGGAGCGAAGACGTGAGTTGTCAACCCTCATGTCACTACTAACAATAACAATCAGCTGCCCTATTATAAACATCTGTAGAGTGATTATGTTGTTGGACACCATTGCGCCTTGATATGTTTATACGAAAATATAGGTTATAAGGTACTAACTACTAACACTACTTAAACTAGGGCTTCTATTCTATGGAACTAACTTAATAACTTAAAAAGTCATTTGTAAAAACTTCCCCAGCAATTCAATCAGCTGATCGCACACTTATGTTGCTTACTTACCCTATGGGTATTTTTAATATTTTTCGCGAATTGACTTTTGGTTCCTTGAGGAAAGTTGTTTAGTTTAATGAGTAGAAGCGCCCTGTAGTGTCATTCAGTTCTCTAACTTAGGAATCGTCCTTGATCGCACACGTTCAACGATACTTATCGTGAGGTAATTAATCGTTTAGTAGTTCATTCACTTTTACTAACGATAATATTTTCTTGACGATAAATATACGTTTTCCCAATTAGGATAAGTTCGAAATATATTTCTAGCGTTGCGTTTTCTTATGTTTTAATTACGTATTTACTATAATTAATCGCCAGTAATATAAAGTATTAAGAGTGTACAATGTAAGAATATGTCAGAAATAACGACAAAGAACAGCAACACAGGCATGCAGACGGGACCATCCGGAGATGAGACTAATTGGATTTTATTAATTCCACTCCCTCTTGAGACAGGCCACGTCGTTGTCGTCGTGAACGTATTGTATTCTCCCTGTACTAATGACACTATAATACATATAATAAGGTAATACTAGGTAGTAAGGCAGCAATTGTTTTACCCAAAGAAGTTTTACATCGTCGCTCCGCTCGGAGAGGCGTGCAAGTCTGTGGTTTTACCACAATGAGCGAAAAGTAATCTGGGTGTTATAATCTGGGTATTTGATAAATATTAGACGACACGTAGTGATTACATTAAATCCTCTTCTCTTTATTGGCTTTTTTTTTAAAGAAAAGAGAGTTTATTTCAGTACGTACATATCTCGTAAAGAGTTGGTATACCTGAATGCACTGGAGTGGCTGGCAGCGGACGCTTGTCCGGTGGCGCTCGCCGGACGGCCGCCGCAGACGCCGGCAGGGGAATCGACGTTTGCAGCACTGACACTTGTCTGTAACAAATACAAAACAGCATTAGAGAAAATGTTGAAGTAGTAATGGACAGACTATATACAATTATCCAGTAAGGAAGAAAAGTTGTAGGGTGACGAGGAAACGTCCTGTTGGTCGACGAAGTTTTTATGGGCTGATTATCTGGTATGATAATTGTAGGAAGTTGCTGGATGCAGGCAACTTATATTTGATGCAACACAGAACATCTGAAAAGACGACGAATGCAATTAAAATAAGTGACATTTCATCTTTTTGGTTCCGACTAGCCAATGAAGTTTAGTTTCAATAAGTAAGCGACGGGAACGCGAACGAAAGGAATAATATTTCAATCTTATTTTAATTCAGTATTTCCATTCTATGCGATAAAATCACAAGCGTCACTTAGCTTAAATTAGCAGTAAGTTTCTACTGTGATTGATGAATTTGTGGTATGGCAATAGGGTTTTACCATCCAAGGTAGGTATTTAATCGCGAACACACCATAAATCTTGACTGGCGTTCCTACCATTTTCTACCTTGCATTGTTTGTCGAAAATTTAAACTACCTAGTGCCCAAAGCTTTTAGGCAATTTTATGATTAAAAGTACCCGGTTTAAAGTACCTATTCAACATTTTTGATTCAACCCGTATGCGTCTAAATGGTAAGTTGGCCGATTAGCAGATCCAGTTGTTTAAGAAGTCGTTTTTTAAAAATTTTCTTTCTGCGTATTGTCTATTAGTATTTTAGAGAAAATGGTTCAGTTTCCAAGCATAAGTAAGATTATCCTTCCTTGTCTTCTAGATTTAATTGGTTAACATGTAGTAGTCCTCGTCTACGTTTGACCCACTCGCACGTAGTTTAGCGCCATAAGAGAAAAAGAGACAGCTAGGTAGTCTCCCACCTCGGCGCCATTGCACGGTCCAAGCCTCATTCGTTTTCGTGCGCGCACGGCTACCGCACGTAGTGAAAAATATTTCTTAAAAAGTTCGTTAATTATTTGAATTTAACAAGTGTGCAAAAATGTGCCTAGAAGAAAATAAATCCTTACGTTACTTTTAAATAAGGAGGTTATGTGGAAATGAAATATAAAAATCATTTAAAAAAAAATAACAAGTGCAGTGAAAATTATCTTTATTTTAACATGATGGGAGAATTAGCTTCGAGTCAACGCGAGACGTTGACCAATAGCCATTTTTGCTTCGAGTCAATGCGGGACATTGACCAATAGCCATTTTTGCTTCGAGTCAATGCGGGACATTGACCAATAGCCATTTTTGCTTCGAGTCAATGCGAGACATTGACCAATAGCTACTATTAGAGTTAATGCGAGACATTAACCACACTATAATATTCCTGTTTCGTATGAACTGGAATCATCAGCTTTCTAATGCTTATGCGGCTGCTCCATCAACCCTCGCTCGCCGCCACAGGTGAAGCGTTAGCAGCATCGTGGCTCATATCACTGCACTGCCACCACAGCCACCGCTGCTTATGCAGCCGACAACGATGCAGAAAAAGCGGCAATGACGACGGATGGATTGCCTCCCGAAACCTCCTGAAACAGCGCTGCTATAACCGCCGCGCCGTCCGCCAAAACCGCTGCCGGCGCCGCCACCACCAACTGCCACCGCCTACAGGTGATATATTGTATCACAACAATTATAAGCATTTGACGTCTGATTAATTTTCCGGCACATATCCACCGCCATCGTGCGTTTGGACTGATGCCTACTATCCGCAGTGAAGGTTCCTACTAGTGTTTCCAAATGCGTGTGTTATTATTTCAAAACCATTCTCGAGAAGGACGGTCTATTTAAAAATAAAAACAATTTTCTTGAGTTTGTCATCTGACAATAAACTCCAGAAGTTGTGGCGATGCTAACAATGAATCTAAGATGGAGACAAAAACACAGATTTTGTTGTGTATTAGCTATTTTGCTTACATTACGGTTATGTCCAATACCGCTAACCGGATTTATTGAAACTACGGACATCCCGTCATTTCAGTTTAATTGATTTAATAAATGAAAGAACTATCCGACCGATTTCGGTCATGTCGACCACTTCGACTCCTAGTCGACTTGTTGGCTGCGGGGCGCCCGAAAATAGCTAATATACTCAATGCAAACCTGTGCACAGTGCAGTTTAATTAAGTAATATATCAGCCTTTTATTTATTTCTTCATCATAAAATAAAATACTTATACACTGGAATCAAAGGGAGACACTCATTTATTACGTGTTGTGTTTGATCCGGTAGTTGACTGCTAGTCATTTGAGTTACTTTTTATCAAATGTCAAAAACGGCATTTTGTTCTAAAAATGTTTGAAATTTTGTACGATGACGTTATTGTACAAAATAGTAGTTTCCATACTAATTAGGAAATTCTTATAATTTAAAAATTGAAAATGTAATGAAAATTAAAGTTTTTTAGTTTTTCAACAACTTTATTTCGTAATTTATTTTTCATGCAGTCAACTCCCAGATTGTTTTATGAAGATGTCATAGGGCATGCAGAAAGCTAACGAGTCGAGTTGCATCGGATAGCGAGCAGGGACATATTTATGTATGTTTTTGCAACTGCCGCTTAGCCAGCCCAAGCGCAACCCGTCGCATCGCCGCGCCGCGCCGCGCCGCGCCGGCCTATTACTGCGAAGCGCACCCGCCGCCGCGCAGCCGCATTTTAAGGTAGCGGGTAGATGGAAAAATTTTATGGAAATATTTTATGGATGAATTAAAAAGGTTTTTTGGTATAACTAGACCATTATACACAAGATATAGAAATAAAGAATCTCAGTCTCCCAAATGACACATTAACCTTCTTGGCCCCTGGCCAAGTCCTTGCCAAAATATGGTATATTTTTTGTCAAAATTGTAAAAGTTAATGCAGCATTCCTTTAAAAATCTTTGCTTCGAGTATTATTTTTATAATCCGTAAAAGTGAAGATAAGGTTAATTTATACGGGAACTAAAATGTTCATCAAATATTGTTGTACATTTTGAATATTGATAACTTTAAATCTATTTTATCGTAGTTGCCCAGGGCAGTTACATGGTAAAAGTAATAAAATCGGCCGATTTCCTCGTGCTCGTGCATTATTATATCATACTTAAAACACTTTTTCTATATACTTGTGTTTAACCTTTCAGCCTGTGCTCAACCTTTATAGGACTCTAGTGCTATGAACACTATAGTGCTCATTAGCTTAATAAACAGATACAGGAGTATTTTCAATCGGTTTTTACTATACTATTCTATGTTATTCTTCTTTTCGTGTCGATAACAAGCCTAGATGGCCTTAGTCCGGGATTCAGCCACACGAATCGCACTGCCCGTGGTGGCACTCGTTGGATCTTCCTGCGTGCAGTTGTTTGGGTATGCAGGGCACGACCTACACTCCAATTTGAAACCGTCTGAGAATGTTACCACCATTATGAAATAAGGTTTTTTGTACCTTATATTTTAAATTGTCTTTTTTTATGCCTAGCTTCTACTACTTACACGAAACTTGCAATGACAGCGTTTCGGGAAGTATTAATTATAACAAATACATATACCCACGTTACAGGTATACGTTTTCTTATGAAGCTATGCCTGTTTTTTAAGTTTAATGGAAGTTAAGTCTAGAAGCTACCGCAATCACCAGATAAGAATAAACAATAATGATTTATGGGCGAAATCTGTGAATATTTATATGGTGCACAATCAAAATGTTGACCTTTGCATAAGCAAAATTTTCGTTAATGCCTGCCTCCACAGTACACTGGAGATGTCCTTGTGAGGGTAATAATGAGGATGGTTAAAATTATTTATTGATACTGTCTAACATTACCTATAATCAAAATACACATTAAAAATATTTATATGATGAATTAAAAATGAAACATGTGAACATCAGCGAATTTCGCGAAAACAAAATTATTATAAGCCATACCTTACGTGAAACTTCTGGTATATTTGGAACATACATTATTTACAATTAAGCGACATCATTTCGTGGGTATATAAAATTACAGCAACTTTTTGTCTGTATTAACCGAAACACACAACGAAAGAGCGAGAAAATAAAGTGTTTAAAAGTTGGGACAATAGAATACTATTGCTGATGTGCTGAATAATAAATATATTTATATTTGCATCACACATATACATATAAAACTTTCTAAAGTTACTGTTATCAATACAGTCTAGATAAATCTACAAACATTTATAAAACAAGAATGTTTCCTACTGCATTCCAAAACTTATTAATAAGCTTATCCAGCCTAAAATAATAATTTTAACTAAAAGGATAAATACAAAATGTAATTAATACCAAAATGCATTTTACTGAACAGACCTCAAAACCCTTTTTCGGTTAATTATCTGTGTAACTCTATTCAACGGTTCCCACCTTTTCCAATTATTATGAACTTCAAATTATTATCTTGAAATTATGACTTATTATGTACTAAGCAATAACTAATAAGTTAAAAAAAAAAAAAAAAAAAAACACCTGCTGATCAAGATACCAAAGATCCGTTTTCATACCTGACGTAGGGTCTGTTATGAAATCATAATTCATGTATTTCTTATAAGTGAATCTGAAACTTAATATTCAAATATTTTCTCAAATATTTACTTATTGAATTCGTATAGGGAACGAACAAATGCATATCGTCAGCACTGTGCTGGACATGAAATCCCTATCACTGGTCGATAACACCAAGTTTCAGTTCACGTCTGGCTTTAAACAGTGGGGGAATATTATCAATCGAGAGTATAGATTCGTTGGTTTGTTCACGGCTCATCCCCATTGCGGATATATTATAAAGTTATTCGGGTTTATTTTGTGTTATTATTTTTTTGCCAAATTGCCTAAAAATGAATTTCTGATGTTCAAGGTGAATTATTCAAGCAGTACATGAAAGATGTACAGGTTAAAACCATATTTGTTAAAATACGATACATAGTGTAATTAAGGTACCCGAATATCGTATTTGTTTACCATTTTAGCAGTTCTTTGGACTTAGAACAGATTTTCCAAATAGCTAAAAGGATGGAAATGTCAAACAAGTTCCCGTATGAAATTTTCAAGTATATGTCAATAGATTATTCATTTATTACTAAAGTAATTCATATCCGGTTATGTAAGACGTCTAGAAAAAGCATACTTAAACGACGCTGCATATACCTTTCATAAAACACTATCGTCTATCGCTACACTTATGCTAAGTGTAACCTCCTCACTCAGAACCTAACGTCAAGTTCAACTAACAATCAGACTAACAACCACATTCATAAAATTGAACAAGATTTAATTTTATTTTCATATTGTTTATTTGATAACCTTCTAGGAAGTGTTTTTTAATAATTTTTAATAATTTATTGTGTACACAAAATGGGCATAATATAAAAGCTTACCATCAGATATACGCAAGGGGTGCAACATGTTTCTAAAAGAAATTTCTTCCAGAAATAAATTTCTGTTAATTGAATTGCAGTTTTATAAATTCTCTCAGATTATATTTTATTGCAATAATTCTCATACCTATTACCTACAACATTGTTAGTCTCTCTAAACATCTACATGTTAACCAATTAAATCTAGAAGACAAGGAAGGATAATTAGATGATCAAACGAACTTACCTCAAGTGAAGTTCGATCTTAATTATCCTTCCTTGTCGGAGAGATTTAAGGTCCCTCCCTGCCCTAGAGTAGACAATACTAGGATGCTAGTATTAAAACCCCAAATACCAATGTTGTAGGATGTAGGTTGCCTTTTTTTATTCTCTAAAATGAATGAGGCTTGGACCGTGCAATGGCGCCGAGGTGGGAGACTACCTAGCTGTCTCTTTTTCTCTTATGGCGCTAAACTACGTGCGAGTGGGTCAAACGTAGACGAGGACTACTACATGTTAACCAATTAAATCTCTCCGACAAGGAAGGATAATTAAGATCGAACTTCACTTGAGGTAAGTTCGTTTGATCATCTAATATTACCTTAAAAACCATCTTATATTTTTATACCAAAATTTTTTCTTATGCAATTATTGCATACTTTTTTCATGCGATACAAAGTGCACACCTACTATGTGTGGATTAACGGCTTCATTAAACAGTCTGAGACATTCCATGTTTTGTGTTAGGAGAGTTGTCTCGACGATCGAAATTGATAAAGATCTTAATAGATATCGTATCGTAAAGTTATATTTAAATCAAAAGAGTATTTTTTTAAGACAACTCAGTGCTCACAGTATAGCTAAACGAGGTAAGCCAGAAAGCTGAACATACCACATTTTAAAAAAAACCTCTTTGTATTGTAAATTAATAATCATAGCTGTGATGTCATAAGCGTGTATTGAACAATTTTGAACAACATGTATTTACATCAAAGTTTTCCTATTGAACAAAATAACTGCTACTAACAAGAGATTGTACTATTCGTTAATTAGTATATTTGTTTTTCACCTGTCAATGTTGTGTTCTTATCTAAATAGTCCTAATACACGCTTGCTTCTCGCTCTCGAGGAAAACACGAAATAAAACTGCTTTGGTCATATCCAACTATATTTTTTTAATTCTAGACACTGTCTCTTCGATTTTCTGTTAAAGCTGTAGTCCATATTAGACTTGAGACTCCACAGACTGAGTCTGCTATTACTCACTAACTCTCACCATTTGTACAAGCAACTGGTAAGGTACAGAGCCACCATGGTACACATAACTCATGCGGAAAGATAATGCTCTGAATACTGGATAGAAATAGCAGGAAGCAAGTAATACTTAGATAAGTATATTGAGACATTATGCTACTGTAATTTCTATTATGACATTAAACATCAACTACAGATAGGTAAGTATATGTATATAAATCTAAATAATATAAGGTACATCATATGCTGCTAAAGAATGTTTTAAGTATATTACTATTCCAGGCAATCATTTAAGTCAAAGGTGACAAAGTTCTATCATTTAAGTTAATGTCAAAGTTTTGGAACTGTCCATACAAATAAATCGGTCAGTTTAAAGTTAAATACCTACATTATAATGCATTAAAGTCGGTAGAAATATAGTTGCTTACATTAAAACAAAAACAAAGAGATTAAAAACATAATTATTATCGTTGCTAAGGCATTTGCAATTTACCAATTTACCCTAGGAATTTTGATTAATGAAATTAAATCCTCTGTGTCCAGTATGGACTTGCTTGATACCTGTTAAAATTCTAATGCTAATCGTGAAAGAAAAGATTCACTTTCTGCCTATAAGTATCTAAGTGTAATTATTGTACCCGTCATTAGATAGTGTCACTTGATAGTGTCGATTGCTTCGTAAATTATTCATGAGAATTAAATACAACATCGTCAAGATACTTTTCTTCTAGGTTTCACCGATTATCAAGATAGGATTAATCTAGTACATGTACCTATTAAGTATTCTGTTCTAGTATGAATTCAGAATAATAATGTATAATGTACGGATATAGTACGGATCGAATAGGTTCTATTCTTCCACGAGTGCTTTGAGGAGCATATTGGCATGTACCTATGACATACGCTGCTGCACTGTGGCAGTTACATTTTAACCTTTTAGTGTCGCTACTCAACACGAGATGGCACTGCCAGTTTCGAAATCGAAAAAATTGAAGTTATCGTAGTAAACGATAATCTCAGTGTTAATATCACATTCTCACTTGAATGGTGAAACGTGAAGTGCGAAATTCCTTACTGACTTGGAATTTATCAGCCTTATCAATCTTGTTTTAATCTGACGAATTTCCGTCATTTTGGATATTCGTAGTTATTAACGCAACGTTCGTATGCAAGTAGCTAGTATCCATATCATTCACTCTATTTAATGTACACCATACTATAAGTGATGACGTTCTTTAGCTATAGTGTACAGTCATTGCCTTAAAGAAGCTGAAATTAGGTTTTTTTTTCACAGGCCATATTTTTTATTTTCCCCCAAAATTTCACTTCTACTTATAAAACAACCATCAACTTTACTCTCACCATCTCTCACCAAAAAAATCATGGTCAAATCGAAATAGTAAATTGTTCATCAAGCCGAGAAAGTGACTAGCCGAGGGCCTTAATTCACTCGAGTTGGGAATCGCACTTTCTTCAGTGATACTACACCTACGAAGAAAAAGAAAACCCATGTTCTTTTTTCAAAATAATGTTTGGAAAAAGCTAGTGGCCAGTATCATTTTGCGAACTTGGAGATAAAAACTTTTTGGCATTTTACATTTAGTTTACCGACAAAGACTTACTCAAAATTAAAAATAAAAAAACCGGCCAAGTGCGAGTCGGACTCGCGCACCGAGGGTTCCGTATAAATTCATAATCACACATGTCTTGAACTCTATATTTTTTATATTTGAGTTGATTGAATGAAAGGTAATTTGCGGTTTACGATTTATGACGTTTTAAAAAAAAACTACTTACTAGATCTCGTTCAAACCAATTCTCGGTAGAAGTTTGCATAGTAATGTTTATATTTTTTCTAGTTTTATCATTCTCTTATTTTAGAAGTTACGGGGGGGGACACATTTTACCACTTTGGAAGTGTCTCTCGCGCAAACTATTCGGTTTAGAAAAAAATGACATTAGAAACCTCAATATCATTTTTGAAGACCTATCCATAGATACCCCACACGTATAGGTTTGATGAAAAAAAATTTTTGAGTTTCAGTTCTAAGCAGGGTTCGCATGATATATATCAATTGATATATATCGGATATATATCATGATATATATCAATTGATATTTATGCTTGATATATATCAATATTTATATTTATATTTTCTAGCTTCTAAGAGCTGCTTCTTACGAATGAATGTGCCAAATGCAAAGAATAAAGATATGATTATCACAATAATAAATAAATGAGTTTAGTTTAATTAACTATCTTCAAATTTGCAAAAATAAAATATACATTTTAGATTCAGTTATTTCGAAAAAACATATCAGAGTATAAAATTTTAATGTTATTTTAATAAAAATCTTCAAATTATCAAACATATACCTACATTTTAAATTAAGCTATTTCGAAAATCATGTATTAAAGTAAGAAATTGATATTAGTATGTAATTTTGATAAATATCAAAAATATCAAAGATATCGAAAATATCGGATATATATCAAAAATATCTGATATTTTGATATTTATTATAAATATCGGATATTTACGAACCCTGGTTCTAAGTATGGGGAACCCCCAAAATTTCTTGTTTTTTTCTATTCTTGTGTGTAAATTTTAATGCGGTTCACAAAATACATCTACTTACCAAGTTTCAACAGTATAATTCTTATAGTTTCGGAAAAAAGTGGCTGTGACATACGGACGGACAGACAGACAGACAGACAGACATGACGAATGCATAAGGGTTCCGTTTTTTGCCATTTGGCTACGGAACCCTAAAAAGCACGTTAGTAATGGATTTTCATACACTTTTCCCTATCACTCAGCGCGTTTTCTTCCGGCATATTTGTACGATAGTAATGACGTACATTCTGCCTCAAATTCGATAAAGAATTAAGGTACTTTCTAAGTAGGTGTAGTATAAAAAAAATTACGTCTTATACTTGTGTGGGATGTCCAAAACGTTTTTTCCATTTGAGCTGTGAGCAAGGAATTTCCTTAGGGAAAGTTGACTATTTTCAGCAGTCACTGTAAAGTTTTGGCGGGTGATAAAAAATACAACACGCCAAATGAATGTGGGGACATGGCTGTACTTATAAAACCCATGTTCTTTTTTCAAAATAATGTTTGGAAAAAGCTAGTGGCCAGTATCATTTTGCGAACTTGGAGATAAAAACTTTTTGGCATTTTACATTTAGTTTACCGACAAAGACTTACTCAAAATTAAAAATAAAAAAACCGGCCAAGTGCGAGTCGGACTCGCGCACCGAGGGTTCCGTATAAATTCATAATCACACATGTCTTGAACTCTATATTTTTTATATTTGAGTTGATTGAATGAAAGGTAATTTGCGGTTTACGATTTATGACGTTTTAAAAAAAAACTACTTACTAGATCTCGTTCAAACCAATTTTCGGTAGAAGTTTGCATAGTAATGTTTATATTTTTTCTAGTTTTATCATTCTCTTATTTTAGTAGTTACGGGGGGGGGACACATTTTACCACTTTGGAAGTGTCTCTCGCGCAAACTATTCGGTTTAGAAAAAAATGACATTAGAAACCTCAATATCATTTTTGAAGACCTATCCATAGATACCCCACACGTATAGGTTTGATGAAAAAAAATTTTTGAGTTTCAGTTCTAAGTATGGGGAACCCCCAAAATTTCTTGTTTTTTTCTATTCTTGAGTGTAAAATTTAATGCGGTTCACAAAATACATCTACATACCAAGTTTCAACAGTATATTTCTTATAGTTTCGGAAAAAAGTGGCTGTGACATACGGACGGACAGACAGACAGACAGACAGACATGACGAATGCATAAGGGTTCCGTTTTTTGCCATTTGGCTACGGAACCCTAAAAAGCACGTTAGTAATGGATTTTCATACACTTTTCCCTATCACTCAGCGCGTTTTCTTCCGGCATATTTGTACGATAGTAATGACGTACATTCTGCCTCAAATTCGATAAAGAATTAAGGTACTTTCTAAGTAGGTGTAGTATAAAAAAAATTACGTCTTATACTTGTGTGGGATGTCCAAAACGTTTTTTCCATTTGAGCTGTGAGCAAGGAATTTCCTTAGGGAAAGTTGACTATTTTCAGCAGTCACTGTAAAGTTTTGGCGGGTGATAAAAAATACAACACGCCAAATGAATGTGGGGACATGGCTGTACTTATAAAACCCATGTTTTTTTTTCAAAATAATGTTTGGAAAATGCTAGTGGCCAGTATCATTTTGCGAACTTGGAGATAAAAACTTTTTGGCATTTTACATTTAGTTTACCGACAAAGACTTACTCAAAATTAAAAATAAAAAAACCGGCCAAGTGCGAGTCGGACTCGCGCACCGAGGGTTCCGTATAAATTCATAATCACACATGTCTTGAACTCTATATTTTTTATATTTGAGTTGATTGAATGAAAGGTAATTTGCGGTTTACGATTTATGACGTTTTAAAAAAAAACTACTTACTAGATCTCGTTCAAACCAATTTTCGGTAGAAGTTTGCATAGTAATGTTTATATTTTTTCTAGTTTTATCATTCTCTTATTTTAGAAGTTACGGGGGGGGACACATTTTACCACTTTGGAAGTGTCTCTCGCGCAAACTATTCGGTTTAGAAAAAAATGACATTAGAAACCTCAATATCATTTTTGAAGACCTATCCATAGATACCCCACACGTATAGGTTTGATGAAAAAAAATTTTTGAGTTTCAGTTCTAAGTATGGGGAACCCCCAAAATTTCTTGTTTTTTTCTATTCTTGTGTGTAAATTTTAATGCGGTTCACAAAATACATCTACATACCAAGTTTCAACAGTATAATTCTTATAGTTTCGGAAAAAAGTGGCTGTGACATACGGACGGACAGACAGACAGACAGACAGACATGACGAATGCATAAGGGTTCCGTTTTTTGCCATTTGGCTACGGAACCCTAAAAAGCACGTTAGTAATGGATTTTCATACACTTTTCCCTATCACTCAGCGCGTTTTCTTCCGGCATATTTGTACGATAGTAATGACGTACATTCTGCCTCAAATTCGATAAAGTATTAAGGTACTTTCTAAGTAGGTGTAGTATAAAAAAAATTACGTCTTATACTTGTGTGGGATGTCCAAAACGTTTTTTCCATTTGAGCTGTGAGCAAGGAATTTCCTTGGGGAAAGTTGACTATTTTCAGCAGTCACTGTAAAGTTTTGGCGGGTGATAAAAAATACAACACGCCAAATGAATGTGGGGACATGGCTGTACTTATGACGACAGATTCCGGGGCAGGCGCTGCCGGAAATGGAGGCTGCCACGCCGCAGCCCCTGTCACGTTACACTTACAGGCTGCTACGAAACGGGAAATGTACACCTATGTAAGTACTAAGTACTTCTCTCAAGGAAATGTGATGAAATAAAGCTTTGGAAATATAAAATACATTGAGTTTTTCTTTCTTGTTTGTTGGTTGTAAACTCTTTACTTGAATGTACTTTATTGTTTAATAGTTATTTGTTCAACTAATGAGCAATTTTTTTTGCTACGAGAGCTGACTTTAAATCACGAACTAGCGAAGTAGTCTAGAAGTGAATAACGAGCGTAGCGAGTGATTCTAATATAGACTACTGAGCACAGTGAGTGATTTAACGGCACGAGACATAAAAATAACTTGCTCTCGTGTGAAACAACAAATTTCACTCGTAGCAAAAAATAACTTTGCTCACTTGTTGAACAAATAACTATTGTTAATGACTTTGAAATTACTGAAAGAGCCTAACAATAAAAAAAAGTTGAAATATAAAATTATTTAGGTACATTTTTATTTTATAGGCTATCCGATACAATAACACATATTTTATGAAAAATTCATCCAGCTAGCTAGTTCATTCAAACAGGTAAACACGGACGAGCGGCCGAACGGACAGCGCAGGCTTTTTATTATTATTATTTGGGGGTAAAGGGGTATAAGTCCAAAGGTGGGCCCTATTGGATCAGGGTAGATCTATTGTGATCTCTGTCTTTGTTATATTATATCCTCCCTCAAGGCCAATAGTTCTAATGAACTGTAGGATGCACTTGGGATCGAGTTCCCTAATGACCTCTGGAGTTACCGTTGGTCCACCTAGAGATTGGCTTCTGGTTTGGACTAGCGCAGGCTTAGTGGTAATAGGATCCCGTTGTCACGTTTTAGTTAAGTTCCTTGTCTCTAGTTAGTAAAGACCACTTTAGTTGTAAAAGTTGACATCACTTAAAACGAGTTCATTAAAATACCTATTCTACAAAGGTACATGCTACTCTACCAATCTACAGTAATTTGTTGACCATTTATTGAATGTCAATCAAACATTTTAGATGGAAATGTAACTATAATATCCTTATATACTAATATAATAACAATACAGGGTGTTAAAAAAGTGCGTTTGAGATTGTAAGGGCTTACTCATACTCAAGTATAGAATACAGGAATAATATTGAAAAAATCCGCTCTTCAAATATTTTTTCAGTTTCCTATACAAATTATTTATTCACTATTTACCCCTTACAATTTAAACGCACTTCCTTTAACAGTCTGTATAGGGATAATTCACTGAATAGACGTAATTAGAAGCTTCTATGAACATGGGCAGCGAATGGCCGAGTATGGACGGAAGGTGAGAGGCGAGAGGCGCCCTACAAGGTCCTCTCATTATTGTGCCCGCCATATAAAGCTGAGCAAAACATCTCTCGAGATCAAAGATTGGGCGCATTCTCGAAACGTTATGTGTGCACTCTCGGAAACGAACCGTTTATCAAGTATCTGTACAAAATACGTATTGTCGCTAACTCCAAAAGGCAATGTGAGACCGGTTTATGTTGTATTCGTAGATATATTAATATATTATCACACACAATGCAGGAAGAATTCTTTGTTGCGTGAATATTTCGCCATTAACCAAAACTTAATATATGTATTAGGTATGTGACGTCCTTCTAAAATATCTCAAAAAAATATTTTACTGCATCTTCTTCTCATGAAAGTCATGAAACTGAAGAACATTACAAGAAACCAAGACCTGATTATAGTAGTGTACTATGAGAAGACTGTGATAGGAAGTTCATTTTTTTTAGCAAACTGAGTGACAATAGTTCAGTTTCACTAGTAGAAACAACGGTTCAGTTTTTCTGACATATCGGTAGGACCATAAATACATTTAAAAAATGGAAAATATAATAAAACGCAAAAAAACATGCAGTGGATTAGGACAGTTCGGTGATTCGTCAAGAGGCAGTAGCAGTAATCAATCGTTCAAATTCATAGCACATGACTGTTGTGCTGTGGACGATCCATTCCAATGTAAAAACAGAATTAGTTTTATCTGAGATAAAAACCAAACAATTTTTTATTTATTTGAAACCGTGATTTAATTAGATACATATTGCTTAATGCATAATTTGTAATATTTTGTTCACACACATACGTACCTTCGAACCTCAGGCGAGGTGGGCAGACTCCTACATTTGCGGCTCTTACTGTGCGCCCGAGAGGGGCCCTGTCCGGAGTTCGCGTTACCCATAGCGACCCCTCACTTCATCAACACGACACTCACCAAATAACTTTCACACAATAGGAACTAAGCACCAACATTTTACTAACACTTTTGTCAGTTATAATATCATTGCTTTTGAAACATTTTCATTTAGTCTTTTCATGCTTTTAGGATTAAAATTCATGGTAAATTGATGTTTTAAAATATAGCCGTGAAGCGATGTACCTACAACAGTAAGCAGAATATCTTCAACTTATTCACTAATACTGACAAACTTTTCCTTCTTCAAATCGTATTTCAAGGTTTCGTTACAAAACTTAAAAAATAAATTACATTGTTTTTCAAAAACGTTACCCATGAACTATGTAAACAGACTACACGTAGTGAAACTGCAGCCTACCAACCTATTTGCGCTTTTCTATAATAATACAATAACTGGAAAATACGATAAAACTCAAAAACAGTGCAGTAGGCTAGGATAGTTCGGTGATTCGACAAGAGGTACCTAACAACTAGCAACCAACATTTCAAATGCCATAGCATAGGACTGTTGTGCTGTTGACGATCCATTCCAATGTTGGTTGGAATATAGGAGCCGGATAAATTCTACCCAACAAGATAAAATGGATTACATTACATTTTAACTATGAGATTAAGATTAGAAACAGAAAAGTGTACACCACTTATTTCTAAATTATTGTATCTATTTAACCGTCCGCTCAAGCGAGGGTAAGGTTTTCAGGTGTTTTTATGTACGTCCGTTTAATTATTCACCTGTAGCCAAAACTTCTTAGTAAGATTTAGAAGGAGGAGTTTTCGCTTTGATCCCCAAATCGTCATTTTAAGAAGTAGTGTAACATTTTACTATATGCCTCAAAATGAATAATTTTCTTATCAAATATTGTTGAATAGTGGAAAAGTTATAGTTGAGTTTAACAGTTGTCTTACTCTGTCGATTGTTATCAGAAAATAGAAAATAAAATACACCTACTTATATATGTATTTTTTGTTTTACAATACAAATTGTAATAATTACTTCCACAAGTGTACCAATGTTGCTTTGCTTTACCACATCTCACACAATCAAAAGCATCAGAATGATCTTACTGGATTGCATGTAGTGACTAGTGACACAAACAAAAATGATAATCTCTAAATAAATTCAAACGAAGGATTGACAGTCATTAGTCGCCATTGTTTTACTTCTAAGAAGCTAAGACAAAGATACGACATAAGTATCAAGAGCAGATGTAGAAAGTTAATATCCTTCAATTACTCATACATACTAAATAATACATACTAAATTACATTAAATTCGTGAGCGTTTTTAATATACAGGACGAAAATTTTTAGCAGCCACCAATTAACGGGAACAATCCGAATAAAATTTCAGCTGTATATCGTCTTACGTATTTGGAAAGCTTTCCGTAGAAACGTCTGGTGTAGGATAGGAAAAGTCACAAATATTATATTCTAATTATTTTTTTTATTTTTTATTGTGTTAGATGAGATGACAAAAGGCTGACGGCCCACGTGATGGAAAGTGGCATCCGCCGCCTATGATCAAAATGTAATATTTTAAAATTAAGGTCGCGTAAGTGTAATATTCAGTTTACGTTCAGATTCTTTGCTAGGCAGACTGACGAACAGCAGCGTAAAATCAACCTACGGAACACTAAAATAACAAACGAGAATTTATGAAGCCTCCCTCATTTCGTCACTCCGTGAATAGGCATTCACACTCGACTAATTTGCTGTGTTTATGTAACACATGGACAATCCAAGTTCATTATCCCCAGGATCGCTCATAAATCCATAACATAGCATTACACAAAGCAATAACACATCGTGTTCAGATGTTTATTGTCCTCCCATCTAATGGGCCTTTTGTTCGACGAGCTTATTGTGACAAATAATCGTCGAGCTTATGAACCGTATAGTCTTTAAATTTATTTATTTATTTTATTTTATTGAAAAAGAATTTGTATTGAAAAATAAAATAGAAAAAAGGTCTTTGTTTACAGCTGGTTAGTATTATTTTTAATCAGTGAAGCATATTCCATGTATGTATGTATTTACATGGGCAGATACAGACTTACTTTTCATACTTTTTTTGCTTTATGTATTGGATACCACCCAGTTGCAGAAAGGTCTCCTTTAAAATAGAGCATTATCGCTAATGAAGCATTATATTTAATGTCGTTGCACAAAGCAGTTTTTAGTCAAATAATCTGTTCATTAGTTAAAGAAACAATTATGTTGCCAAAATGAAAAGTAAAAAGACTGGAAATGAGTGAATGGTTTCGTTCTTTTTTTCGGTTTCGGGCGCACTTCAAAAAAAAAACAATAATGTCATTTTGATGTTTTATTTATACTACATATTTAAATCTAGTGTGATGTGATGAATGCGAAAATATCAAAAATCACAAAAATTAAAAGATAAGGCAAAGATGTGACTTGAATTATACATATACAGGATGTTAAAAAGAATTATACTTATACAGGATGTTTAAAAGAAGTAAACATATACAGATGTTAAAAAGAATTATACATATACAGAATGTTAAAAAGACTTATACATATACAGGTGTTAAAAAGAATTATACATATACAGGTGTTAAAAAAGTGCGTTTGAGATTTTAAGGGGTTACTCAGAATACAGGAAAAATATAAAAAAATCCTAACGATAACTTTTTTTTCAGTATCCCATACAAATTCTTGATTTATTAGTATGAGAAACTGAAAAAAAGTTGTCGGCCGGAGTTTTTAAATATTTTTCCAGTATTCTTTACTTGATTCTGAGTAACCCCTTAAAATCTCAAACGCACTTCTTTAACATGCTGTATATGTATAATTTAAGTCACATCTTTGTCTTTTCTTTTATTTTTTTGTGATTTTGTAAATACAGTTATATGCTATACAGGTGATTATAAAATGTCGGGCAATATTTTAACTGTGGCTTCTACTCATCAAACTGAACAACTTTCCCCAAGAAACTCATACTCAAAAAGCAAAAAAAAAACATTGGACTCTTCATATAAATCGGTCAGCTGGTTGATGAACTTTGGGAAGTCAACATTTTTTTTTTTTGCTTTTTGACCATGACTTTCTTGGGGAAAGTTGTTCAGTTCAATGAGTAGAAGCCACAGTTAAAATATTGCCATACATTTTATAATCACTGGTATAGCATATTACTGTATTTACAAGTCATCCTGTATATTGTGATTTGTCTAGAATATGTATGGCTGTTGTTGAAAAAGACAGCAAAAATATATTTCATTGAAAAATACACAAAATCAACTCTGAAATGTGTTCATTAAATAATTTAATGGGCTCTTTTTGGCCCATTAAAATTAAAAGCTTAAAAAGTCAAAATAATGTTACATTAAAAGATAATGATGCTTTGTGCAACCAAAAACGGTCCTAATGTGGCTGTTTGACGTTTCATTAGTTAAATTTTAATGGAACTTTAAAATCATATTTAAAGTAGTTTTCTGCAACAGTTTAATGAGACATTAGTATTTAAAGTCTCCTTTAAAAGATAATGATTGTTTCTGCAACTGGTTGATATGAAAAGATACAAGGGATATGAATATGAAAAGATGGTTTTGTTTGTAAATTTTATATGGCATACAAAACGCAAATAAAAATAAAATATAAAAAACAATATCATATAACAAAGGTTTAGGGATCTCTTCCAGTCAACCTTAGAGTAAAGGTACTAAAACGATTCATGTTTGCAAAAATGGTTCATCAGATTCATAAGTAGATTTTAGTAGATCCTTAGTTGAAGACATTATTGCCAATACCAATTTTAAGTCCATATTTGGAAATCTCAGCAGAGTTGTAGAACAAAAGTTGTTCAGTTATGTACATAAGTTGATGAGGCTACAGTCTAAACAGTTTCATCTGATTTTAACGACGGATTTTTTTGGATATCCATACAAAAACTGTCATTGCAACGATTTTTGACCTTTTATAAAAAAAAAAATAATACAAAAATTGGAACCATATAATAGCTAGAATATATTGATATCAAAAAATAAACTTATATAACAATAACATAATTAAATTCCATAGTAAACAATATAAACTGTCAATAGACTGAAAGGATTTGCCTATTCACAATGAGTTATGTGCAGTTAACGCATAATAAAACGATTACATATGGCTTTGCAATTGTCACCTCCAGCGAGCAACGTCTCCGAGGACATAACTGCAATGCCTTTACTAGGAAAGTATAGTGGGGTCAGGTAGTTACGTTAATAATTCATGAGAGCTTCGCCTTAACATTCAATGGCAAAGGGATTGCCACTAACATTAGGTTGATAAAAGAATTACATTAAAATATCGCCAAATGGTGAGGAATTTCGAATTTCAAATGTCAAACAGGATACGGGGGCACCATAAGGATTTAATATAGTATAGGTAAATAATTCATACTTATCCTATCATGCAAACTATACGTAGATAAATGACTAGGAAGTTAGATTTTATATGTATAAATAACTTTTGTTTGTTCTGATCTGAACAAGTTTACTCAGTATGACAATTAGAAACTCCATTCAACGGATCCCCCAACTGTGTTGTTCTGAAAAATCAGTCTCACATAGACGCAAATAACTTTTAGATAGTTTTAATTATGTGAGTGAACTAAGATGTCATTGTGAATTAACCATATCGTTACCACTGCACAGACACGGGTTCCTACCCTTAATTTCGGGAAGGTTTGAGGCTATAATCCAAACAACGGCTCAGGTCCGGATTGGTGGAGGTTGTGTGGCTAGTGACCAACCGCAATGTCGAAAGTATTCAAGCTGAAAGTATAAAAAGCCTTTAGAAATATGGCCTAAAGAACTCACACTTCATTTTATGTTAAATTACAATGTTGAACATATATTTTCCTAGCTTCATGTTAGGAAATAGTCGACTGAAAAGGATGCTTACCTAAAACCCAGAACAGGAAAGGAAATAGCTTTTCCTGGAAGATGAAACCAATAAGGAATGAACCCGCCTTTACCATATACTAATTTATGCGAGTGCAGGTGTCTGTGCAGGGAGTGTTCCCGCAAGGTGTCGCGAGGGATCGGGCGAGCTCGTGATGTAAGGGGACAAGATTACAAGACGACTATTAAGTATACATACCCACATAAAGGGTATCTGCCTTGTAAAACTTCTACGATGCAAAACAGGTTCACTGTTTTTTAGACAACCTTTGGACGAAAAAAGCGTTGGATGCTTTATAAGTGTCAGCTATCTGGATGAAATAGTTTTCAGTGACCGCCTACATAGTTTTACTCTTTTTTTTACATGTAATTTTGGTATTATAATAAAGAGTATCGGTACTTTAGTTTCTTGAAATGTCACATAATATAACTGAAATACTTAAAAATAATACCCACACTTCTTTTTTATTACGTTTCAATTAGTAAATACCTAAAAACTACTATTTATTTTGAATTGATTAATTGTTAAAACGTCTTTAATTGTTTTTAGAAAATACCAACTGATGTAGAGCTGTCAGATACAAACATGTAATCTGCGCATAGTTCAGTCAGACCAAATTTTAACTTGTTAGTAATATTTATGTATTTAAACTTGGATGAACATGAATCTTGTAATATATGCGATCGGATTGGATCCCAGAATCACGAAAATATTTCCTCGTGGATGAAACAAGATTAACGTAGGAAGCTTGATTCATTATAGAGTTACTGGAAAATATTTCTCTCGATGAAAGGGAGATATGACAGCACAATGAACCTCCGAAGGCTCCGCATAAAAGCAAATTAATTAAGCCCCGCACAAAAGGCTATAAACAGGGGGTTTGTGCAATGGGTAGGCGTGAGCCGGCTCTCTCGAGCGACCACGTGGCGGGACTCGCAAGTCTTGAGATGTCAGCGTCCTCTGAAGGAAAGCTAATACAGATTGATGTTTTCATCTACGCCTCTTCACAGTAGGAATTATAAATATACAAGTTACTGGTGAAAAAATAAACTTTTCATACTAAATAATCAGGGTGATCGATATGTATGAAACTTCCAAATGTTTTGAGAAATAATTTTTTAAAATTTTTTTGTCGATCAAAACATAGTCTCTTTACTCAAGTATGCAATTAATAACTACGCTTAAGGAAAAAAAATTGCTGAATGACGATCACTTATTATCAAATACCACCCTTTTTTACCCTCAGTTGGTAAGTCCTTGTTGGCAGCGAAGATTAACGAACACACTCGTACATAATAAATACTACTAAATAAGAGTTTTATATGCGAAAACATTTATGTGGTTTATTGTTATTAAGTTAAGTAATAATAACAGTTTGTTTTTAGAACAAAATAAAATAATAAGTATGTAATTTGGAAATCCTTTAGATAATATCATAGAAACTACGTAAATATTCTCTTTGCTGCATTACGGACGTTATGGTGCATACAAAATAGTAACGTTCTGACGCGACGTGTTTAATCCAGAATACTAACGCACTAAGGAGCACGACGATGTCGCGGCCGAGCTAACGAGAGATGAGAATAAATCAGTCCTAACGGCTCGTATGATTCAGCCCGCCCTTAGACTAAATATAACTCACTTTCATTGCTTGGATATGGCTTAACGCGACATAGACCAAGTAACCGCAGAAATTATAGACGGAAGAGAAAGTTCGCCGTTATGTGTAGTTTCAAAAGCAATTTAAAAATAATAATCTTTGCAAATGAAATCGCTCCGCTTTTCAATTAAACCAAACGTTACACAGCAGATTCTGGTGGTATTATACTTGGCACCGTTAATAACAATCACAACAAGAGCTTTTAATGCAAAATCCCAACAGTCATGAAAAAAACTCTGAATTAAGACAGAAACTGTGTTTTATTTATACATAAGTTACCATGCTTGCATTTTTATGATTAATTTGGTTTATGCTTCTTATTTTAACAAAATATAAATAAAGGCAGTGACGAGGTAACAATGATAGGTTTATACTATTTGCGTAGAGCGCCTTTTGTAATATATTTTTCTTGCAGCAAATCTGTATCGAGGTAAGCATAAATAATCGGATCAAAAAAGAGACCTTAGAAAATATGGGACATGGTTAATGTTGCAGGAACAACTTGGCCCAGACAGAACAGAAGCGAATGGAAAAAGTTGGAGGAGGCCTGTGCCAAAGAGCAAAGAGATAAGAACTTTAATTTGTAACATTTTGTATTTTATTAACTTGTAACTTATTTACTTTTGTCTTAAAAAGGGCTTAAAATTCAAATAAGTATAAAAAAACAGTATCAGATCGGATCACTTCATTTTAAAATACGTTTTTGTATCAACACAACAAGAGTCAAAGGTCAGTTACCTCAAGATATTACGTTTACATATTGTGACCCAACGCGGTGGACAGTTGAGCTTCCCATCCCAATATATTCTCATTAAGCAGCGGTACCTGAGGAAACACCGCACCGCGACACTAAGTCAGATTTATCGTTCTACGCCCCTTGCAGCTTTTTCATGTCATTCAGTCGTGAAAAAATTCGGCACTTTCATTTGCTGCGGGTTTAAGTGATTTTTTTTCGGTTGAAGAGCACTTTTTAGGTCCATCAAAATTTCGTCAGTTAACCTTTTTTCACACTTTAACCGCATGAAAATACTGTTTTTAAAGCAAAGTGTTGTTAGATATTCGTTTATAAAAATAAAAGTTAAACAAAAGATTGTATGAGTCTGATATTCATTGATGATGATGATTGACAGTAATCGCGACGCTCTATGGATCACAATTATTTAAATAAAACACATGTGATAACGATTGTCTATTATCTTATTTATCAATTAGTGACACCCTAATGTATTAAAGTTGAATTTTTTAAAATACATTTTAACAAAAATAAGTTTCTTCTTAACCAAAATATGGAATTAGCTCTCCAAAAGTTACATCAACAAAAAGTAGGGTAATTTTTATGCATACGTTTTATTACCAAACTGGGAGTCGTGTCTATTGATCGATAATCTGACAGAGTACTGTACTCTGAATAGTTCGCGTTTACTTGGGTGATATGGCAATATCGATTTGTGAACTATTGTTACGGACCCTGCGACTGTGAGGGGCCGCAGAATCCTGGGGGAGGCCGCCCCTGCGCCCGACCAGAACGGCACAAACAAACACACTCGCATTTAATTTTTTTAACGACAATGCCTCACTAAAATGTGGTAATCATTACGTGGTAAATGAAACTTAATAGCGACATTCTTTCTTTTAATACTTTTTGACATGTTTTAAAAAGCTCTTTGAAATTAAGAAGGAAGTCTATAAGTACATACATACATCTAGTTTTGTGGTGGAAGATTTTTATTTCAATTTAATAGACGTTTTTAGGGGTAATTTATACCTTTAACTGTTACTAATAAAAAAATACGTAAAAAAAATTGTAAATATAAATAAATTGGGATAAGAACTTACTAAAACACTATGACTAAAATGCTATGAGTGAAACGATCTAAAAGAAGAATTCGCTAGGAACTATGTCCATAAATTTTCAGAAATCCCACACAAAAACAACGTTTTCATTCGTTTCGTTTATTGTATGCGTTACATAAAAAGAGAGAATATTGTAATATATTCGAGTGCAGCAATGCAGATTGCAGCCAACTGCGGCAACACGCCTACGCTACAACATGCCACGACAAAGACTGGTTTAGATTCGCAAAGATTGCGAGAACATATACAGGGTGACGTTTTATGTTTCATTCCTATTGATTGTATCTTCTACTTATTAAACTGAACACCTCGAGGAACCAACACAATCAGACTAAAAAAATTACTACTCATACAAATGGAACACGTTGATTTACCAACTTTACATCCAAAAATATTTTGCGAATCCACTATGAGATAATTAAGAAAAGTTGTTCAGTTTCATCAGTAGGAGTCTAAGTTAACGAAAACAAGTAGGTAATTTAAATATCACCGTGATAGGTTCACACGTGTAATTATTTTCAGCTTTTTGCCGAGTATATTGGCTTTATGTAATTAGAAATTATTACAATATTAAATGCTGAGAGATTAACGGTTAAAGTACTGTAAATAAACTTTCATGTCATCTCAGTTATAGAAACTCAGAAAAGGACAGATGGAAGAAGGGAAGGACTTTGTAGAAACCTCGTCTTAGATAGACAAAGAATATACCTACTACGTTCCAAAAGTGTACACTGCCATCTACTTCCAATATTTTTCATTTCATTTTTAGGTTTTTTTTTGTACATTATTAAAAGAACCTACAATACCACTATAAACATAAACCAGGTCGAATCTGCCATAATAAACTAAATCTCTACACGAAAACCATTCCAAATTGCTAAGCCGCAAACAAGATATAACTCTCTAAGATAAATGTTAGTTGTAAAGGAAGGTAAATGGTATTAATAGTTTATTCCTCCCAAGGACCAGTCTACGAACTAAGGTGCTAGCGATAGGCCAGGAGTGGGCGGTCAAGTCCAGACTACAACCTGATTTGCGCCCGCGCAGGTAGGCCGAGAGCTAGTACTCAATATTATTACCTACATATATTAAGCCTAATATTATTCGTATCTATATTGCATTTCTTGTGCAATGCTGACTGCTGATGGGATGCTGATAGGAAGTCAATGCTTTGCGTAACTTCATGATTTTAAATTAGTCTATCGCGATAACGCCCCCTTTTTGCGGTCACCGAAGGCTTTCACAGCCGACAGATCGGTTTACCTATAACCTATCCTATCCATATCAAATAGCACGTAACATAATGTTTTCGTTTGAGATGCACCATAAATGGTAACAAAAAATAACTAGGTAGGTATATGGACTCTAGTTTTTTTTTGCTGTAGGCAATGCCAAGAGCTGTCCAATTGTGGATAAAAAAGGTCTTTAGGCAAAATTACTTTAAGAATTTGTACCTTAGATCAATAACCTAAAAGGGCACCTAAAAGACCATTGTATTGTATTTAACTGCATGGGATTCTATTAAAGTCTTGGTAATGGCAAAACTAAATGCACTGCACGGTTATGAACTAGGTATCAGAGTTTAGCTGCGACGTGGAAACTTTTATGAGACGCTGCAAGTTTCACGGAAAGTTAAGAAATTGTGTTATAGTATCTATTAAGTGTCAAAGTTTCGTATAGCTACGTCAGCGTAGCTACCACAGTTATCTTATCAAAATTGTCTTATCTACCATTATACTAAATGTATATTAGTTCGTTTTACAGTTATTTATAGTAAAAAAACTTTAAGTACATAACTTTTGAAATGGTAGCGTACCTAATAGCTTCTTAAATTTCCTCATAACCACTTGAGAGATCAAAGTTATATAGGTATGTATAAACAACAATATTCTCCGCTAAGTTCATATTAAGTCACCGAGCTGTACGAATCAGACGTGAATCACCACTCACATAAACAAAACGACCCGACTTCGAGCTAGAATTAACTCGACAAGCCAGATACATACAACTAAAACGTAAACATGTAGCAATCTCGTTGCGTCCACTTGAACGACTTCGAACACTGGTGCTAAACATCGCTTCACACCGCTATAAATACTTGAAGACCATAAACAATAATCGTAACACAATTCGTCACACACTGAAAGCACTTTGCGTCAGTCGCGAGCGAACGATCGCGGCTAAGTCCAACTTCAAAGCTAAGCACGACGAGCGGACACCGGGCGTGCACGCGCCAGCGTCGCATCCGCGCGACAGGCCGCCGACGAAAGCGCAAGGGCCTTCGCCCCTTCCGAATCCGTGATCGTGCGGGATGCAGTCGCTGCTAATACTATAGCTGTATGAAAAACCGTCGGCACGGGTGCCATCTGCGCCGGGGAGGGCGCCCCTCTGCATTACCGGGACGACGTTATGCACTCCCGGAGGGATCAGCTTATCTCCTAGAATCACCCGGCCCCGCCCGTGAAATAATTTATACTGAGTCGAGGTAAACAGCTTCCGGGAGATAATGCGATTGCCTCGGGTGCGTGTCGGTGCGCTGTCGTTTAGCAAGCCTTTATAGGTGCCGGGGCGAAATAGGCCATTGCTGACTCCATGGACCCAAGGGTCCTTTCTTTAATTATTTTTTTACGTTTTTCATTAAACTTTTCAAGATACCTAAGGGGCAAACTGATTTTTTCACATTTGCGAGGAAAAAGAAAAGACGCATTTTTTTGATGACAGTTTCTCAGCAAGCTTAATAGGTACATATTATTTCGATACAATTACTTTGCCTGTTCTAATTAAAGTCTCTTAAAATCTAAGAGCAAGACAAAACTGACTTTCCGTAATTTGCTGAAAACATACATACATAATTATGTATTTTACTGGTTCAATCTTGCATAGGCGTAATTTTTACATTGTTAATAATAATAACAGGGGTAGCGGGGCACGGCGGCGGCGGGGTCCAATGGGTGCCTATTTGCGTCACTATGAATTTATAGTCTATTATCGACATAGCGTCGATGCCCATTAACAGTCCTATTAGCAGGCAAGATGAACGATTAAAATTAATGTATATTACAAATTAATTTATCCAAAAATTTAAAATCATTGGGTAAGTAGTCATTGTAAAATATGGAATTACGGATTTGACATACACTGAATGAATAAGTAATAAAATTACTAAATCTTCAGTCAAAAAGTTCACCTCATACCGGTATCAAAAAACAGAATGATGCGGAAACGTTCACACATTGTTAAGAACCGATTAGTTAATTCCCTTTGACTATTCGTGGAACATCTGACTTATCCAATGATCTATAAGAGCAACGTGATAATATGAAATAGCAATTTATATGTATTTAGTTTCAGTGAGAGAGCTTGATATAATTTAACATATATTTTCAGAAAATAAGTCTTTGTTTAGATAAAGCAAATATTTAAAAATATACCAATAGTTTTCATTCTATCATAGATTCTGTTATCTTTATTCTACACATATAAATAATGAAGCTCCGAAAAATTACCAGAATTTTTCGATAATTCACGAGATCATCTTTGGTGTGGGTATTAAAAAAAGTGAATCACTTAAATACTCAGAATAAAGGCGAGTGCACACTTTAAGAAAGCAGTTCTCAGCCTTGCAGGACTTTACTAAAGAGCTGAGCTTTAACGGCTGTTAAACAACGGTTGGATTAAACGAAGCATTGAACCCATAACCCGTAATTTACGAGGACATAAAGGCACAAGTTTAATAAGTGGAATTTTCAGGGACCCGTCGATGTGATCGTAAAAGGTATTGCCGTTTAGAAAAGGGACAAGTCTCAAACGTTATCGACCTATTGTATTATTCCTTCTTTTATGGTTATACTACAATTTGTCAAATTATTGAAGGAAATTAAACGATTTCTCCTTGCCTTGGCAGAGATTTTATAGGAAATAGATAATAAGTAAATCTTTTGACTTCGCCAGCACTTAAATAGTTATACTGATCGATAGTGTGACTGATTAGGTATTAAAATGTAAACGTAAAGCTTTGCAAATTTTTCTACCCTCTCACATATGAGAATAGACTCAACAATCGCTCCCACAAACCCCTAAGAGCTAAAATAATAAACCGACTAATCGCTCCTCCTAAGTTCCAACTATTATTAGAAGGGCATGCGATGCAACTCCACTATGGGTTGTTTGTTGACATTAAAGATAGATAGCCGATAGTGACGGGGGCGAGGAGTGGGCGGAGGCAAACAAACAGACGCACAGACACGTTCCGGGCTGCGTCGCGTCGCGTCCGCATCACAAGCACTTGGGGATTAACCCAGTTAAGCAAACATAAGGTGCCGTCAGTTATTACCATGAGAGTTCAAAGAAGCCAGTTTGAAGGGCACAAAAGAAGTAGCAACGTGATCAATTTCTACTTCAGTGCCACTTGAGCACACCGAGAATAAGTAGTTTAGAAGTTATGCGGGAACAGATGAACAATACATACATACATACATACATACATACGGGTCAAAATCATAACCCTCCTTTTTGCTTCGCCATAGTCGGGTAAAAAGGGGTAGGCTTTCCGTACCGATAACAGTTTTAGTGAGTAATGAATTTTGTTATTTGATACCTATCGAATATGTGATGCTGAATTCAGTTCAGTAAGGAAGGCAAACTACAAAACCGAAATGTAGTCCTCGCCACAAAATAAATATCATGTTTCGCGACATGGAAACTGTCACATATCTCACAGATTGCCAAGTCACATATCTCACAGATTGCCAAACAACTTTTACAATAGATGTATAACATAAGTTCATTGAAGATTGCTCTGAAACTTGATCTAAAAGTCTAAATTATTTGATGAAGTTCTTTACGTTTTACTGTTCAAAAATACCTATCTCATTACCTACCAAAGAGAAGCACATTTCCCTTTTTGTTTGTATTTATGTTTTTGTAAGTAAGTATCCGTATCAGCAATTAATATCAAGACCACAATCACAACAATATGCATTCCCTTTGTTGCATCGCAATGGATGTATGAATATTTCTTTTACAATCCCACGTAATTATACAGTATGTATTACATTACCTAAATGGTATACTACCTATGTATACCCTGCCTTCGCTGGGTGAAGTAGTCGCCACGCCAATGCCTTACAAGGGCCTTCCCGCTAAGGAAAGTGGTCCCATTGTCTGGACATGATGGGACGATGGCTGCTCACTTACTTATGGGTAAAACGTTCAGACGTCGAAGATCAAAAGAGTCGCTTTTGGAACAAAGATTGCTCAGAAGTTCCCAGTTCTGTTGCGTGCAATAAAACACTAACATAAAATCGTCTCATCGGTATTTGTAAAGATGTGATGAAAATAAGAAGGAATGCTTTACCTTTTTTAATTAATTACCCAATACTTGAAATTCTCTAGTTGAAAGCTCGCCGTCAACGACTGATGGTTTTAAACTGAAATTCCTTTCAAATAAATTTGGAGGTAATTAAAAGTTGGAATGGTTTTCGAGTTTTGCCATAGTTTAACTATCAGTTACCAATGGAATAAAAATAGCATAGCTAAACGTATCGTCTGTAAAGAGTTTGCAATCCATTTCTCGTTATTTCAATAAATTAATCAAATAAACATAGCACAAAGCATAAGAGTAAACATTGCCAAGAAATACTATATACAGGGTGTAGCAAACTGGGGGTTAACTGGGGATTCTACTCAACGCACTGAACAACTTTTGTTCTACGACTTTGCTCAAATGGCAGAAAAATCTCTCCATACAAATTGATCATCTGTTTTGGCATTTTTGTATGGAGAGTAATAATAATAATCATATCCAGGACAAACTACACACGGTCATCTGGCCCCAAACTAGAGTACTTCCTGTACTATTGGAACCAGAGACTGATATACATACACATGTACATTTAAATACATACTTATATAGATATAGTACACCCAGACACAGAGCAAACAATTCTGCTCATCACAGAAATGTTTACCCTGGGTGGCGATCGAACCCACGACTCTCGGATCAGTAGTCAGGATCGCTAACCACTGAGCCACCGAGTCAGCCAAATATGGTTTTGCGATTTGCGCAAAGTTGTAGAACAAAAGTTGTTCAGTACGATGAGTAGAATCCTCAGTTAACGGGTCCTGCACCAATTTTGTTACACCCTGTATAATACAATACTGCCCTATAAAAAAAGGCCGCAAACTATATGGAGTTTCCGTATACTTTGCGGCCTTCTTACTTATAAGGGCAGTATCACATATGGTTAGGCCCATAGTCCACACGTGGGACCCATGTTCGGATGGGGGGTGGCTAGTTTCCAACCCCACTATTAGATGTTTTGGGATATGATTTAATAACGACGGTCATACAAAAGTTAGATTCGGCTCTATTGCTAGTAGAGTTAATTTCTACTAGCAATAGAGCCGAGTTCCATATCACATCACCAAAGAACTTTTTTTATGTACTACTACTCGTACTTATAAGTTCATTGCGCATCACACGTCGTCGCCTATAAATCGTCGCCGACAAAATAAATAAGCGACACACAAACAATAGCTTGTCGTGAGTCCTGTCACCCGTGTGTCGGGTTCGGGGATCCCGATAGTCCCGACTCCTGTCACTCGTTGCGTGACATCCTCGCTTTGTCTGCGTGTCTACGTAATTAGGAACCATTGACCGGGAGAGGTGTGATCGTGCGAGCAAGGAGGAATACCATCCACTTATGTATGTCTATGGATGAGCTGCTGTTTTCGTGACTAAAAAGCACGAAGTTCAAATTTATACAGCGCAAGCGCCACTCTGTCGCCTTAAGCGGGCGTAGGCGTAGGTAGCAAGTAGGCGTGTTAATTCCTTTAGAGCTGTTTTAAGTTAATACGGACAGTAGGGATGTGCAAGCTATTAATAATAATTTTCGTATCTAACAAGTGTGAAAATAATGGAAGATGCGCTTCTGCTTTTTGTTAGTGTTGTCTTTATCATTTCTTGGATATAGTTAGTTATGTTGTAGTAAAATAAACGTGATATTGATAAAGAATAAAATAATTCAGCGACTGCCACCAAGTATAGTAGTATTTTACCACCAATGTTATTACTTACTCTATTATATTTTAATCTGTACCATGACAGCCTAAATAAATGAAATAGTATATTTCCCTCAAAATTGTATTTAGTTGTTTTTATTTTGCATACATTGCACTTAGTATACAAAAGTGAAAAGACTCGTCCGTACAAAAGACATCAACGAGCGATACACTACTCGTAGAAATCTTCAACGTCATTTCTAAAATACTTTAAAACCCTACTAAAACTTAAAACATCCATTAAATATAGCAAAATACCTACTTTTCCTTCGGCTACAAGATCTGTTACATAAAAGTTTCACTGCAATCAGTCAATTAGTTTGGGAACGGAAGCTTTTTAAAATCGCTTATTTCTTTGTTACGAAATGCGATGTTTTCGACATTAATACTGTCTCAAAAAAAATTAAGCAGTTTATCTACTTCAAGTAAACAAACTTCTTAAGATTTGATAAGTTTATGATACCGGCCATCCCTAGCGTTTTAAAGATAATCTCGGCAACTCGCCAATAGAGGGCGCTAGAGCGTTAAAAATAGAAGTGTCACAGTCAGCGAGACACGATGAGCTTTGAATTTTCTTTTTGGCGTGAAAACGCCTGTCTATTCGTTCTCTTTAATAATCACTGACTGAATTTGAATGTGTGATAAAATATGAAAATGCTTTTTCGATCGCTTTAGTAGGGTACTCGTTTTCAAGAAAAGTGTGAGCGACTGACTGAATTTGAATGTGTGATAAAATATGAAAATGCTTTTTCGATCGCTTTAGTAGGGTACTCGTTTTCAAGAAAAGTGTGAGCGGGGACTAGCGATCTCAATTATTAAGATAGAGAAATGAAAGAAAATGATATCAAATGATACCTTTTGTTGGAAAATGAATTTTATTTCAGTAAATGAATATATTAATTAAATATTTTAATTTATTATTCTTTATTTATAGGTACCATTGTGTAATACTGACATTTATTTATTTTTTATTATTTATTGTGTTAACTATTATTATATTTATTACATTGACATTCTGAATTTCATAATGACTATTTTGTTTAAATTTTTTAATTATTTTGACGATCACATTATAATTTAAAAAAATTATAAACTATTATTGTAATTCTTCTACTTCTTATCGTGTGGCACATTTAACCGTTCTATCCACAAGGTATAGACGGCGGTTGCCTAGTGTTGCACTTAGCATCACCCGCGGTCACGTGTAGGGCATTTAGATTTACACCTACGGGCGTGTGCAACGCGACCATCATACACATCTAGAAATCAGATGTGCTGGTTTCCTCACGATGTTTTCTTTCACCGTTAAAGCAGTCGGTATGAATTGTATTGTAATGTATTGTAATTTGAAATTGATAATGTTAAATAAATGAAAAAAAGGATGCGTTACTGAAAATGCTACAATACTGTAAAAAATGTTTTATAAAATGGTTACATATTTTTTTAATTAAAAGAAAATGCCAATTTAACGGTTTCTTTTAGGTCTTTTTTCAAATAATCATAAACTTCTAAAAAAATAAAAGAGATCGATCAAATTAAAATATAGCAGAATTTAAAGGGCTTCAAAATGATATCATTCTGGTTTCGATAGGATTATAATTAAGGCGGATATCACACTGCGCCGGAATCCACTCCGCGGAGCTGCGAATTTTTACTTGACACTGTCAAAGGAAAAAACCGCAGCCCCGCACACCGGAGCGGATTCCGGTGCAGTATGAAATCAGCCTAAGGGTAGATTTTAGGAGACACGAGATTTACGAGACAGAGAGATTTTATTCAGAATCTGTTTATTTGTCATATTATATGTTGACGAATGTCAATAAAATAAATGTACTAAAGGGTGTCGTAGTTGAAGGAAATAGGCGGGTGACCGATATCATAGACGATAGTTCAGCGCTTTTTATGAAGTCGATCGGTCGGTCGGCGGCGGCGGCCAGGGGCTCTATTTTTGAATTTCTCACCATGTTTCGAAAATAAAATGGAATTGAATGGAATGGAATAAATATGTTTCCACGTTGTATAAGTTACTTTATTCTTCATATATTCATTACAATAAATATGCTTGACTGACCCTTTCTTCCCTTTTTTGCCATTTGCCCTTTTTTCCCAATTTTAAACTCCTCTAATTTTTAAGTGCCTTAAAATAAAGTCATTTTTAATGCGCTAGAAGGTCTGTCGATTTTTTGGAATAAAACTAATTTCCTACATACATAATAAAAAGGCCTATTTATGTTTCATTGCGAGTCTCCTGGGCAACTGATATGATGTTGTAATGAAAAAGTACGTAGCAATAAAAATAATAATAATAATAATATCTGGGACAAATCACACACGGTCATCTGGCCCCAAACTAGGATTCCCTGTATCTTGGGAACCAGAGACTGATATACATACACATATACTTTTTTTTTTTTTAATACATACATATATAGATATAATACACCCAGACTCAGAGCAAACAATTCTGCTCATCACAGAAAAGTTTGCCCTGTGTGGGGATCGAACCCACGACTCTCGGATCAGAGGTCAGGATCGCTAACCACTTAGCCACCGAGTCAGAAGGTTCTTTGTTCTAGGTCACGGAGCAAGAGTCGAGAAAATATCCTCGTGGATACCTAGGCCAGGCTATCCGTACTGCAATAAACTTTGCGTGTTAACCTAGGACCCCAGTTAAGTTAGTTAGAGTAGAGCCCTAAATCGTTGCGATGATCTATGTTACTTGTAAACAGAAATAGGTAGTCCTTGGTTGGCTAGTATGGCCGTAAAATGTATTTTTGGCCCTGATATATTGAAGCGTTTAGCAGTTGAATCATTACAGAACACGGCAGCAACTTACTACAGTAAGTAGGTTTAAAACTATTTTTATCAGGTACAGGATTTTTTGGGTCAACAGGTACAAATTCTTGATTTAATATTGAGATTTAGTTTGGGAAACTGAAAAAAATAATTGTATAGTAGGATATTTAGAGGCTGCCTAACATTTTTGCCCATACAATCATGGTTAATTTATAAACGGGTAAGAAAAATATACAAGTCCTGCAGAAAATAATCAGGGTAAAAATTACACTGCGCTGTACCGAGAGCACTCTTATCGTGTCACGATAAGGGCATCCAGATCGCTCTGGTCTGGATATAATAGTGGTGAATGACTTGGCAGATTACTATGTAAAAGAAGCAATTACTACAGGCTCTCTCTCACATTTTAAGTGCTACTTCCGTGATCACGTTTCTTTCGCCACACAAGGGTTGCGCATTTATTAGAAGGAATCTTGGAAGATATCTAGTGCTGCGAAAGGCAAGCACTATGCAACCATACAGGACCTCATTCCTTCTAAGCCTTGGTTTTTTATTTCCCGTGATGCCCCTAAACTCTCTACATCTATAATATGCCGCTTGAGAATCGGTCACTGCTGTTCGCCTGTTCATTTGGCCAAAAATAAGGGTGAGAGAGTTATCCCTCTGCGAATGTGGCTAAGACGAAGGAACTACTGATCATATTTTCTTTAACTGTCGATTTACGCTCTTCTCTTTATTATGTTTTGCTACCTTCCATCCCTCGCCCCAATCTTTTATCTCTCTTGTCACTAGCATTCTCTCCCTTCGTCTACATTATCAGCGACTGTATTTTGACTAATAACATTAAGCTTTAATTCAGCTTCTTATTTTTTCTTGTAATATTTTCCTTTATTTATCCTATGTCTTTAATTTCAAACTATTTTATTACTTATCCTATTCGATCTTCTCGATCCCTCACCTCTATTAGTATTGTTATTGGCGAAATCGTAGAAACCACCATTCCTTTATCAGTTATTTTTATTTTTGCATGGTTACACGCAATGAATTTATATGTAGTAGTAGATAATTATACAAGTTCTTTGGTTACACGCCACATCAATCCAACCATCCGTCATTTCATGTCATCTGAATTTAAATTATCAACATTCCCGCGTAATTTATGCTGGGGCCAGATATGCGCACGAATATTCGTGTCGCGTTATCGCGATAAAACTTCGTAGACGACGAAGTACAATGTCCACATCATTGAGCGACAGCAGCGCGAACCCCATTCGTCTTCGCGCGAATGATTCGCGGTACAACGAAGTGCATGGCCCGACCTAATGCGACAACGCGAATATTGGCCGAGCCGCTAATGTAGCCCCGCAGCATTAAAACATATCAAAACTTTGTAGCGACATCTACACAACGGAGTATGAACATAATTTACTGTCGTCTGACATAACTAGTTTTCTCAACCTTTTTCTAGTTTTGCTACTCAACGCTAGATGGCGCTTTCCAAGAATTTAAACTCGACGATGCACTCAGTAAAAATGAAACTTATTGATAAATAAATTATATGTATGACGGCGTGTTCAATTATTTTAAATAACTTACCTATTCGCAGTAAGCGTAGTCATTTCTATTGAATTTCCACACGCTGTTAATATTTCATCACTGCTGCTGCCACCTGTGATCCTCTGAACAGAGCTCAGAGACGCATCGTCACCAAATTTCCCGACGTTTCCAGCATTTCCAATAGATGGCGCTGCTCTTTGTTTTGTGGCTTGTTTGTGACGGCTCAATGCAAAAAATAGCGCCAAAACTGCCTTTAGTTTTGCATCACGTATGTCCACGGCTGTCACTTGTTCTAACCCTTGAACTTTTTGGGCGTGTAGAAAGTCCAGACAACACTGTACGTTCTCCAACTGAAACAAAAGAGAAACTCGTTAAAGATGGGTTGGTAATTTACGAATCAGATAATCTAAAACGGAAGAAAATATATATGCTCAGTACTCTTGGACTCGTGTTTTTTTTTTAATTTTTTTTTATGGGATAGATGGCAAGCGAGCAGACGGATCACCTGATGGTAAGTGATTACCGCCGCCCATGGACACCCGCAACACCGGAGGAGTCACAAGCGCGCTGCCGACCTTTGAAATGGGATGGGGGAAGGGGGAATGGGGAGGGGGGGGGGGGGGTTGGTGTTTGGTAACTTTAAAAAAAAACTGTGGTTAAACATGATTGGGAAGATGTATTGCTATCGAAGTGTTAAGTATGTAAGTGAAGTGACTTGTTGCATTTCATTCGACACGGCGGCGCAGGCCGGGCGGCGGCGCCTTGCGTCGACCGCCAGTCCACCATACATGGCAGTCCCCTGATTTCATAGGTCACCAGTCTCGACCCAGCCTTTATTGCCCTACTGGTTTTGCCAAAAATCACTGTCAGTACCTGTATGTATTATGAAAAGAAAGCTGTCTACCAAAATAAGCACAATAAAAGAGTTCGGTAATTTTTATTTAGCCTAGTACTTCGTTTCTACCTAAAAAATCTAGCTAACTTAATCTGGATATAAATATAACGCTAAATTCAACACCACTCAACTCCCTCGACGTCTATTTCATGGGAGCATAATAAAATAGTGTTAATTTTTTATTTAAATATTATTTCGCATAATGCATAGCAGAATAGCGAACTCTTTCTAACATTATACATAATTTAACGGTGGTTTCTGCTCATGAAACTGAACAACTTTCTCTAAGAAACCAATTCAATCGGAGCAAAAAAAAATTGGACTCTTCATACAAATCCATGACCTTGCCATAGCCAACTGTCTATGGAAAGTCATTTTTTTTTGCTCCGATTGAATTGGTTTCTTAGAGAAAGTTGTTTAATTTCATGAGTAGAAACCACAGTTAAAATAACTTAGTCATTAAGTGTAATTTTATGAGTAACTATTTTTTAGTATTTTAAAATGCTAAACATATAGACCACATCGACTGTAACATACAATTCTCAACAGTTCAGGTAGTATAGAAAATTCAATAAAACTCTTTTAAGGAAAAAATGTCCCAACGAATTTCAGAGTATGAGATATCGTTAGCTGAGCTCCATATTGGATTTTAATTTCTAATGCCAGCCTTAAGATATTTATACGAGTAACATAAATACTATCTAGACAACTATATTACGAATACACGTGTTTTGTTTTGGTTATCGGAAGCGAGAAGCGGGAGACAATTGTTAAATAATCTCATTGGCGATAACCATAATATTTTGTTCATTGTGTTATGTTAAAATATATCCTTTTTAAACCGTGATGTTTCACGTTATAAATATCATAAGGTAATTTATCGTATTACTGTTTTAATGTGAAGTTTCCCCGGGTCTTCATGAACAATTTTCTTGCCTCACACATATCGATAAATTATGAATTAGAGTTAACAATTTTAAAAATCATTTTAGTACACGGGAGTGGGCCAGGCTAAGTTTCTCGTTCCTACTAAGTATTACTACTTTTTAAAACGAGTTGTTTCGTACTAACATGATATTGGTGTCGATTCGGTGTTTTCGATTAAACTTATTTGACAGGACTAAACTTAATTTAAGCGTCCTGTCCTTCTCTTTTCGATATAGAAAGAAAAAGACAGAACACTTAAATTAAGTTTAATCCTGCTAATAAGTTTATTCGTGAAAACCGAATCGACGCCATTATATGTAACAAAACGTACTTTGTAGATATTTGTAATTTTAGCAGAATGTTTAGTGAGAAAATTATTCGTACTATAAGAAGAAGAGTTGTACAGTAAGAATATAGACCTAATTGTTTTTTGAAAACTAAGTAGCTCTACGTATACTATACCTAAAGTTAGTACCTATATTTTGATCTGTTTTAATAAATCGAGGACAAAATTCCAATTATCGTATTTGTTTGTGTCATACAGGTCTGTACTCAGAAGTCACAAGTTACACTATTGGTCACACTCACTAACAAGAAACAATTAAGACATTGAGAATTATAAGGGTTTCGCAATAGTAATTGCAATTTTACGCCATTGTGGTTACAGTACAGGCGATCCAGTAACATGAGTTAATACCGCTGTGGCTCATTGTCGACCAGTTGTTACGAAATGAATACAACTGCAACTTAAGTGCACTTTGCTGCAGAAGATGGTGTGGGCTTACATTATTATTGTTTGCTGAAAGACCCATATTCAAAAAACTACATATATCGACCCTCGCACGACTAACTCTCCTATCTCATTTTTCGTGCGTTTTAAAAACAACCCTATTTCAATTAGATAAAGTCCAAACGCAAATAATCAAGGTTATGAGATAGGAGAGTTAGTCGTGCGAGGGACGATATTTCACAAATGACAATATGCTTGAAAAAATAAATAATGAAATATTAGAAGCAGAAACTTGAATTTTTATCCACGTGCAATTATTACTACTTACGCGACAAAGTAAAACTTCTAATGCCTTTGTTAAGATGCTCTAATAGCCTGTCTACTAAATTAGAAAATAAAGAAAGTTTCTAATTCACTTTTAAAAACATAAATTTCCTGCTTATTAAAATGTTAGTTACCAACCCGCCTTGTGATGCTAATGAATTCGATGCATGAAGAGTAACTTTAACAATCTGCATTTAACAAGCGAATAATGAATAGCTTTCACTTTCCGCCAAAAGTTTTCTTGAACAATTTGTTTCGGTTCGACAATGTCTGCAATTACCTATTTACGTAAAAATTATTGACAGATGTTTCCAACAGAGAAATCATTCTAGTATCAAGCATTTCGTCATTATTAGGGAAAAATGACCTAATCTATTTTTAAGCAAAGATAACACAATTCTAGTCTTTGATTAAAAGCATGATATTTTTTCGAGAAATATAATTTGCAGTGGGATATCAAACAGCGAAGTTCTCACTATAATGAAAGATTTTGAAAAAATAACTTGTATGAAATATTGCATGTATATTGTGAATTTCATGTGAAAATCCTTTCATTACTACCTGTTAGATCACCCTTTAATGCTAGATAAAAAAGTATCCCTTGCTAGCGGCTAAACAATACTTTAACATCCAATACAACTTGGGTGGTTTCTCATGGCCTCAAACTAATAACTATGCAAGTGGCTCTTATCTTTAGAATAGAAAAGGTCAGCCGTTCTCAAACTGCAATACGGATTTAAATAGATTGGTAGCAAAAGCGTTTGGAGCGTTTCCACTTGCAGCGTCCTCCTGACCATCAATCTCGTGCTCACCTTAAATCTCTTCTTTCCTATCCTCCACATTCCACTGACTTCTACTCCTATTCCTTTTCCGTGCATGCCGTCAGGCTGTGGAACTCGCTTCCGCATGACATTCGCGATAGCCAGAGTCTGCACTCATTTAAAAACAAATTGAAAGATCATTTCCTTTCTCTCTCCCCTTAAGTCAGCCATGTAAACTATTTATGTATAATATAGATATTATATTGTTTTTTATATATTATTTAATATTTTATTTATATAATATAGTGTTATGTAGGTATTATAATATATTATATATATTTGTTATTTAATGTATGTTTATGTATTATTTTAAGAATTAGGTATATAAGTTTGTATTCTTTATCACTATTTTATAATTGTTGTATCTTTGTTCTGTACACGTCTTTTCTGCCTTTTTCTTCAACTTTCACTGTCCAAGGTCTGCTGGAAGAAATTTCTTATAGAAATAAGCTGCACCTTTTGTATGTTCTTTCCTTCTTAATGTATATCTTTGTGTTTTCTGTGTACAATAAATTGTAAATAAATAAATAAATAAATAAAATAAAAGCACTAATGAAATAACGATACGCAAACAAGTTTAATATTTCGTAGGAAAGATCTTTGAAAACTTTTATTGACATTCACAGAAACATGTTTTTCTACCACTTTATATTTGATTCTTCAATATATTTGATAAATAGTTATATAGCAATATTATCTGTTTTATTGGGAACGATTTACAGCCAATATATCATTATGAAAATAAATAGAAAATTAGAAAGAAATAATACAAATGTGTCAAAAAAATATAAATACCTTTCTCTTTTTCAAATTTATACATAAAACGATAAAAAGTTCACAAAAAAGAAAAAAATATATAGTGCCTATCTAATAGTAATAAAATTTAACAAAATACAAATTAAAATGTCAATGAATTTAATAATTTATCAGCTAGTGGTCCTAGTTTTAAGGAATTTGTCCTCCCTATAAAAATTGCTAATCTAGTAACCTTTTTAGTATAACCATATTATGGTCTGGGATTGATTGACGATGGCGTCGATTCGGTTTTCACGATTAAACTTATTTGACAGAACTACTTCATATAAGTGTTTTGTCTTTTTATCTCTGTATCGAAACGACAAGGATAGGATGCTTAAATTAAGTTTAGTCTTGTCAAATAAGATTAATCGTAAACTTAGAATCGACACCAGTGCGTTTTTTAAATTTAGTTTTTTTATTTTGCGGTTGCCAAACTTTGAGCAACATTGGAATAGATGAAGGATGAAAGTCAAGTGCATCCCGTTATTCGGGGTTAGGTCGCGAGACACGGGCGCAAGGCGCATGTGTGTCGAGCGAGGCCTGCCTTGCGCACGCGCCGGTCAAGACCACGCCTTATCTGCATACAGCCTTTCAATTTGGTCTAATAATTAATTAATAGTTGCAGAGTGCAATAAAAAGAATTAATTAGCAGTATTTTAAGATGAGTAGAAATTCTACGTTTGTATTGTACTTATAAAACTGTTTTTTTTTTCTACGAATTTGCAGAATTCGCAAAAAACATTAAGCTACAAAATTGACTAAACAACAATTTAATTTTTTTTGCTATATTATTTAAATTTTCAGAATTAAACTTATTCAATGTCATGATTACAATCCCTCTAAAGTACCAATAAGAGAAGCTTTTCACACTTTGCTGTAGAATCACTTGCATAAAATAAGGTTATTGTCTATCTAACTTGAATTTGACACGATATAAGGATATATGGACTTTTATTACTAGAATGCATTTCTCTTGAGAAAGTGGCCTAGTTCGTTATTCTAATCATGATAGGAAACTAACCATATGTTGTTAAAAGAATGTCACTGTGTTTAATTTCCCCCCTTATAAAGATGCGAGACAAAACCACTGTTGCACTGTGGTTGCACTATACTATACAAGACTTAATAAAGAACACGATAATAATTAATAAAATACAAGCTTTATCAATAAAAAGTTTTATTGATGAAACCGCAAAGCACGCTCATGAAAGAAGAATGCTGATTACTTGTGATTGTACAAAAGAACATGTGAATTTCCATGTTAAGGTGTTAAAAGTAATTTGTCCAGTTCAGGCCCATTACCGACTTTCCCCATAAAAAGGCCCAGCACGAGTGCAAGTAATAAATCAGTCGTATGGTGGTAACAAATTAGCCCACTTACATTTTGGACGACGGGAGTGGCACCGGAACAAATCTCGAAATAACTGACTGAGTGACTTGTTTTGTTCTGTAACGTTTGTAAGTAGAAACAACAACAATGTAGTGCTCCAGGCAACGTTCAAGTGTCGTGTGAAATTATGGAGTTATTTTGTGGAGCCAGTCCATAACGAATACTTTAAATTCTTGACAATAAACTTATAAAATCACTTCATTGAGACTTTGTTTCCGTTGCCAAGAAAAATACAATGTTGTGATTTGGCGTCTGACTTGATGTTTATGACCACTGATGTGATCTATAATCACTAATCAGACACGCCATGGCTACCGCCAGCCAAATGTCCGTTAATATGAAATACCTACTATCCTGATCAACAGACTGGTCTGTCTCACAATCAATCGACAAGTTCAAGGTTAATATTATACAAAGACGCACATATTCCTCACGTACAGTATAAGCATGTTAAGTGAGGCGACTCAATAAATTCTAAACAGGATCATCTGTACACTTAAACAAAGGACAGAGCAAACGTTTGAAATAAATAGCATTCCTGCTTAATATTGCTAGCATCTTGTCTTCTTGTCCTGTCTCTAGCTTATCTTTGCCGGGAATGTCGATACCATTTACCATCATAAATGCCTAGGTTAGTATGTAATGTGTAATACATTTGGAAACTTTAATCGTGCACTCAGGATCGCGGTCTTGCCAATGCCCGCGGCGCGGCGTTTTCTCGCAAACTGATTCGCTTAACATGAACACATGTTCTGATTTTTGATGAGTATCGCTTCGTTTTTTTAAATTTGCTTTAAAATTAGGTTCTACTGTATTCTCAAGATGATCTCAAGATATTATTAATATGTATATGTTTGCTTTATTTTTACGTTCAACCGTCTCTAGCTAGTATCATGTTTTTTAATAGTGTTGCATTATCGTGTATAGAAAATTGCTGCATAACTTGAGTAGTCTTATTCTCTTTATTTTTTACTGTTATCCACTATTGATCTCATTATGATAGATACGTAATAGCGAACGTCTTCTGATTTAATACAGTACACTGAGATCTCTTAGCGCTTATGTTTGGCATCAAATACAAACACATTTTTTGGTTCAACATACGTTTGTAGAAAAGGTTTAATCTTCTCCACTTTAACCGAGCTTCCACATTTTCATTAGTGCGATCGTTCTCTATCTCGTCTGTATCATACAATTTTTAATTACTTATACTTATAAGTAAATATTTTGTTCCGAATATAATCAAAATGACTTGAAGGAAAGTTACGGCAAGGTTATACAGCATAACCGCAGAACACTTAATACCTAGTTGGCGTTACCGTATTGAGATACACTACTTTCACGTTTAAATAAAGACGGAACACTTCTTCCACCAATTTTACATTGTCGAAAGAAATATGGTATAAATAATAATAATAAATAAATAAATAATATCTGGGACAAATCACACACGGTCATCTGGCCGCAAACTAGGATTCCCTGTATCTTGGGAACCAGAGACTGGTATACATACACATATACTTTTAAATACATACATATATAGATAATACACCCAGACTCAGAGCAAACCATTCTGCTCATCACAGAAAAGTTTGCCCTGTGTGGGGATTGAACCCACGACTCTCGGATCAGAGGTCAGGATCGCTAACCACTTAGCCACCGAGTCAGTCGGTATAATAGATTATACTTATTAAATATTTCTTTTGAACAGAATTAACAAACAATTTATACTTATTTACTGATAAAATAGATATTGTGTTCGTCGCCGATAAAAAATGTGGTTTAAAACAAAAAAACATGATTTTGTCTTGTTTTAGAATGGTAAAAATAAACCAAATGAGCCTTAACATTTACTAGAAACTACTGTAATCGTCCATCACTTCAGCTCGATGGAACCAAATTATTGTAGCTATTGTCATTGGTGTTTGTAACATTTACAAAATCAAATGGATGTGACAATTAGAAATTGTTTAAATTCGACTTCCAAGATTTGTTTACTACATAGATAGTTACAAGTAAAGCTGATAAAAACCTGTTAAAAATGCTTTCACACACAGACTGCCTTGCGAGCGGATCTCGAGTGATTCGGGAGCCGTCCTTACTCGGGAAAAAATTACTGAGAGCAACGAATTATAAAATTATCAGACTAACGAAATATAAATTTATTCTGACGTTGTGAATAATATAATGTTAGGAATCATAATTTCACCAACCTACGCAAGTAGGATTCATTTCCACAGACTCAAAAGGCAGGATGAGGTAAACTGTTCGCAACTGATTGGAGTGGGCGTGCTTGCACGGACGTGACAATTGCCCTAACACAGGCGATCAGGCAGATATGTGCTCTCCTATTTACTGATAGCTATTGATATTAGGAATCAGGTCAAATTTTTGTTCTCAGAAGAAAATGAAATACAGTGTATTGATCTTGATTTCTGGAGAGAGTATGTTAGATTTCAGTTTAACATTAAACAGTAAAATTAGCATTTATTTTTCAAAATTGATATTCTTGTTAGGAATTTTAAGAGAAAATGGCAACATTAATATAAATGTTTGAAAGAACAAACAGAATTGGCAATACTGCATAGAAATGTAGTCATTGAATGGTTTATTTCTAAATTAGCTAGAATATTATGTTTTTGTGAAAAGAAGCGGTTACATAAATTGTTTATTTAAATTAACCAATGGTTTTATAAGATGAAAAAATAGATAAATGTAATTTTCATAATATCAGAATGTTAACAATGTTTTGGGAGTCCTAGATTTAGTTCTTATTGGTCAGTTATTCTGATTGGTTAGCCAATCATATGCGAGAATTTGTTGTATTGGTTTGAAATTTAAAAGATTGGTAAAATCGTTCAATTGTAAAATAAACTGAAGCCGAGTTGCATAAAAAGGACTGTAATCCCAAAATTCAGGACATTTTGTTCGTGAGAAATCAACTAGTTGTACGTATGCTAAGTTCTTCGGTCTTCAAATAAAGATAAGTATTTTAAGCTGTAACTATATTTGATAACTTATTTTCTGGCTATATGTGATATTTCTTTAAAATATGTTCTTGTGTTTGAAGAAGACCGATTCAGTTTTAATTTATAACCCTTTGTAAGTTATGTGAATATTAGACTGATAAAAATGCCATGGTTTACTGTCTTCTATTTTTATAATTTATAATATTTGTAATCGATTTTAAGTACCCGTTTTAAAAAATGTGTTGAAACGAGTTTCTTTCCGGCTCAGTGTTTCTTCTCGTTTCGCTAAAACTTTTCCGATACGCTGAGTATACAAGTTCCACGTGGTATGAACTTTGTATTAGGTAACAAAAAAAGATTAAAATAAAAATTATAATTAACTGGATAATTGCTTCTTTTATTTCCTTGATTTTAAGTAACCCCAATCTGAATTACATATAGGTAATTTTTCTATAACAATATACCTTTTCTATTTCAAAAAATATCTAAATTTGTCTTACTGCAATTATAATTTTACTTACTTATCTGTTAGCTTTGAACTTGAGTCTTTTAAAGGATATTTGCTTTTGTTTTAAAATATATTTAATTTCCAATTAAATCAATTTAATGTTAGTTTTTCTTAATCCTTCTTTATTTAGTTGTTTGTTTTGTTGCTTAGGCTTATAGGTACCTACTTATATTTTTAAATCCTGTTTCTAACAAGTGCGTATCATATAAAACAAAAATATGGTGTATATGTAATATGGTATCGGGGTTATTATGGGTATTCTGTGATGGGGTTGGTAACTATCAAAATTATTGGACGGACTCGGTGATCTAAATCAAGAATTTGTTTGGGAAACTGTAAAAATATTGTAGATCGATTTTTTCAATATTTTTCCTGTATGTATTCTACCTACATAATTCGGAGAAACCCCTAACAATTTGAAACGTACTTTTTTACACCTTGTATGTTTAATCACAAAAATCACATAAATGTATTATGTACGTAGGTATATCATCAATCTCTGACGGTAAAGGTAATCCTAGTTCAGTTGATCGTGTATGATTTGTCCCGAAAGATTTATTATTGTTTATCATTACTTGCTCTCAAATCAAAGCACACCCTGATGTTTTTATTAACATTAATAATTTAATACCTTCAAAGTATACATACCTACCTATAGTTCATTCCAATCAAAAAAAAACAAAAGGTAAACAAACTTAGTATGCAGATGACATTGACATGTGTCAGTTCCATAGTAAGTTTGTTTACGTTTTGCTTTTTTTTTTGATTGGAATGAAGTATAATTAATTTACTCATGTACCAAATGTGTACCAATAATAAATACAAATAGGTACCTATGGCCTATCTATAGGCATTAATAAAGGAAATGATTGAATTAGTATTGAATAAGTAGGTACCTATGTACATGTGCGGTTTGTGAGGAAATACCTAATTAAGTAGCAAATATCACGGATAATAATGAATGGGTCTTCGTAGAATCGTACTCGTTCGTACTCGTTTAATTCAATGCAAAAAAACTCTACACACTTAGGTACTATAATAGATACTTACTAAAGTTGTACGCTTACGTCGTCGTGTGGTATAGGTATTTACTTGTGTTTATTTAGAACATTGTTATACCTATGGTTTGAAGTAAAGTAGGTAAGTATATGTCTAGGACAAAATATGATAGGTATGAGACCAGTTGACTAGAATTCAACTTTTTTTTCTTTATTCTGTTCTACTTATTAAACTAAACGGCTTTTGTTGAACGACTTTGCTATAACTGTAAAATATAGGGTGACTTTAAATTAGTTCTTGATACGAAAGGCTATGCATGTGCTCATGATAACAAACAATTTTCCCTAAGGAAGCCATAGTCAAATCTCAAAAAAAATTTGGACTCTCCATACTAATTTGGCCCGTCAGTTGACCGATCTGTATGGATGGATGGAGTCCAAATTTTTTTTTGGAGATTTGACTATGGGTTCCTTAGGGAAAGTTGTCTGATATCATGAGCACATGGTACTTTGGAGCACATTTACTTTGGTATCAAAAACTAATTTAGAGTCACCCAACTCTTCATGGAAATTGATATCTTCGGTCAAATTTGTAAGGTGAGTAATTTTTTTTACTATTTCAGCAAAGATGTTCAGTATGTAAATGAATAGAAGTCCCAATTAGGGCTTCCTACCCCTATTATATTACATTACATTACGTTAGTGTTTCAAAATTAAAAAGCAAGTAATCAAAAAATTCAATTTTAATAATCTACTTTCGTTAAATTCGTACGTAGTTATTTCTGTCATTTTTTAATTATTTATTTATTTGGCACGTAATAAATATTTTTTATTACATAGGTACAAGGTTTTTTATAACTATATTCCTAGCCATAAGACCCACCGCAGGATAACTGCACATATCAGTAATTCTTGGTTCTACGATTCCTAGAAATATTGTTTGTAGCTCTCTAATTGCGCTCAGCAAAAACAGGACTGACAATGGCATTGTATATGAGCAACAACGTGCTGGTTGAGTAAGATCTCTTTGGTGCCTGGCCTGACTCATGGCTATGCTGTGGTTTATTGGGATAAATCTGAAGCAAATTAGAGCCCTTTATTCACAGAAATTGCTATGATTGCTTTGCTAACAATAATAATTTCGCAAGAACATTAGTCACTATTTTATTTTTGTGGCATTTTCTTTTATTCATGATGTTTAGCAGCACCACTGCACAAAGATTAATTTATCTGTTTTATTAGTAGGTTGGTTGCATAAGAAAACGTTATTCAGTCATTGAAGTTTATTTTTTAGGGTTCCGTAGTCAACAAGGAACTCTTATATAGATTCGCCATGACAGTCTGTCTGTCTGTCTGTCTGTCCGCGGCTTAGCTCAAAGACTTTTAGTACTAGAGAACTGTAATTTGGGACCAATATGCATACCTATTAATCACGCCGACACAGTGGTAAAATAAAATATTTTTTTCAGGGTACCTCCCCTACACGTGAAGTGGGGATGAATTATTTTTTTCTCGACTACCCCATGGTGTGGGGTTTCGTTACAGAATGTGTGCATGTATAAGACACGGCGTATCTGGGGGCACGGAAGTGCCCCCGCCAAGACGAGCCAAGCGAATAAATATTTTCTGTGATTATTGCGTTAAAATTTTTTCAGTTGATAAAAACATCACTTGTTTCTTAAAAATAATAATGCTGAATAAGCAGTTTGAAATCTTAATCCATTTATATTTTCAAAGAAATGTTTGCTTTCTTTACTTAAGATTGTTGACTTTGACGCTGATTCTTATTGCCCCTCACATGTGGGTATTGGAGTCAAAACTACTTTTTGTTTTTTTAAATTCTTATAATGTAATTGATAACAATAGACAAAAAAGCGGCCAAGTGCGAGTCGGACTCGCCCATGAAGGGTTCCGTAGCAGCAAGTAACATAGTATAAAAGTTTTTGTAGTTCGTTGTAACTTGAATGAAAGGTAAATTGTGGTTTACGATTTATGACGTATTAAAAAAAACTACTTACTAGATATCATTCAAACCAATTTTCGTTGGAAGTTTGCATGGTAATGTACATCATATATTTTTTTTAGTTTTATCATTGTCTTATTTTAGAAGTTACGGGGGGGGGGGACACACATTTTACAACTTTGGAAGTGTCTCTCGCGCAAACTATTCAGTTTAGAAGAAAATGATATTAGAAACCTCAATATCATTTTTGAAGACCTATCCATAGATACCCCACACGTCTGGGTTTGATGAAAAAAATTTTTTTAAGTTTCAGTTCTAAGTATGGGGAGCCCCCAAAATTTATTGTTTTTTTATATTTTTGTGTGAAAATCTTAATGCGGTTTACAAAATACATCTACTTACCAAGTTTCAACAGTATAGTTCTTATAGTTTCGGAAAAAAAGTGGCTGTGACATACGGACAGACAGACAGACAGACAGACAGACAGACAGACAGACAGACAGACAGACAGACAGACAGACATGACGAATCCATAAGGGTTCTGTTTTTTGCCATTTGGCTACGGAACCCTAAAAATGCTTATGTAACTCGATACATGATTAGTTAAAGATGCTTAATAAAAATTGTCAAATTACACGACTGATAATTTGTAACTAGGTTAAACAACGAGTTTTCATTAAGTGACTCCCATTCACCCTTCTTCCCCTACTACGGAACCGTACACTGCGCGTGGCCCGACACGCACTTGACCGCTTTTTTATTGGAGGTTTTGCAAGGAATCTTACCTACTTCAATAACGCACTTCGTATATACATATACACGCACGCAATAAGCAGGTACATAGATTTTCTAATTTATCACCGGTTCTGAACCTACGGTCCGCAGACAGATCATTTCTATAATGCACTGTAAACCTCGTAGACATACATTGTACAACTTGAAACTTCGGAATACCTATACTGGCACAAGTAAAAATATCGTAAAGCTGACCTTCAGTGCGCTTGTCCTACTTATATGGGCAGGTTTTGGCGAATGAGGCGCGGCGGAGGCAGAAGCTATCTCGAGATAGTGAGTAACAGAGAGAGGTACACAAATAGCAGATATTAGTATCTCTTCAGGAACATTATGAATGGAGGTCGCTAATAAAATATGAACAAAAAGAAAAGCTAAGACTTAGAAATAGGTCCTCTCATTCTTAATAACAAGCAAAAACAAGAAAGTTTCGGCACCGGTATTTCCCAAGGGAAAATAATGAGTGCGTGGATGCGCTACTAGCATTAAATTACCAGCTAACACTTCAAGAGGATAATCAAATCAGTTTTAAAAATTATGTAGTAGATATTAGAGTTTTCATAAAAGATGTCAGGTTTGACAGATGTCAGTTTGGCAGATGTAGGTACCCAACCCAGGCGTTTGCACAAAATCCCACACCACAAGGAATCCTATATTATGATCAGATCATGTAACTATGGTTGGGCCGAATTTATATACCTAGCGTGTACTTTTTAAAACCCTTCCTTACTTGTCTGCAACTTTTTGCCTCAGTTTTTGATTGATTAATTGATGATAGGTAACTCTTCATTATATACACACAAAAAATAACAACAAAAAAGGTATAATATTAATAATACATATTATTCTTCTGCTTCTGATAAAGTTCATCAATGTTAAATTAAGATGATATGTAAATATTATGAACAGTAACACGGGTTGACTCTCCAGTCAAACCCGTGTTACTGTTGTGTGACAATTGATGTGTATTTTGTAAACGGATACACTTCACAATGCAAGAGTGAAACTGATTGGCTGCTGCTAGGCAATTCAGATTGTTGTGTACCTATGTGACGCAGGTTTATGCTAACACGAGATATTACTTAATATTACCATAAACCTAAGAAAATCCGGGTGATTGATCAAAAACCTGAACTTGTAGTATAATTTTAGAACTAATTTAAAAAGAAATGTGTCTCCAAGGAAAGCCAATATTTCTTATAATTTTAGAACCATTTAGGAAATAGTTTATCAAAATTGTTCCTCCAAAAAATACCTACTTATTATTCCAAATTGAGACGACCTAATTTGACAGAAAAATGGTTCTAAAATTAAGAAATATTGGTGTTTTCCGGATTTTCTTAGGTTTATGATAATGTTAAGTAATAATTTTGACTTCTTCCGGTTCTTGATCAAAAGCCTAGGTTTTTTGTTCAAAATCCTGATTTTTTCAAAAACCTACGACATGTGGATAACAGGCAAATGCTTCAGCACAGCTAAAACTAGACGCTTCTACTTAGTGATAAAGGCTAACAGTTTAGCAAAGAAAAAAAATACACTTAAAAAATCAGTACAGGTAATAATCCTGTATTAACAGGCCTACAGTAGGTAGCACAGGTATTTGTTTGTTTGGACTGTCACCAAAAGTAAATTTGAGTTTGTTTGTCATTTAATATTAAGGAGATCAATCTGTAAAGTTTGTTTGTGATATAAAATTTAAAAAAACTTACGCGTTTTACGTCTATTTTACATGGTTTAGACCAGTGTCGTTTACAAGACGCTTCTTTTGGTAAGTTTAAAAGATACCAACATAATTATGAGATAATGCCAAGGGTTTACTAATTGTGGTTAAAACAAGTTTATTATTACTGCAATATAAGGCTCTTGCTGTACCTTTATTCTTAATAGGTATATGAGCTTTGTATGATAAAAGTAATAATGAGTTTTACAGCTGCTTGATGTAGCAAGTGATTTGTCAGTGGCGCATGGTCGCACGCATCGTAAACTGCAGTCGTTGCGATGAACTTTCTTCATGTTTTGCGCAATTGCAGCTTTTACCCGACTGACATAAAAGAACGATAATGTTTTTGGGTGTATTTTGTCTGTTTGTTTGTCTAAGTATTTAGCGTGTGCTTAAAATTTGTTGAGATTCACAGGTATTACCTATTTATTTAATTTATGTTATATTATAGTTTATATCCAAAAATAAAATCATTTTAATAAATATACAGGTGTTAAAAAAAGTGCCTTTGAAATTTTAAGGGGTTACTCAGAATCAAGTATAGAATCCAGGAAAAATATTGAAAAAATTCGCTCTTCAATTTTTTTTTGCAGTTTTTCATACAAATTCTCAATTCACTATTTAGATTTAGTATGAGAATCTGAAAAAAATAATTGAAGAGCGGATTTTTTCAATATTTTTCCTGGGTTCTGTACTTGATTCTGAGTAACCCCTTAAAATTTCAAACGCACTTTTTTTTTACACCTGTATATATAAAATCAATGCCTATATGTATACGATAAAACATTTATTTTTCTAAGATAAATGGTGACAATGGAAGCTTTGTTGTATGTACTTCTAACTGCGCTTCAGTTAGCAGTGTAGGTACCTACCTATACACTGTGGTGTAGGTCCAAGAATACTAACTTGGTACTATAGAGTACAGTCTGAAACTGACTGTACGGGTACAATATTTTAAGTGTAGGTACAATGCGATCAAATTATTATGATATACATATTTTATAACGCCTTAACAACTTGATACCAAAAAGATAAAACTCCTTGCCTATTTTTACTAATTACCACATTATTATGAGGTACCTAATAAAATCCGAAGCGAGAATATTTTTGCCAATCAAAGTGCAAATAAACTTGTTTAATTTAAAAATAATAACCAAACACACCAGACCAGACAAATATTTTTCTCCCGGACAGGTATATCGAGGTCAATACCTATCAATAGAATAGAATGTACCTAATAATAAAATAAAAAACCAATAGAAGGTAGGTAGGTACCGGTTCACAATTTAGATTCAAGAGGCGGCACTCGAAGCCATTTGTCATTTTCGTCCTCCTAAATTGGATTTTAAACTACGACTTTCATAGTTAAGTACTATGACTTTCATATTTATTGTTTCCTATCATAAAATTAAATGTTCACTTTCTTACTAATTGCAATAAAAAATCTTTATTTACTGACCTGATTGTTAGGAGAAAATAATCAAAATCCAAATCCTTTCAGCAATACTTAAACTACACTTAACACTGTTTAATCCTCGTTTTATCGTTCAACCACACTTAACTTCAACACACATAAATAAATAAAATGATTCCCAAAATAGTACGGTCATAAAACAAAATTAAAGTAGCATTAACAATCTTTAAACCGATAAAAGTTTAAATATCGACACGTTCGAATTTTAAAACTTGAATGCGTTCGAAGTTTGACTGAGAACCGTCAACGCGGCCGGTGCTGGCGACGCGGGCGCGAGAATGAATGGCCAGTTTTTGTATCACACACCACACGAACACCACACCACACGCTCGCAGATATCAATCAAGAAATGTCTATAAAAAAGATTGTATACTTTACTATACTACTATAGACGTACTCGAGACGAAAGACGAGACGAACGAGATCACCCGTAACCGAATTCGACATTGAAAAGGTTAAATAAAAGAAAAGGAAGTAAGTAAGATAACATTTTTTATATGTATAATGATGGGTCTTCTAGAATAGGGCAGATTTTATTTAATAGAAGAAGAAATAAATATAAATAAGAAGAAAAGAATTAGGAAACAACATGCGTGAGACGGTATTTATTTTTAAAGATATTGTAAATAATCTCATTAACCCGAATATAATAATAACGTTTTAGTAAGGCAAAATATTTAATTTATTATATTACAGAAATAGGTCATATACCTTATAAATAACTGTAATTAATTTATAGTTAACATTTTCTGGTTGGTTATTTGAACAATCCAGCAATAAATCATTAAGCGTTAGACAGCCAGACAATACGTTTGTTCTATCATGTTATCTCGGTTAACGATCCATCACACACATCACAAACACTTCGCAAAAAATGACTCTAAATATTTGTGTAGGTACGTTTTATTTTTTGTCCGCCACTGAAAGTGCTGAAAGAGCACCCTGGGAGGCCATGATGTTTAACCCTCATTAACAAAAGAATGGTTTTAAAAACTTCGAGATGTTTTTTGCCATAGAGATGCCTAATAGATAACTTAAAAAAAAACTTGAACTAAAATACATATAACGTAATACCTATAAGGTTTGGAACACGCACAGTTTGTACAATGCATGTTACTTTTTGCTTTGTTCATGTGTTTTTTACCTTGTGGTATCTTTCATTTTACCTAACACTTCTTATTTTATAAAATACCTGAATTTTTCTCCATGAAACTTACAATGTTTATCAAACGAACCTATGGTCTGTGACAAAAGTGCTATCTATTATAAAAAACCAACCATAGCCAGTTCCCCATTGCGTTGGGGAATCTTGGTAAGCCCGCTTCCATCTTCGGCATCATCATCACTTACCATCAGGTGAAAGAAGGATGAGATGATGCCAAGGGCTTACCAATTGAGGATAAAAAAAACGTATAATATAATGAATGTTTTCGTATGAGACCACTTTCTTCTGAAGTGCCAACTACAATTACAAGAGCTAAGTAAATTGTTCTTCTTCTTAACGTGTGGCACAAATAACCTAGCAATTCCGAAAATTTGAGATTTGAGATTGCCTGACGTTTTCACCAGCGGATACGTTTATGGAATATTTTAGATTTATGCCTACAGCAGATGTTAAGGAAATAATACAAAACTACTCCAATACATATTTCCTTCATCATATGATTGTTTATTGATAGATCGTCCATCAAAGCGTTGAATGTAACAACTTACAGTTACAAAACTGTTTTCTAGTAGCAATGGCGTAAACTATTTATTAAGAAAGGCTTGTTTAGTAACACAAGTCATACTTTTCAGAGGAAAAGGTATTAGATAACTATTTTATCTACCTTTCACATAAGAACAACAAACGTAATACATATTTATAGTTTTATTGTGTAAATCATCATCAATCCGATAATAACGAACCTCTGTTTGTACTTATATTACTTGGGCAATTACATGTGTGCATAGTATAATATTCAGGTACCTACTTCAACATTGCATTCCATTCCAAGAAAGTAATTAAATTACAAATTTATACGCCTACCTGTTGGCTATCGCTTCGAATTACATGGCAATAGAATTCCTTGCATTTATAGGTTTGTAAGTTTATGTTTAACAGCATGTCAGCTTATCGCGGTCCGGGTAACGACTTATTCTTGTGAGGTTATGAACTTGGCTGGGCTCGGGTGCAGATTGTGCGATTTGCAAAATGTCATACAAGCTGAGTCTTAAGCCTAATTAAAGTTTGCAGTTTCCTTTCATGAATAGGACTTTGTGAGAATTATTTGAGAAACGTACCTATAAAATTTTACTATTGATAATGCGACAATATGCGAACGGGACTTTATACGACTCTTATTGGTGCACAATGCATAGCCTGGCTTGGTCAACTGGCAATTTCGCTATGGGAACAAATTCAAATTTTAAAGTTCTCAACGTGTTTTTTCCGTCTCATAAACTTTGATTTGTTGTTCGTAGCTTGTTAGTTTGCGGTTTGGTTACTACGCCTTATGGTTTAAGTAGCTCGGGTTTCAAGTTCCATTCACGTACACATATACATACTTACTTACATACCTATGGGAAAATAAGTTTTATTACTATTTAATGAAAAAACTACGTTAGTGCTGCGGTGCGTTCCTTTTGGTATAGTTACTATGCTCTTTGGTGCTGCGTTTTTTTTTGCACGAAAAGGTACTGTGACTGAATCCAAGGTATAACTAGTATCCTGTAACGAAATATAATTTAACACTGACAGCAAGTGAAGTCGTGCCCTTGACTGCGGATGTGGTCACCAGTAGTTGGCTGTATAGCGTATGCAGTCGGTCTCTCACCGCAAACTTATCGCATTACTCAGGTATCACACGTTACAGAGGTAAAGCAAGGTGGCATTACAAAAGCAGAAGATACTTATTGCGAATGATTACATTTGTAACAAGATTTACGTAAAGGTTTAATTAGAAAAGATTTTTTTTACGACATGCACTCACAGTAATTTGTATGACTGTGCTGCATTTTTTATGGATATAGATAGACTCAATAGTACATATTGATATAATACAATTTAAAATTCATGAAATGTTATCTAATCTTTCTATAATCTACGCTAATTTAATAAAAAAGTGAAAATTATATCCTAACATCTAAATCGTCGACCGGAAACCTGCGTGTGCTGCGCTGGCGCAGGATTCGGGTTTGTGGGTTAGCTATACAAGGCGCCGCGCCGCCGCGCCGCCCGCGTCCATACCTGCCCGAGTGATTTGTAGTCATGGATCCTATACAATACAGGATGGAACTTCATGTGAAGTGGCTTCTACTCATCGTACCGCACAACTTTCCCTATGAAACCCTCCATCAAGTCGCAAAACAATGTTCTATAAATAAATACAGATCGGCGAACTGATTGACCAATGTTTATGGAAGAGTTCATTATAATAATATGCCGTAAGTCGATTTGATCACTAAACTTATTAGTGACTTTTTTATCAAACTGAATAATAAATATATCCTTAAACTAAATATTAAAATTAAGTATTATATATTTCTTTACTTATTTTTTTTGTGAGCGATTTTCATTGCTTGATAAAATTTTTGCATACTGCTAAATATAGACTATTTTTAGCATAGTTTAGTAGCTAGAGGTCTCAACGTTATAGGTAGATTAAGGTGTGCATTTCAATTTAAGGTAATTTATCTTTCTGTAAATTAATATATTAATTAATAATTTAAATATTTTAATTTATTAATCTAATAATTGTTTCTTACCATTCTTATTCACAATTATGTAAGAATGAAAATAATATCACGCAGGCAACAGTTGCCTTATTTTTGGTTACTTGGTGTATTAATGTGTTACATCCTGTGTAAAGAATTCTATGTTTGCAGTCGATATAGTGCGATGGATAGATAGCTCTTTTGGGACCAAAATATCCCTTCGGCCGCTTTCGTTTTTTAACCCTGTTTATTATTATACAAAATGCGTTTCGGTCATAAGAAAGCGTTGTTGTGACGTTAGGAAGATTAATTTTATTGGTTATTTAAGTTTAATGATATAGTTATTGGATTATTGAAAAGATTCCAAGATAAAGGGATCCACCTGTTTCTAGTGGCATGATGCATCTTTCAACTGAAAAACATAATGCTTTCTAAGAGGAGGTAAAGGGTAAATCATAGTTCATCTAGATCGATCGTCACCAATGCAAATCAAGTGTCACGAAATATTATGAGGTATGTGATAACCGCATTATAAATAAAAGCTTTTGTCATTGAGGGTGCGCAGTACGTGAGCCGCAACCGGCTCGCGAGCATGAAAATTGTTGAGGACAGCTGCAAGCTGCACAGCAAGTTGTTGAGGATATCTGTATTGTTCCCCACCCTCTATCTGAGCTTTTTGCCAAATTTTAAATCAGTTGATTAGTAATAATAACAAATTGCGTTCATTTGTCAAGTTGCGTTACTTTTGGGTTCACGGTTTAATTCCTGAGAGAATCTCATACATTTACAGGTTAAATATAGCCTATGCCTCTTCCCACTCAGTCAACTATTTCTGTGCAAAAAATCGTATCGATTGTGACGCGAAAGAAGGACAAAGAAACAAAGAAACTCACTATAATTTTAGCAAGGAAAAATCCCTTTTTTACATAAATATGACTCTATGTTGTAACCAAAAGTTGACATAAACAATAAATATAAATACAATCAATATAAAAGTTTTCTCACTAATAATAAAAAAAATGTTTGGCTCACACAATCTAGGTATATATTTTAGTTTCGCACGGTATGAAAAAAACCACGTAAAGTAACTAAAACTCACCATTTGCTGTGGATTTCGAGGCTTGCGGTGCGCTCGTGGCACCTTCAGCCCCGTGACACCTTCCAGCACATCGGCCAGCAATAGGCCGTCAGCGCAGTCTCTGGCAAGCCCGGCGCCAGATGTTCCCGCGCGCCGCCTTGACCTCGCGCGCTCCAAGTAATGGTTCGCCCAGTCCGTGTAGATCTGGAAACGAGCTTTTGGTTAGAAACTCATTATACTCCTGGTATGAGAAATGACGGACATAGGTTGGCCAGTGTAAGGAGAACATGTGTCGGTGAAGTTACTGTGAAGAAGGAGCACATACAAGAATGACCCGTTTACTGGCTTGCCCCTATCGCCCCGACAATTGAACTACTGAAGACCTCTAATAAAAAATTTATTTTATGGTTTCCCGGCCCAATAGGTAGCCAACCTATAGGACACTCAAATACGACTTTGCTCAAGGTGAATAATATAAAAGCATATTATAGTTACAAAGTGAGATAATAAACTGGTGAATGTATCGAACAAGAACTTTATGTTAATAATTTGATGAGATAATAACCCTCCCACCAAAACTTTTATGACAGTTCCTCGCATAACATACACTGTCTGTACCTCTGTGAAACCCGTGGGAACATTAAGATATGACGCGTAGGTAGACTTACTAAAATACTGCACGGAGTTCTTGAAATAGTGAATCACCCGACAGTCATACAAAACAACATTATTTGACAAGAGGACTTAACGATAAGACTCATTGTTTTGTATTTAAATTGCTTTTCTCACACATCTTGTATTAACTTCACAATACTTAAAGACTTAAGTGAAAACTCAAATACCAGACAGCGACATAATATATGTATAGTACATTTTACGTCCGACCGATACGTCATACAGTTGATGTTTGCCCATGTTAGTTCCATATGAGGTCACTGGCGACTTTATAATCTGGATGTTGAGGGAATACCTAAATGGATTAAGTCACGAGGAGACAATATACGGGGAATGGGGGCAAGTGGTCGCGACTCTCCGACGCCGACTCAAACAAGAACCGTACATTTCCATACAAAGTTACATAGCTTTGAGTGTACATAATGCTTGAAAGTACTCATAACGTTCTGATTAAACATTTAATTGTTTTCCTTAGGATCAAATATTTAATCAACTTTTTCGTAGATAGACTAAATTTTCGCTTGTCCTAGTTTATATTCTTACGTAGTACGTACTAACATGCATACATAGGTGTAGGTAGACGGTGTGAAATGACGTTTATCACAAGATAAATGATGAAACAAGACACACGCGCTTTAATTTCTTTAGAAAACGAATAAATTTGTAGGGGTAAGACAGGTTAAAATCAAAATCTTAGAACACGATGTTTAAAAGGTGACTTCTATGTATTTTGGATTCGTAACACGATGTTTTTAAAAGTGACTTCTATGTATTTTGGGTTCGTTGATGACCAACAACTCTATATGAATGAAAAGAATGGAGTTCCAACTGGTTGCTTTAAATCAATTTTCTTAGATCTTATCAAATAATCGAACAAGCTAATAAAACGATCACCTTTCGTGATGTGATGACCCAAAAACTTTTAAGGCGATGTACAGCCAACAAATTGCCAATTTATAATTACGAATTTACTTATAGAAAGGAAAAGGGTCGTTTTTTCTTAAGAATTCTACAATCTACAGATTACGCAAAAATGACGCTATTTTCATATTAGTTAAATGTTCTTTATCATTTTGGTCATGAAATGACATCGCCTTAACATCTGAATAGAGTCGTTGGCGGCGGGACATGTATCGGGTACTATCTGCTACTATCACACGTCTATTTATTCAAATCGGCTCCGGATGGCTTTAGATTGTAATAAATCTGATGACCCGACGTTTTTATCGCTGTATCAGGCTCGCTCTGACGACAATAATGTCCGTTCCGTTACAAGGGATAATAGTCCTAAAAGGACCCTAAAATGTAGTACCAAATGGGACCAAAGTATTTGCTACACATTTTGAGCACCAACTTTATAAATGGATGCTATGAAACCCACTCTTTTTTTGCGAAACGTCTAAGTTGCTTCTCTTTTTCTAACTCATAAATAACATTTATTCACCTGTGAAATCGAATTTATTTCGCTATCCGAATATTCGGTTTCTCTCTCCCTTGGCTGATTGAGGACTATTAGTATTTCATGATAGGGAAGACAGGAAAAGGATTTTGCGTTTAGAAAAGAAAGTGTCAGTTTTGTGGTCCCTCATCCTCAGTGAACGAGGCCCACGAGGAAGATGGATAGTGCAATCCATCCCAGTATGGCGCCACTATCAAGCCCCATTCATTGTAGGATTGCATCGCGTAGCGCAAATAATCCCATAAGGTATTGGAGCATTATTACTGGTATAGTGTATTGACAAGTTATTGAACCTAGGGGATTTCATGAGCAGTTCTTGTGGAAAATCCAATAAATATGTATAACAAAAACTAGAGACCCCGAAAATTCTATCCTTTGTCAATCGAGGGGAATCAAGATGAATTTATTAATAACTTACATTTTAAAATCTTTCAAACCATTTTAGCTGTAGATAAAACGAACATACCATACACATGAAAAACATTACCCGTCGCTTACAAAGTCTACATGACATACACATAAAATTCTCAGTAACACAAATATTAAGTGCCTTTATAGCAATGTATCGCATTGTTTTTAGGCGCTAAACAGATTTAATCATTTTACAATACGAGCTTTCACCAAATTAATAACAATGGTATCAAATTTCGACAAGAGTGTGTATAATAGCAGTCATTACCGCGTAATGGGAGCATCAGGCGTGTAGTTAACGTACTATTCTATACTGACTTAATGCGGGCGTTTGTGCAAAACAAACGCAATTTACGTGCACAGTGGAAGCGAATTGTTTCCTGCTAGGGAAGTGCTTTATTTGAAATCGACAGCATTTTTTAAACCCATTTTTATGTGTGTATTTTTGGAGATTAATTGAAAAATTCCTATAAACCTTTTACATATTTTTTTTATAAGTACCTAGATATTTTTGGAGACAATTTTATTTTCTTCTCAAGAATCTTATTAATTATTATTTAAAATAATTAAATTGTTATATTTTTGAGTATTCCTCAAAATATCTTAAACACATAAAAATTGTGTGTAACAATTTTTGAATGTTTTCCATCCTGTTACCGAGTGACAAAATTGCTAAGTTTGATGAATAAAATTCTGAAATTTATCCATAATAATGATGTTTTAAGTAATATATTTCTTCAGTTATTATGGATTGTAATCGCACAGTTCAATGAAAAAGAAGTCTTCCACGTTCAGTTAGGAAGTAACAAAAATATCCTTAAAACATGCTCTGTTTTTTTTTTTGCATGTCTTTGAAAATATATACGGAAATCCCCGAAATGTAGCAGCCCTATGCTGGCATCCCGACGAGGCTGCAATAACAAGGTCCCATGTAGATATTCCCTAGACGCATTGAAGCGGTAAGCCTCCAATTTCAGTTCTGTCCGCAAGGTTCTCAACTTGAATTAATTTTTGGGTTAATTTCCAGCTTGTTTCTTTTTTTTACCGAATTTCGAATTGATTGTAGGTAGTTAGCTCCAAAATTAGATACAGTATTTTATGGACAGTCTCGGTAGTAGAAAAAAGCTCTATATGAGATAGGGTTACATAGCCGCTGGCCTACAGTCTCTTTCAACCCTGATTTGACACTAATGTGTAAATTAATGAGATTCCTTATACTCGTATAATAGCAAACTATAAACAATATATTTATATATTTCTTCCTTACAACCTATAAAAAACAAAACAAAAGGGCCCTGTAACCAGTAAAGAAAATGTCCCAAGACTCAGAAGACTGCTGACGCTGCCACTCATGTTATTTGATAACGAGAATAAGGTAAGTTAAGAGTTAAGCAGTTCTTTAAACTAAGTAATAAGGTAGTTACTAACATCCTACAACAGCCACAGTCATAGCTTCTAAATAGAGAAAAGTATTTCGGTTTACAACATAAAGCCTTAATACCTAAGGCGTGTTCTGTATGTAAAAGCAAAAAGCAATTAAAAGTTCAATAAAGATTGTATACTGATGCAATTATCCGATTGCAATTGGCTGCATCTGACACAATGCGCAAACGGATAGCCATACAGTGGCCATGCGTCGTTATTTTGTGCCCAGTGCGGTAGCCATTAGCGGGAAACGAAATTAACTCTTTCAGTCTCTCCGATAAGATCAAGCGAAATATATATTGTCGTGACACTCAGTATGAAAATTCTGCCAAAGCTGTGACGTGAGTTTGGAAAGTCAGTCTATAGAAGAGTCCTATGGATATGGTTATTATTTAGACTTTCAGTACAAAGTTTCTTACCTTAAATTGAATTGACAAGAGTAAGCAGGAGAACTATTCACTTTTCCATACACCTATCATCATAAGAAACTATCAAATTTCCGGAGAAAGTGGTGTGACTATTAAGAGGCACATAAATCTCAGCAATGGTTCGACATAGAACGATTGATTAACTGATATAGATACAGAAATAAACCTCAATGCTATCGATGTTGGATTTTCGCATTCGTATATTCCACACGCTCATATCGTATAGTCTGATAAAGCTCCATAAAATCATTTGCAAGTCTTTGACCCAGGCTGCATCAGCGTGGTTTGGGCACTCAGCCTACAGTTAACGCTGAAACTCGATCATCGCGTATCGTATGTTGTCTAAATGACGTGATAAATACAAGCGTCAAGAGGCAATTTAACGGCTTCTTGAATTCTCGTACTGTGACAATTACTTTTTAAGGAAGTCAAAAAGATGAAGAAGAAAAAGAAGAACAGACATAAACAAATATGTGTTGTTTTCTATTCTTATTACTTAATTAATGACAAAATATAATCTACATTGTTTCACGCATGCAAGTAATTCATCGCCACGTTTAATTACGTCATTGGTTTTTTAATTATTTTTTTTTGTTATGTATAAATAAAGAATAGTAAATTTCATTCTAACACATATATTTAAAGAACCGAGTAAATAAGTCGATTTTTATAAAAAAAAAATTATAATCATAAACCATATATTTCGATTACTCAGCAAATAAGAATTTAATTATGTTTTATATTATAAATGCATGCACATATTTCTCTTAACACCCATCTGTGATAAAATGATCTACTTCTAGAATTGCAGATGTTGAGGTGTGCGACACAGTATGGGTTCTGAGAGCCTAAAAGCGTTAAGTGCGGAAACAGAATGGGGTCACGTTGCTTCTAAATAGCTGGGCGGCCGCTCTTTAAGTACTAGCCAGTAGCCAGATTTACTCTAAACGTAACTAGTAGTAAACAAACACACAGTTTGATCTTAAAATACCTGTGCCTGTTGCTGACTTGTGGTTTCGCATTACTTTGTTATACAGAGGTTATCCCAAGAAATAGATGTATAGGTGAGCATTACTAGGCCGAGAACGAGATGGAATAAAACGTATCACTTTTTAAAAAGGTCCGGGAGTTTATGATACAGTTGATTCTAAAGTTTAGCAATTAATGCAGTTTTAGAGCTAATAAGTTCTAAGTTTGATTCTAAATCTGTGAAGTCACTCTAGTGCGTAGCCGTCTTCTATGCCCGGGATAGATAATGGTAACTACTAGTAACCACTAAGGCCCAAGTCCCCTCACTTTTGGTATGCCACACTGATACCACATCCGGTTTTCGGATCACTTTTCCTAAGTTTGTGTCACAGATATACTTATCATGATAGTCACATAAAACTCGAACAATCTTACCATTATATCAATGGGAAATTCCATGCCATACTTGTTGAAAATTCTTTACAGATACGCACTTGCCAAAATTGTTTCAATCAATGTCTATGTCGTACCTGGACAATAGAGCGTGTTTGCCTCGTGACGTCATCAGTGGAGCCCTGTATGGAGCGCGGGGCTCTTATGCACGTGGGTATCATGGTGGCTGCATCGACCGATCACCACCACGTCATTCCATTGTCAACACTGCACAACAATGTATCGACCATTCCAAGATACTCATCGCCTTTACGATGAGGAACCGAACCTGATGTAACTTCAGGGCATCAAGGTTATTAAACGCTAAAAAGAAGTTGTCGTCTCATTTGCAAGTTTAAATATAATAAACACAGACATTTAAAACCGTTATATTTCATTGTAAGCTGCTGGTGGCAGGGTCACAAACATTTGCCACTGATTTCAGTGAAGTAGTCACATATTTTTCTTTGACGATTCCTGGTAGAGGCGCTTGACTGACACAATGAAAAATTGTATCCAGCGTAACTTGATCTGTCAGGTTTAAGAAAATAAGAGGAAAGATTCCGTGTTTAGCAGACTGTATGGTTCTTATAAGAATAGACACGTTAGCCAGTAGTGCGATAAACTCTTCTTGGAACATTTACTCTACGATCGGCGCCACCTCGCCCACGCCTGTCAAAACGAACTGTTGCCGACTGTACTGAAATTTTAAGGAACTGAGAACATAACTAATGATCTGTGAACCATATTTCTTGTAGTGTCAATAACTTGTCTCGACATCTACTGCCAGGAACATTTTCGTTATTCATTTAGTAACAGTAGTGTAGTGATGTTAAGACACGATCTAACTTAATATTTATCGTGTCTACAATTCTGACTTCACAATAATTTAGGTTCAGAGTTTGCTTCCTATTTAGGGTATGAAATACTAGTTCTCTTGGGATTAATAATTTGCTTTTGACTGTACTTTAACGCATCTGCATAATAAGTTTTAACATCTCAGTGTAGGCGCCCGTAGAAACGATTATATTGAAATGAAATAGTACTAGCAAAGCGTTTGAAACAATGACGGGACCATGCTGTGGGAGGGCCGTAATACTTATTTATGACTTTGTCCCTATGCATCTAGGGAGGTGTTATTAGTTCGGTTCGGGTCAAATGAGTACGTACGAATCGATTTTCATAGTTAGATTATGCGGTGATTTAAAAGGTTTCTAATTTCAATTTTCGTGTCGCATCTATTAGTATGAGGCTAGTAGAAACGTTTAATATCGATAACTACTATAAATAAGGTACGTCGGTATGCCATTTTCGAATAACTTAATACTGTCTAACCACAGGATGAAACTTGTGTAGCAATAACCTTATCTTACCAATGCAACAGTTTTCACTCTAACCTTAGTCCTTAGATTATATTATTTAATTAAATTAAATAACTTTAACCATAAGAAGCGGATCGTGGCAGAAATGATACTGCAGCGAATTGACGCCACACCTCGTTTCGTTACTACGCGCGCGCCCTTTTGAGAAGCTTCCTTTGAAGCCGCACTACCACGGCGTCAATTTATGATTTAGAATAAAATAGAACAAAATTATTCTTGCATTCGAAAATTTATTGCAGCTCAAATAGGATGGTAGGTTAACGTAGCTAATGACTAATGAAATGACAACACAAAAGTCTATTATGTAAAGTTAATGTTCAGCTAATTGGAAGCATTGTTAGAACTATTTTGTTGGATAACTTTATGTATGTTATTCCGATTAATATAGTCTCAGAATAATAGTTTAATTAACTTTAAAAATTCATAATCTATCATCACTAGACAAAGGCGAAATGATTTATAATCGAGAAAATTTTGTTGCAACAATTCTGGATATGTAATACCTACGAGTCGTATCGGTGTGTAACATGTACTACCTATATTGAGGGCGGAAACTTCTCGAACGACTTTCATCTTTAATTGCTGCGTTGTAAAAAATAGTAACAACAAAAAGACTACAAGGGTGGGAATAAGTAAATACGAGTCCGTTTGCAGTTTCCCGAATCCGGCCGCAGCGGACTGGCTGCGCCCGCGCGCGTCCTCACCGACGCGTGTTTATTTACGCGCCTGTCAAAAGTTCGACACAGCCCGACCGAGTATTTATATCCACACGGAAGGTGCGCCGGAGTGCCGGAGCAATGAACCAGCGTGACATAATCATAAAACACGGACATTTACCAACTATCCAACCAGCTATCACAATGTGAGACCAAATCTTACTTAAATCGCACCAACACAGCGGAAGTATTGTGACCATATAAGGATGTTTTGTATCAGATTGTGCATTTTTAAGAAAATAACATAAACTACAACGATACGTTAAAAAGTATTAGGTGCTTTAATTTGGTTGTGGTTTTCTTTTTTTAATCTGTGAAAATTTTAGGATATTATAAATAAATCAAATCTAATGAAGAACAGTAACAGGTCTTAAGCGCTTTACAACAAGCTTATTAATTATGATCCTTTATTTTTATTTTGTTTTAGCCGTTCCAAATTTGTATTAACATTATCAATGTTTACATTACATATTAAAGAAACTTCTTTGTTTACGTCTCACGCTCAGCCCGGCGCATGGGCAGGGTGACTCGTTCGTCAATACATTACGTCCAAACATGGGTAGTCCCGTTATAAGTTGTTTGATAAAAGGATGCATTAACCTTGGTAGTCCGAGTATGTGGGGCGCAGATGTGGGCTACAGCACCTACTTGTTAAGCTGGACCAACTTAAAGTGCACCTAAGTACTTGAAGTAAGACTTGGATAACTTTAAAAACTGTATCAGTATCTGGTTCCCATAATACAAGCAATCCTAGTTTTAGGGCCTGAAGACCGTATGTGATTTGGTCCGGGGATATTTATTTATTTATTTACAAAAATTCCAATTAAAGAAAATTGAATAAGCATCTAGAAATAGCCGTGAACTTCATAGAGCCTGCAATTGTCTAGCCTAACCAAACGTGAAGTACCATTTGTGCCCCATGCCTGCCATAATTGACACTAGGTAGTGTCGCTTTCGAAAACACTTTATTATGCCATGTTTGGTGAGCAGCTGGGTTTATAGCTCTTACGGCTTTAGAAGACAAACTGCAGCACCGTTACTTAGGTTACCTTACATTAAGGTTTAGGTTACTATAGATACTTAGTTTTTCAATATTGGAATATTCATGTACGCAAGACGAATACTTTATTTCATGCTAAATCAACTTTTTACTGATACGTATCCTGTATCTAAGAATAATTTTACCAAATCGCTCTATTTATTCATAGTCTTACAAAACGGAAACCTTAACATGCCATCTAAAAGGTGTCAGAAAATAGGTAAAACAACCCGTTAAATGGGGCTCCTTCTCATGAGATGTGTAACTTTTGTTAATGACTTTCCTGAAATGACATTTTTTCAATAAAAAAATGGATCAGTTGTTTGGCTAAATTTGTATATTAAAAAGTCTGTTTAAAACTTTTTCATTGGTCTGTTAGGACAATTTGTTCAGAATGATGATAGAAATGCCAGCTAAAGATCTTATACCTGTTTTGTTACCTTGCATAAATAACCTTAAACAATCATTTTAAAAAGTTTACATTTACAATAGAAATTACTGAGATAAAAAACTATTACACTGTTCTTTCTTAGTTCATATGAACCTAATTAGCGTAGGTACGTTGATGAGTTACCATTTCTGAGTCTAGCGGAAATGTGATACACAGAAAGGACATTGTCTCAAAGTAGAGTAGGGAGCGGCTTCAATGTCAGTTGTACTTTGTACTTAGCTGTTCAGTACACTACATCTTAATCAATCAGCATATAACGATGACGTTAATATCTACACTACATTAGTACTGTAACAAAACAATAGTAGTTTTTTTTTGTTGTGATTCAATAGTAAATAATTATTGTTTACTATGTAAATGATACAATACGGGGTCAAGCGACGAAGCTAAGACGGTGACATTGGAAAACTTACTACAAGATATCTGTTATCAAATCGCAAGAAAATTTGACTTTGCACACTATTAAAACGATAAAAAAATTAAACAACGAATTTAAGTAAACTTAAAAACGACTGCATGAAGTGTAGTATCTTGTGTCAAACTAGGTATCTAAACGAATAGGTATAAGCAAACAACAAACTTGATCTGTAAGAATACTCTACCTCATAAAAAAATCTTGTAAACCATAATTAGTTTTTTCTGATTTTTATAGCAATCTCTTTTAATAAACAACGCGTAATTATAATTTTAGTAAAATATTCAGCTCTTTGAATAAATTCTCTATACTATGTTTTTTAAAACAGTTTATTGCTACTTTACTTTCTTCTAGACATTTAATTAAACAGAGTTTAATAATTATCCTGATAAAGTTTCAATTCTTAAGGCCTTGAGCCATTTTGACTAAATCGGTAACATTAACGTACATACATACATACATATGTACCTACATACACGCGAAAAATTACTCTTCTCTTGAGCAGATGGGTAAAAAGGATTACATTTGCAATTTCCCAATCGCAGAGTCCGAATGGAAGCTACCTTAAGTTAGCCAACAATTGTATTGTTTTTTTTTTATTAACCACATCTTTTGTGGGAATTATTCAGTTTTGTCTTCTTATTCGGGTCCTTTTATCGTTGCTCGTTTTATCTCTCGTACATACAACCATGTAAATACTTGTTTAATGCTCAAAAATAAGCACAAAGAAAGGAATAAATAAATCCTGAAGAGTTTTGGTTTTAACATTTTAAAATTAACTTATGCTTATTCGAAACTACTAGATTGAACAAAGCATGGGTTCGGTGTTACGAAAAAGTTGTAGGCGGAATCTAATGGTTTAATTAATGACATTAATTGTATCCGCTCACAATCTAATATGTTCCCCATAAACACTAAGAAATAACTTTTTGTTGAATATAGGTCAGATGAACTGTTAACATCGGGACTGACCGCTAACCCGACAACCTCCATTAATCCAGACTTCGCCTTCATGTGTGGAATATGGTCTATCTCTCCCAAGGTATCGGATGAGATCCGTTCTTCCCTAGGATTGGAGACGATATAGATTGTTAACTAAATTGATTACGTATTCTTTTCATGCAATTACACTTTTTAGTAAAACTTAGTCAAATGTATTTTTTTTTAAACTATCTGAAAAAAATATATAGGTTACTCTCATATTTCGGTTTACATCCATTATATTATTTCATCCACTATCACCTAGTTCCGTTCAAACTTTCAGTCATATCCTCTTTATTACTATTATACATACATTGTTCTCCAAAATATATATCTTTGATTTATATAAATAAATACCTGTAGTCGCGTTTTTAAGGCGACTCCTTTGAATATCACAAAGGCTTTCTGTAAGCTTAAGGGGCTCGCCTTTGTAGTAATACCTATCTTTGATATTTAAGTTCAAGGTAATTCCACACCAGTTGAAATTCGAAATTCGTACAACAGTCGTCCTATATAAACTCCATTAACATTCTAAATTCGAATCTAAATTGTTATAATATCCATTTGCCGAAGCACACAGCGCCTTAAAAATAATCCGAGATGAAGATAATAAATCTGTTCCGAATGCACTCACGACCTCCACATAGCAGTTTGTTATTGAATGCCTGTGTTTATTGCAATTTAGTCGCAAGCAATGAGAACTGCAAATAAATAAGGAAAACTTGACTACAGATTATAAATAGAAAGCTGTGTCGCTGTCGTTGTTCTAACGTTAAGATGACAGTTTGAAAATAAAGTGATGCCCTGAAATATCCTGAAAAAAAAAAACTAGGTCGAAAGTCTCACTAAAAACAACGCAACTTCGCGTTAGTATCACAAACGTAAACAAAGTCAACATCACTTCGAAATCCACTGATTGACACTTGTTGACAATAACTGACAGTTCAAGAACTTTTGCGGTACAAACTGTCAAAGCACAAACTGTCAAACACCACATCCACCACGTGACGATCAAACTATTACTGAATTCGCGTGACAAAATTACCATTCGAAGCGCGTGTCCCGTGCGCGGGCGCCGCTCTGACTAACCCGCCCGAACCCAGCTTAGCTCAAAGTATTTCCTTCCATGTACGAAAGCTTTCGACCGTTAGAGAGGGACGCGGACGACCGAGATGCGGATCGAGACTGGACTGGCATAAAAGCACTAAGCTACTAAGACAAGGTGTTTGCGATGTTACTATTTTCATTCATACATAGCTTTTTGGCAAGGTAGTAAGAGCGACCTTAGGTATGTAAACAAACGTTCAAACAAAAAAGCTTTTCAATCATTTCGATAACTTTACAAACGTTAAGAAACATGCTGAGTCTACATGTTCTCACGTTCTTCTGTACCAAATCGAAAAGCTATTCAATTACATTTAAATTCTTTAAACAGGATCGTAGATCCTTACCTCTTTTTGGAATAGTTGGACACTATCGTAAATATAGCTGCCTTTACCGAGAAGAATAGCGTCTGGCTCTGGCACCCTCGACCTGTCACTGAACTCATGGTGGCGCACAAAAAACCATAGTCTTTGTTATAGGACGTCGCGCACGTCCGGGAAGCCGACACTTGACCTACCGACGTATTCGGATCTTTTGTGTAAAGGATAAAACGTACCGTGACGAATCGTATTTAAACTATTTAGAAAAAAACTGTGAATACGCCTTATGATTTACATGTGAGTAAATTATGCGTGTGTGACACCTTTATTCATATGTTGATCAGAAGTGAATTTATCCAGTATGACGCTTGCTGTGTGGTCACTAAAATCGACGTATTTAAAGTAAATGTTTACTTCAGCAGCTCAATTACGTTTTATTATAATAGTAATGCGTGCGAGTGTCTGCAGACTCCGAAATTCGAAGTCGTTACGTATGGTTGCCGGGCCGGCCTCATTTGCCGGGTCAGTATGACCGCTGTTGCCTCACCACGAACTTTTTAAGCTCATGTTTGCATCTGCGCCCTAATTTTCATCTACCTGTAGTTTTAATTAGGATAATATCCAGTCCACCGCTACTGTAGAAGACGAGTACCAAATGGAAGGTTTTTAAATTAAATTGTCTGCCAAATAGTGCATTTGTAGATTGCTAAAAGTGCATACCTTTAATTTAAGGAAATGAATGAAATTGGAAGCGATTTACTGCAGAAATTTTTCTAAAGGAAGCAACGAAATCAGTTTTCTAAAGTGCCCAACTAATATTGCATTGCTTTGCTTGATTTTAAATCTATTCGATATGTTTACGTAGATTCATCTGGCAAGGTTGTCTACATACCTACTTATGAAAATGGTACAACAAAAATTGATTTTTAATATTCCTTTATTTAGTAAATCTAAAAGTAGTTTCATTTTTGTTTTATTAAAAAAAAACGATATCGGTACTGCAAGAATTTTTTATTCAAGCTTTATTGTATGAATAAAACTTGTGTGACGTAGTGTTAAATATTGAAAATTTATAGGAACAAAAGCATTTTAAGTAGCAAAAGGCGAGGCAGCTCGTCTCTGTTGTAACAAAAAAAGCTATTAATAAATAAATTTAACCCAATGGAGTTATAATTGGAATGAATTTTCGAGATCGAAGATATCGTAATTTGTTACTTTGAAGTAGCGTCACGTCAGTTGCAATTTAAAATTTAAACGGTCACAATTTGTCACATTTTTAATTCATCATCGCGAACGACACTGATATTCACTTTGAGATGAGATGCATATTGTTTAAATTATCATGCACTTTACCAATCTTACAAATATAATTGTACAATCCTTATGCTTTATATGTTTTACGACCTAAATAACTGGTTTTTCTTCTATTTTAGGTACCACTGGCAGATAAAATGATGAAACGATATATTATGATCTTGTTTGGTCATTCTTTATATTAGAATAACCCTGAAGTCAAAACACACATCATAAACAAAAAATAAGAAGAAAAGTAAATTACTTTTTACTGTTTATTTACATTTGCCGTCACAACCCAGGTACACAACACATACTGCGTCATTTCTATTTAAAACTTTTCATAATAACCGAACACACCAAATAAATACCTAACTAACTGCAGTAATTTTCGACTCCTGCGCAGGTGATCCGCGGAAATGCCGCTGCGTCCGTCGCGAGCTATTTCCATACGTTTTCGTTTCAGTGCGAACGGCCGCCCGCCCCACATCAATGGACGCGTGGCTCTGTTAGTTCGTCGTCCGCCCTATGATGACATGTCAGTGCGGTGGTAACGGTTTTGATACTTCGCCTATTTGATGTTGACGTTGCAGATTTATAAATTAACACAAAACTAAGGAACTTATATTAATGTTTTTTTTTCTCCGTAACATTTTAAAGTATTTTCTGTACTAGAAGGTTAATTAATTGTTTTTGTTTTTAAAATTACTTACGTCAATAAATGTTTATTCTCATACACAAAAAACACAAGAAAAAATCGTTTCGTCATCCTTTAATCTAATCCTTAAATCTAAATAAGCTATAACCTTGAAATACATAGTCATATTTAAAAAAAAAGTTTTTTACTTCTACTATTAAGACGTGTTACGCTTGCTACAGTCACAAATATAAATAGGTGGTCTTATTTTCTTATTTACGGCTGTTTCAGTCTTGAATGTGCAACTTTTTATGATAATTTAGGCTTTTATTGGCGCCGTCTCGAACGATGTTTGCCATTAATGCCCGCTGCTCTGTGCGACCATCTGGGTTTATGGTCCAATTAAATTACCTGGAGTTACGCAATTACACATGTGTAACTTTATGTAATAATGTATTTACAGCACAAGCTTTAAGCTATAATATTGTTATATGAGTAATAAATACTTTTAAAATAACGCACTTAAGGGTTGTGTAGCTTAGTGGAAAGTTAGAACTTACTTGCATAACTAGGAATAAGATTGAATGTTCTCCTTCAATGCACGTAGCATTGAAGGAGAACAAACCTAACTTTATACTATGTACGTATGTATGTACGTATGTATGTACGTATGTATGTATGTACGTATTAGAACAGAAGAAGTGGAATGGAAACGATTTATCAAAGTACCCAACCCAGCTGGTACTTCAGACTTCAGGGGTAATCTAGGGGTATAATACGCGTATTCTTTCCTTGAAAATCAATTACTCGTATACATAAATGTTAGCTACTTCATATAGAGTATTTTTAGTATAATTAAGCTTTCCGAAGCTGTAGTACCGTAACACTATATGTTTTTGTTATGTATTTCCTAATAAATAAAAGTTTGCTTTTCAATTAGTTCTGGATCAAAAATATTCTAAAATAGGTTTCTAAGGAAAAGTTGTTTAGTTTCAGTGGGAGTTACTGTAAAGTTTTCATGGCAAAAAAACTCATCATATGGTGCCCACTGGGCCTATTGGGTGCCCGTGTCTTCTTTCGTATGAATTTTAGATGTAAACAGCCCAGCATTAGATTTTTCATACAAAATAAATAAATAAATAATTTCCATTGTCTTAGTGTCGATTTTATTTTAGTTCTACTCTTCAATAATTTTATAGATTTAAGCTGTCTAATATAGTGTAGGAAACTGAGATCAATATTATTTGTTATTCCGATCCCAGACAAAACAGGGAGATAGTAATAGGTACGCAGCGGATGAGTCGCTCTTGTAGGAGATCTGAAGCTAAGTCTGAGTCACTCCGCTGACTCACACCCACCTTCAGTCTCGCTCAGCTGACTGAGCCAATAAGTAGACAGACATCATAGTGCTAATACAGGGTGAAAATAGTTCTAATGAACGATAAGATCAAAAAAAAGTTTATTACACACAGGATGCAACAATGTATGTATGTAAATACCTTCTAATAATGTTTTACATTGTATGATTGTGTAATAAAAATATTAAGGATTATTTCAGTAGTAATAAATAATGCCCACAAAAATTAATGGTTAACAATTGATTACTGGAAAAGATCGATAACTTTGTTAAACATAAAACAACGATTCTTTGTTATTACAAGTTTTGAAAGGTGATTTTTTTATTATTTTTTATCCCCTAAAACTTAACTTAAAAATCGAATAATATCTAATACAAAATAAAAAACCGGCCAAGTGCGAGTCAGACTCGCGCACCAAGGGTTCCGTATAAATTCATATTCACACTACACACTCTAAGTATATCAAATACTCAGGCCTGCAATCCCTTGAAGCTGTGAAAAAATCAAACTTCTATGCCAACGCAATCAAGAGATACGCCCGTTTATGCCGCATATTTGGCCATATATGCCACTCGCATGGGAATCGAAACCTATAAGGTACTTCCCGTATACCTAGAATCATGAAATTTGGCAACAAGCAATGCTTCTACCACAAGTAAAGGAAAAAAACCAAAAACCAAAAACATTAAGTTGTATCACAAAAAAATTGTGATGTAACTAAAAATTTTTGGTTTTCGGACTTTTCCCTTTACTTGTGCTATAAGACATTGCTTTTTGAGGTATGGAGCCCTAAAAATAAATACAAGTATAATATAAAAAGTGTATTTCATACGAATAATCAGTACAACTAAATTCCAATAAAGATAATTTATAATATTTTTGTTGTTTTACTTGTGTTCCTTTTATTTTATTTTGCAATAAAAACTAGTATTTGATTTGATAATTTTGTCTAAAACATCCTATAAATAAAGTACACTTGAGCACTTTCTCGACGTGAAGCTATCTATTCTAGGCGCCTATTTGGTACATACATTGTATTGTAGGCCTCTTGTAGGACTTGTGCAAAGCTTAATTTATTTCACTTCGCTGCAATTTATAGCAACGATAATGTTTATGATTTCTCGTGTGTTCAGTTAACTTTGCGAAGGCGCTTCTTTGGAAAGTGTCGTCAACACCTGTTTATTGATACTAAAATGTGTTAGGATTATGTATTTTTAAATAACTACTTTATATTTATATATCTATACACAAGGATATTAAGTACGTACCACCTTTTAGATAGACGAGTAGGTATTGTGTAAAAGTTTTTTTGATATTTTAGGACTCCTTCCCATGTCATTTTATTCAAAATCGAAAAACAGACATCAAATTTGCAATTTCAGAATCAGAAATCTAATTTTCCTACTTCAAAGTCCGTAATCCCTTAAAGAAAATGCTAAAATCTTTCTCAATAACGTTCGTTCCGGATCTCCAATTTACAGTGGGCTTAATTTATTTTTCATTTCATTCAATTTGGAACCCACAATGGCCCTACACCGAACACAATCGAGTTGAAGCAATCACAAGGCGATAAATCAAAATAATTCGGTGTGTTCGAAACAATTAAGCCACCAAGTGGGAGAGGCGGGAAAGCTGAGTTACGCAATACAGTTATACATCTTTTACATTTAGCGTGGTATAGTCAATAAGCCCTTAATTAAGTACCGTATTAAATTAAAATATACTCATGCTTTTATTTCAGGTAACAAGCAAAATTGTAATTTAAATGTAAATTAAATAAATATATCCGGGGCAAATCATTCACGGTCATTCGACTCTAAATAAGAGACTGATATACATAATATATGTATGTTAAATATATGCAAGTCTCACCACCACAGAGATATTTGCCCTGGGTGAAAATCCAACCCACGACCCTCAGATCAATAGTACGGATCCATTTCACCGAGTCAGTCGAAATATTTATAGATCAAACTTTTTTCGCGCTAAGCTGACATATTTTATAATAATGTAACATAATCCCATACCACAGCACCAGACTGCAAGCAACTTACAGTACAATGTTATAAATCATATGGTTTAAGGCCAAGGCAAGCAACTGCAGAGATATTCATGCACAAGTTTGTTTAATTTACACATCTACATAGCAGTGACATGATTACTGAGCACGCGAAGCGTAGAGGTGATAAAATTAAGGAAAGTAATAATAAAGTTTCTGCTTGTGACTTTACGAGTTTTCTTGCGATTCAATTTAAAGTAATTTCGTTTGTGAACACGAAGTACCAAAGTATCATATTCGAAGCACGCCCGCAATGGTAAGGTAGACCAATTAAACCGGTGCAGGCACATCATTATGATGCAGACGCAAATTGTCTGATTTGCAAAATATCATGAAGGTATAAATAAAAGTTTATGATTACTATCTATGCGTACTATCAGAGACAAGGTTTTTTCTATGGTACTATCTAATATCGTATGTAACTTATATGTTTGGTAGATGATGTCTTTTTTATTTTTCATTCCCCCAGATGTTTATTAGTATACTACCAATATTTATTAAATGTTTATTATACATAGATACCTAGAATGATCTCGATCATCGCTGGGATTTTACTGAACTCGTTATCTTTTCTATTATCCACCCAATCTACTGCAGCGTCCATTTTGTTCTTTTTTTTTTATAAAGAAAGTGAAAGTTACAAAAAGAAGGAAGGACAATAGGAAATTATATTAATAGGAGATACTGCGAATCATCCGCATATAGGCGCATGCATGACTTTTTGAGAATCGGTCTTTTTAATTCAAAGTACAGAATCGTCATAATGAGCGGTGGACGGCGCGCGACGAATTTTAACAAATCACTTGTGATGCGTGTCTCGCTTTGATATTCGAGCACTTTATTTTTGTAAAGTCCAGCTTTGTATTTAAATAGCCTATATATTACATGTCTGAAGAGTAAAAGTTTCTCTGATAAACTAAATTGCTTTAAATAATTAATTCAACATCAATCTCAAATTTCCGGAAACTGTGTCTATACGCCTGTTAATTTTGCAAGTGAATCAATTCACTTTTGTTTTCCCAGTTAACCGTGTCCTACTTTTTACCTAAAATATAAAATGTATAGGCACTACTATTAGTATTCTCTTGAAATTGAGGACGGCACTTACGACACCTACTACGGCTACCGAAATAGGTCGCGGCGACACCAATTCCGAGATAGGCCAGATTGATCACGAGCCTGTAGATAAAGTGAATCTTGATTAATTAATTTCTTTACTTTTTTCCTTCATAATGTGTAGTTATACAGAACTCATGGTTGGAAACCAGAACGGACATTACGGACATTTTTATTTTCATGACCCACCGTGGTAAGATAGATATATGATGATAGCAGGTGGGATAGGAAAACTGCTCATGGAAAGTTTAGCGTAACTTTTTTTTAGTAAATGCAGCTATAAATAATCCCCTTCATTATATTTTAAATATCCCGAGACAATTATGTATTTTTTACACATGTGTGACACGACACAGAGTACTCGTATATACTCTGGAGACGATGAATTGTGACACTGTTTGTACACCGTCTGCTCGCACGCGCAACATAATTAATCATCGTCTGCGCCAGCTTTCGATTAAGTTAATTCGATTACCAGTTGAAATAAAAATAAAGGGATTTTTCATGGTGTATAGATGCGTCCTCCTTCAAGTTCTCTTCCTTCTAAGCTCATGACATCAAAAACGTATGCACCAAAAAGTGCACAAATTCAAATTCAATTCGAATTCAAAATGTTTGTAGGTATTTATATGCTGTACACATTCACTTAAATCTTTTTTTCTACCTAGTACAAAGTTCCTACCAAATCATAACTATACACTCAATGTTTCGGGAATTTTATTATATTACATACCTATTTGATCATGAGTTGTGGTTGGACGATCAAATCTTCATTTGCGTCTTACTTCCTTGAGTTAGGGCTTTATTTAAGATTTCAAAATTCCGTCTAGTACCTAAATGATAAATCGTCACAATATTGTCCGCGCCAGCCCTCGATTAACAATAATTTAGTTACCAGTCGGAATAAATCTAAATTAAACCGCGCGACGGCGACATCTGCTAATTGACACGTCGGGTTAGTGGACCGTGACGTCGTCGTGGGTGTAAAACTCTGTTTATTGATAATATCATGTAAATGTTTTAGTGAAAACATTCTTTAGTGCACTCGTATCAAGCAAGCTATCTGATTAGGCACCTGGGGGTAGCTGATCAAACACAATCAGTCTTTCATTAAACCTCAAAGTCCATCAAACCGAGGACGCACCGCACGGACCCATCACTTGGTGCAAGTACAGACAGTACAGACAGACAGACAAAGATATCTGAACCTCTCCGTAATACACCATGTATCATGAAAATAGCTTTAATAGGGGTTCAAATATCTCTGTGTGTACAATACGTACTGAGTTCCTACTGTTGGGGCACGATTCTCTTTTGCTCATGTAGGGAAGGTAAAGTCATAATTCATACACGGAAGCTAAGTGTGTATTGGTAGGTGTTTTATATGTAAGACTACTGACGAACGAATGGTTAATGAGATAGATTTCCAGCCGTCCCTGACTTGGCTTGAAAACAGTTTTGTTTATTTTAATCAAATAGCAAGCTCGTGATTCAACCGCATTAAATATCGATTAGGGAACCCACATTGAGGTGTTTATTTTCTGGGGGTCCCAATACTTTAATGTTATAGCCGGAATGGCTATACAAATATGCGACATTCTTTATTTGATTTTATGGGTGTCTACTACCTTATTTCTATAGGCACAATTCTGTGGTAGCTCCTACCTCGTTTGTCGGTATACTTATACTTAAGAGGTCAAAGGCTTAATTTATTACCTACGTCGACTAAACCCACTTTGCAGACCACATCCAAGGCTTTAACCGCAATTTATAAGATGGATAATCTTAGCTTTCTGATAACGAACCCTATTGATGACGTCATAATGTGAATATTGGCGACGAAAGGCAGGTAAACTTTGGAAGTATTAAAGAGAAAGGATTCACGAGACTGAGGGTATATGATAAGCCCTAAGGGTATATAGTAGTAAATTTGATTGTTAGATTAATTTATAGCGTGAGTTTTTATTCGCTAACAAATTCCAGAAGTAGATGCATTAACTTCACTTCAAAACTCCCCAAAGAACCTACACTATCGGAGTATTTTTTGTACTGACCATACAAAGATTGCGATTCGACTGGTCAATTAGTGACGATTACTAAAGGATTTTTGTTTTGATTGCATAGCATCTAACCAAATATGCCTTTAATTCTTAATTCTTTATTTGGGTTTTTGAAACTAAGAGTGAGTTCATTTCCAAAAGCATCAGAGATCAAATAGCACCCACTAACTTAACTACATCTACTCCTCCAAAGAACACACCGCATTGTGATTTTAATGAATGCATTCTCGTACACAGGGGTAGTGTCAGATGCAGAATGTCTTTAGATGTCTCTTCCCCGACGTCTTACTGGCTTGTTCCACTATGCTCTAAAATGTCAATTTAATTTAAACATATTATGTTTGCTGCAGTGCTGAATTTAGTCTATAAGTATTTCTAAAGAGTGATCCAAATTAATAAGGGATAAAAATATATTTTGATGTTTCGTTTTACGTTATTCTAATTTTTAAATAAATGTACGTTTTGATTTTTAATTAAAAAAGATGTGTTTGCCTGTTTATGATCGGAATATGTAATTATTATGTACCATATTAATAGACAAAGCGACAGCGGTTGTTTACCTATTTATCAGCGATATATCTGTAAGACAGAGCAATTATTTTTTGGAGCACAACCGAGCATAACAACCAACCATCTCACTGCGCCCTTACTTCCTCGGTATAATTAGGCAGGCAATAAGTCTCCCGGAATATTCAGTGAGCAGACGCCGACTCTGAATGGACCTGTCAATACTCATTACATGCCCTCAGCCTCAGGCTTGAGGGCCCTGAGGGAACGCAGCGCTTGCCTCGAGTCACGATACAGGGACGCTAGAATAAGAAGTAAAAGGAAGATTTGATTTTGTGACTAGCTGTCTTTAACGACTTTAGGAATCGGGATAAATGATGAAACTATACCCTTCTTCATATCACAGATTACGTGCATGCTAAACGTCAAGATTAATAAGGGCGTGTTGAGGCGTCTAGATAGAGCAAAAGATCATAATTTCACTTTAAAATAAAATAGTATCGTGTTGTACTATTGGGTTACTCTGTGGTATTGTACCATTTTTCATTATGTTTAAATTTTTACTTTTATACATCGCTCATTTCAAAAGTCACTTTAAACTAGATATTTTAATCTAGTGTGATGGTTTGTATCATTTTCCGTCATTTACTTTCGTACTAATAATATACTTACAAGTCGTTTTCCTAGAAAAACACGACAGTTAACTAATTAGCTGTTTTGTTTGTACAAACATAGAAAACACCAACTATAATTTCATGTTTGTAGGCAATAAAATCTACTTCAGATATATTTTTTCTACACTTTATTTATGTATGGACTATGGGTTCTACAAGTCATATATTCCCATTTGCAAATAATAAATCTGAGTTACCTTTCCATTTCTCTATTGCTCATCTATCACTACAGCTACATTCGAAAAGTTTCTCAGATAATGTTTACTTAGATAAAGAGGGTGCATTACTGATGCACTTTACAGACAAAAACAATTCACGTCACCATTAGAGAGGGACACTGATAGATAATAGAACAAAAACAATCGATATTTTTCTTACTTACTGTTTCCTTTGTAACAGACGCTCTTAAAATGTTTTCCACCCTAACACTAAACATCATTAATAAATATCGGTTACCTTCGGAATGTGTAAATTGTAATAAAAGCTAGTAAAATGATTAATTTTACACGGTGGTAAATCTAACCGCCATTCGAAACGTATAACAGAAATAAAAGTAAATAATGGTATCCGTATTACAAGGTATAAAAGACCATAATGATTGTCACTAGGCTTCCTCGGCTTTTCCGTTAGTACAGTCATGTACAGTCAAGAACACTTATCTCCGAAAAGATTTTACTGGGAAAAACATTATGAAAAATTTGCGCAAAATCAAAACATGTCGCATACTCAATTACCACAATAATGTTATAGTAAAGGAGGGGTAGTATCGATCACTATATCTTGATTCTTACAATTTAAGTTGTTCTTCACAGAAAAACAAAGTTTCACTACAGAAAAAACTGTAAAATTAAAGTGCAGTTTCTCCTTTTTGGTTCTATTATCCCTGTATAAAAGTACTTAATTAAATAGTAGAGTTACACGAAGCAAGCACGGTCGCATTTTCTGGTCGACTGTACCTACTTTACGACCCTTGAATAGGAAAAAGTAGCAAAATGCGAGGGTGACGAGGCGAATAATGTCCACTGCGTTATTACTGAGCCAAAACTCCGGAGCGCCACCAAAAGATCGCCTCTACGATAAATTAACTGACCGTGCTCATTGTTATAAAAGATGGAGCCTCCTCAGATTAATGTTGGCAATATGCTGAGGGATTGCAACACTCTTTAAGCAGTTAGGAAAATTGTTGCGTATTTCAAAATAAGGGTACTGAAAGTGCTTTGTTCATTTATTAATATTAAATTCGTACCCAAAAGTTCAGAATAGATTGCTAGCAAGATAGATAAATGATCCGAGAATATTGTCAGATGAAACTTCTGTCCTGTCTGATCGTTGGCAGATATTAATGCAAGCCGTTTGTTTAGATATGGATGACTGAAACAGCAGACAATTAAGGTAACTAAGTTTGGAATATAGGTGAGTTTAAAGCATCTTGAGTCTGCACATTTTCAATAATTACCTACATGAGACAACCGTCAGTCACTAATTTGAAAACTTGAGTTTAGTCTAATTACTAGATATATTTTTTTTATTTGCGAAATACAAATAAATAAAAAAATGTCGAATATTGTAATTATTTTTTGAAGGCAAAAATTTTAGGCCTTTTATTTCGGTAGAATCTGAGAATGCTTGTCTTTAATTACTTCCTAGTCTTCAGTATTTTATTGTATTTTACTGTGGATTTCAATAAACTGAAAGCGCAAGTTGAAATCAAATTTCGCATCTCCCTGAAAATGTGATTTGCCCTACACGGTCGCCTCGGGGTGCATTTGATTGAAACTCGTTTTCTTTTCAAAAGCCTCCTGCACTGCACTCTGATAACTTTCAACCCCAAGGGAAGTAATTTACATGAATCATTTGTAGGTTGCTTTAGATGTGTGTATATAGTTATTTTTTCGTTACACTATATATTTGTTACTTTATATATGGGTCAATAGTTTGTATATAAGCTATTCATGCAGATTTACCTCGATAGTGGTTTTCCCAGATGCCTGCCACTTCATGAGATGCTCGCCTTTGAGAGACCAGCCCGGAGCGTAGCTTATCAGCCCTCCGTTGGCGGCCCCGCCCGCGTCCCCCGCACCCTCCCGGCTACCATTAGCTACTTCACTACTCGCCGCCTCCGCTTTCGACTTCTTGGGGCTCGTCTGAAGCCGGAAAAAGCTCCGGCCGTGGATTTTGCAACTTTTCGAAGGGGAGAAGAAAAATGAGCTCTTTTTAGGTGATTTTTCTTGTTCTTCGCTCGATTTGGTGACAGATGTCGCCTTTTCGCTCGGCACATCCGGACTGTTGCTGTGGTTCGTGGAAGTTCCACTGCCGCTGGGTTTTGGGCCAGAGTTCTCATCAGCGACGAAGAGGAGTGTTCGTTGTACAAAAGGCGTCGCTTTGTGGTAGAATTCGTTCGCTTCAGGCACTTTGAAGCTGGCCGGAATGGTAGTTCGATGTGATTTTGAAAACCTTCGTTCCATATATTTTCTTGCCATGACATTCCGTTAGTGGCCTTAACATAGCTCACCTTACCGTCTATCTATATACAATTTGAGGTTATAACACGAACCATAGATTTCAAAAACGACTTGTAGGTAATTTTGCAAGCCGGAAAAATGAATGCGGATCCAATAAAGAAACAAAACAAACCGAGCAGAATAAATCCACGACGACGGCCCCTCGAATTGGCAAGATAGGCGGGCGGTTCGTAAACTATACCCCACCTGCGAGATGGCTGAAAACCCGGACGTTCAACCTTAATGGATTATAACATTATTCAGAAATTTCTTTTCACTGTATAGTAATTATAGCAATTTGTTATTTAGTGGATAGGTTTGCACATTATATTTATAAATATAATATGTAAAAGCTCTGGTTATACTGTATACTAACAACACAAACAAGAATTTTAGATTAGAAATAATAATGATTAGCCTTAGCATGTTCTTTTTAACTACTTATTCTAATTATAGGCTATAAAATTTTTAATATATACTTTGCATTTGCATCGCATCTAGCAATAATTCTATTATATGAAGTAGAGCTTTTGCTCCAGGCGACGGGTTGCAATTTTCACGCGAAGGCTTCTCGGCTATCGATCGCTGTGCGTGGGTAAACATTGCGCCCTCACCTTACACCCCGGCTTTACAAATACCAACCTTACTTAAAAGTGACAAAACCTCTATTACTATATCTCGATTGTGTAACAACATGTAGGCTAAATGTACACTTTCGCGTTGAATAGGGTACTCTCAAAATTTCAGGACAAGGAGGAAAAGTGTTGTTTTATCGAGCGCACCTTTACATGGCGTTGAGGGAAAATCTGGTGTTTTAAGTAGGCTTTGTTAACAAAGTTCCATATAATACAAGCAAGTAATAATTTAATTATTAAGTACCGAGGTAGATTGCAAACTGCACTCTCTCAAGATAAAAAAAAAATATTCTATTTGCCACACCGCACCGTAATACTAGTACCTACCTACTTGATATTTATATTTTATGACTTAGCAACTTATTTAATTTACCCTCAAATCACAAGAATAATTAATTCCTCCTATGAATTTCACGGACTTGTAGCTTTAACAAAGAAATTACCAGTACAATAAATAATCACGGTGTTACAGAACCCTCGTACCCGGCCGCACGCACAACACGACACGACAGTCTAGCGTGCGGATCAGAAACGAAAATTATATAATCCACGCTGTCATGTTGCACTGTTCGAAATTAAATTGGGGAAAAATTGCTCGGTAGCTACCACAGAGTGTTTTGTGTTTTTTTTTTTTTTTAATCTAATATCTCATCAGCTACGGAAGGACAGAAAAAAGTGGCGGCATTTGGTGTCGGAGGCCTAAATCCTCTTTGGGTCACTGAGCCAGCAAAGCAAGTAATATCTCATTCCTAAGAGAACTTTACATTACCATTTCTATAATCGCACAATCAGTACCGCTCGACGTACAGTCGTGACCGCGATTTATCTACATCAGTAAACTCAATCGCTCTTATAATCCGATTGTTGCAAAACCCTAGTGGAGTGCTTTACAATAAGTCAAATGTTGCGCTTTCGTGGGTACAATACCGTTTTCTTTTGACAAATGAACAGTTTTTTATAGTCGGCGTAATTATGCATTTTAGTTATAAATGTTTTCATAAATTCACTTCAGTTTGAAACATCGCGTTACACATAATCATTTGTAAAGAGTCAAGTTGAATAAAGTTGTTAACATTTTACATTATTCTTAAGCTCAGAACTTGAGAAATATTACACTAAGCTTCTACGAATGAATGAATTATTTCGTAAGAAAAACTTACTGCTTAGGTAGATATCACACTAATGAACAGACACAAATGAACTCTGATAATGATATGTGAAAGAGATAGGGGGTAGGTTTCGGCACGGTACAGCAGCACAAAAAATATTCTTTTTTTGTAAAGGCAAACAATTATAAAGGCATCTGAACGAATTCATTCTCATATGTGCGTCTTTTTAAAAATCCTTGCAAGGTGGTTACACACGTAGGTACGTAACTACAAGTTCCATTCACAAGTCGAATCAATATAGGAAGTCTAAGAAAGAAGTTATTTGAAGCGTCCGTTCCTCTTTCTTCGAGTTGCGAACCCCTCGCGCGTCGTCGTCTGTCAATAGTTTCCCGATTCCGTTCCGTGCGGGGGTTTATTACGTTTTGATGACTCGTCGAATGAGAGATGACGTATGGGCGGCGCTTCCGTAGAATTTCCGTCTGTGGCGAATTGCGATAAGAATTGTAATTTTATTTTTTTTAGCTCTATTTATATGACACCCTCAATTACGTTAATTAAAACGGAGGATATTAAAACATTAGCCGTAACGTAAGTCTTTTTTTCACATATTATATAAAAACAAAACTTAATACAAAGACACTATTTTCCCCATGGGGTAATGCCAAGGGCTTACCAGTTGTGGATTTAAAAAAAACGTTTTATAACTAACTACCTATAATAAGAAGATGCCCAGCCCACACAGTAAATCTTAAAAGCAATCTACTGAACAATTCTTTTTTTGGTAGATGTCTACAAGATAAATAGTAATAATGGGTCCGTGTCACAAATAGCCGCGCACCCCAAGTGTGACGTGCTCCCCGCCGTCGCACGCGCAAACTCGACAATCCACCCGCTGCCCCGCCTACTGGTTAATTATACCGCTATCTTAGGATTAGTGAGACTTCAGCTAAAAGTAGACACTATTTATAGGAACATCTAAGAAACTTTGAGAGGACACTTCAAGATCCTTTGAACGTTCAAGCTACACGACTAAAGAGAAAATTTTATTTTTATCAAGAGAGGTGAATATTATTTATATCGTATTTACTTCCATCAATTTATTTTGAATTCTCTGCTATTGATTTAATGAAGCCTGAGAATTTAATTTTTACCAATTGATTTAATTAACCTTTACAGGTATGTTATATCTACAATATCTTCTTAGAATTAAATGCTGTCGACTTAACCGACGCTAAAAAGAAAAGCTCTTTATCTGAAACATTTAATTAAGTTGTTGCCTCAAGTAAAACCGAATTCAGTTTGAGGACGACCCCCGGGACTGAGCAAGGCTGAAACAGAACGGTATTGTGTAAGTAAAGGAGGCTGTAGCTTCCCACAGGCGCCTGTATGAATTATTGTTCTTGTTTACTGTGTTAGTAACCCAGATATTGTTTTTGGGTGATTTATTTATATTGGTATTTCGATAAAACACGAAAAAGTTTTCAAGGTGGAATAAATGTATTGGAACTTTAATCAAGTTTGTAGATATTATTAGACTTAATGCGCCAGTATTGGTTCAGTCAAACCTATAAAGTATTGTTATCTTTAAGACTAATACATAGAAAATTGAAGAGACCCTTCCTCTTATGACGAAAAAGGTGGCAACTTATGTATATGTCGCAGGGAAATTATAAAATTAAGCGTTTTACAACCAGGCTAGCCGTTTTTTTTTTAACTACTGGTTAAAAATCTCTGATTTTTACTTCCCCGTTGTGTTTCGGAAGTTAGTTGTGTTGGCGTCATCGTCACTTACAATCCGATGAGACGATGCCGAGGACAAGAACTTAGCATTTTTTTTAATAGAACGGCTAATTTTACAATTTGCTACGACATAAATATGTATATGTATACGGAGTTATGGTAATGAAAATTATGCGTGTACTCAGGCATCATTGGAAATCAGCACATCGTTAAAATGTAAATGAGCACCCTTTACCACCGGCCGCCGCTTTGTGACCAGGCAATTACGTGATTACCAAGCGAGCAATGCAAGGGGATGATGTATAGCTAAACGCAAGTTGAAAATGTCTATGCGGAAACCTTTCTAATTTACTGCACAAATGTTTCAGCAGTGAATTCCAACCAATTCCAAAAAACCTGTTCTCCAAAAAACCTTCAATATACTTTTTTGCAAAAACAAACGCACTCGCAAGGTTTTTGTACTTAGTCTCAGTTTTTAATTTTCACACAGAAAAGTACGATGTAATGTCAGTACGAGCCATCACTGTCAGTTCATTGTCATTAAAAAACAGTTCAAAATAACTGACTTTCCTAAATAAAATCATTAGACCGATATTTATACACCGTTTATCTAGATAAAAAGCTAGTTTTATAAGTATCAATCTTAATTTCTTCGCTCCCGTAAATTACTCGGCTTATTTATTTAGTTAACTCCCACCGCAGTATATCTGTCTATATACAGTATATCTTATTAAAGATAAGCTACCTAGTGAGTACCTACAATCTATCTCATTTTTTCTTGTTCTCCTTCTTATCCTTATTATAAAAACTCATTAACGCAGAATTTTTAATTCGGGAATATCACCTATTGGGAAGCTAAACTTATAAAAAGTGTCACACACTAACCGGTGAAGCTACATTATCACAAAGGATAGTCAGCGGTTGCCTGGTGTTGCACTTAGCTTCATCCGCATTATATAAATACAACTACGGATGTGCGCAACACGACCTTTGTTACATATCTAGTATAATTACTAGACACATCTAATGATGTGCAGATTTCCTCACCATGTTTAGCAATAGCAATCGGTACGAAAATGTGAGTTTCGAAACATTCATTGATACATTAACCAGGATTTAAACCCGAAACCTCTTATTAGGAGGTCTGAATCACTAACTTAAAGTCATCGACGACGGTTTTTCACCTAATTAAGCACAAGATTACGTAATTTAGCATTGATAAAAGGTAACAAATAACATAAAAGAGAGGACGTTGGGTGGTCCTGCCTGTCCTGGGTTTAAGACTGTTCATCAAATAACATCTTACAGTTATACGCTAGGTTAAGCCGAGATAAAAATAAATAAGTCTACAAAGTCTAATGAAGAGCGTAAAGTAATCCCGAATAATTTAGATAAGGCTATAAATATGGTGCGGGTGGCTGTTGACCGGTATCGGCCCGGCAACCGTAGTTATCAGCGCTTAATGGGTTTGATCCGATCGCCCGGCTGCTCCGGATAAGTGCCGGATCGGATGAAACGCTTCCGGATTCTAACGCATTGTTTATTTTAAATTGTTTTTACTTAGTAATATAAAGTAAGAGTAACAATGACTTAACTAATTAAATTAGAAAATAACCCAGGGTACTAAGACGAATCTAGCGAAACCTCCTTGCTACCCGGCAACCTGACATTAAAAGTTAAGCTAAAAAAAAACGGTCAAGTGTTTGTCGGGCCACGCACAGTGTAGGGTTCCGTAGTACTTCTGTTAACTTGTGAAGCCTACTTAGCTGTGATAATTTTTTTTTTAACTTCGTTATATATATACATATATACTACTGCCGTGATTTTTTCACATTTCTAGAAACAACCTTTTAGCTGGCAGAGGGGGAGGGGACACATGACTTTAACAAAAATTTGCACTTTAAATATTTAGAAGTTTTCGAATATTTCGAAAACGGAGCCTTGAATCAAACAGACAAAAAGACAGACGGACATGTCGAAACTATAAGGGTTCCTTGTTGACTACGGAACCCTAAAAAGGAACTCTACGTATATAATATTAGCTCCTAAATTATATGAGTTTTTACTTTTATTAGTAAAATCTACTTGTAATCTAGTAGAAATTATAGGAATCTCGGTTTCCAAAAGCCAAAGAAACAGACATTAATAGAAACACAAAATATTAACCTCGTTTAGGGACAGTAGGATATTTTTTTAAAGAACGGAACTAGAAATAGGGAAAGACCTAGAAAGTATCAATGATGAAAACTTTTAAAGCTTAATTTTTTATTCGTTTCTGATTACTCGCTAATCATTCGATAAACTTAGAAAGTGAATGTCATACCACCCATAGAAAATAATAAAGATCATGCAATCTTATTTTCCCGTCTAAAGATTAAATTATAGTCCCAAATTGTATTACATTAAATGAATACAAATATTAATTTAGTGTATTGTGTAGGAACGTGAGGGTATCGCGTGTGTGGAGCAAGGATTAGGCCTGCTCCAGACGCTACATGCGGGCCAGGGAGGGGGGGCAGAGGGGGGACTAATCGCCTCTGACAAGTTCCGCGTGTCTCGACAACCGCACATCGGTAAGGAATTAACATTAATTTAAAAGTGAAATCCAATTTGAGCGAGCCGAAAAAAATAAGTTTTTAAAAGAACAGTAGGTACTCTTAGTAACAACAACGTGAGTATAGTTACTATTATAATTTACTGCTTCTGTTAAATTGTTGTAAACTGACTATTATTATTATTATTATTACTTAAATTGTTTTAATGTAATGTAATGTAATGTCTACTATGGGTCCTGTGCCTGAATTTTTTTTTATAAACACTTATAAATCACTGCAGCATCTGAGATAAATACTGAGAGTTAAAAAACCTGTTGAAAAACCTTTGCCATTTCGAGGGATAATCGACTTTGTATTTTATTTATGCGGATACAGTAAAAAACGCGATATAAACAAGTCGTATTTGAAAATGTTTTGGAAAGAATAAATGTATCTACATGTAATAACATAAAAATATGTTACAAAACCTCGAACTCAAATTAAATCATTGGAGAGTTTTATTTCAATGTCATTCATTATCAAAGAATCCTGATCACCGCACTGCACTTTGTTTATGTTTACAAATAGATAACGACCTTTAACTGAAAGTTCTAAATTCAAAACTAACGTTCATATAGAGTGCCTTTTAATTCACACCACAGAGATCGCAGACGTTTTTCAGTGAAAAAGGAGACTTCACTCTGAAATAGTCCTGAAATCCTGATAGCGTATCGCGTTCCCGCCTAAACGCGGAGGCTTCGCAGTAGGCGGGCGTCCGCGGAGCGTGCCGTTTGCGACTGGGGTAGCGGCGGTGGCGGATCGATCCGCCCTGGACGTCCCGCGGGGATGCAGATGCAGCTCCATACAGCAGCTGGATAAGGCTGCGAGAGGTAAAAGGCGTCCGATAATTCAGTTACGTGGAGAGCTTACCCTTGCGAACTAACGCTCAAAGCATACTTTAACAAAGTATGGTTTCAGGAAGTTCTAGAATAAGATCGTGTTCGGTTAACAGTCTCGATAAGTTGCGAGGAATATGATGAATCCACATTCTGCAATAAATTGTGTTTGTAAACCTTCCTCAATTTTAAATATATTTTTTGTAGACTGGATGATGAGATAATTAAAATATTGTTAAAATAATATTTTTATTATTTGGTTTCGGAAAAAAACGATTTTTAAATACAGACATACACTTCGAGAATATAATCTTAATTGAAACTTAACAATTAAGTAATATACATTTGAATAGGCTGAGTTTAACAGGGTGTAAGAAAACAGTTGTACGACGGGTCAATGGGTTGAGAGGCAACTGGATCTTATACTGATCATATTTATTACATTTATTCTAAGAAAATACTTTTCTATCGCACAAAAACTTTTCAAAGATAGTTGGAAAAGCAGCTGATCGATTTCAGTGATATTTGTAGGTTCTTTGAGCGATTTCATTTAATAAAATCATAGAACAAAAGTGGTTCAATATGATAAGTAGAACCCACAGATAACGGATTTGTTTTGTTACACCCGTATATTAGTCTACTTTTTTTTGCTATCAATCACAATTTCAGCGATATTTGTAGGTTCTTTGAGCGATTTTATTTAATAAAGTCATAGAATAAAAGTGGTTCAATATGATAAGTAGAACCCACAGATAACGGATTTGTTTTGTAACACCCGTATATCAGTCTACTTTTTTTTTGCTATCAATCACAATTATACATAAATAGCTAAATCATAAATAAATAAAAGGCTGCCTGTAAAAAATCCTAATTACACTGAAAACCTGTCTATCAGTAGTGTAAGGCACTTCCAGACGTCTTACACCAGAAAAGGAAACAAATTGAATAACTCAGAAAAGATCCACGTATTCGGATGTGTGGTGCGACGGGCCATCCGTCTGAGGTGACTGTCCCTTAAAGTCCCTTTCGAACGGGATTCGGTTACTCAAAGAAAAAGCGGCCAAGTGCGAATCGGACTCGCCCATGAAGGGTTCCGTAGCAGCAAGTAACATAGGTAATATAAAAGTTTTTGTAGTTCGTTGTAACTTGAATGAAAGGTAAATTGCGGTTTACGATTTATGACGTATTAAAAAAACTACTTACTAGATATCGTTCAAACCAATTTTCGGTGGAAGTTTGCATGGTAATGTACATCATATATTTTTTTTAGTTTTATCATTCTCTTATTTTAGAAGTTACGGGGGGGGACACACATTTTACAACTTTGGAAGTGTCTCTCGCGCAAACTATTCAGTTTAGAAAAAAATTATATTAGAAACCTCAATATCATTTTTGAAGACCTATCCATAGATACGTATTTCGGTTTTGATGAAAAAAAATTTTTTGAGTTTCAGTTCTAAGTATGGGGAGCCCCCAAAATTTCTTGTTTTTTTTCTATTTTTGTGTGAAAATCTTAATGCGGTTCACAAAATACATCTACTTACCAAGTTTCAACAGTATAGTTCTTATAGTTTCGGAAAAAAAGTGGCTGTGACATACGGACAGACAGACAGACAGACAGACAGACATGACGAATCCATAAGGGTTCCGTTTTTTGCCATTTGGCTACGGAACCCTAAAAACAGGCCAACCAAAGATGATACCGAAATCTGCATCTATAATATACTTATATGCTTTTTTTTGGTAACTTTGGTGTAGCATACAAAATATACTTGCCTAATTGTATCGATTTCAGAGTTTCAAACATTTGTTTGTTTGAATACTTTTTATTCAGTCTCTAGTCTTTAATTAAACAAACGACAAAACTAAAATTCTGTATTTTTAAAATGTCTAAATACTGAACCTTAGAGTCTTTTTATTCAACTTTTTTTATATTTAAAATCTGAATTTGATTATCATTTGTGACTGGTGTTTGCTTTTACTATTATACAGCTTCAAACAATATGTACGTTTATTGCAATAGGCTGTCACTGCCAATATACTATTTCACAAGTCATGTAGATGCATCACAATTTCACGGAGGGAGGTAAATATTCGAAAACGTTTGAAATATTGAAATGTTTCCTTTCGAAAATTGTATGAGTAAAATAAAGTATAGTTCTCAAAGATTCAAATGGATTTTTTATTATGAAAACAATTGGTTATATCAAAGTAACGTTAACAATCTTTTGTTAGCTTCTGTTAATTTTAAACTCACTAAAACTTATAAATATAAGAATGAAATAAGAAACTAGAATTTTATGATGTTTTACCTCAAGGTGTATTCACTTTAATATTTTCAGACCTTTTTTCAGGATATGCCTGATTTTAATGTTTTCAACATATTTTTTCTTTTAAGGTATTTGAGTTGACATATTTATTAAATTTTAGAACTAAGTTCATAATCTTAAATAGTTAATTGGTATCAATAGCAGTGACATGAAAGCAATCTTGTTTCGAATTTTTACCCAAGTCTTAGATTCGAAGATGTCATATTCAAATACACGAACGATTTAATTATATACCTACACAACAAAGAACCTCAACAATACGACGACAGCCGAAATCCAACAAGAGTTTGAATTGCTAGAGCTGCGTTTTTCTTCAAAAATTGCCAATCCTTCAAGTCGTAATATTAAAAGTAACAATTTCACCACACTAATATTTATACAGTAGCGTAGCAAGGCGTGGGCAAAGTGGGCCCTCGCCCACGGCCTCGCGCTCAAGGGGGCCTCGCGAGGCCCCCTTACCTAAAATGTTAACGTAATCATGTGACCCACATTATTGCATAAAATCATGTAATTAAAGAGGTCGTGCGCGAGGCCCCCTTCAGTGCTTTATGTGAGTACGGCTAAAAATAAAAATAGCAAAACTGTATACAATCAAGTAATAACCATAAAAACATTTGAAATCCAATCGTTCCATTTTATTTATAAAGGGATAATATTTTTACATTACAAATAGCGTCGCGCGAGGCCCCTGTGAATATTAAGTATAGCTAAAAAGTAACTGTGATAACCTATACTCTATGAATAAAACCGCGATGGCTATCATAGCGGGGTCTCGCTCGAGGCCCACTACTAGGGTGCTGACTGCTGACTTACCTTAAGGTTAAACGTCAGTGCTCCCTGGTTGAAAAATCTGTTAGATGGCGTTAATTTGACTATAACTTTAATTGTGTGTATTTGTGTAGTTTTGAGCCACGTTTTGTATGAAATAGGATGATAGACGTTTAACCTTAAGGTGTAATATTTTTACATTAAATTAGATCACGCGCAAGGCCCCCTTGAGTGTAAATATAGTTAAGTAAGCATAGCTAAAAAAATACTGTAACAAAATAAAATATATTCAACCAAAACTACCAATAAACCGCGGAAATCCAGTTGTTTCTTCGACTGCGAGCTAATAAGTGGGAATGTTTTTACCTGTGACCTGAGTATTAAAAGAAATTAAAAACTATTTTAGGAATAGCACCTCTCTGCTTTAGCAATACAGGATGTTAACAAAAGTGTGTTTTAAATTTTAAGAGGTTACTCAGAATCAAATATAGAATACAGGAAAAATATTGAAAAAATCCGCTCATAATTTTTTTACTGTATTGTCAATCAAAGCAGAGTTGTCTTCAACATTAAGACGAAAATATTAACAATATACATGATAAGACAGTTATACATGTAGGCGGTCTTATCGCTAAAGAGCGATCTCTTCCAGACAACCTTTGGGTGGAGGAAATCGCGTAATAATATATTTGAGGGGTGGTGCGCGATAAAAAAAAGAAAACATAAAATAACAATGAAAACTAAATACTGAACTTAAGAAACTACTAATACATACTTATTACTACATAAATACATTCATACATACATTATATATAACATATACTACAATCTACAATGTGATACTTGATAGCGTAAATAACTAGAGAGTTAAAAAGTGCGCTTTCACTTGCGACTTGAAGATATTGAGAGAAGGAGAACGTTATACATGTAGGCGGTCTTATAGATTCAGGAAGAGAGTTCCACAGTCGGATAGAACGGATAGTGAAAGAATTAGAATAGAAATTTGTGGACTGAGCCATTATTTTTGTAAAATGATTAATATTTTCCAATACATTCCCACAGATTACTTCCCGAGCTGCTGTTTATTCTCAGTTAATTTGTTGTGCGTTTTTTATTCCGTTTGTTTTGTGTAATACTCAGTATCGGGCTTGATGAATTAGGTACGAAGTGAAAAAATATTTTTTTGCGTAATAAATTAGAGAAGTAATTAAATGGTTTGCCGTTATTTAATTTGGTTAGCAACAAAAATCTGCTAATTAATCATTGAGGCAGTAAACAAATATTTTGTTTGCAACAAATAAAAATCTTGCTGCAACCCTTGGTCTGTAAAAAAAAAGTTAAATTGTCAGCAATTTAAGTAGTATGCAGTCAGCTTGTAATATTATGTGTCTGCTCAATAAACCCTCGCGAGGGTAAACAATTACTCGGTTAGCAAGATTTTATAATTGGTTAGCAGATAAAACATGACCATAAAATAATTATAATGTATATCGTATATAGGCAGTTTATCTGATAGGTACGCATATTTAACAAACGGTAACTTATATGAATAATTAGGTTGCGTTTGTATTGAAAAAAAAAAAAACAAAATGGCGGAGCAAAATGCTGACCCGTGACACGAGCGGTACGTGGCTTGCGAAGCACGGAAAATTAAATGTTCGAGATAAATGCCACTAACAGTCAAACCCATCCAGGTTATAACTGTGTCTGTAGTCAGTCAACCTACATGATCGTCGCACCACGCAAGCCACGCATTATAACCTTACAAAGGTAATAATAATCACTGCTTCGGGTGCAACTCTTAGGTACTGAAAAAAAAAAATATAGTGGCGCCCATTTTGTACTTGACAAGTAAGGTTTATTTATTTAAATTAATTTCTGCTAACAGTCTGAGTGCTTACCATTTGATTTAATGTGGTTCACCCAATGCAGCCAAAATATGTAATTGGTTGTCCAAAAAAATTTCGAGTAGTCCAGTATGACATTAACTGCTAATCGAATCTGAAATGTTTGCTGGCCATAAGTTGCTGACGAACTAGTTATTTTGTCTGACCGAATATATGTTTTTGCTTACAAAATTACGAATATTTTGCTAACCGTTTAAATGATACCCATAAAATTATTCGACACACATTTCAGTTTTTTTAGCACTAGAAATAAAACCGTGAAATGACTGACCATCATATCATACCTATGTAAAAATTTCTGAAAGATAGGGGGCCTCGCTGTGCGATTTCGCCCACGCCTAGATTCCACCTTGCTACGCCACTGTATTTATATAAACTGTCAACTTAGTTCTTTAATATGGCAAATGTTTTATTCTTTACCTGCTGTAGTTTACGATTTGTAGTGCAATCAAATAAATAAATATAAAATGCATAGGAATGAGTGTGCAAGTAACTGTGTGCGCGTGTGTGCGTAACTGGTTTAAAAATTGAAATAAAACCTCGGACGTAGCGTCTGCGATGTGTAGCAACCAGCGGCGCGTAGCATCTAATTTGCGCTATAAAAATGGCTACACCCCGACTCTTGTAGCAAGGATTTTTTGCAATGTGGGTCAGTGGAAAGATTTATTATTCGCTCAAAAGCTTACACGTTTAGAAGCTTTTACTCGTGTATGAACATTGTAGAGATTTTAAGTAGATATTTATACCGAGTTATTAAAAAAAATTTTTTTGTCTTCAACATCCTTTGTCATTTAAATAAGGACACAAGTATGATGTAATTCCACATAAAAGTGACTAAACTTGTCACAAAAAAAATTATTGCATATGCAACTAAAATAATTAATTAAACTAACATGTCAAATAATGTTTAAAAGGAAAATGTCGTCTTTCTGTCCTTGGCTAACTAAAAATTCATTTTTTTTTCTATAACTACTAATTTTTATGGACTAAAGAGTCCATAACAAAGTGTTAACTTTGGTTTAAACTTCCTTTTCTTAAATCAATGAGTCTAAGTACCTACCAGCGTTTAAAAAGAAAGAAATTCAAGTATGAAGATAATTAAAAATAATAAATGTTCATTAACAGTGATTTAAATCAAGCTGAAATAGTCGATTCGGCTTGGCTTGAAGTTTCAAGTCGGGACAGCAGTGCTATTTGACTGATTGGGCCATTTTTAGCTACGGAAGGGCGCCGCCCGCGCACCGCCAGCTCGAAATAGCACGATAGCACTAATTATCGCCCCTGTCATTCGTTATGACAGCAGACAGAGATCTTGATAATGCGGTACTAGTGCAATTTGTAACCAGTATTGCGCTGTTTTGAATATAGAACAGATTTTTGTTTTAATACATATGATGACGATGTACTTGATAAATGTTTGATTCTATGACATCGTTGAGGGCTATAGGTAATATAACAAGTCTAAAATAATCAGCTGATTGGTCAGCTTTATATCCAAAGTAGAAAACAATGTATTTGATTCGTAATACAACACTACAAATTAGTTCCATGTTTGTTAACGACCATATGTTTTCAGGATAATAAGAATTATAATAAAATATTACAGTCTCTGAAACCTTGCTATTTCGTTACTTCGTGGAGTACTAATTAAAATAGACAAAGTAAAATTATATGTCACCCCATTAGGAGGCTGAAACAACGGTCTGCCGCGCGCGCCGGCCATTACTCACACTGAAGGAAATAATTTACGGCCTAATCCCAACCGGAATACTGCGAGCTTACTCCACTTAGCACCAATCGCAAAGTACGTAAATTCAATACTAACTCTAAACTCAAAATGTTATTTATTTAAGTAGATGCTTTACACATGCTTTTAAATCGTCATTTTTTTCTACCTAGTACAAAATCCCTACCACGCGGTACTTGTACACAGACCAACATGAAGCAGTGAAACTACGTAAGTTAATCTAAGATCATTTTATATCTATACATAAATAAGAAACGTTTTTACGTATATTCAATATACCTGCAGTTTCGCTATCAAACTTTCATCAAAAACATTTTTGTTTTTTTGTTACTGTTTTTAGGGTTCCGTAGCCAAATGGCAAAAAACGGAACCCTTATGGATTCGTCATGTCTGTCTGTCTGTCCGTCCGTATGTCACAGCCACTTTTTTCCGAAACTATAAGAACTATACTGTTGAAACTTGGTAAGTAAATGTATTCTGTGAACCGCATTAAGATTTTCACACAAAAATAGAAAAAAAAAACAAACAATTTTGGGGGTTCCCCATACTTAGAACTGAAACTCAAAAAAATTTTTTTTTCATCAAACCTATACGTGTGAGGTATCTATGGATAGGTCTTCAAAAATGATATTGAGGATTCTAATATCATTTTTTTCTAAACCGAATAGTTTGCGCGAGAGATATTTCCAAAGTGGTAAAATGTGTGTCCCCCCCCCGTAACTTCTAAAATAAGAGAATGATAAAACTAGAAAAAATATATAATGTACATTAACATGCAAACTTCCACCAAAAATTGGTTTGAACGAGATCTAGTAAGTAGTTTTTTTAATACGTCATAAATCATAAACCGCAAATTACCTTTCATTCATCAACTCAAATATAAAAAATATAGAGTTCAAGACATATGTGATTATGAATTTATACGGAACCCTCGGTACGCAAGTCCGACTCGCACTTGGCCGTATTTTTTTATTATTTATTTTAATTGAATGTTGCAGATGCCTTCGGATCGCAGTGGATTACGCTACACAGGATACGGATATAGCGGCGGTCGCTCCTTATACGAGTTGTTAACTTTTTACGGAAACCAAAATAATAGGAGATGATTAATTACCGAGATAACGCCACATGGAACCATTCACAGGGGCAGAAGACGTAGAAGTTTACGAAACTGGCAGTTTTATGATCTTTATGTTTTGTTTCAAAACTTCGAAATTGCTGTTTTAGTGAAAACCAGAGAATATTTCAAATGGATTGCTTCTGTAAAAAGGGTAGGTAGATAAAACATTCTTTTTTGCAATATAAGACAGTATTTTCCATTAATTTTGTTTACAAAACTCAAAGCTGCACCCGTAAATCTCTTTCCAGAAAGCTGCGGGTTCGAGTAGAGATGTTTAATAATGCATTTAGTTTGCTTTGCGTATTTGCAATGCGGGGAAGGGGCATGTTCATAGTTTATTAAAGCCAAAGATACGCACGCGACGTGTGAGCAGTGGACGGATATTTACGACGTTCCCGACTGATATATGAGCCTCTACTTCCGGCAGGAAATCTCCAAGTATCACATCAAAACAAACCATATGCCTGCTGAACATTGTTTCATCGATATAAACATAGATTTATTGCTCATATTTTTTAAGTTTTAAATGTTAAATGTGTTTCGTAAAGGATGGTGTTTCACAAAATATAGATATCCCATAGTAGTAAGGGTGGTATATCAGGAAGAGGGATGCTGTTGCACCCTCGCTCAATCGAGAAATAGGCTCTTTAGGGTTCAAGATTTGTCCGGAAACTGGGTGATGGTGCCATAGAGCCATGAATGGTGTGTTGTCCACGGTGTAAAAAAGTGCTCGCACAGAATAGGCTTTTTAGCACGCTACGAAATCATTATTTTTCATTTCCATTACAACAAAAAATAGGATGTTAAAAATATGTATGTAAAGTTCTTGTTAAGACCCTTTTACATATCGAGGGTTCACGGGCGACTTGTATTAAGCGACATTTTTAGAAATATTTCTTAGAAAAATAATCATTAAAACTTAACTTCTTAGTATTATATAGATTCTCGATATTCTTAATATTTTAAATATTATTCAGAAGTTATTTTTTGTGAGGTATTTTGTAAGAAATAAATTTTTAAAGTAAAGGTTACCTGTGTTTCCAAAAATGTCGCTTAATACAAGTCGCCCGTGAACCCTCGATATGTAATTTCAAGTTTCTAGGTCAAACAGTGTAGAAAAGTCAGGTGGATGGGATAATTTTAATGATATGGCAGCTAATATATCTTGATAAAGGTACTTGTACAAACGAATGTGATAAAAATATGTTCTAAGAAAACACAAAATCGTTCGTAATCGTTACAATTAACAAAAATTAACATACTATCTACAAAAAATAACCATTACCTAACTCACTGTAGGAGGACTTGCAATGTTTTTTCCGTAGATATAAGAGAACTCATAAAGTTTCACATGTTTAGTAATCTGAGCACAGTTCGTGTGTTTATTCAATGGTTGTTTGTAAAACCCTCGTCCATTCCGGGCGGGTGTAGGTCTGTGCAGTAATTAGGTTACGCGCCCCGTGCCCGGCCTAGCAATGGGGCTCCATGCCCCGGAGCCCCAGGCTCTCACTGATGACACTTCAAAGAAACTAAGCTTCAGGACTGTACGTACAATTTGGCAACTCCTTTGTAACGTTACTTTACACAAAATCACCACTAGCATATTCGAAACTTATTCTTTATTTTTTTATATTAAGTTAAACAACCCATTACATCCTTGAGACTGAAATGTTAGAATTTGTATGAAAAAGAAATTGTTTTACTGATTCGACTGTACACAATACACATTCTAAGTGTCTGCAGCGCGGACGAAACTATATCATACTCGTATAACTACAGTTCAAAATTTAAGAATTTAGAAGAATTTAGAATTTTTAATCTTGGTAAGCCCGCTTCCATCTTCGGCATCATCGTCACTTACCATCAGGTGAGATGATGCCAAGGGCTTACCAATTGAGGGTAAAAAAAAAAAAAAAAGAATCTAAAGATAACCCCATTTTTTATGTGAATGACTCCGAAAACACTCGATCGTGATAGCGAAATTAATCAATTTCACTACTTTTCCACATTTGTCAGAATATAACATAGTATAGGATACCTACCTAATAGATGCCTAGAAGAAAAAACAACAATACAGCCCTATAATTATTTATTATGTACTAGCTGTATTTACTAGCTTGCAATTCGCAAACTTGAAATTAAGTCATGAAACATTCTCGGCGGCGGAGGCGGCGCGGCGGCGGGGCGCTGTGTAAGCACGCATTTACCCGTTTACCTGAAGAGCCCTTGTGAGGTTTGCCCACTTTTCAGCTTCAGGACTGTTTACCCTCTTTACCCCTAGGCAACATTGTGGTCTCTCTATTATATACACTTTGAATACCTCTTTGTATTGCCTGAATTGTTTATTTTCATATTATAAATGGCTAATATAGTTTTAATACGAACATACTTTACTGAGAAAAAACCACTGATCTCATACCTCTGTGACCTTCTGACGCATTTAAAATGACGTAATTTCCTTAATGAAAATTAGGCATATCATAAACTTTTCTTGTACGTAACATATACCCATTTGTGACTGACTCGGTGGTTCAGTGGTTAGCGCTCCTGACTACTGATCCGAGAGTCATGGGTTCGATCCCCACCCAGGGCAAACATGTCTGTGATGAGCAGATTTGTTTGCTCTGTGTTTGGGTATATTATATCTATAATATATATTATGTCTGTATTTAAAACATATATGTGTATGTATATCAGTCTTTGGTTCCCATAATACAGGGAATCCTAGTTTGGGGCCAGTTTACAGTGTGTGATTTGTCCCACATATTATTATTATTAATATACAGGGTGTTAAAAAAGTGCGTTTGAAATTTTAAGGGGTGACTCAGAATCAAGTACAGAACCCAGGAAAAATATTGAAGAAATCCTCTCTTCAATTATTTTTTTCAGATTCTCATACTAAATCTAAATAGTGAATCGAGAATTTGTATGAAAAACTGCAAAAAAAATTGAAGAGCGAATTTTTTCAATATTTTTCCTGGATTCTATACTTGATTCTGAGTGACTTAAAACTTAAGACTTCTGAATTAAAACTTCAAACGCACTTTTTTAACACCCTGTATATTATTTATTACCCTTTTGTGAAATCGTGCGCTACTTAAATATTAATATTTTTTTGCAAAAATTTACCTTCATAAGGGGTCACAAAAGCACCAATAAATATTCATTGATTTTTATCATTATATTAGCTTACACGGGAGATAATTTAATACTCCAGAGTGCTTTTTCATTTTTGTGAAATTTGAAATTCTTTGAAAGAAGTTCCAAAAAATTATTAACATTTTTCAGGTATATAAATATGACCCTATCAATAATTCAATTCAATTCATTTATTCATTAACAATTTACATTGTATTTGAATGTCTTACATTAAAAATTTATATATACAGGTGTCCCAGAATGGGTGAATCAAATTGCTATGGTCTTGCTATGGACCTTTTCTTATGTCCCAACAGATAGGCTAAAGCTAATTTTAAAAAAGTAATGGGATTTTAAAAAATTTTATTTTTCCGAAAATAGGGAAAAATTTTTCGGAAAAATAAAATTTTCCTTGAATTTTCGCCTCTAAGTGTCACGTTTAGACTTAATTTGTACTTTTTTTTCAATAGTATTTACGATATCTGATTGCTTCATCTAACCGTACCTTTTTAAAAATAATGACTTAATTTTGAGTTTTATAACTCTTTAAAAAAAAAATTATACACTAAATATTTTCATGTAAGTTTTACAAGCAGTGGTATAAAAAAATGTATGTACCCTATTGAGCAAACCATTACTAAAACTTGCCCATTTAATGGAGATTCCAAAATAGTAAACAGTGTAATTTTCTTAAAGGCGTTCGAAGATATTAAAATTTTTAGAGTAGGATTTTCAGGAGGACAGTTTTTAAATGAAAAATACAGTTATTAAACCAAAAGTTGTTTTACTGCACTCTAGCGTTTACTTGCAAACCATATTTTCAATGTCCAAAGTAAAATTAACAAAAAAAAACTACTTTAAATTGATTTTTAATTAATTAAATTTTATTTTGTTTGATGATATAAAACTAAATAACTGTTTAATACATGGTAGAAATTAATTATGAGATTAATGAAAATTATTAATGAAATAAGTAAACCAATCCACACGCAACAAGATCATTCACAATACCAGTTCAAAATTAATTTATTGACTGGTATTTTTAACTGGCGCAATGTAGCACCTGTGGCAATACCGGCAACCCTAAACTCAGAAAATTATTGAGAGCTTCTGAGAGACATGCTGCCGGAAAAAACCAACCACAAAATGTTAGAGAAACCACGTGGCTCTAAAAGCAAGTTTCAAAGAAATTGCTGCGAACTCCAAATTAAGTCATCATTTAAAAAAAATACAGTGAGGTGCAGCAATTGCATATCTATAATATTATTGAAAAAAAAAGTACAAATTAACTCTAAACGTGACACTTAGCGGCAAAAATTCAAGGAAAGTCGGACTCGTTCCGTATTTTCAGAAAAACATCATTTATTAAAAACCAAGTGTTTTTTTTTTTTTCAAATAAGCTTTAGCCTATCTAGTGGGACATTAGACGAGGTATCTACCATAGCAATTTGATTCACCCATTCCGGGGTATATATTAAGTAAGTTCAAAAATTTCTATACATTATTTAAATTAAACACAGAAGTAAAATATTTATTTGAAACAAAAATGATAATAATTAAAATATACACAATAAAACTATTATTAAATTATTAAAATAAATCATACAAAAAAAATCACAATACGTATAATAAAGAATCAAAAAAGTCATTACATAAATAGCGCATCTTCTTGTCTATTAACCATTACTGTCACTATCACGTATTTCTCATACATATCCACATTACTTACTCTGTATTTTTAACCGACATCAAAAATGAGGAGGTTCTCAATTCGGCTGTAAGTTTTTTTTATGTTACGCAATTACTTCGCCACTTATGAATAGATTTTGATGTTTTTTTTTGTTTGGTAGGTCATACTTCAGAGTAGTTCAGAGGTAGTCCCATTATCGAAAACGATTCAGCGGTTTTTGAAATTATTGACAAAAACAAAAAATACATAAGAAAATTGTAGTTGTTACGATTGAAATCGGTTAGTATTGGGAAACTTGCATAAATCACAGTTTTCATTCTTTTGAATAGAGTTTGAAAAACTTAAACATCTGTGAAAGTAGTTTTTAGGGTTCCGTAGCCAAATGGCAAAAAACGGAACCCTTATGGATTCGTCATGTCTGTCTGTCTGTCTGTCTGTCCGTATGTCACAGCCACTTTTTTTCCGAAACTATAAGAACTATACTGTTGAAACTTGGTAAGTAGATGTATTTTGTGAACCGCATTAAGATTTTCACACAAAAATAGAAAAAAAACAATAAATTTTGGGGGCTCCCCATACTTAGAACTGAAACTCAAAAAATTTTTTTTCATCAAACCCATACGTGTGGGGTATCTATGGATAGGTCTCAATATCAAAAATGATATTGAGGTTTCTAATATCATTTTCTTCTAAACTAAATAGTTTGCGCGAGAGACACTTCCAAAGTTGTAAAATGTGTGTCCCTACCCCGTAACTTCTAAAATAAGAGAATGATAAAACTAAAAAAAATATATGATGTACATTACCATGCAAACTTCCACTGAAAATTGGTTTGAACGATATCTAGTAAGTAGTTTTTTTTAATACGTCATAAATCGTAAACCGCAATTTACCTTTCATTCAAGTTACAACGAACTACAAAAACTTTTATATTATGTTACTTGCTGCTACGGAACCCTTCATGGGCGAGTCCGACTCGCACTTGGCCGCTTTTTTTGTTATCTCCATTATTCACCGAGTTATTGCAGTCCGAAAAGAATGTCACGGACCCCAAAACGCTCAATATAAAAAGTAGCTATGCAGTGACGTCACTGCATAGGTTTTTCGAACAAGAATGATTAACCTCTTTCAATGAGTGTTTTACCTATATGCTGTCCTAGAATAACATTTCACAAATATTATAGAGATTCTAAAAATGCATTTATTTTAACTTTGGAGCATTTCAAAAATAGTAAAAATAAATTAGCGTGCTAGATATCTCAGTCTTTTTGTTTCGATGTCTACTAATACTTATTTACTTTTATTGAAAGTTAAAATTCAATATTCTAAATTCATGCACGTTCCCCAGTGTATACAAAAAAAACCGATGTTTCAAACAAATCTATTAGATTATTGGCTTACTTTGTGTGAAAACCCTGTGTCACTAGGTAGAAATGTAGAATCCCGTTAATGCACTTCTAAATTCATAAGAAGATACCAATTTCGTATTCATTCACAGTACACGCCCTTAACAATCAGGCGAGTGATTCCCACGCACACGCACTGCGTCCTCTGAATACAATTTGCCTTGAGATGCAGTATAGTCTATTAAATAAATGAAAGATGAGTTGAATTGATACCTATTTCTTTATATTTAAATGATGCCTACCTATAATGAACTATGATTATTTGTCTGTATACAGTCAAATAACGGATAGCGAAAAATCTTATATTTATTTAGAAATCGTTTCAGTTCCAGAACACTTTCTTGAGAGTTAATGCAGGAGCAAGTATCTTTCACATATAAATCTTTTATGTGTGAAAGATACTTGCTTTTGAAATCGGACATTAAAAACGTGATGTGTGATAGTAAGATATCATAATCAAATCGACGTTAAATTTTGTCGGAGTTGTAAACATTACACAGGATTTTTAGTTGATGAAGAGCAACAATATAAAAGATGCTTCTCGTGAAACTGAACATAATAATAATTTTCTGTTGAGTTTTTTTTAGATGAGCACAAGAAATTGTTACATTTCTTTTTAAGTCGACTTCCAAAATACGTTTGCTTGAAATTGATGGAAATAAAAACGAATGAAGGCTTTTATTGACACTTACGTATTGTGTTATGTTTTATATCATCGGTTTAAAATTGTAAACATCCAGAAAAAAAAATTAAAAATGGTTTTCCAGTTTTGTCTCCTTTCGGAAACTTCGCAACAAAAACAATCGAACGACTGAAATAACTTGCAAATGATTCCTTATTTCTGCTGACAGAGCCCTCTGTGTCAAAGTCGAAACAACAAAGAGTGGCGCTCCATCTGTGCGGTATTGTGGAAAGCTAGGGAGCTTAAAGCTCGTCAGTATACTGTAATACGAATGGGAAAGAAAACGCAAAGCTATTTGCAGATGGTTCTACGGACGCTTGACTCATAACAACTTTCAATTAGTTCCGCGTTTTTTATTATCGAGGTGTTATAAATAAGTTTTTTTTCTGTAAAATTGTTAAATGGAAAATGTATGCGACTTGGACTGTTCCTCAATTAAAGGCGAAGTTAAAAAGTACATAATTGAAAACGTAACTTTTCCCACGTCTTCTTCATCCGAGAATCTTTAGAAAATTAATGATTTAAATTATTATTGCAACCATTCGCCACACAACGCGGCATTTTTTTAATAATCTTATGTTTAGTTCACGTAAAAAAAAACTATACGTTTTGACAGTTAGTATGAGTCAAGCTATATTAGCGCCTCTATCGGCGAGCTTTGTCAGTTTTCTTCCCCATCGTCTAGCTAGTGAGATGCACGCTCTTTCACGCGGTCTTGTGTGAGAAAGAGCTCGAGAATATGGGGGTAGGAGAAAACTATGGATGGATATATCTTGCTCTTTCCCTCATTTAAGAGACCTTCGCCCTTTTTGCCACCAAGATACTGCTACGATTGAATGCCCTACAGATACAGATTACGTGCAAAAGCGCCCACTGTGTTAAAGCTATCAGAACAAAGATGGCGCTAGCAGTTTTCATACAAATAACATACAGGTGCCGGTATATACCGGCAAAATCATGAAACTGAGCAACTTTTGTTTAACAAAGCCTAAAAAATGCTTGTATATGTGCTTCGATCATCGATCAGGTTGTGGGCCAAGTTTTTATGTTTTTTATAAATTAAAATAAGTACCTAAGTTAAAATTTAACTAAAATTAAAAATATTAATAAATAATTGTGTGTGCCAAATAAATGAATATTATTTTCCAGATTTCAAAGAGTAAAATAACAAAAAAAGCGGCCAAGTGCGAGTCGGACTCGCCCATGAAGGGTTCCGTAGCAGCAAGTAACATAATATAAAAGTTTTTGTAGATCGTTGTAACTTGAACGAAAGGTAAACTGCGGTTTACGATTTATGACGTATTTAAAAAAAACTACTTACTAGATATCGTTCAAACCAATTTTCAGTGGAAGTTTGCATGGTAATGTACATCATATATTTTTTTTAGTTTTATCATTCTCTTATTTTAGAAGTTACGGGGGGGGGGGGACACACATTTTACAACTTTGGAAGTGTCTCTCGCGCAAACTATTTAGTTTAGAAGAAAATGATATTAGAAACCTCAATATCATTTTTGAAGACCTATCCATAGATACCCCACACGTATGGGTTTGATGAAAAAATTTTTTTGAGTTTCAGTTCTAAGGATGGGATTCAAGTAGGGGGAATTTATTGTTTTTTTTCTATTTTTGTGTGAAAATCTTAATGCGGTTCACAAAATACATCTACTTACCAAGTTTCAACAGTATAGTTCTTATAGTTTCGAAAAAAAAGTGGCTGTGACATACGGACAGACAGACAGACAGACAGACAGACAGACAGACAGACAGACAGACAGACAGACAGACAGACAGACAGACAGACAGACAGACAGACAGACATGACGAATCCATAAGGGTTCCGTTTTTTGCCATTTGGCTACGGAACCCTAAAAATCGTTCAATTTCAATTTTCAGTAGTTAAAGGTCAACCTGTACATACTTAATCGATAAAAAACGCCTGTAAATGCTAATCAAAAAACTGAACCCTTTTCTCTAAAAAGTTTATCGTATTCAGTTTGTTAACAATTTAACAAATGAGTAACAATATAATTCGATTCTTATTATTTTCGTTTTTCGTTTCGATTTGCTTAGGCAAAGATCATAGTTTCCTTACCTTCAGTTATTCGCACTGAACTCATGCAAAATATTATACCTACTATAATTACTTACATCTAGACTCACCTTTATTTGTTCAGCTGCTTTCTTAGCTAAGCCTGGATCCAAGATGGTGATATCAAGGTCGGCTGCACACTTCCTCGCGGTTTCACTAAAGACAGCTGCATTCACGTACTGTCCGGTTCTCTCACTGGTTTCCACTGGAGAATTCGGTGACAAGATGCCGCTGTCTGTATCGCTCGTATTTGCTGATTTTCGCAATCCCCCTGAAGCTTCCCCATGGGGTGATTTTAGCGGTATCCGAGATTTTTCCCCACTAGGCGATTTTAAAGGTATTCGGGACTGTCTCATTGCCTCGTCTGGCTTAAACCCAGTGCCAGGGTCGAACATGACATAATTATCTTTATCGCATCTCACTCTATTGTTAACAGTAACGGTGTACTTTTTATTAGGACTCAAGTTCAAAAATGGATCCTCACTATCAACAGGACTTTCGGGTATTATTGATTGGATTTTTGGTGTTATTTTTGGTATCGATTTTCCATCCACAGTACGTCGAATTACAGTATCATTTGTGAACTTTAGCCTGACGTATTCGTTAGATATAGTTCTTCGCACAGGAGAAGACAGAAGTGTCGAAGGTTTTGTAACCTGTATGTTACTTTTGCTTTGAAAAAAATTCATTTTTGGCTTATCCATTGTTCTAACGGGTGTAAAGGGCAGTTTTAATTTTGAGGTAACTTTTTTCTTCTGATTAATGCTACTTAAAGCTATTGAGTCTTGTACTGTACTTTTGTAAACAGGTAAAACACTAGCTTTATCTTCTACTTTCAAAGTATCAGTGGTCGAGCCTTTTACAATATCTAATGATTTATTAAGCTTTCTAATGGGCACTGGAGTTCTAAGTTTTCTCTCTTTGGTTCTTTTATCAGGTGGCACTTGATCAACGCTGATGTCGTCCCATTTCTCAACAATTGAAGGCTCTCGGGCTTTAATAAAAGTTTTACCACGATCACATAGAGACATTCCATTTTGTACATTATTGAGCAGGTCTCTTTCACTAGAATCTAAAATTTGTTCAATATTAAAATCTAAATCACTGGACTCAGAATTACTTTTAGACGATCTATTTTCATTGATTATGCATGATATCCTTTCCTCAACATCAATTAGGGAATCAGTCTTGTCTTCGTCAATACTTCTTGAGGTTCCGCTTCCGGAATCCGAAGGTGTTTGTATTTCAAATATTACGTCATGTGTGTGTCCGGAATGTTTTGCTTCAGGACAAGAAGATCTTCGTTTCACGGTTCCGGTTTCCGTTGATGGCAAGTCCCAGTCTAAGTTTTGCACTGTGCACTTAGCCCCATTTTTCTTGGATCGTCTTGGGCTTGTCATCATTAGTATACATGGTCATTACACTATTGTATCACTAGAGCCTGATGAACATTAGGGTTGTAGCATGACTGTATGTAGTTAGAATAGAGGCAAACAGTTGGAACATCGTCGGAAGGCTAATGGAGCGGTCGATGGGACAGATTCAGATATGCGTTGTACACACATTTGTGGTCGTTAGTGGAATCGACAATGAACATGAACGTGGCGGTTCGATTGTTATCTAATTACAACTTGACGCAACTGCCGCGGGGGACTGCCGCCGATATTTGTTATTTGTTATGTCTAATGGAACCATTTATTCTGACTCCATGGCAAGATAAAGGATGGCTGTGAAAATATTTTATGGTGCGGGTAAAGGAACTTTACGGCCGCATTTTCTGGTTAATTTGAACCCTTTTGGAATAGGTAAGGAAGTGGATTTTTTGGAAGTGGTAAATTGTAGGATTTACTGGCAAAGTATTCGGTTATAATAAAAAAATATAATACTTTTGATGATTGCGCACAATTCAATGTTTCAACTAAAGACCTCAAATGCAGTTGACTATTGCATACCTAGAACTACTGCGTTTATCCTAAATAACTTTACCATTTTTTTCATGGCTGAATAAACGAAAATGGCTCAAATTTTTTACGTGGGTGTAACATACAAATAATAAAAACCTTTCATTATTACACTCAGCTCCTATCAATTTAATTTTTTACCTACTAGTTCACGAATGATATCAATAAAAAAACCATTTTTTACATGAGTAGCCCCGTGCCCTCATTCTGAAAATCCAATGAAAAAGACGCTTTACGTCAGCATTGATATACTTAATAGTTACGAAGCAGGAATCAATATGTATGTTTTTAAGTATGTTTAGAAGGTTAGGTGAAAAAGGGTTTCTTCCAGACAGCCCGGTGCCGGCAACGGAAGGTGGTTTTTACGGGAACCCCGGTGCACGTCCCAGGCGGCGGCGACATGCAGATAACAAATACTGCGCATACTCACTACGCTCAAGATAAGATAGTTAAGGAAGCTAAAGGGTTCGGTTAAGTTGAGGGTGTTAACTATTTTCATTTTATTCCTAAAATAAATTCAACTGTAAACTTATTCTCGTTTTTTCATTCAATATCGAGTAAGTAGATATTTTGTCTTCAGTATGACCTTTATTTTCCCTTTGGTGAAAAGATCGCAAAGCCCGTGTTACACGGAAGTAAAATTTATTTTAGTACCTTTTTTTAATACCAGTTGCCTATTTATAACAGTACAGTTATGTGTTAAATCATGCAAAAATGAAACGTTACGCAACCAAACAACCTACTTTATATTGTAAGTATTTCGTGCTTTATTCTACTTGAGTACTTTAAAGTTCTTACATGACAACATACGTGGCACCTACCTGTGCTCAGCCTCATAAAGTAAGGTTTCATGTTCCATCTTCTAACTTCGTTAGCCGCCACAATTTATTAGCCGACGCATCCCTTTGTACCTACCAGCGGCGGCGGCGGGCGCCACGCGCGAGCGCAAACTTTCTAATTTGCTGCGACGTGCAGCAAGGGCGGCGACACACTCGTTTCAACGTTATTACTATTGTTATGTATCCACGAATATTTCAAATACAAAACTCGCGAAAGTGGAAATAACTTGGGAATGTCACCCTTTCTTTTAATGAAACGAAAACAAAAAGTTTTGCAGAAAAGCATTGCAGAATGTATGTTCAAGAATCATAGTTTCGTAATATGATGCACTATATTTGTATACTCAGATATAATTAATGTAATGAATGAACGAAAATACTATTGTTCACCATAAAACAAGAAAATATAAAACAGTTTAAATACATAGAAATTGTCGCCTGCGGTATTTCCGGACGGATACGACATTCAAACCTTCAAGAAAAGAGCGTACTCACATATCAAAGGCCGGCAACGCACTTGTGACTCCTCTGGTGTTGCGGGTGTCTATGGGCGAGGGTAATCGCTTACCATCAGGTGATCCACTTATTCCAATAAAAAAAGAAAAAATAAATACACAGGCAAGCGCTCTAATCGTTAATAAGCGATCTCTTCCAGACTACTTTTATATGTATTTATTTTATAGGTCTACTAGTACATTTTACCTTTTAGGTAACTTTATGTACTACTTACAACTTTGTACTGTCTGGCCACATTGCCTACCAAGTCTCTAACTACCAACTACAGCTTAACTTTAGTCTCTTAATTTAGGGACTCGGACGTGGTCCTGAAAGCGAACAGCTGCAGCCACGTTCCAGTCTCGGCATTGAACGGGAATAACTTTACATTGTTGGTATTACATATCGACTTTGTTGACAGACATGAAAAGTATTTGTTTTTTTTTATTCACAATTGGTAAGCCCTTGGCATCATCTTACCTTATCTTACCTGTTGGTAAGTGATGAGATGAAGCCGAAGGTGGAAACGGGCTTACAAAGATTCTCCAACGCAATGAGGAACTGACTATCTTATCTTCTTGCCGGAACACATCAATACTGTTAACATTGATATTTGGCGGCAAGTAGACGGACATGTAAAGTTTAATTTATAATGGAATGGAAAAAACTCAGTTGTTAATTCTCTTACAGTATTTTATACTATTTATGCAGGGTTATTTTTATTATAATAAGACCGAAACTTGGTGGTGATACTACTCGTGGAACTGAACAACTTTTATTCTACAACTTTGATGAAATTAAAAAAAAAGAATTGTCATGCAAGCAATTAACCAAGCTTGTATGAAAAATCCATTTTTTGTGACTTCAACAAAGTTTAGTACAAAAGTTGTATAGTTTTATAAGTAGAATCACCATTTTCACCACCAAAGAGATTTCAGCTTAATTAAAAATAACTCTGTATTAGATAAAAACCTTACAACGTTTAAAGAAACAATCCTTTTCTCCGGCTATCTTTATAAGCAGCCCTGCGACAGCATAATAAACTGTTTCAAATATTTCTTATCGCCACGTTTCCTTCCTCCCTTGTGAGCAAAAACAGAAACTTTAGCAGCGCGCCCCGTGCCGTCCGTCTAAGTGATTTACAGGCGCTCTGCGAATATAACCTTAGAAAAGGGAGGCCTCGGCACCGGGCCACTAGGCTTCTCGAACATCTCCTTCTCGGGACCTGGATTAGAAAAGGACAGATGTTTGGAGGCTTGCAATAGAAATTTCAAACGCGTAACCTCCCCAGCAATATCCGGCTAAATGGGTCCGGAAGGCGAAGTTTACGTCGCAATTCGACATTAGGGAAACCGAATAGCAATAAAATCAGCGCTACAGAAGCTGAATTAGAAAATTATCCGGATCCTCTCGGTGCGTCTGCGAGGGCTTTACCAAAAGCGAAGCGCTCCAACTCAGACTAGTCAAGTTACTGCCTCAGAAACAAAAATGCGATATAAATATCTGCAACATGTATTATTGTTTCCGTGATAAGCATCCATAACAGCTAAATGTAAATAGTACATTAGGGAAATATTAGTAAAAAAAAATATCGTCTATAAAAGTACCTATATCCTATGATTGCCATACCTACTTGTAGGTTACTCGTAAATATTTTGACATATAATTGTCATCTGTCTAAATCATATACCTACCAAAAAGAGATCGTAACGATATGTAATTAACAATATTTTAGGTTAGGTCTCTACTTATGCAACTTTATTTTTATTTTTTTAAGTTTTTTACTTTGCTCTAAATTGTTTTGGTGATCTGATCAATTTGTATAAGCAGTCCGCGCTTTCATCAAAAGTGTGCAACAAAAGTTGTTCAGTTTCATCAGTAAAATCACACCTTTTGTTACCTTCTGTGTGTAAGTAACTAATAGTAAGTGCTCTAGGATTATGCGTGAAATGTAGCTGTACCCGAAATAAAATCCTCTGCGTGATATCATTATTAAGTGTACGTATAATCAGAAGTCCATACCTAACATCAACATGACATTCATCTAGATCAATAAGGCTAGGTTTATATGAAAAGCGTAAAGCACGCGTTTTTCGCATAGGGGCGTGTTTATAGTAACGCGCGTTAATAATAATAATGTGAACTGGTGAACTGAACACCTCTACGGCTACTTTTATTCTATATTCGTGAACTTATAGCAATGCGCCGCAGTAGTAAAAAAGCGCGCTAAGCTCTTGGTAAAAAAACTACGCAAAATGCAATAATAGTAACAAAAAACTTTGAATCCACAAAATCAAAAATCCCGATGCTCTTTCCTCGGCCAATAAAGCTTATTAATATTAATAAAACTCAATAGTCACAAAAGTACACATTGGGGCGGCGTGTACACATTTTAGCGTGATATTAACACGACAATATTTTGTCGGGAAGAAATTATTTGCATTTGTAATATAGGGTGGCAGTAGCGCCCCTGGGGGCCAGCCAATGCATTCCTGCACTCGATGCACTTGTCTTCACTCAACCCCAAATGCAGCGCGGCCCTAAACTAACGCTCACCCTAACTTAGCCCGAGGAAATCGTACACAACTTGCAATCGGAAAGATTAGTGCAATAGAGGCGGATACTGTGGATATTTTTGCAGTTTGATAGATGCGATCTTGAGGAATTTTTCACTATATAGGTAGATTCTAAAACTAGTCGCTGTTCCTTAACTTGTAATTACTTCAAAAGTTTTTGTCTGTTCCACGTCTGAATTCAAATGAAGTCTTCATGTAGCCTAGTCGTGTCATAACTATTTTATATCTTTTTAAATTCAAAGTTCTTTTCATTTTCATGCCATTCATTTTTAAATCCATAAAAGATAGGCATACAAATTGGTACAGGAGTTATAATCTTTAGAATTAAAAAACCAACAATTTAATTTGAGCACTAATTTTGAAAAGAGAAGGAACTATTACTAGTTACTAGTTTGGGGCTAGATGACCGTGTGTGATTTGTCCCGGATATCATTTATTAATTTTCAGATATTTTAAGGTTGGTTTATTTAATTTAATTATTTGCATCCCCTTTTAAACACAATATACATAAGAACATAACTTTATCGTATCCCTCAATTTTTTGATGAAAATATTTCAGAATACAGCATTATAGTACTTATTTATATTAAAGCTATCTTACTTGAACAAAAGCTTTTCCATTCTTTAACATTTCTGCCCTTCTTATGTCTCTAAAACGCTAAAACCAACTACCCTTAGTTTTATACAACGCATTCCTACACTACAATGCATTCTATGCTATTGCACTTTACCACTCGCATGGGGGAACATCCGATTAAATATTCTGATTAGATTTTTCGTGATCCATTTATCACGGTTTAATTGTAGAGGGGTGACGTCTGCAGATGGGAGTGTTGGTCGCAACCTTGGAGATTTGATGTCTAAGCCTTTGATATGATAATGTAATAAGAAAAGAGGATTTCTCTTCTCGTTTCTCACTTAAGGGATTTGTGTGTTTCCTTTGTATTTAATAGAACTTCTTACTTATAACAATAATAACCTATAGATATAATACTCATCATTGTAAAATTTTTGAATTGCACAAGAATTTTAAAATCTTATTTTATTAACCATGTGTTTAATTTTTTAAATGAGAAGTCAAAATTTATGACAAAAAGTCTCAACAACAAGTACTAAGCTATCGCACAATTATCATTTACCTTATATTATATTATTTAAAAGAACTTCACTACTTTCCCGCACACATCCCATTACCAAGGGATCACCATTCGTGTTCATATTGGGTAAACTATTATAACCCTTATCCGCCTAAAATATGAACATTTCCTGTGCAGTCTGCTGTGTCGCACATCGTACTTCTACTGGGGCATATTGGTCGTAAAACTGTATATTACTTTCATCCTTTTAAGCTCTTTAAATATTGCAGCCACTAAGAAAATATATGAAGCAGTAGAAATAAGAATATTTTACAGTTTAGTCTATAGATGTTTTAAAAAAATGTTATCATAGCAAAGTTACAATTTCAAAATCGATCTTCATACCGATATGCAAGAAAAACTCAAGATCTTTTCTCCGACAAAAAGAAAATCGGTATTCGTTCGAGTGACACAGAATAGGCCCCCGCTTGGTAATCTCTCTGCCATGAACCTCCATTCCTATTTATATGCAGATTCCATGACCGACCATAAGTTATCCGCCCGGATCATACCCTTAATGATACTCGGATAAATGGAAAAGGTACTTGGGGAACGGCGCATTTTTTAACATTGGAACCCTATCGCATTGAAAGTGAGATCAGCGGTACAGAATTAATTAGTGAGAGGCGACATGTTGTTTTAATATTGATATTTGTTGTGGTTCGCTGACGGACTATTTGTTTAGCTAGCTAGTTTGTTTAGCAAATGTTTGGTCAAGGGAACAACGTGAATCATTTTCTTAATTCAAAGCGTAGTTTTCTGTACCTATCGGGATAAAAAAAAAACGTTCTATTACGAGCACTGCTCCTAAAATCTGTTTTTAGCTTTAGTCACCACGTACAGTGTTAAAAATATCCTGCAAAAAACATAGCTAAAGGAATTAGTAACCACACCCCGGACACTTCACACAAATATCGCGTTATTGTTTACTACATAGAAATTGAAACTTGTTCGTGTCTGTAGTCTGTACACGTGTTGTGAGTGTGTGAGTATCTATTCTAGGGCTGCTTAAGCAAAGCACCTTGGTCATACCGCCTTGTCATAGGTTACACTTCCTCTTGTTATGTTACCGTTTTTAGAAATTGATATTTCCGAAAATAGTGGACTTCTAATGACAGATATGAATATAAACGACAGATTTTTACAATAGAAATTTTTAATGAAGTGAATACTGTATACACGAGACAAGGCTGTATAACTTTAGAAGCCTTTGAGTCTCTCCTTAAAAAATAAAATTGTCTTTGGTTACTAATCGGTCACACAGGGGGGGTGAGGTGTAGCCTTCAGCGGCAGGGAGTGTCCATACTGGTTAATGTCCTTATACTGTGTTAGTAACGATGATTTTCGTAACGCTTATTTTTGAAATATTCTGTTATATCTCAAATTCATGATGTATGAAGACTCGGTCAGGAAAATTTGTCAACTTTGTATAATGGGTTCACCTGGTGACTTGAACATTTTTTACTGTAACTAGTATATTTCTCAAAATAACACATCTATTATTTCAACATTTATTCTACACACATCCTAAAACTTCTAACTTTATATGAAATTCGTTTAGGAGAGATACGTCGTAGCTGAAGTTAATTTCGTCTCCAAAATTTGTACTAATATGTGTTATTCGAGGACTAGATGTAATTACTATTTGAAAATGTGAAGAAAAGCTACTGATTAGTCTGGCAAACAAAATGTTAATGTGCGCAGAGTTAAACTTTGTTGCGTTAATAACATGAAGATGTAATAAGCAAGTAATTATGACGTAAAACATTGTGGTTTCACAGTTTGCACAGTTAGCGAATTCTGATTAAATTACGTGATATTAAGAAGGGGACTGTCGAGGGAAAATAATGAAAATACGAGTATGCCGGGGGAGCTCCGATCGCAAGATTAACTTGGCCGAAGATGTAATCTTGTGGTCTCGGTAATAGGGAAATAACTTTGTCATGACAGGCTGTTGAGAATAATTTGTATAGTTTTTCCTTGATTAAAATTAGTATCTATAAAAATATGTATTACCTATCTTTTGTTCGATATAAAATGACATAAATGCAATGTTATGTATTTACATGGGTAATAATGCATTTAATGAAGTATATTTTTCCTTCCCAGGTTCCTCGCTACTTTACTTAACAAACACGTGTAAGTAATTATAAGGTATACTTATTCTTGTTTAGAAAAGAAAAGAATAGGAAGAAGTACAATAAGTATTCCCTATAATTACTTACTTACTTACTCAATCTATATTCGTTCCTGTAATAACATGAATTTTATTAGAAATTAAGTATAGTAGTTTGGAAAAAAATTATAGACAGTGAATTTATTTTGGACTCGACGTTTCTTTTCGCTTAAATACTTCCGGAAACGTTAAGTGTACAATTTCTAAGTGGTGGAAACTATGTACGAAGTTTGTAAAAAAAATACGATTTATAAGAATGTGTACAACACTACGTAAATAAGAAACGTTTCAATTTTGATTATTTGATTGATACTGATTCGGATGAGAGAGGAAACAATTATCTTTAGCACATCTCGACACCTATATAGGAATTTCATCTAAATCTCATGAGTTCATTTGACGCTTGTCTACGCTCCAGACGAGTGGCTCCGCAACACAAGTCCAGCACCATTCATCTTGACCACTGTCCGTGTGCTTGGTTGATGGTTCGTAACAAGAATTTGCATTTTGCTGATGCATGTGGTATAGCGTATTGTTTCACAGCGCACATTTTTTATGTACAGAGTGACACACAAGTTGCAAATTGTGGATGCTACTCGAAAAACTGAACAACTTTCCCCTAGGAACCTATATAGTCGGAACAGAAAAAGCTTTTCATAACATTTTTAATCAATAATTTATACTTTTTAATTTTAATAGTCAACGTGCAATCTTTATAAAATCTTCTGTAAAACTTTCTAAGGGAAAATGAGAATGCGTAATTTTGTATGGGCCGTACCCAATGCATTGTAGCATTATGAACTATGTTGGTTTTTGTTGTCCTCATGGAGCAATTTAATTTATCCTAAGACAAGCTTTTATTCATTTGGAGAAAAAATAACATATTTCTTGAAAGATGAAGTAATTGTCGTAATAACTAAATATTTGTTCCAGGAATGTACGAGAAACTAGTTTTTTTCTCCAAGTGAATTTAAACAAGCACTCTTAGGATAAATTAAATTACTCCATAAGGGCAACAACTCATCCCCACATAGTATATAATGCTAAAATTCACTTTGTGTTTGGGTACGCTCTTACCCATTGTCCTTTGTTTAGTTTTATAAGTAGCTGAAAGAAGTTAAGAAAATAGTATGGCCTTGTTAATACGCTTAATTTCCCAAACCTAATTTTAATGGTATTTTGTAAAATTAGAATTGGGAAATTAAGTGTAAGCAACTGCCGTCTATACTTTGTTTATAGGACAGCTAAATGTACTACACGATAAGAAAGAGAGAATGTATTAACAAGGCCACACTATTTTCAAAACTTGAGATTTTGATTTTGATTAACCACAATTATACGATAATAATTAAGTCATTGTCCATATACAATAATACAAACTTCGTAGTCCAGTAGCGAAAACAAGAGTAAATAATAAATAGCTACAGTAATCTACACCTATCTATTTTCTTGTCTAAATCGAAAAGCAAAGCTTTTGGGGTGGCCATTTGAAGCTTTGCGTAGAATTTACTACTATAACTGTTGCTACGACAGAGCATACTAAATATTTATGGGCACCCCAGTAAAGGTCAGTTCAGGCCAGTCATAGTCCACCATAAGCCCGCCTGTAACTCAACAGGTATTAACTCATTAAGTCAACCCTGACCGGTGCCCGTCGAGGTCATAAATTAAAGGCATTCGACCGTACTAGCGATTTATGACCTCGATAATTATGATATGATAATTTCTTACCTGATAATGACATTGGATCGTATTTATTTAAACGGAAAGCCTGTATGGTTTCCTATAGAGAAAAGCTTTAATAAATCCTTAATAAATTCAAAGGTCTAATTACATACACAAGAAAACAAAAAGCTTGCTACGTACTAAGGCCACTAAACTATCAAAAAGTTTGCTAAAAAGTAGTTTAATTTTTCAGATATTCCAATTCAATGCATAACAAACTTTTTCTTTGAGGAGTTTCGCTATTAAATTCCATAAAACCGCTGTAATATGAACACGGCATTTCAACTAATGGTAATTTGAATGCATTTTTTACCATTTTACCATTCACTTTCGCAAACATTTTAGGGTTCTTATGTCGGAATACCGCTGATGCGTGCGAAAAGCCAATAAAATTGACGGGTGGGTAATTAACACGGGATATATTTACGATCGCTTAGACAATATGGCTCCAGGGGTAAGCGATAATTTACGTTCGTCCTTGATTTCAACCCTATTTGCTAAGGTAACTTGCACAGTTTTGAATTTGAATGGGTTTGACCGAGTTTCCTGCTTATACATTGTAAAATTATAAGTACCTAATATAAAAATGAATAAATACATTTTCTTTCCCATTGAATAAAACACATAAATCCGCGTTACAGTCGAAACCACGAAGGCATTACTTATCGATTTACCATCAGGGAGAAAGCCGTTAATTTTTAACCACACGACTCCCTAATCCCATGTTATTATATCGACATCACCTATCTTTAAGCCATCATTCGTATTGTATTTGTATAGGATAGGGTACACCCGGTCGTCACGACAAATTAAGAATTTACGAAACAACCAAACTTTACGCAGGGTTGACTGTGAATATTAATTTCAAAGTTAAGCTTTGAGAATTTCGTTAAGTCAAGTATCAAGATTTGAATAGCATAGACCATTAATCTATAATAACCACAAAACCGTGATAAATTTCAACATCAGTATCACCTTTAACAACCTATATTAACAATTATATTTAAAATAAATCCCTATTCAGATTTTGACTGTGTATGAACATGCTATTTAAAACTCCAACAGAATCATAACATTTTGGCAAAGTTTTCCCGGTTTGCCTTTCCAATGCCTCCAGCTCGCCTCCTCTATAAATTACGCCAACGGGTTGAGTTGTGTCCTAATGCCGTTTCCTCACGCAACACTTGACATACGGCCACTTTCCACAATTGTCCTACGTTTTGTAAAACACTGTACATTTAAAAGGAAGACCACTTTTGTAAGTTCCTTTCTATTAATGGAGTCCTGAAGTACGTTTTTGTAAACTAACATGTTTTCGAAAATATATAGCCATTTCTAGTATTGTTCAAAGTACGAATTCGTTCCATAGCACTCTTCAAATCCTGCCAGAAATCCTATTAATTCAGTCATTAACAGTTAACAGGACAAAACAGTGAACATAATTTCAGCGCAGAAATGGTTCTGAATGCATAAGGTTTCGTTGGTACGCTTGTCAGGTGCAAGGGCAATTTCAGGAGGGGGTGAGAGGCAGTGGGGGAGGGTCGGGTCAGACAGCGGCTCTGAGAAACGGTTAGCCCGAAATCTTTATTCTTATTGTATTCTCTGCTGAAACAGCCTTTTCTGTGTAGGAACGAGCACGTTTCACATTTATTGAGATGCACGCCTTTCCTGTTGTTGCCATATTTTGAAAATAACTTTGTTTCTACTGATAAAGGAATCTGGAATGTCTACTATAATTCCGACTGAAGGAATCTTGAAGCAACATGGACATGTAACCTACCTACTTAAAGAGGATGTAACAAAACAGGCGTAGGGCCCGCTAGCTGGTGCAACTGCTCTGGCGCAGCTACTCGTAAAACTAAACAACTTTCTATTTGGGACTTTATTACAATTGCAAAAAACTTTACATTGTTCATTGTCAAAATGAACAATGGGCCTCTCAGAGAAAACTGTATAAGTTGTTAAGGAGAAGTTAACGGGTCCTACATAACCACTTTGTTATACCCTGTATAAGAGATCCCGATAAAAACAAGTCGTCACTCAACTGGTAAAATGTTTCTTATCTATACGATTTTAGAAACTTGATAGGTGATTTACTGAATCAATGTTTAAAAAACAACGATTAAGACGACCTTCCTGAAGTATGCTAAGAGAACCGTGTTTAATGGAAAACAAAAACTTAATGGAAATAGAATGGAATAAAAGGCTTAATGGAAAACAAAAACTTTGAGTGCACTTCAGTGTTAAACAAATACATATTTCGTTAAGTATTACATGTACTTTATTGTCTAATATATCTAATCGTGTTTCATCTAATTCATTGACTTTCGGATGAGAAAGGTCACATCGCATCTGGGCCGCGGGACCCGGCCGAGGGGTGCAATAAACTGCGGGCCAATTTGTTTAATCAAAAATAAATGTACAACTCCGCCCTAGTGTGTACTGCCCCGGGCGCGGGCGGTACAAGATTGCTAACGTTCGTAATCTGACGTGACACTTTTTTGTTCATCTGTACGGTTTAAAATAAAAGTTGGAATAACCTTACAAACTTAATTCAAATCTGAAATCCAAATACGGAATATTCATCAAGCTGTTTATACAAAAGGCTCAAAATCAGTCTTAACGATTATATAGGGTGTATCAACAAGGGGATAACACTACATGAAAGCGGGTTTCTACTCATGAAACTGTTGTTCCACGTGTTTCTTAGAATCTCAAACTTTTATGCTTCTCATAAAAAAAAGTAAATCAGGTAATTCTTTTGTTTGGAAAGTCATTTTTTTATGAAATTATCGTGTTTTCCTCAAAAAGTTATCCACTTTTAAGAGTGCGGGTGGCCAAAATACTGTGGGGGTTACGGGGTAATAAAAAAGTATAGATAACGTTATGATCTTTGTAATGTTTTCCAAAACTGAAAAGCGTTTTCACAACAATTTTCGTCAGTTTCACGTAAATTTATGTACGTAATACGTGGGTAAACATTTGAGTAACCAAACCAAGTGAACTAGAGTTAAGGCAATCCTTCCACGCAACTGAGCATCACCGTACCAAAGAGCCCAAAATAGGCAGTTGCTTCTAAAACAATGAGTTCGATAATCCTAAATCCAAATGGATTTAACTAGATTGGGGTGTAATTTAAGACAAAGATACTGTAATTTTGAGTACCGAGTCACATTTACATACGCATCTGAATTTAAGAGAAGATATAAGTAACTTATTACATGTCACATTTCAGTACAAAATTAGTAGCATTTTTACAGACATAACATATTGTACTCGAGAGCCTAAGTGGAGTGTGATATTTTTTCAAGTAGTAGTTTTATAAGTAGTCGTACAAGTACGAGTATGTTATATATATTATATTGTATATCCATTTCATTGTAAATTTTATAGTGCGAGGTGGTTAGATTTTCGTTTTAATTCCCATTTTGACACAGGTTATACATTTAATACAATGTGTAATATATATTTTTTTTCAGTTTGGTAAGGTTATTTAGCATTCAAATTTTGAGTTTATAATCATTCATTGAAAGCGTTTTAGCAACAGCAACGTAGCGTAGCAAACAACTACGCCATAGATTGCTACGCTACATCGCTACGGAAGTATTTAGGACAAAATTTGGCATGGTTTAATATTTAACTATTTAAAGTTGGTAATGAATATATATAATAATAAAAGATGACATCATACAGACTTACTCTCACGAACTCAACCAAACGCTTCATCAAAATATCGGCAGCCGCCTAAATTCTTCTCCAAAACCATACCGCAAAGTCGTGGGTAGAATTCGTAAGACAGTGTGTCATTTTGTAAATAATATCTCCAGCATCTGTCCCATGTGCCATGGCCATCGATATGGGAAACATTAGATAAGGTTACTCGCTCTGTTTGTTTCTGAACCAGCGTGTTCGTCTTGCGGGGGCTGAAGCGGGGTGAAGAGGGAGGCATGTATTTAAACAAATATCGCCGTTGTGTGATAAGCTTAAGGTTTATGTATTTAATGTTATCTACTAGCGACATCTAGCGACGAGTAGAGAGGCATGTATTTAATTAATGTTATCTACTGGCGACATCTAGCGACGAGTAGCGTAGCATCACTATAAAATGACAAAATATTCATAAAATAACAAGAAAAAAGTGATAAGAAATATTGCTGATAGTTTTGTTCTTTATTTTTTTATTGTTTTAGCACATTTCACTGCACTGTAGACATATTTTCATTTTAATACGGGATGTTTACTCGTCGCTTGTCAGATTGCGAATGGTGCGCGAAAAGGCGGCGCTACTCAACATAGGGGAGCAAACCACTATCAGCGACTACGCAGTCGGGGACTATTAACCTCATCTAATGTCTCTCATATCGATGGCCATGGCAGTGCAAAATATCGTCGCGTGTTTTGGCATGCCGCGCACGGAGCCAGCCCAGGCGAGTCGCGCGCTTCGAGTTCCGACCAATAAGTCTGTCAGAGTTTTTACAACGTACGACAAGTTAATGTTGGATATTGCCGAAAGTAACGCTTTCGGCAGTTAATCGATTTGTATTAAAAATTCTAAACATTTTTCAAAAAAAATTTCGAGACGATCAGACGCACGTGTTTTAAATCTGTCTGCTATGCAGGATAACGTTTACCAGTAGCATAATGATGTTAAAAATCGTAAATATCATGATGTCTAATAAACTTAGAATAAAAGTTCTGATGTCTACCCCAAATCAAATAAGAATTCACGCTGAATCATACATATGCGACATTGTCGGATAGTGTGAAACGGCTATACCGTGTGACTCATCTCGGCTCGGATACAATTGGCACTTCAGCCTGAATATCTGACGAGCCTCCAACTGCAAATGATACACGCAATGCAAAATAACATGAAATTTTAAAATTGGAGCGTCAGGACTGCATATAAAATTTTGCGATAACCAGCTTTCATCAGGAAAGTTTTTTCAAATTCAGTATTCATAATATCACTTTCAATATTGTGGCATCGTCTTTTTAGTTTCTTTCGTTTTCAATGTTAACCTGTGAATTGCTAATAACCATGTTCTGAAACCAAAAATATACAGCGAACAATAATTTGAACAAATCATAATTTAGGAATGTTAAGAAGAATGTAAATAAAACAGCGAAAAAGTGTTAGGCACTTGTTAAGTTCAGTGAGTCATTCATCAATGACCCTATCAATCATAGTCACTGCGCTGTGACTAATGGTCGACATTCAGCCTAACGCAGGTAGTTTCAGTTAAAATTATGATTATAATTATGATTTCAATTTCTATTACCTAAAAATTGAACCTATTTTACCAATCTATTGAACTACTATGAGTTATAACCGCCAATAAAGGTTTTTACTGAAAATTATTACGTCCATAAATAAAGACAAACAAGATTCAGACTTGTGCATTAAAACCCCTTCTCAGCCAGAGGTGCGGGAACCGCAATGAGGAAAACTCCATGAAAAAAATATATGACACATAAATTTTCCCGCCTTCAGACGAGTTCCAACAGACACATCCGACCGTAAAATCCTAATTTGCTTACAGAACAAGATAAAAACCTCCAATGTAAAACTGCTAAAACTAAGTTTTAAACACTAATTGATATGTTTTATAAAGTAGATAACACTTCACAAAAGCACTTGATTTTGCACTACAAACAGTATGTACAATACAAGTACACGTGGAGTAACAATAGGCAGTTCAGTAAGGTAGGTGTATAAACACGGCGGCAGAGAAAACGCGGTGCGACGCGGACCGACGTCGGAACGGGCGCGCGCGGCGCACTGCCGCCCTCGGGGAAACTGCCGCCGTGCAGCCTCCGCCCGCCCCCGCCACGCCCGGATCATCCGGACTGGTTATGTGAATACAGTAGGGAAACTAAATAATTGTAAACAATTTTCTTAGACGTGCCAGCGTAGTAGGTATTGTATAATAGTGTAATAATAAAGTAACTAATTTAACATAAAATAAAAACGGAACTGTTTAAACGAATGAATGAAAAACTTTATTGCACAGCATAAAACAGGACAATATATATAACAGTATACATTTAAAAAGGTTATAAAGCTAAACGGTTTCATTGCTAAAGGGCGATCTGTTCCAGACAACCAGTATTATATGTCAATCTGGGGATTGAGACGAATTTTACGATACCTGGCACTCCAAACGTGATCAGTTCGTTATAGCTTCAAGCGATAACAATGAAACGGACAAACGAACATACATACACCCGATAAATACAAACCTCTACTTTTTATTTATTCTTTTTTTTTTGTTTCTGACAATGTCTTTCTTTTCTTTGACTTTGAGTATAGTGAATTGGAGAGTAATCACGTTCAAATTATTTTGCGATTTTAGGGGTTTTTGTTGTTATTTTAGTCAATATTTAGTAGGTGTACTCACTGTACCTCAGTGTACCGACCGGATGCGCATTTTGCAGTAAAGTTCTTTACCTCACTCGCGTCTCGCGTGGCTCGGCTCGTCTGTAGTGAAAGTACGCGGCTGCCGCGTTTCGGCTTCACTCTCCATGCTAAACTAGATTAACTGAATATAAAGAACTACGGCTGAAAGAGCACAGATTTCTCTTATGAAAGACATCAATGAGCAGCAACCTTTGAATGCTAATCTCATTTTAATATACTCACTATATTTTCAGGTGCTGTTTGAAATGAAACTATAATAAAACAATTTTATGAACCCATAAGCAACTCATCATCAACTCATCAAAAAATCAAACACCGAACAATTTGAATAGTTGGGTGGAGTAGCTGGGTGTATTATATCTATATATGTATGTATTCAAAAGTATATGTTTATGTATGTATATCAGTCTCTGGTTCCAAGATACAGGGAATCCTAGTTTGGGACCAGATGACCGTGTGTGATTTGTCCCAGATATTATTATTATTATATTCATACGTATTAAGACAATTTTGGTGCCAAAGAGCCAACCATTTGTTAATAAAAGAAAACGGAAAGTTTTAAAAATACGATTTAAAGTAGTTCAAAGGGGTTTGGATAGAAGCCCCAATCTTATTTTGTTACACTTTCTTGTTTTTTTTAAGTCGCAATTTATGTGATCGAGTCCCCAGTATTCCATATTTTTGGAAATCTTTCATTATATAACTTGACAACAAGTATTTTATAGTTTTGTTTTATGTGTCTAGCGGATTTTATATTGTATTTTATTTATATCTGTCTTTACTCCCTTCTCAGCAGGAAGCAAGGGCACTAGAGTAGGTAATGCGTTTACCGCGCCGCGGGAAATGGGAAAACAAGCCGAATTTCCCCAGCTTCTTTTGTATCCAGAAGTGTTACAATGCAAGGGATTGTGATGTACAGGGGAGGTTAGTTTTTTTTTTAGGTTTGTTGATTCAATGGCGATAGCGAACGGAAAAATAACATAATTCAATCTGCATTAACAACTAATGCTGCAAAATAGTGAGATTGAAGGTGGAACTTCGGTATTTAATTTACTTTTGTAATTATTTTTTTTGTTGTCAAGTATCCTGCATGTGCCTTATAATTTTTAGTTTTTAATTTTATGTAAATATTTCCAATACAATACCCATTGTTAAAAGGAATAAATAAATATGAAATATGAAATATCTAAATATATTCCTAAAAATATAATAAGTATTCACTTCATCATAACTTTGTTCAAAATATTAAAAATATGTATTCAAATACTTCCATAAACAACATACATTGAAATTAGCCAATATTATCCAATATTTTTGATACCCTAAAATAAACTTGGAAAAGACGTGCGTCTAGTCCCAGAAAGATAACATTTTCTCAATACTGGAAGCCGAGCACGCCCGCGGGTCACGCGCGCCTTCCGTAACTCGCTCTGACAACTTAAAGTTCACTTTTGATCCTCCCAAACCCAACAGTATCTATTGGCAGATCAGAAAGAGGGATATAGCGTAACGATTTACTTTTAAGGCTTTAAGTCGACTCAATCTGAGTAGATCGATGCGTGATAAAACAATATCGACCGTAACACTATATATACTCATTTTAAGTTCATATCGATGACCATCGCGGCGATTACGTCAAAACCAAAAGCCAGATTCTCAATATTCACAGGTTTTTTAACCGACTTCAAAAAGGAGGAAGTTCTCAGTTCGACTGTATGTTTGTAACGCATTACTTCGCCAGTTATGAATTGATTTTGATGATTCTTTTTTTGTTTGGTAGGTCATACTTCAGAGGTGGTGCCACATAAATTTTATCGAAATTGATTATGCGCTTTTTGAAAAAAAAAAAAAAAAAAAAAACAAAATTGTAGTTGGTACGATTGAACTCAATTGTTTTTAACGTGTTCAGCGTTAATTATATTAAAATACTTTTCTTGGCTTTCAAATAAGTTAATAAACCCATCAAGTGAAGCTAAAATTATGAAACTTGCCATTTTTTTGTGTTTGATTTCAACATAAATGATTATTTTGTTTCCGAAAAATTTTGCAATTATTAACAAAAACAGAGGTTTGCAGGATATTATTGTTTAAAAATTATGTTCTACCTAGTCAACTTATAATGTATTGTTTCATGTATTTTATACTTTTTTTCCACAGTAAAGCTTCATGCGTTCTTTTGATATGGTAATTTGAATATTGCAATTTGACCCTTATTAAAGCCCTAAGTCAAAATATTGAATGTTTACTTGAACAACCGAAAAAGTAAACCCGACCGACTGCATAAAATGTATCCTGTGATATCTGTAGATCAGGATGAATCTAACAAAACTTCACACTTCAAAATCAGTCAACAACGATACGGGCATGCGTACTTATATCAACTTACCTGCACCCAAACAAAAACCCGGTCAAAATGCCCTATTTTAATTTAACGTAGCTTAGCTATGCGTGAATTTTTCGCCTATTTTCCTGAAAAGAAAATAACGTTATGAAACATTCTAAGTAAATAAATCATTTTACCGATACACGTTGACCTAAACATAATTTTAATTTAACACCACTACCTTTATTTTAAACAAATCCGAATAACATCTCTACTTCTACCAGAAATAGTGCTGCCTAAATATATAAATTCTTAGTTTCAGGGTAAGTATACGTAATACGAAATGCGACTTTTTTAGTCTGAGGTAATAGGGGTGTTGACTGCTACAGTCATCTGAGTTACTTTTTATAAAATGTCATAGACGTTTCCATACTCATTACAAATTTTTTATTAATAAAAAATTTGCACATGTAATGAAATTCCACACCAGTACGTTTTCTACTGTAACAATGAAAGAGCTTATTTAGTGATATCTATTTCATAATTAATTGTTGCTGCAGTCAACTATTATCCTATTATCTACTAAAAGAAACAAATAGATAAACAAACAAAAGAAACTCAAATAACCCAACAACGCATCTATTTTACGCATCATCGGTTCGTCGCCTCAATGAATTACTGCTACAAGTTTAGGGATACATCTTCGACGCACTCGACATTGCACTTTGCACTGCACTTGGCCCCCACTTTATTACTTACCTACTCCCCGGCCCTTCCTTAGTGACTTATGCAATGCACTCCCATTCCTTATAATTGCCACTCTAATCTCAAGTTAAAACCTTCTGTTTCATCTGCTTTATTGGCTACCTGCAACTGACGCGCTGAGAGAAAGAGTGGTGTAACCCCATTTTCGCTTAAATATTTTACTTTGAAATCATTTATTTCATTAATCATACTTTTTAAGAAAAACTATTCGTTTATCCATGTTCGTCACTATGTCAAGATGCATTATAATGGGTAAGTTTCATTATGATTTAGGTAAATATCATCTAAAGTGCTAAAAAGTGGACCAGAGGAAGATGTTCAAAAAATGTGGCTTACACCACTCTTGCTCTCAGCGTGTCAATTGTAGATAATATAATGTTTGTCTTTATAGTGTTAAGGTCGCCTACCTTATCATAATTTGTTTGGTACTGTTTTTTTTTTGTCATAAGTTATGAAATAATAAGTCTTACCATAAGTCAAAACATCTTTAAGTAATTTTACTGGGTGAAAAATCCCATTAATATGTTTTATCTTCGCTTCTTATGCTTTTACAAGAACGTATTTTCTTAATAGTCAAATTATAATCAACAGAATCATAAAAAGTGTAATTATATACTCTACCTATTCTGTGCTCTTAGTTAAATTCTAATTACTAATTAGCAGGTACATTCTTTATGCTATGCTAGTACATACAATACCAGGTAGGTACAGGCAGATTGGATAGGTAGGTAACGAACATTTTAGAACAGTTACTCCGAAATGTAAAGATACTTTCAACACTTCGTAAGAATAAGAAGAATACCCTAATAGTGTCCACCCTTCTCAGATATTGCGGGAACATAAATGATCTAACGTAAGGCGGTAAGCATTTTAAGGGGTGCACGCGCTATGCCTATATTCCCACTGTATAGAAGGGACATTCTCAATTATTTTCCCCGAAAAAATGATTTTTCGTACATAGGTACTTACTTTTTTATTTAATGTTTCGTGGGTAAATAAATCCATGAGATGATTTTATAAGACATACCTACCTATTGGACAGAATTCGTACTAAATAAATTATAAAGCCAAGCTGTGCATAATTTTTCGCGAATCTTGTTACCGTCTTACATACAAAGGATTGTAATTTCTTAATACAGATGAGTCATCAACAATTATAATCAGTGGCAAAGTAATCAGGCAAAAAATAAACAAAACAAAACGACAATAGAACCCATCTATCGGATGCAACCAAATAAAAAGAGAGACAGATATATACATTTTTTAGCAATATTAGTGCAAGACTATCGATTCCCATCAAAAACTCAACTTCGAACTTCGATTTTTTGCCCTTTTTCAACACTTCTTACTCCTTCGGTACTCGAAATTAAAAATTAATTCTTATGAGAAGACTGAAAATCGTATTTTTTATCGTAATTTTTCTTAACGAGGTCGTGAATACTATTTAAATGATAAGAATGGTTGAACTTTAATTCAAAATAAACCAATGCACTTTTAGTAAGTTAGCAGGTTAAAACAAAAAAATACCATCTGCCATAGTTAAATACCATAGTTAAATATATACACGAAAATATATACCATAGTTAAATATATACCATAGTTAAATACCATAGTTAAATACCATAGTTAAATATATACACGAAAATAAATATTGTACTTACAGAAAGGAGAAAGGACCAGCATACGTTGCGATTTGTGAAGAGTGGCAATAGTAATAAATTGCTTGGGCTTGATCAAGGCGTCTGCGGACCGTCTGCACTGCACGCTCCACGCTGCAGTTCCCCTGCGCTAAAGTTAGCCACCTCTCCCGCCCCCCGGCACATAACGTGGCAATAGTGCAACGCATCAGTGCATTATTTTATACAGGTTAGCCCGGAGTTATATTATCCGGACCCCGAATCCCGACTGAAGCATTTTCTCGAACTCGTCCTAAGGTCTAAAAAATAAGAAATATTTTATGATTGATTGAACGCTTCAACAAATTCAATCTCCTCGCGTTTAGTGCAACAAACAAATGATAGGACAAATATTATCATAATGAATTGGCCTTTTACATCTCTAGATCCAGTCAGTTTCGCGGATGTGACTGTAAGCCCTGCATATCTTAGAAGGAAGAAATATTCCGAATTTTACACTGAAACAAATCATGTTCACTGAGTTGTTTTAATTCGATAAATTATAAAGCCCATTTTAAACTTAGGTTATATTGCCCATTAAAATCAAGGGCAGGGTGACTGGGAATTGTATCCTCTATTCAAAATCTTTGGGATTTAAATAATTTTAAGTTTTCTATGTCAGCTTTAACCTATTCGTTAAAGTTTATATAGAAAACTTAAAACCCCAATCCACGCCCTCGCCTACCCCAGCGCGCCCATCGTAAACTTTTTGCGGTTCCTTGTAGTGTCACTTCTTCAGATATGTTTAAAATTTCTTTATACTACACCTACTTAGAAAGTACCTTAATACTTTATCGAATTTGAGGCAGAATGTAAGTACGTCATACTATCGTACAAATAGGTATGCGGGAAGAAAACGCGCTGAGCAGGAGGGAAAAGTGTACGAAAAACCATTACTAACGTGTTTTTTTTTTAATTTGGGTAAGACTAAGTATGTCGGTAAACTAAATGTAAAATGCCAAAAAGTTTTTAAGCCACTAGCTTTTTCCAAACATTACTTTGAAAGAAGAACAAGTGATCGTAGCGCCATTTTTCAATTTGTGTAATATTGTGTGTTGTGAATTCAGTTTGTTAGTCGAAATGTCGTCGTCAAGTAGTGAAAGTGAAAATATTTTTTATTTTCCTCGTAGGTGTAGTACAAAACACTATGTATCACTCGGAAGAAAGTGCGATTATCAACTCGAGTGTACGTGCATGCACGGCCCGCATGCTTGCGGCGTTTCCAAAGTGACCCGCGTCCGTGTGTCACGCATGACAATAAAAGGGCCCTAAAAACATGTAATGAAACGATAGGTTGCGGGCGGCATGCATGCGGGCTCGGCCCGCATGCGGGTAGAAATCCGCATGACAATAAAAGCGCCCTTAAGCCACAAAGGCGTAATTATTTACCTAAAACTTCTTCAAAATGCAAATAGAAGGAAGTATTACGTTTCATTAATTACATCTTTTCGCGTTCGCTTCGCTAGGCTGTCGCTAGGCATCTCTTTTTATAGTGCATACTGCGATCTATTCTACTGCCTTGCTAAACAAGGCATATATATCTATACGCAAAGAAAGGCGTAAAATTGATCAAAATTTTTTTTAGAACAAAAATCTAAATCAGTTTTTGTTTTAGAAACAGATTTAGATCAATTTTATCAATTTTACGCCTTTCTTTGCGTATAGATATATACGCAAGGAAAGGCGTAAAATTGATCTAAATCTGTTTATAGTTCGCTTCACGTAAAAAGAGCGCTGGCTGGCGTTTCGAGGATGCACTCTGACAGCAACTGTTTACTTCTCTTTCACACTTACGCGAGCAACTCGAATCGTCGGCTGCCAGGATATCTCAGATCGGCTTGATTCCTTGGCGCTGCGTAGAGATGTAGCCTCGCTCTGCATTCTCTATCGCATGTACAATGGGGAGTGCTCCGAGGAATTGTTCGGATTGATCCCTGCCGCCTCTTTTCGCCATCGTTCTACGCGACAATATATTCATCCCCATCACATAGATGGTTGGCAGTCCACAACTGTGCGTTTCACTAGAAACTTTCTGCCTCGCACAACCAAACTATGGAATGAATTGTCGCCTGCGGTATTTCCGGACCGATACGACATTCAAACCTTCAAGAAAAGAGCGTACTCCCATATCAAAGGCCGGCAACGCACTTGTGACTCCTCTGGTGTTGCGGGTGTCTATGGGCGGCGGTAATCGCTTACCATCAGGTGATCCGTCTGCTCGTTTGCCACCTATGCCCTCAGACCAAAGAAACTAGAGGACATGAAATATTTGTCTATATGAACAATCAGTTATACAAATATGTGCCATTTTGATAGCGAATTCTAAAATATACTTTTATTTCTTTCTAACTTATGTAATTCTTCTCAGTAAAAAAAGGACAACAATATTTTTGTCCTTTACAAAATGGCAACTTTGTTTTCGTGACGTCAGCAAAATACCTCTTTGCGGCCGATTCGCCATTCTCGTTTCTCGGTGTCACTGGTACATAAGCTGTCAAAGTGCCTTCGCTCGCGAGTGTTTTAATTGAAAATTGTTAAATATGGTTAAATAAAGCATCCGAAAATAATAAATTAAGTGAAACAACACAGTAATTAAGATGCCTAATTGTAGTGTTACAAGATGTGGCATCAAAATGAGCCGAAATCGGCCGAACATTACACTGCACCGGTACGTATTGTTATCTTGTTGAAATATACCTTATTTTCACAAACTAAATTACGTATTTGTCTTAATGCAGAAGATAAGCGATATAAATAACCGAAAGTAGCTTTTCAATATAATTTCAGTCTGTCTTTTAACTTTATTTTATTAAAATATTTTTCGGCTCTAACGTGGCTAGTGTTGTTCTTCGGGGCTCTTTTAGACATCGATATTTATGTAGGATGATGATGAATTTTAGAAAAAGTTACTTACATATAATTTTTTTAGGCTTCCCCGAAGTGAATATAAAAAGAAAAAGTGGTTGGCAGCAATTGGCTTAGAAAACATCAACAAAAGCCATCAACATCTGTTCGCTTCATTTCCATGAATCATGTTTACCGCACATTGGACAAAACAACATTGCATGATGAAGCTGTACCATTAAGATTTTTAATGGTAAGTATACCTACCCACGTTAGTACTTAATGATTAAGAGTGTTGTCAGTGGTGAATTTTATTCACAAATTTACAGTCAGTCATATAATCCCTCAGTTATTTCTGTTTACATTTTTTTATGGCAGAGGTGGCAAACGAGCAGATGGATCACCTGATGGTAAACGATTACCGTCGCCCATAGACACCCCTACATGAGGCTACATCTCTACGCAGCGCCAAGGAGTCAAGCCGATCTGAAATATCCTGGTAGCCGACGATTCGAAATGCTCTTCGTTGTTCTGTTTACATAATATGGAAAAAAGTGGATAAGCGCGATACATATACATAGCGCGACTTAATAATTTTGATCAATTTCGTCAGGCACGGCATTCTTCCTAAATATAATGTTAAATTCTGATTACAGAAAAATCTGAAAGGCATTAAGCATGATGTTTTAAGAGGAAAACATTGTATTATTGTACGTCCTGGAACAGCTAAAGGATTCGTACCCAGTGGCACCAAGGAAAGCAGTGACAGCAGCTCAAATTCTGAAGATGACAATGTTGATGCCATATCAGGTGTAAATCATCAAGTTATTTATTTCGACCAGAATGTTTATGTGAATAAAACTAAATAAATTTTCTTTAAATGTCCTAGGCTTGTTTATTTTCCCATTCATATAGTTATAGGGATGCAGAAAACAAACTATTGAATACAATGATGAAAAGTAATTTCATTTTATATTAAAAACCTGCAAGTATTAAATTCATTTAGATTGTAGTATTAAATGTTGGAATGTAAGCGATAGTGGCGCCATTATCATCATCAGCCGAAAGAAGTCAACTGCTGGACAAAGGCCTCCCCAAAGGATTTCCACACCGACCGGTCCTGTGCTGCTCGCATCCAACAGCGCTATCATTAATTTTTTTTCAACTCTTTACGGCCAAGCTGTAAATTAAAATACAGTTCCGAATATTTGTCTTTATTTTGAATACCTACACCTATAGCGCTGCAAGACACGAGCCATCTACACTCATTTCACATCTTCTGTCTCCTACTTTTTGCCTTTTATTGTTTAAGTGTAAAAGACACAGTAGATAGTAATTATATTGGTGATTACAGACCATTTACATACTAATTAACTGATAAAACCAATATAATATAATTAATTTCTTGTTTCATTTCGTTAATCTGTTATTGCCCATCTCTAGTTTAGGAGGATATGTCAATTTTGACCATTATCGTCAAATAATAATAAAATAATCGAAAGTTCGCCATCAGTTGCGATTTATGTACGAGTAGAGTACAAAAAAAATAGACGCTCATTCTCTGCATGCCGGTGATATCGATAAAACCATATCTCATATAATGGGTATGCACTATGCCGAACGACCATTTTCGTTTCTCAGCAAGTTTAGGTATGCACGCTTTTTCTGTAGGTATATATAGGTAGGTTGGTGACAAAAGTCACCAAGAACAAGGCGAAAAATTTTTTACCACCTTTATGAATCCATCATATTTTTATCTTATCAACAAAACTTAAAATGACACCAGCCACCACCAAAATGCAATTATAACCTTCTGAGTCCTGGGAGGAGCGAATGTTAAAAACAACAATATTTTTAAAATTTCTATGATCCTGCAGTATGAGAAAAATAAGTAAAAAAATCTGATGGTTTTCCATCGAGTTTTCCACAATGTCCTCGTATGAGGACATAGTTTTTTTTATCAAGTTTAATGTTTAATGAGCACCAGATTTTAACTAAATTCAATGTGATATAATGTACACGTTTGTTTTTAAATATTATATAATATGTTTTGAGGTTTGAATATAAATGCAATTTGAGGACACATTTAAACAGCAAGGTAAGATTTAAGTAAAAATATTATTAATAGAATCATCAGGGTTAAACGCTTTAATAAATTTCACTGCCTTTCAAGGCTGAAATATAAAGAAAATCAAGGTGTATTAAAAAAAAACTCAAACAAATAAACTTTTATATGACCAAACTGAGACCTGATGTTCTCACACAAGAACATAAAAATTAAAATTCGAACGCAGATAGACCATTATTTTTACCAACCAAGTAAGCCCAAGAGGCTATAAGATAATGATCGAAATTGACATAAAATAAATCTCGGCCAAGATTATGTTTTTTTATATTTATTTACAATAGCTACTTTCCCGGATATATTAATATTTTTTGCTATAAACTTTCTGCTTCCTGATTGTAACATAACCTCCCCGCTTGTATAGGCACACATGTGACAGAAAAAAACATCTCCATCCGTCCGGATAGGAACACTTGTGACAGAAAATGACATGTGTTATACTACCAAGTTTAAAAGTGTGTTCTAATAAAGTAATTCATTTATTCCTTATGACATTTTAGTATTGTATGAAAATTCGATAAATATCCTAAATTTTGACGTATAATACTACTCTGTATTCATAGACAATATTTGTAAAATACGGTTTTGGAAATTGCCATTGTGTTCGCGAGGAAGAAGAAGAAAAGCGCTCGCGTTTTTTATTCGCGAATATAAAAATCTTTGCTTGAAATTGTATAAAACTGTTGACTGATTTGAGTTTCGTATATACGAGAATCGAGTAGTGATCAAAAAGTAGTGAGAACGATATATATACTCATTGGTAAGAAAAAAAAAGAATACTGGCAGGCATAGCTCAGATATTTGTAATATTAATAAAGAAAAAGTTTTCGATTCTCTTTTGTTTTTTTCTGAATGTACCTAGTCATTTGTTTGCTTCGTGTCAGAACGTGTTCTCGAAAATGGAGAAAAACGAAGTGCGAGCCGTTATTAAATACCTCTGTTTAAAAAAGTTAACGACGCAAGAGATTCACTGCGATTTGGAGGCAACATTAGGAGAGTCTGCTCCGCCGTATTCCACTGTCGCAAGGTGGGCTACTCAATTTCGAGTAGGGAGAACGAGCACGGAAGACGAACATTGTTGCGGCCGCCCATTGACGTCAGTCACCCAAGAAAATGTTGTTAAAGTCGAGAAAATTGTATTGAGCGATCGAAGAGTTACCATCCGTTACTTAGTTCAAGAGACGGGCATTTCATATGGAAGTATTCAATCCATATTGAAACTATCTTTGAATATGAGAAAAGTCTCCGCAAGATGGGTGCCGAGAATGTTAACGGACAGTCAGAAATAAAATCGACTTGACATTTCGAAGAGATTGTTGGACAAGTTTCAAGAAGATTCTGAAAACTTTTTGTCTCGTTTTGTAACAATGGACGAAACATGGGTCCATCATTTTGATCCCGAGACAAAACAGCAATCTTCACAATGGAAACGGCCATCATCACTGACCCCGAAGAAGTTTCGTGCCGTGGCCTCGGCTGGCAAGGTTATGGCCTCAATATTTTGGGACTCAGAAGGGATATTGTTGATTGATTACCTGGAGCGTGGAACCACTATTACAGGCCAATATTATGCAGCATTAATTCCCAAGTTGAGGAATACCATCAGAGAAAAGGAGAGGGAAACTTCGAAAGGGCGTGCTGTTTCATCACGACAACGCACCCGCGCACATCTCGGCAGTTGCGATGACTGCCATTCAACAAGCTGGCTTCGAATTGGTTGACCACCCCCCTTATTCACCAGATCTGGCGCCTTTTTAGCGATTTTTATCTGTTCCCCAAATTGAAAGAATACTTAAGGGGAAACAGATACGAAGACGATAACGAGGTGATGGATGCCGTGGAGAGCTTTTTGCAGGACCAAGACAAAACTTGTTTTTTGAAAGGGATTGAAGATTTGGAAAAGCGGTGGACTCGGTATGTAGAGAGACTCGGAGACTATGTAGAAAAATAAATTATTAAGATATCAATAGTCATTATATTCTATCTCATTCTCACTACTTTTTGATCCCTCCTCGTACATCTTAGTTTGTTCTTGTAATTTCAAGTCATAAGTGAACTTAGTTTTTCAAAAAATCACGTCTGTCTGCGTGATCAGGCAGTTTTTCGTTGTTGTTTGTTTTCATTTACAAATATGAAATAGAACAACTGTTTGACATTATATCTGTGACGGTTCATAGAGAACAGACTTTCAACTTTTTTAAATTTTTATTTTATGACGGTGGGCTCAAAACTTTTGGCGTTTCGATTTTTTTTGCAAATTAGGTAATTTCGCAAATTGCACCGCCATGACAGTGTGCGAGGCGAGCGTACGGAAACGGGAGGGATAATCATTAGCACGTACATTGGTTCGCATGCGACTCGCACCATTGACAAAAACAAGATCGTCCCTATGTCATTAGCACGTACATTGGTTCGCATCGCATGCGACTCGCACCATTGACAAAAATAAGAACGTCCCTATGTCAAATCGAAGTGTTGACGTTGGTTGGCTGTCATGATGTCAATTTGACACAGCGTTGCCGGCGCGGACTTTTTGTTCCGATTTCGGAACTTTTGAGGCTTCAGCGGAACTTTTGCGGAACTTAATGATCATCGGAACTTTTAGTGATAAATAAAGCTCGCGCTGAAGGAAGCGAAACTTCAAAATTCACTTGACTGGTGTTTGGCGTGGCTAAAAACGAGACAATGGACGCTACTTTTAAATTTTTCTTCGGGCTCGCTTCGCTCGCCCTTTTTTAGATCTCAGTGTCCCAGCCACTGTGTATCGGGACTTTTTTTTTGCCAGGTTCGAGACTCCCTCGCCGTCACTCTCGGCCCCCAGCCAACGGCTCTCTCCGGCAGGAAAGTTCTGCCTGCCAAGGGAGCATCTCCTCAGCCGTTATGTGACTTTCTTATGACGGCCCGACTAAGAAATATTGATTTCTTGTCGGAGGGAATGCTCCGTTGGATGGCGGCGTACCTGCGTATCCATGGGGAGCGACTCGGCGAGAGAGCCGACCTGTGCGGCTGGAAGACGTCGCAGCTATCGAGCTGGGGCTTCCCAGTCACATTGCTCCCTGCTACTCCTCGTACACTATGAAAGCGCGACGAGGAGGGGGACGAGACGTGATCGCGGCCAAGAGCTTTTGCTTGGAGCTACTTCATGAGGCCGCCCCCCACCCCGCTCTGAGTCCTCAGCTGCCGAGGAAACTATGCGAGGGGGTTCCGCCACTCGTTGAGCGCCGGTGACCGCCTGCTACTCCCCGGAGAAGAGGCCTTACCTGCTTCTCACCCCTGGCCGCGGGACCGCTATAGCAGTGCGACCCGCGCCTACACCAGCGGAAACCGCCGTAGCTAGCCTAGCCGCGCTGTTTCCTTCGGTCGCCCCACCGTCGCCAACCAGCCGGTCGCTTCCGCCTGTGCCCCGACGCTCCGCCAAGGTCTCGAGCACCTGGTGAAGCCGGGGCCCAGCACGGCACCCCTGACTCCTGACTTCGCTACCACCACCGCCACGCAGGCCACTTATGTGGCCCAATTAAAGGCGCCGGTCCCTGCCGGCACTGCCACCGTGCCGGGCCTCTCGGCCGCCACTCCGCTGCTGCCGCGACACTCGTCGCTGCGCCTACAGCCACCGCCACCAGCCAAAGCCCCAAAAGTACCGCATTGTGCAGCGGTACCTTGGCAGCCTGGAGTAGACCAGCGGTATTAACTGGTTCTTCTACACGCTGCCGGTTGAGAGGCCTCTCAAGGTGGCCTTACGTGGCCGTCCCTCCAGTAGTCGGGGATTTAGTGCAAGGAACCGTTTTATTTTGGATCCGGCGCTCAAACTTGGCATAGTTGTTCCCTAGGCCGTCCTGAGTGGATTAAGCCCGGGAGCCATCGGGAGCCATCCGCCGTTTGGCAGGGGGAGGGGGGAAAAGTTTGCTTCTGCCGCGCTCCATTTGTGGGTTTATATCTCCAAAACTATTAGCACTAGGGCAAGTGAGATATCATTTTCGTATGACTAAAGGTTGAAGAATTCATTTCTGTAACAATAAAAATGACTTTCTATACATAAAAAAAATATATATTTGATAAAACGTATAAAACATGACTACCTTTTTTCCGCATATGTGTCGATTATTTTTTAATGGTCTAAGATATTAGCATGAAAAAAATATATTCTGAAAGCCACACTTTCTAGAATTATAAAAATATAAATTTTATTAGAATAGCTTAATAAATACTTAGTGAAAAAAATATAATTAAATGCGTGGCAGTGTGGCATAAAACGCGCGGTCCGCGCGGTTCTAACTTTCAGAAGTTATATTTCTTTCTTTTTTTCTACGAAAAGTATGTTCTTTTGTTGCAGAAATGAATTTTTCATCCTTGAAATATCTGAAAATGATATCGGACTTGCCCTTATACCTATAGTTATGGAGATATAAGCCCCAAAAAGAGCGACTCAACAAGTAGATAATGAAGTGTGGGTGGTTTTTTTCCACATATGCGTCGATTAACTTTTAATGGTCTAAGATATTAGAATGAAAAAAATATGTTCTGAAAGCCGCATTTCCTAGGATTATAAAAATGTAAATTTTATTAGAATAGCATAATAAATACTTAGTAAAAAAAATATTATTTGATGCTCGGCAGAGTAGCATAAAACGCGCGATTTTAGTATCTGTTGTTCGTAAGTAAATACAATGAATTATCTAGCGCCCAAAAATGATTGTTAAGTAACATAATATAAATAGGTACATAATATTCTTATTTTTTAGTTCTTTTGATTTATGTTTTGTTGCTGAATAAACGTTTTTTCTTTCTTTCTTAAATATTTCTCGCACGCACAAAATATTTGTCACGTAGAACAAAAAATATTTTCCTTAAAAAAACATAACATGAGAAACTCCGAAAAATGTGACTATTTCTCATACGGAGAATGGTGGTTTACTATCTATCGGTCTTTTTATCTATCAGCCGAAAGACGTCCACTGCTGGACAAAGGCCTTCCCCAAGGATTTCCACACCGACCGGTCCTGTGCGGCTCGCATCCAGCGGCTTCCCGCAACCGTCACCAGGTCGTAGGTCCACCGAGCCGGATGCCTGCCCACACTGCGTCTTCCGATGCGCGGCCGCCACTCGAGAACTTTACTGCCCCAACGGCCATCTGTTCGACGAGCTATGTGCCCTGCCCGCTGCCACTTAAGTCTAGCGATTATGAGAGCTATGTCGGTAATTTTAGTTCTCCTACGTATCTTCTCATTTCTGATTCGATCACGTAGGGAAACACCAAGCATAGCACGCTCCATCGCCCTTTGGGTGACCTTGAGCCTTCTTATGAGGCCCATAGTAAGCGACCATGTCTCGAATTCATATGTCATTACTGGCAACACCCTGGTCAAAGACTTTAGTCTTGAGACACTGCGGTATTTTGGACGTGAACATATTGCGGAGCTGCCCATCTGATTTGGATTCGACTATTGATCTCTTTCTCGAAGTTGGACCTACCTGACGGGACTGTTTGTCCGAGGTATACATATTCTTCAACAACTTCGAGTGTAGTCTCCAACCTTCAGAGGAGTGTATGTAACACGGACGTTTGACATGATTTTCGTCTTATCCTCGTTAATTTTAAGACCCACTTGTTGGGAGACTACTGAGTCTATCGAGCATTGCGCCTAGGTCCTCCAAGGTCTCAGCCATGATCACGATATCGTCAGCAGATCGAAGGTGACTGATGTACTCACTATTGATGTTGATGCCGAGTCTTCTCCAGTCCAAAAGCTTGAAAACGTCTTCCAGTCTCACCCCACGCTACAGCCGAATAGGTTTTGAATTCTGATCCTGGAGGTGGACCGACATGGTGGCGTTTTCATACAAACAATTCAACACTTCGATGTATCTATAGTCATTTTGGCACCGTTGGAGAGACTGTTACACAGCCCAGGTCTCGATTGAATTAAAATGCTTTCTCATAGTCCACAAAAGCCATTATACTCTTCGATCTTCTGTGTAATCTGCCGCAGCGTATGTAGGTATGTGGTCTACGGCACTGAAGCATTTTCGTAAACCGGCTTGTTCGGGAGGCTAAAAGTTGTCAAACCTGCGTTCCAGACGATTCGTCGAAAACAGCTTGTCTTATCTTATCACCCTTCTTCTTCTTGAAGAAGAGCACCACCACACTTCTGTGCCAGGCGTTCGTTCCTCGAGCATGACGGAATTAAATAGCTTCTGAAGAGATATAACTACCGGTTCTCCACCTGCTTTCAGAAGCTAATTCCATCATCACTCAGTTCCATCATCACTCAGTGCCTTGTTGTTCTTAAGCTGTTTGTGAGCCATTCTAATTTCACACAGGCTGAAATCTGGGATATCTTCGGTGTCGAAAGTGTCGGGTCAATCCGGCTCTCGGATCTTCAGCCCGATTACTGACGACAGGTAAGCATGTAGTCGTGTATAATTGTCCGTAGAACTTCTCAACCTCTTCCAACAGCTCGGGCTTGTATGACATGACTCTATCATCCTCGGTCTTCAGCTTTGTCAGTTGGCTTTGACCACCAGACAGATCCCTTGCGAATACTTTTATTGCGCTCGATAGCCTCTTTAATACGATTGGTATTAAATTGACGTATATCGCGGATCAAGGACTTGGAGATCTGTCTGTTTAGTCGCCGATATTGACAAGCATCTTCAGAGGATTTCAGAATCAGGCTTTGTCTGTTCTCCATGAGCTCGCTGGTCCGAGATCCGAGATGTTCTTTTTGAACGTCTGATTTTGAGACTTTATTCTCAGCCGTTTGGACAATATCCACAAACCTTCCGCATTCGAAGCGGTTGTGCAACTCGAGCTGAAAGCTTTCGAGGTTTTAGAGTTGTATATTCACTGGTCCGAGCGTGGACTGCATCAGTTGTTAAGAAAATAATTTGACGTGGCTTGCGGAACACGTAAACGGTTACAAGATTAATGCGCCAATAAGAGTCAACTCATTATGGTTATGTATGTATGACCTTATCTGAAGTCAGTTAACCTGGGTGATCAAGGCGACCACGCAAGTTAGATAGTAAACTACCATAATTCGTATGAGAAATAGTTACGTACGAGTTTATAAGGAAAATATTTTTTGTTTTACGTGACTAATATTTTGTGCGTGCGAGAAATATTTAAATAATAATATTATGTACCTATTTATATTATGTTATTTAACAGTCATTTTTGGGTGCTAGATGATTCATTTTATTTACTTACGAACAACAGATACTAAAACCGCGCGTTTTATGCTACTCTGCCGAGCATTAAATGATATATTTTTTTACTAAGTATTTATTACGCTATTCTAATGAAATTTATATTTTTATAATTCTTGGAAATGTGACTTTCAGAATATATTTTTTTCTTGCTAACATCTTAGACCATTAAAAGTTAATCGACACATATGTGGAAAAAACCACCCACACTTCATTATCTACTTGTTGGGTCGCGCTTCTTTTGAGGCTTATATCTCGATAAATATAGGTACTAGGGCAAGTCCGATATCATTTTCAGATATTTCAAAGATAATAAATTCATTTCTGCAACAAAAGAAAATACTTTTCCTAGAAAAAAAAAGAAATATAACTGCTGAAAAGAACCGCGTGGACCGCAGCGTTTTACGCCATGCATTGAATTATATTTTTTTCACTAAGTATTTATTATGCTATTTTAATAAAATTTATATTTTTATATTTCTAGGAAGTGTGGCTTTCAGAATATATTTTTTTCATGCTAATATCTTAGACCATTAAAAATTAATCGACACATATGCGGAAAAAAGGTAGTCATGTTTTATACGTTTTATCAAATATTTCTTTTTTTATGTATGGAAAGTTATTTTTTTTGTTACAGAAATGAATTCTTCATCCTTTAATCATACAAAAATGATATCTCACTTGCCCTAATGCCAATAGTTTTGAAGATATAAGCCCATAAATGGAGCGCGGCAGAAACATACTTTCTCCCCCTCCCCCTGCCAAACGGGGGATGGCTCCCGATGGCTCCCGGGCTTAATCCACTCAGAACGGCCTAGGGAACAACTATGCCAAGTTTGAGCGCCGGATCCAAAATAAAACGGTTCCCATACTAGGCGTTGCACTAAATTCCCTACTACAGGACGGACCACGTCCGACAGATATCAGTTTGAAATATTTCTGAGCCGGTGATAGTGGGGTCTAGTACCTACCCAGTTGCGAATAACGTTGTGGCGACGGCGACGCACGCACGCTGTGGCGAAAATTTTTTACTGTGGCCTGTGAACGGAACTTTCCAAGTCAAAACGGAACTTTTCACGAGTGATTTTGGACTTTTTTCATTTTCTGTGCCGGCAACACTGATTTGACAATCAAAAAGAGAATTTCGTAAAAAAAAAGGTGATTGATAGAGAAAGTGAATCGTTTTAGAGGTGTTTTTGTAGAGAGTAAGAATTTCCACTGAGCATATAATCACTACGTTTTAATTTCGAACCGAAAGTTTCGTTCACTGATACTGATACTTGTGCTTATTTTTGAAGAAAGAAAAACCATTAATTTACAGAAAGGAAATAATTATATTCAATCTTATCGAGATTCAAAATGATACACAGTTTATTTATCATTAACCCTTCCGGGTAAGTGAACATATTAAGAACTTATGTACTAGTCACAATATTAACTTTTTTAATACATGAAATAATCTTATTTCATGGTTTCTCGTTTGTTTATTATATTAGCAATGAAATATGTCGTTTTTAATAAATTAGTAATTATGACTGTAAATATCTATCAATTCCAGGGATGTATTCCTAGAAAAACACTGGAGGAGTGTAATACCACGGTCTGTTTGTGACTACTACTTAGAAGCCCAGAGAGCTTCCCCTAACGTAAGCAAATCTATCATAAACTACACTTCCGGACACATCTATCGGCCCATCTAACATACATTTAATGCATTAAGTTTAGTTTTAATAGGTTAAGCAAAAAGCTTTTATGCAGTTTTGAAGCCATTTTCATGAAGTTTTGAAGACATTAGCAATCTTTTTTGTATGCAATGGTATGAACTAATGAGTTCCAAAATCAAACTCAGGAATAGTCTATAGCTAGGTTTTATCTATGGGCTATTAAAACTTTAAATCCTAGGTGGGCTGTTAGATGTGTCTGGAAGTGTATTTTGAATCTTAGAGAACCTTCAAATTATTACTTACCTATGATCCAAGCTGGTAATTAGCCATAGGGTGTAAATACTAGAAATAACTGACAAAGAGAAAAATAATCATATGTTGTGGAGTTTCATTTTAATTTAATATGTGGAGTTTCATAGAATTTAATAACCTTTACTTACATATCTTATAAAGGTACCTATGAACGTAATACCATTATTTCCAGGATGTGCCCCCAGTGCTGGCCGCACCGCACCACTACCTGATATCGATCCAGCGTAGTGGAGTAGCGCTGGTTGCAGTTTGCAAGCAAGAGGTTGCTCCTCTCTTTGTCATTGAATTCTTGCACAGAGTTGTAGATACATTCCAGGTATGTACAAAATTAAATAGATTTCTCCTTGTCTAATTGGTGATTACAGCTCCTTCGAATATATCTTAGTAGATATATTTTTATTTCCTTAAAATGTATGTAGAGATGAATTTATGTTGTTTATTTTCAGGATTACTTTTCAGACTGTACTGAGACTATAATAAAAGAAAACTATGTAGTTGTTTATGAGGTAAGTCTTTTTTAACATCTAAGACAGGGCTATGGGTAGATATTACAGGCTATGCGCAGTATAATTATCTTAAGTTATGATCCACCAGGCTTACGTTTTACAATAGGGGTCTTAAGAAAGGTACTGAGAAACCTCTAGTCAAATTGCAAACAATTTGTTGACTTCTCAAATGTTTTAGCATATCATGAAACTTAGAATGGGAGTCCAAAACTGTTTTTGCAAATGAAATATGGTTGTCCTAGAAAAGGTTGTTCCGTTTCAATAAAAGCTCAAGTTTCAGTAGTCTTTGCTTTCTAATTCAAATTAATTACTCCTTTTCAGCTATTAGATGAAATGTTAGACAATGGTTTCCCGCTAGCCACAGAGAGCAATATTCTGAAGGAATTGATCAAGCCACCAAACATACTTAGGACTATCGCAAACACAGTAACTGGCAAGTCAAAGTATGTACCTACTATGAGATAAAATTGTTTATGTTAAAAACCTATCATTTCACCATCTATGCTATTTGCTACCTTATATTTATACCTAGGAGGAACAGTCTGGACTGAATTTGGCTTGTAATTTATTTACTGTTGGTTATTTAGGTTCACTGACTACAAACATGATCTTAATCTGGATGCTTTTGATTCAATATTTATTTTGACCATTTATGTTGACAGTTATTGAGCTATATCAAAAGCTTTACCCACCTAGGTGGCTTTAAAACTTCAGACAGTGGGATTTTCCACTTTAGTTATACAAGCACTCAAATGTGGACCCTCTGTATAGAGTATGGAATAACCTTTGCAAGATGTGAGAGAAGATAGATGCCTCAACAGAAAGGATCTGGAGAAATAGTACATTCAGTTCAGAGAAAAAACATTTCCAAAATGACCAAGATTCTTCTAACCATTGCCACTCAGTTCATATTTAACAGTGGATATAATATTAAGATTTCATTCCGGTTATTCTTTTCATTATAGTGTGTCGTCAATACTCCCGTCTGGACAGCTGTCCAATGTCCCTTGGAGACGCTCCGGCGTAAAGTATGCCAACAATGAAGCTTACTTCGATGTGATTGAAGAAGTAGATGCAATCATAGATAAAAGTGGAGCCACTATATCCGCTGAAATACAGGGCTATGTAAGTAGATACCCTCACAAATATTGAAACTACAGAATTGTAAGAGCTAATATTATAAACCCTACTGCAAATGTGCTATTGTCTTTGTTGGTCTTTTACACAGAATTTTCTGAAATAGTTTTAGTTAACATAAATAAAGGTTTTCTCCTATATTTATAGGTATATCCCAGCATAAAACTGGGTGGGGATCTCTAATTCACTCATTTACCAATACAGATCATTCACCATTTTTAGGGGTCCGTCTGTCTATCTGTCTGTCTGTCTGTCCGCGGCTTAGCTCAGAGACTATTAGTACTAGAGAGCTGTAATTATTTTTTTCAGGGTACCTCTCCTACACGTGAAGTGGGGACGAATTTTTTTTCTTGACTACCCCATGTTGTGGAGTGTCATTGGATAGGTCTTTCAAAAATATTCTGAGTTTGCGAAAACCATTTTTAGATTCAGAGATTCGTTTTCGAAATATTAAACTTTAAAGTGCATTGTTAAAGTCATGTGCCCCTCCCCTGCCAGCTAAATGGGTGTTTCTAGAAATATGAAAAAATTCACAGCAGTAGTATATAGGTGAGTCTAAATTAGTTCTTGATACGAAAGGATATGCATATGCTCATGATAACTAACAACTTTCCCTAAGGATCCCATAGTCAAATCGCAAAAAAAATTTTGAAGTCTCCATACAAATCGAGCAACTGACCAACCAAATTAGTATGAAGAGTCCAAAATACTTTTTGCTATTTGACTATGGGTTCCTTAGGGAAAGTTGTTTGTTATCATGAGCACAAGCATAGCCTTTCGTATCAAGAACTAATTTAAAGTCACGCTGTATATAATGGAGTAAAACTATCACAGCTAAGTAGGCTTTACAAGTTAACGAGTAATAGTCCATTTTGTAAAACGGGCCTTGAAGCAGTGTCTATCAAAGTACTACGGAACCCTACCCTGCGCGTGGCCCGAGACGCACTTGACCATTTTTGTTTCATTATTTTTTCTGAAAGTAATTCCTTGTCTATCGTCAGTTAGTCTATGGTTTGCATGTACCTTAGGGTACCGTGTCGGCCCAGTGTACAATATGTAAACGGACTATGTGGTGATCCAAAGCAATTAGGATGTGTACTAAAAGATTTAATGTTTATTAATAATTACCTGCCTATTTAATCTTTTTTTACTTTATTTTTACTAATAAACCGCTACAATAAATCTACTTATTTAAAAAAATAATTAACATGATTTCGTTTCCACTTTCAGGTCGATTGTTGTATAAAGCTAAGTGGAATGCCAGATCTAACCCTGACATTTGTGAATCCAAGACTGTTTGATGATGTATCATTCCATCCTTGTGTGAGATTCAAAAGATGGGAGGTCAGTATATGATAAGCAAAATAACCTATTGGAGAAAACCTTATCGGAATTTTAAGGGTATTTAAGCTAAAAATAATCTTTCGAATGCGGTCTTGGTTATAGAAGATATTGTGATTTATTTGAGTCAATTTTATTGTATTGTATCAAACTATCTATATTTTTAAACTATCCCTGATGTGTTATAATGTGTGAGTATATTATTTTATTGTACGAAATAGGTAGGTAAAACATTTTATTGTTATGAAACAACACTGTCGCTAAAGTCTTTTATTGATATTAATAATTTCGATATTGGTTAAAGTGCAAAGGATGCAATAAATATTTTGGATTTACTATTGCGATGAGTTAATAGTGTAGGCTGACAATGATATAACACAAAGTTGTGCTTTAGCGGCAGAAATAAGTTAATATTTTATAATCTGATCTGATCACTGATTGAATGTAATAGTACCCAAGAACAAAAATAGTAAGCAACCTTATATAAATTTAAATACTTATGGTTTTGTCTTTGCAGTCTGAAAAAATACTATCGTTTATCCCGCCCGACGGCAACTTCCGTTTGATGTCCTACCACATCGGGTCGCAGAGTGTAGTGGCCATACCCATTTATGTTCGGCACAACCTTAGTTTGAAGAGTAACGGAGACCAAGGGAGGTTGGACATGACTGTTGGACCTAAACAGACCATGGGAAGGACTTTAGAAAGTAAGACATTTGTATTTATGTGTAACTTTGTAAATTGTTGAATCATACTTGTACTTTTACTATTGTAGTTCATCAAATCAATTCAGTATACATAGGTATTTTCTTATTATTAATATCCAAGATGACCGGTCTTGCGCCCGCATCCAGCATCTTCCAGCTACCTTCACCAGGTCATCGGTCCACCGAGTGAGAGGCGAGTGAAAATCCTTAGGGGAGGCCTTTGCACAGCAGTGAACGTCTTTTGGTTGATGATGATTATTAATTTGATTTAAATTCAATTTACGCATTTTGTCCAAATAAATAATATAGATCTTAAAGACTAAAATGTGTCAAGTTGAAAATTGAAATATTATTTCTTATGTTTCAGATGTAGCATTAGAGATTTGTATGCCCAAGTGTGTACTGAACTGTTCACTGACTGCAAACCAGGGAAAATATTCTTATGATCCCGTTAGCAAGATATTGTTATGGGATATAGGAAGAATTGAACTGCCAAAAATACCTAACATAAGAGGAACTGTAAGTATACAAAATGGAGTTGAAATAAAATTCTACTGTTGTTTACTACAATGACATAGTTGTTGTATGTCAGAGATGTTCGATTTTATTCGAATTACTTATTTCATTCCAAGCTAAATACTTTCCTAGCTTACCATTCACATACAGTGAGTAGCATAAGAGCGTGGACACCGTTACGTGTGCGGGGGGCGCGGGGAAACTAAATCGTATGAGGAGTGGGGTGGAGAACGCGGTTGCCTAAAATGCTACGCAAATAAAAAATCAGTATCGCTTGTTGTTACGCAATAATCGTACGTTTTCCAAAATGAGTGCGGCGTTCGCGAGTCGGTACGAGGCAGTGTTTCTATGCTCACACCCAAAAGGACCAAAAATGTCTATCTCAGCTGCAGCAAAATATATGAGGAAGTCGAAACAGTTCGTCAGTAAATGGGTAAAGAGATATAAACAGACAAAGGCTGTTGACGATCTTCCAGAAAGGGGTACTAAACGATCGACTACGAGGAGAGAGGATAAGGTTATCATTCAACTTTTTGATAAAAATCCTACGTACACGTTGCAGCAGGCCCAAAATATTCTTGCAAAAAAGGGAATAAATGTTAGTCTGAGAACTATTAAGCGTCGCTTAGTGGAGTTCGGCTATGCATGGAGAAGTACGAGAGTCAAACCGTTTCTGAAACCAGAGCACATCGTAAAGCGACTCAATTGGGCTAAGTCAAATATAAATCGTGACTGGTCCAACGTAATTTTTTCTGACGAGTCTTCATTTTGGGCATGGACTTACAGAAGTCGTGCGTGGTCAAAAATCGGGAAACCTATGCTCCAACGCACTTTTAAAAACCCTATTAAAGTGCATGTTTGGGGTTGCTTCTGTATGTACGGTTTCGGCTGTTTATATGTATTTACTGGCAATTTAAATGCAGAAAAAATGCTGAAAATATATAGAAAAGCATTGTTGACCTCTGTTAGGAAGTGGTTTGGGCTGGATAACAATAACTGGATATTGCAAGAGGATAATGACCCGAAGCACAAAAGCCGAATCTGTACTTCGTGGAAAACTGAAAATGATATTGTGACTATGGACTGGCCCGCTCAATCACCTGACATGAATCCGATAGAAAACGTCTGGTCAGGAATGAAGCTGAAGCTCAGACAGAAACGTGTTTTCACGCTTAAGCAATTAGCTCATCATCTTCGTGATACTTGGAAGTCGTTTACCCCGACGATAGCTGAAAATCTGGTCAAAAGTATGCCTCGACGCTGTCAAGCTTTAATTGATAATGGTGGAGACTGGACGCCATATTAGGTGTAACGCATCATAGTACATATAATATACTTTAAATAAATATGGTTGTAATTAAAGTTTGATTATTTTTATAAGATTGTTGCTGTCCACGCTCTTGTGCACATTTATGTATGCAATACGTCTCTGCTGAACAGAACGCTTCAGTCTTCCATTAACTGTTCATCGTAACTAACGACTATGCAGTCGACTATAACAATTAAACTAAACTAATAATATTAACTATTGTTACCTAAAGAAGGTGTCGTGTCCTTATAGGCTTGCGTCGATCACACAGGTAACTTTTTATCTCGACCGTGTTTATACTTCGCAAGTCACGTTACGTCGTGGATGCTATCAATAGTATGTGGGTCGATATGGGGTCAATAGATACATTGAAAACTTTTGACATTTGGGTTTGCCGCTAGCACCGCACACTCCACCAATCTGGACTTGGCTTAATTTCCCTTGGATTGGATTATTAATATACCACCCTTCGGCTGCCAATATATCGTCGCTCCTAATGTTAGAAAAAGCGTATGCACACATATTTTGGTCGGGTCTGACAATATGGCCGTTGCCATCTTTGTCACCTTTGCTCCATCCATATCGTCCTTTGTCTTTAAACTAAAGTGTCTCTTCCAGACAATTCAAATTTGATTGTACTACCAGCTAGACGCATAAACCAGCTATTATCCATGTGAATTAAGTTGCGTAGAGCCATGTCGATTATTTGCTTTTCTATTACACATTCTACCTAACTTTTTTCCTGTTTTAGAATGTGCAAAGTGCTTTCATTTATTCTACAGACCTTCTATCTTTCCTCAGGTGTCAGTGCAGTCCGGCGCCGACACGTCAGGAGCGTATCCGAGCATCAACGTGCACTTCACGATCCCGCAGCTAGCGGTCAGCGGGCTGCGTGTGAGTCGCCTCGACATGTACGGAGCCAAGTACAAGCCCTTCAAAGGCGTCAAATACGTCACGAAAGCCGGCAAGTTTCACGTCAGGATGTGATGCCAGGAGAGGGCTGGATTGAATTTGTAAATAGATGACTTGAAAATATGAGTCGTAATGGATGCATTTTCAGTGAAGAGTAATGGCAGAAGAAGGTTGAAATTCATCGGTATAGGAAACTTTGGAATCAGTAAAATTATTGATTCTGTTATTGGGACTTGTGCTGTTAAAACAAGTAAGATCTTTTCTTTACTATCTTTTTAATCGTTAAACATTAAAAAATGAATTTATGTATGCATATTTATTAATATCTGAAACTTATATTAGTGCTGCTGATTATTGGGAGAACAAATTGTAAATATATCTAATATAAATGTATTATTCAGTACTGATGAAGTAAAATCGTAATGTGAAAATAATCTGTTATTATTTTATTATATACCATTACTAATATGATGACTAGATAGTAAAATTAACTAGTAACTTAGCCAAATAAACATTACAAAACATACAAAAATCAGGGCATAGATTTTATATTCCCCGTTTTCTTCATCATGGCTTTCAAGCTCTTGACTTCCCTGTAAATCGTCTCCAACTCTTTTTCCGCCGGTGTAGCGCGAACTGTGTCATTCGCAACTCCTATAGTCAACCTATTCTTATTGAAGTACCTTTGAACTAGCACAGACATAAGCGCTGCGTGTTCCTTCTGAACGCTAGGTTCCAGCTCTCGTTCCTGTCAAAACGAAAATACAATATTATATGAGTATGCAAAGATTCAGTTATACAACAAATAAAGGATCAGCGCTATAAAAACCTGACCATATTCTTTCAGTGACGTCGCTAGGTACTGTCGTATTTTAGGTGGCAAATTCATAACACCTTTTTCTTTGCTAAATTACGTCTACATTTTAAATACAAGCAACTTTGAAATTGTGATAACATTATCATAGCAAAAAATATTGCCTACCTTAATCTTCACTCAAACGAAAATCTATGATTGTCATAGTATGATCACCAAAACAAGTATGAATAATAAGAGCTGAATAATAAATTAGCAGAGCCAACTGACTAGCAGATGTCATGGCGGGTCGCTCACATAAATCATCGGTTGTTACCAGAAATGCGTTATGCATTCGACTGCCAATAAATCTAACATTGTTAGTGTCACACCATAGCTCGTTGCAACAGTATGTGACTTCTGACAATTTGATGTGCTATTGAAGCATTGAAGCTACTTGAATAGAAGTAGAACTTACGAGGGCGACATAGTGACCTTCTTTAATAGCTACATGGGTTTATGAGGTTAAACAGGGCTTGCTTAACCTCTACCGGTTCCGTACCGGTACTTAGAGGTTCTTTCCATTTCGGTACTCGGATACCGGTTCCAAATGAGTACCGGTATCCGCCAACGTTGCCATTTCGTGCAGTTCTCGCTGCTTGTAGGTAATACATGGATTACCAGATCGTACGTTATTATTGTGCCATGCCAATAATGTGACTGCGCAAGTGCGATCTTATGGCGTGTGCCCAAAAACGCGGAACTAAGGGCTACCACACAAAACCACCACCGATGCGGTGTGCATAGGAAGGGATGAAGTTTCGGGTGAGGTGATGATATGTGCTGGAAGGGAGGTAAGCGTGGAAAGGTTAGGTTTTGAATGAAGCATGTTTATGTGTGGTAACACTTACGTCTCTAGTCCACGTCACACAGCCCTAATTTTCTCACTTTTAACGTTAAAATTATTTGTTTGGTATCGGTTCTACAAAAGTACCGGTATTAATATCGGTACCATTGACTTTGATATGGTACCGGTACTACGTCTGGTACCGGTACCAGTAGTACCGGTACTTTTCAAGGACAATGGTACCGGTTGCCAAAAGTACCGGTATTTCAATCCCTGAAGTTAAAAATAAGACTGCATTTAAAAGCCAATTAATAAAATACAGTCATGTTATTCCTGAAACATCAACAACAACCGTCCGTCCCCCTGGGACGTCAACCCCAGCCAGGCGTGCCTCCGTGAATATTTCCGAAGCACTACACCAGCGAGGCAAGCAAAATACAATAGTAGCCCATATGCGTCTGTGAAGGATCCTTTCTATGTACATAATCTTATATGTATGTTTTACTTTGGCTGTTTTTCTCTATTGTTTTCTAATTCTGCTGTATTTTCTATAAATTCCTCTAAATATACCTATTTTTAGCCTTAAACCAGTGGTTTACTTCCTTGTCTTCCACAGCGTCATTATAGAAATGCGTGTTTTATTTATTTATTTAGAATTACAATAGACTTGGTTTTAGAGTAGATATATTGTAAGGTTGTAGTTAACAAAGTACCTAAATATTGTTAGATTAGTTGAATAATCATCGGTGTATATATAAGTAAGTATATACTTACTATATAGAAACAGAAAGACGGTGACCATCGGGCGTGCACACCGGGTTTCGGTAATATTTTGTGTCGGATCCATTCGAAAGCGCCGCTCAACGCCGCAGCGGTCGGTATCATGTTGTAGGGCGACGGTAGGACAGTTTGCGACATATATTCTAGGTACAACTGAAAAGGTACGAATAATTACAATAAAAACTTTGTACCTCAACTATACATAACTATTGGAGATGTCTATAGCGAAAAACTCGAACACGGAATATAATGCATTAGGCGATTGGTACGTTTTTGATCAAGACTATTCCAACGATCTCTTGATGAAGTAAGTTTAGCATGGTGCATGGTGTATTAGCTGTTCTAAATGGTGGGTTAAAGTTTACTAGTACTGAATGTGAAACAACCTGTGTCCTGCCGTAAGTCCATTCTCGGGCGACGTTATCATTGACTTGCTGAAAAGTGTTAGACATCGTAGCAATGAGCATGTTCAGTACTACAATCACAGTCAGCACCTCGAAACCTGCAAAAGCGCATTATACCTATTTAAAAATATGATTTTTTTGGTTCCTTTCTGTACTTTAAAATTTCATCTTCACATGTTCTTATTACTTTTATACATTAGATTTATATAAACTTCTGACTGACTGACTCGGTGGCTAAGTGGTTAGCGATCCTGACCTCTGATCCGAGAATCGTGGGTTCGTTCCCCATACAGGGCAAACTTTTCTGTGATGAGCAGAATTGTTTGCTCTGAGTCTGGGTGTATAATATCTATATATGTATGTATTTACATGTATATGTGTATGTATATCAGTCTCTGGCTCCCAAGATACAGAGAATCATAGTTTGGGGCCAGATGACCGTGTGTGATTTGTCCCGGTTATTATTATTATTATTACTTAAAAGATAAATAAATATCAACCTAGGCAACTCAAACATCACACAACACATTCTTTTAAATCGATATTTTCTTCTACCTAGTACGAAATTGCTATCACGCTCAACTTGTAAAATTTTTGTGATTCTTTTTTGTCTTCTTTCTCAAAAGCGCCATCAAATAGGTGCTCTTCTAACTGTAGTCTACCTATTTATCACCCGTGACCTGCATAGTGTTCCTATCCACGTTCTTATTACGGGATCCGATCTCATAGGTACCAAGACCAAAAACACACTTGAACTTACAACCAAAGCAAATATATCCGATGCGTTCAGTATAGGTGTGTCGGTTTTCAAAGCAATGCTTCTCATTGTTCTTGCAATGTCTGGTGTTTTCCAGCACCACGTCAGCACTCTCCAGCGGTGCCATACAGAACAAGGCCCAGAACAAAGTGTTCAATGTATCTGTCAAACTTGTGAATGACGAAACCTAATTACAAAAAATTCAATAGGTGTAAGTAATACTAAACAATAGGTAATACATCATCTAATGTCCCAAAGCTTCTTAAGTTCCGTTTTCGATTATATTCTCTCGTAGATAGATTTACCGTTCATTCATGTAAATCCACAAACTTCAGTTTGGTAGAAAAACCATTAGCTACCTACTTGGACAATCGAACTCAAAACTCATTGGCGCGAAGCGGACCCATTCTCTTCTAGGCTGCTATGATTTTAGCAACTTAATTGTTAGACTTCTAACGAAAAAGTAGTAGTAGTTCCAATTGAATTATAGCTTTGGTCTGAAGATTCTGTACGTCGGTCTGTTATGTAGGTAACATAACTTAAGGGGAATCACTGAATAAACTTAATTGCATTTACAAGAATCACGTCACTGAGTCTGGGTGTATTATATCTATATATGTATGTATTTAAAAGTATATGTGTATGTATATCAGTCTCTGGTTCCCAAGATACAGGGAATCCTAGTTTGGGGCCAGATGACCGTGTGTGATTTGTCCCGGATATTATTATTATTATTATTATTACTACAAGAAGTTTACGTTTAAGAGACACAAAGGTCAAGAAAATACCTGAACAGTTTTCATCCCAAAGTCGTCTTCATAGACCATCCCATCGTAGTACTCGTAAAAGCGCGCCAGTCCGGCTGCAAATGCACTTATTATTATAGCGAACACGATGATATAGCGGTAAATATCAATTGTCATTTTCCCTAAAGAAACCTGAAAAAATACATGTTTATGAGAAAGTATGTTCGCTCACAAATGTAGGTAAAATTTAACAACTGAAATCTAGGCCGTAACGGAACATTCGCCTCGCAAAACAGATTACTTCACAAAATTTGAATTCGATGAAAGCACTGATTCTGAAACGAGTTTATTGGAGAATTAAACATATATAGTTGCAAATTCCTTGTAACAAATTCAAAGCACACTTGAATTGCTGATCGTACAACGCCTGTATTTGTACAGAACTATTCACAACGTACAAATTTCAATATTTCGTTACTCGTATAGAAATAAATTCAAAAGCGCATTTCCTTCTTGGATAAACTGTACGCCTACGCGGAGCTCTAACGAGGGCATTCGAGCTCGCCAGTACAAGATTGAATTGTAAATGTGCAAATGCATACCTGTAGCGGCCCTAGATGGTAGTTCAGTTGACAGTACAACATGAGTCGGAGGTAGGCGACTATCGTGGCCAGACAGAACGTGCCCTCGGCCAGCAGCGTCGGTTCGTATTGCCCCCAGTACTTGCGCTCTGGATATTAACGAGAAGGGACGAATATAGAACCGAGTTAAAATCTCAGTTAAAATCCTGGCCAATGTATCAATTATTTTTTCGAAACTTACGACGTCGTCTTCATACCGATTGCTTAAACGGTGAACGAAAAACATCGTGAGGAAACTTGCATATCTGATTACTAGATATGTCCATCATGGTCGCATTTTACACGTGCATAGGTGTTAATCTGTGACCGCGAATGATGCTAAGTGCAACACTATATAGGCAACTGCCACATAGTTTTAGTAAAAGCACGATACGATAAGAAAAAGATTTATCATTTATCAAATGTCGTTTTGTTCTACAGACTACCTTTGATGTCATAATAGAAAATAATCGTAGATTATTATCGCTTCTTTACTCCTTATATTTTTTATTAAGTTAAGAATTGCACATGTAAGGAAAACCCGAGCAAAGTTTTTCGTGTTATTGCAATAAAAGAGCTATTTCATAATTATTTTTTATGCAGTCATCTACTCTTTAATTTTGACGTCATTTGATAACAATGAAACTGCAAATGCAATGTAGCTATAATCACTAGAGCTTTTCAACAAACTCAGTCGTAAAATATTAAAATGAAAGACAGAGGACAAAAGAGATTCTAAACCTCAGCAATAAACACATCAGTCGTCTGGGATTAAAATTATCTTTTATTAGCGGTTAATAGCGTGACTCCATAATATTAATTTCTCATAACATAAAGTTGGTCCGAGTCCGCTAAGACTGAAACAGGCATGGTTTGAAGCGGTCACGATACGGGTCAAAACGAGACAGCTATTTATGGGTTACAAGTGTTTATGTTACTTTACAAACGTATTCCTGTTGGATGCTGAAACCTTTCGTGATTAAAAAAAAATACTGAATTTTATTACCAATAATATCAAATAACAGTTACACATTAACTGAGTTGAAGATTAAAAGTGTAGGTTAGTTACCTATATACCATTATTACTTGTGAAATGATACCACTAACCAGCCGTAAATTGCAATAATAAATTCCGAGTGAAACCACACACGTTCATCTGACCCCAAATTAAAGGCAGATATAGGTAATTACATACTAATGTAATCAACACTTCGACTTACCATTAATAATATTCTTCTCATTTGCCATCGTATAGCCTCTATGATTAAAGTGAAGCTGTCAAATTCCACACAAGTTTGCTGTAAAATCCTTACTCATACGCACGCATTAGATACTTACATCCATGAACTATCCCAATACGTCTATAGAATCCTTACCCTCATCAACTATCTTGACGTTGTTTGCCACTTGTATAGCCGCCATTATCCAGAAGATGAATGTCAGTCCAAACAGCGCCAGCATGGTGATCTCCGCCCAGTTCCACAGCTCGCCGAAGTACCGTCGCGGCCCATACATCAGACACATTCGGGTAGCTGACCACGCGTATCCGAATACGTACAGGGCTAGAGGGAATTCAGCTCCTAAAAATAAATAACGATAATCATTAGCATCATCAGCCTGTATTAGTCCACTGCTGGACATAGGCTTCTCCTAAAGCACGTCACTGATACCTATCTTCGGCCATGCGCATCCAGCTGTCACCAGCAGCCCTGCTAAAATCATCACTCCACCTATATAGACGGGAGACATCCCATACTACGCTTGCTCAAATGCCCAAACGCAAAAAAATAATGGCAAAGCTATAGTAAAATTAATATCACCTACCTACTGAGAAGAGTTAGTTTCAAAATTCATTGTTATTCATTCTTTTCACAGCTTTCTCAATATGTCCGCTAGAAAAGGATAAAATGGACATTCTTGTTCCTCTTAGCTCTGCTGTGACATAGATATCTTGTTTGGATATAGAAATTATGCAGATATCAATACGTCGAATCCTTTTTAGAAGTAGGGCTACATTTACAGAACATAGTGGGAGTATCACTGAAATATCGTAAAATTTGCTCTGATTTATGAACCCGATAACTCCGTTATTACAGTTACATGTAGATAATACGCATGCGCCAGAATTAGAATATGCAATGTCATTAAAATTCATAATACGTAACTCGGTAAAACAGCTTAAAAATTATGATTGGTCATTCAGCTATCGACTATGATTGACACTTTTCACTATAATGACTTGTCCTGCGTCTAACTACGCTTGCGTCTCCACCTACCAAATATGGTTGCAACTGTACGGTGTCAGGGCACAGGGTGTTTCATTGGATCTGATACAGTCATATTGAAGTTACAGGAGGATAAAGATTGAACCTCTACCTTGTAATAGCCAATTCGCAAACTTTTTACATGCTCATACCTGTTTATGAATATGGTTTGGTTATTTTTAACTAGTTTTTTCCCGCGGCTCTGAATGTAGTTAAATATAGTTTACTATCGTTGAGGGTGCGCAGTGTGCTAGTGGCAAGTGGCTCGCGGGCATGAAAAAGAGTTTTTAGGATAGAACTATCCTATATTGTTTCCCGCCCTCTATCTTAGTTCTTTGCCAAATTTCAATGAAATCGGTTGAAAAGTTACAAAGTTATAGCAATAAGTAGCGTTGCTTTGTCAAAATACATTATTTTTGGGTTCCCAGTGTAATTCCCGCGGAAATTCGATATTTTATGGAATTAAATGAACCTTATGTCACTCCCCGCCCCATCAGCTACTACTAACTATTATTAGACTAAAGCTATTTAGTGTTATGAAATGATCACTACTTGTACAGTAAGTAAGACCAACACCCTGTATAGAACTCAGACCGGTGTGTGGTGGGCCCCGTTTCTGTGTGCTCTTATCTTGGTTGGAGACGATGAACACCAGCGCCAGAAACACGCAGTACGCCGACACGTGAGTAATAAGCTTGTTCAGCGGTATACTCCAGTGGCGTACTAGGCTATGCCATGGCGCTATCTGAAATACGGTAAAAAGATTGATGGAAGAGAGAGGTCATGAGTTTGTGAAAAAGTATTTAAATCATTTAATATCGAAAATTTAATTGACAATAACTTACGTATAGGTATGTTTATAAAATTTTATGAATAGCTAACAAAAATGCAAAGTTAAGCATCTCTAGGCAAATATGAAAATATATATGAGTACATATAGGTAGGTTTCAAAGTATACAATGATCATGATAAGAGTATTGCACAAGTAGAATCAAGAAAATATTTTAAAAGTAAAAATACTGTTTACCACCGTCATTATAAGTATAAACGGAGTGATGAATACTCTGCTGATGATTATAAAAAGCTTTTCAGTCGAAGACTTGCGTTTCCAACTGTACCAATCACCAATCCAATAAGATTCAAGAACCTTAAAAAAGATTATTTTCTTTAACTCTTTTCTTGCTTTTTCAATCTTCTTTAGCAGCTTTAGTACATACCTGCTGCGTATTTGGATGCGCAACGAAATCCTTCTGTTTATAGTAGACTGCCAGAACTAGTCGGGGCAGCACAAACTGTCGTCCGAAAGTGCCAGCGGTTTGTTTTAGTAACAACGCAGTTTCCTCAGACGTGCGGCAGCAACCTATAATGTCAAATGATTAAAAAATATCTGCTAAAAATATTAAGAACACTTAATTTACCTACTGAAAGTTTGAAGTGACTAAAACAGTTCATTTTGTTTCTAAACACAATCAAATGAAGCAGCCTTTAAACAAAATAAAATAATCCAACATTTACCCAACAATTCCACGGCAAAGTTACTGACTTTGTGTCTCAGTTTCAAGTACGCCGTCGCAAATTGTAAGTAGCTGCTGGCGTTGTTACTCAACTCCTCGTAAAGCTGGAATGCAGATAGTATGGGGTCGGAAGTCATCTGCACTAAATATACAGGAGACGCAATGGCCCGATAGGTGGAGAGACGGGCGCTGCTTGTGAAGAGCGGGTCATCTTGAGCTTCGCGGATCCTGAGGGAGGGAGGACTATACAAGTCAACAACCTGAGGGATGATTAGGTAGGATATATTTTTGCAGGAATGAACATTTGCGGCCTCTGTCTTCATGGTTAAAAATGTTGCTTTATAAACTAAAATTGCTTGCTTTATTTGCTTTACAAATACTTATATCAATCCAAATCAGTACAAAAGGTATAATAGACGTATTGACGACAAAAATATGCAAGATACTGTTTCCTTGGCTTTTGTCCTTTCTTTCATGTTCAGCGTCTTGGTTCAAAATTTTAGTCTTACAGCCTACCTTTGAATACTAACTCAAAAACATAAATCCGGTTGATTCAAACAGCACACAAAAACCCGAAAAATAGATTTCCTTTTCATTAGTAATTAAGCAAACAGTACTAACTCACAAGCACTTCCGGCAAGCGCACTCCGGCGGGTGCGGCCTCACTATAGTGTGGCCACGGCTCTTCAGCACGTTGACCATCTCGAAGTGCCCCAGCTGAGCCGCCAGCATCAGTGGAGTCACGTGTTCGTAGAACTCAGCTGAGTGCGTGACCCCGGCAAACTCTAGACCAGGCGATTGCTTCTTCCTTGCGTCCAGCAACATCACTTATAAATAATTAAAAGTTAAAATAATTAAATGAAATATTCGTGTTGAATACTCTTTAACCACCAATTATGATAAATTAGTTTTCCTATTTAACCCAACCTAGAGGTGAAGTTTTTGCTCAAGAGAGCAAAAGTACATTTTGAAAAGTGCCAAAAAATTGGATAAGTGTAAAACGATTTACCACAATTAACAATTAACTACCCAGCAATTTTATATTGTTATGTTTAACAGCTTGCAAGACAGCATCTCCAACATCAGTTTTAGGATTCTGCAGGAAAATATGCACCATTTCCTCAGAGTCATTTCGCACTGCTAAATGAAGTGCTGTTACTCCCTGTATAGACAGGAGAATTTTAGATATTAAATTTGGATATTAAATATATACATATGTATATTATTGAAATTCTCGATTTTTTTGTTCTTATTAAGTTATCATTATATGAATAACATATCCAAGTAGTCTTGTAGTTACTATTGTTTATTTTAAAAATATTAAGTGATTTATAATACGTCTTAAAAATTATTCAATAACAACAAGCATAAATAAATCAATAACATTACCTGAAAATTAGAACAATTCACATCGAAATCTGGATGATCTTCAAAGAAACATTCGATTGCCTTGGTATCATTCTTGGAAACTAAATGCATGAATTCTATTTCCGCATTTTTTAGTTTTGGTAACATAATAGTCTCGGAAACTGGTCCTCCTTCAAACTTAAAATGAAATAGAGATTCAAAATAAACATGTTTAATTTTTAAATTTTAATATACCTAACTTACATACATACTTATATGTTGTATGTTGCGACATGAAAATATGACTGAGCTTCCTAAATGCTGCTTAATCTAGCTGTATTCTACCATTACTTATAACGATATTGTCGGTAAAGTAAAGGTGAGAAATGCGGTCACGTGAGACAATATTTCCGTCTTAAAGTCTGGAAAACGTTTTCCAACGCATTTGTGACCAGTTTCGGAGATATGACGTCACCCGTCTCATATAATAAAAAAAATGAATTTAAATATCTATGATTAATTTTGTAGCTACATATTGTGTTACTCATATCTTCCCGAGATGTTGAAAGGACCAGCATCCCAGCAGTGGAACGAACCACATGGTCATAGTTAACTCAAAGTATAAACTGAAATTCTTACAAATACTTTGTCTATACCAAGCGGAAATAAAATAAACTGATAGATAGATTTAAGGCAGACACAAAACACATATTTACACTCTGTTTCTCCCTTGTTGTTTCCGTTCTGTTCACTAGAAACAGGTTTTTGGAGGAAACATCCCCATTAGATTCCGTGGGCCGGAATTCCTTGATCATCAGTAAGGGCGAACTGGCTGCGGCTGCGCAGGGAACGCTAGGCAAACTGTTGTATTCTATCGAGTCCGACTTGAACGATTTCGTCGAATACATTATGTTTATTAGTACCAGTTTTATGTGCTGCTCCAAATCTTTTACTTTGTATGACTTTATGTTAACATTTTGTAGAAGTGATACCACTTCGAATCATAAAATACTTCTTCAGATGGAATAATGATTGAGGATTTTTCTCACAGTATTTGAAAATAAAAAACATGTAAACAGTTTGATGTGACACGTCTAAATTGATATGTCATATAGTTTTTTAATAGATCATTAAAATAAAGAGATGGTGAACTTTGAAATAAATTGTAGACTTCAAAATAAATTGTAGACAACGCCTAAATTGTCACTAGGAAGTGGTAAAATAACACTGTGGGGCAGCAGTGCAAATATAAGGTACTACATTATTTGTTTACTGTACTTTTCACAAACATAATCAACACACAATTAAAACAGGCAGTAGATTTTTTTAGTGTAAGCAAGAAATGAGAAGCACATTGATTCATAAAAAATAGTTACAAAAATGTCATTGTATGTATTTTGCTAGGAAACTAATAAAGTCGCTTGATAATTTATTCATAAATTGCAGTTTCAACAAAATTGTAAGAGCCAGTTGTGAGATCTCGTCATTTGTTGTCTTTTCTTGTTGTATGGCCGGCCGGTCAGAAGTTACACAGAACTCTTTGACAAAATATCGTAAAAGTAAATAGATAGTTTAAAAAAACTATAAAGCACGCACGGATAAAAATCCTGCACTGAAAGTATAAAATATATTAACTAAGTTTTATTTGTTACGATAGATGCATTTGCAAATATTTTAACGTCATTGTAGAGTAAACGCAAATATTATAAGTTTTTATTTATTATAATATTGAAAAAAGCGTGTTTTGTAGTTTTTTCAATTACCTGTTTATTTTTTACTTTTTACCCTACTTTAGTCTTATAACTTTAGCACTATTTCATACTGATAAAGAACACATTTATAGTATACAAACCAAATGAGCCCAAACTCGAGCAGTTTACTTGAAGCCATTGAAGAGTTCCACTACCCAGGTCTAGGATGCAACATGAACCCCTTCGTCAACAATTGTACCTACAAGTTACTAACGGAACTCATCAAAACAAACCAAATGAGCCCAAACTCGAGGGGTTTACTAGAAACCGTTGAGGAGTTCCACTATCCAGCTCCGGGATGTATCAAGAGACGCTCGTCACCATTTGTACCTATAATTTTCTTATGGTTTCCAAAAACAAACCAAATGAGCACAAACTCGAGGGGTTTACTAGAAGCCATTGAAGAGTTCCACTATCCATCTTCAGGATGCATCATGAGCCCCTCGTCATCAAGTGTATATAGATACACTTGATGACGAGGGGCTCATGATGCATCCTGAAGTTGGATAGAGGAGTTAGTTATTACTAAAGGAACTCGTCAAAACAAACTAAATGAGCCCAAACTCGAGTGGTTACTAGAAGCAGTTGAAGAGATCCACTATCACCTTCATCATCAGATCAATAAACAAACATACAAACATATTAAGTTTCAGATTGATATGACAATAAGAAGTTATTTAAATTCGACTTTCAAGATTTATAAAATGCATGAGGAGTTCCACTATCCAGCTCCTGGCTCCATCATCAGATCAGCTCGATGATACCAAATTATTGTATTGTCATCGGTATTACATAACGTGCACAGTTTCAAATCAATACGGCAATAGTAAGAAGTTGGTCAAATTAGAATTTTAAGTTTTGTTTACTTGCAAAGTTAATAAAAGCGTGTTTAAATAAAATGTATGTACTTATTGTAACATTTCCTATATATTTTTGCACTAATAAAACATACATAATAACCTATATTTTAATAACCTATATATAATAAATAAGTAAAATGTTATACTAAAAGCTTTAATTAAAAATTCAACTGCTACTTGCGCTGATATCTTACACAAAAAATATTTCCCATACAAAAGACATCAACGAAAGCGACAAACGTTTAAAACTTTACTATATAAAGCAAAGTGCGTAGTATATCGATGGTGGAAATGTCAAAGGGCTTAAGGGACAAATCCTCATTTTATAGGCGGGGAAAAACAAAATTTTTATAGAAAAAATTACATAACTTTTTTACTTTTAAAGCTATCGACTTGGTTTAAAGGACATAAATATTTATTTTTTGGAGCTGAACTGTATCCAAGTATTTAATTTAACCTAACTAGCATAATTTGCGAGATAGTGTCCTTTAAGAAACTGTATTTTCATGATGTTGTCCCTTAAAATGAAAAAAGAAAAGAAGTGAAAAAGTAACTAGGACTTAAAAGACTGCAATATACTTATCGATAGGGCTTAAAGGACGACAACTTCATTCTAAATACAGAAATGTATCCTTTACGCCGTAAATGGGTTTGAATGTTCCAATTATTTTTGGTGACAAGGCTAGCACCTGTGACTATATTTTGTTTATTAGGTGGATTTGGGGACTCAGGGTATTTTAATGATTTATAAAACAATGTTTTTTACAACGACATTCTGTACACATGGACTTTGCATCAGCGCGCTGTAAACGGCACAGCAAAAGTGTGCTCAAATACGATGTGCGCACACTTTTTACCTTAGTCGTGTTTTGAGCGTAAAGCAGTAAGAATGCCGAAGTGTGTCGTGAAAAAATGTCGAAATAACACTCGAACGACCCTAAAAAAAGATGGTGTGACCTACCACCGGTAAGTTGATTTTATTTATAAAAGATAACACGCGAAAATGTGTATAAAAGAGTAGAAAAGCACTGAAATTTCAATAAATTACGTAAATTATTAAGGAGTATTCCTATTCTTTTCTTTCACGTGCGCCAGCAAGAGACATGCGTCAGTACGCGACAAGAACATAGTCATAAAACAAAAGAGTGGAGTCGCTTTTGTTTAAATGTTTTAAGTGTAAAAGCCATACTGCCGAACGGAAGATAATATTTTTCGGGTGTATGTGTAAATGTTATTAGGTTTTTAAATAATAATAATATCCGGAACAAAAGTGAGGTGGTTGATCACGTGCACCGGCTGTACTGGCTTCGATATGTTGGATCGGCATCCGTGTAGCACCCATCCCAGGCTCGTTAGAGAGGCGACAGGTCGAGACTCGCTTCCGCTGCGTACGTCTCGGGACACGATCAGGTGCCAGTTGTCTTGCTCTATCAGCAGTGACGGCTTCGCAGATTCGTACGTGAGTTCGTATGGCACGTCTTCTAGGTGCGGACAGTCTTCTAAGTCCTTCTGTATGACGACTTGTGGTGCCAGATTCAGTTTTTCTATGGTGGACGCGGTCATGTCTTCATACTCGCGGCAGTAGAGTCCTCTTATCTTCAACTCGAGCCGTCGGGAAGATGCATCCTTCATTAGATAGCCTCCTACTCCCTCGATATCCAATACCTCTCTGGGGCCTCTCGCACCGATGTCATCGGCTACGCTCTTCTCAATAAGCGTAACGGTGGAGCCCTCGTCGAGTAGAGCGAGGAGTTTCTTTGTTCCCTTTGGTCCAGATATTTCTACTGGGGCGATCTTCAGGTAGGCTGTCGTGGCTACCAATGTGTTGATCGAAGCTATATTCTTTTCTTTGTTTTCAGGTTCTTTTTCCTGTTTCCCAGTTGCCGTTTCGCCATGCAGTAACACGTGATGCCCACGCTTACATTTGGCACAAGGTTTCGCCTTACAATTGAAACTTCTGTGCCTTGCATTTCGTAAACAGCGAAAGCATACGCGAGTTTTTCTAACGATCTCCCATCTCTTTTCCACATCAGCGTTAGTGAATATCGCGCAGCTCTTCAGTTGGTGGTCCTTTTCGCACGCGGGGCAGACGTCATCTTCGGTCTCTTTCTGACGATGCATAGCGATGACATGTTGCATCTCTCTCTCATATGCTTCGTCTTCGTCGCTCGTAGTACCGCTATCATCGTCGGAATCGCAACTTGCTATCATCTCTGCCATTGCGTTTACCCGGCGTGTCTTCCTAGTTTCGCTACCATTCGACTCTCGTTTTACGCGCGTCGTGTCGTAAGCTTCGAATTGGTCGGCGATTTTGATCAAAAATGTTATCGGCTGGTCTTCGTTCGCGGCCCTGTAGTCAAACCACCTGAAGCAAATGATGGCGCTCATTTTCTCGATGATTTTCTCCGATAAATCGCTCGAGTGCAGGAAGTTTGGTATCTGCATCTGTACGACCGTGGCTACCGTGTTGGCCACTACACCAGCGAACCGATGTCTCTCGCATCTTCAGTCATCGGTCGTAGTCGCTCGATGTTTGCCATCTCGTTCTTTATCATGTAGGAAGGGCGGCCAAATCTTCTTTCTAGCGCAGTGAGGATCTCGTCTGGGTTGCTGGCTGTGTAGAGCATCGCTTTTACGGCGTCCCTTGCTCTGCCTTGAACCGCGCGCCGCAGTCTCGCCACGTTCTCCACGGCGCTGAAGTACGTCTCCGTGTCCCGGTAAGTGGCGCGGAATGCTATCCATTTGATTCGTTCTCGATCGGTTGGGGCGCGCTCTCCTTATGCTTCTCCCATGCCGCCGGCCGCGGCTATGTTGCCTCCACCTCAGTAGCAATAGCTGCATGCTGTCCGACCCACTGGTGTACGCGCTCAGTGACGATAACCTCTTCGTCACTGCTCTCGGCGTCGGTGTCATCGATCTGCAGCAGCTCCAAACGCAGTCGAGCGCAGTCGGCAGTGGCGCGCGCCTTCTCCAAATTGAGCTTTTCTAGCTCCAGTTGGGCTTGTAGTTCAGCCCTGCGGCTTGTGACTGGGCCCCTCTCGACTTGCTTGGTGGCTTCACTGAAGTGAGCTTCCTAGTTGCTTCCGCATCTTTCGCACCTGTCTCTTTCTCTCGTATAGGTGCGTCTCCCTCTCTCGGTGGCTGTGCCTTGGCGCCGCTTTTGCTCGTCTTGCTCATCGTTGTTTTGTTCGTCGCGGTCGACTTCTCAGTGGCGGTTGAATCTGTGCCCGAAAGAGTGGCCTCGGAGCTAGTCTCCGTACCAGTTTCCGTGCCCGTATCAGTGCCAGTTTCGGTGCTCGTTTCCGTTCCGCTCGCTACGTTCCCTCTACCCGACTCTTCAGTTTCCTCGCTTTCTCCCCTTTGCGACCTCGTCTTCATCTCTCTGCAACCGGACCGGCTCTTCTGCACGGCGCGGTGCGATGAAGAAACAGCCTTGAGAAAGGCTGCCCACCACGTACTAAGCCTCGAAAAAGACTATGGCAGTCACTCTCGCAGCGACCGGGTTGGCACCGTTAGGTGGCTCGCTCAAGAGCCTAAATACCAACCAGGTTGAAACTAAGATTGTTAAAAACTGGGTAAGACGAATTGAGACGAATCGGATGTCCTCTTCTTCCCCACGGAGTTGACCTCTCGGCGACGGTGTAGAACCGACGATGATGCTCAGCTCTGGACGACGGCGCCTCCTCTGCGATCTTGAAGTCAGCTATCTTCTTTTTTCTTACTTGAGAATCTTCTATAAGTAGCTTCTTTCTTCTATAAGGATCTTCAGCCTTCTTTCTTCGATAATGAAGCTTCTTTTCTTCGATAATGAATCTTCTCTCTTCTATAATTGACTTCTTTCTTCGCTAATGAGGCTTCTTTTCTTCGATAATGAATCTTCTTTCTTCGTAACTGGTTCTTCTTTCTTCATATCCGGCACTCGATGGACCAGACACTGTGGTGGACTGTAGAAATAAAACTCCCAGATTTGAAGTTAATGCCGCCGCCACAGTGAGAGAGAATCGCTGAGATCGCAGAGAGCGAGCATCTCGCGGGTTTTCTTCTCGTTGCCCCCGGAGGGGGCAACGGGGAGACGTTGTCGGGGCTCTGCCCCATGAACGTGGTGGACCTCGCTGCCCGTTAATACGGGCAGGTCGTTGGGGCGGGCGCTTGGCCCACAGCGGTCGCGTCGGCCGAGCCGAGCAACTGCTGCAATAGTCCCAGGGTCTGCAGGAGCACATCCTGGAACGGTTTGGTGGTTGCGCTGTCACTCGGCCTCGGCGGGACGGTGACGAGTGGGGCGGCGGGAGCTGGGAGGGCAGAAGCCCCCTTCTTCCTCCGACGCGGTCTCTTTTTGGTAGCTGGAGCCGAGGCCCCGCGCCTGCTGGTGGGCAGGTTAGCGGGGGCCATCAGGCTCGCAGCGGCCGACTCTTGCACGGCCGTTGGCCGAGCGGGGGCGGGGCGGGGTGCAGCGGTGGTGGTACGGGCGACGGTCCCGGCTTTCCGGTTCCGGAGCTCCCCACGGAACACCGGGCATGAGGTGTGGTTGGCAGGGTGAGGGCCGGCGCAGTTCACGCACGTCGGCAACTCCTCCCGCGGCCGTGGGCAGTCCTGGGCGGCATGGGGGCCGCCGCATCGGACGCAGGCCTGCGGGCGGTGGCAGCAGTGGGAGGAGTGCCGGAAAGCCTGGCACCGGTGGCACTGCGCGGGGCCTCTCTTCCCACGCCAGGCCTCGATCTTGATGCCCGGCATGTAGAGGAGCTCCGTGATTCCGTAGACGTTGGGAATCAGGTCCGGGGTCCGTCGCAGCTGCACGAAGAAGAGGCACCCGGGGCGTCCTGCGCGCGCCCGGATGCTCTTCACGTGCTCCGCCTCGAAGCCTCGCTCGGCCAAGGCGGCGCTGATGTCGGCGGGGTCGGTGGTCAAAGGAAGGCCACGAATGGCCACCTTGAGGGGCCTCTCGGCCGGCGGCGTGTAGGAGAACCAGCTGATGTTGCTGGTCTCCTCGAGGCCGGTGAGGTACCGCTGCACAGTGCGGTACTCGTCGCCGTCCTGGGGTGTGAAGCGCACCCCGTCGCCGTAGGGGCGGGCGGTGGGAGCTCGCCCGAGCGCTTCAGCGAGTTTCTTAAAGTGGGCCGACCAGTTCGGGAGGCGCTCCACTACCAATGGTGGGTAGCGGGCCTTCTTAGTCTGGTCGGCAGCAGCTGTGGTGGCGGTGGTGGCGGGGGCGGCAGGGGCGGCGACGAGTGTCGCAGCGGCAGCGGTAGCGGTGGCCGAGAGGCCCGGCACGGTGGCGGTTGCAGCGGGGGGCGGCGCCTTCAACTGGGCCGCATAGGTAGCCCAGGGGGGCGGCGCGGTGGTAGCGACCGGTGGTGCCTTGCTGGGCCCCGGCTTCGCCAGGTACTCGTATTGCCGGGCGAGGTCGGCATACGAGACCTCGGCGGAGCGCCGGGGCACCGGCACAGGCGGTGGCGACCGGGTGGTCGGCGTCGGTGGGGCGGCCGGGCGAGCCGGCGCGGCCAGCGAAGGCGGGGTCCGCTGGCGCAGGCGCGGGTCGCGCTGCGGTAGCGGTCCCGCGGTCGGGGGTGCGAAGGCGAATGGCCTCTTCGCAGGTGGTGAGGCGGGGCGGTCTCCGGCGCTCAGCGAGCGACGGAACGCCCTCGCGACAATGTCCTCGGCAGTCGTGGGGCCCGAACGAGGGGGGGGGCGGGCTTCGTGAAGCAGCTCCAAGCAGAAGCGCTTGGCCGCGTTCACGTCGTCCTCCCCCTCGTCACGCTTGCGACGGGTGCGGAGAGGCGGCAGCGAGCAGGGCGACTGAGCCGCCAGCTCGATCGCCGCGACGTCCTCTGGCAGCAGGACGGCTCTCTGGCCGAGACGCTCCTCCTGGATGCGCAGGTATGCAGCCATCCAACGGAGCATCCCCTCCGACAAGAAGTCAGTGCTTCTTAGCCGGGCCGTCATGAGCAAGTCACGTTCATAACGGCAAAGGAGATGCTCCCTCGGCAGGAAGAACTTCCCTGCTGGAGAGCCGGTGGCTGAGGGCCGAGGCAACGGCGAGAGGGTCTCGCGCGTGGGCGTCACTGGAGGTGTTGCCGCCGGCGATTTAGTGCGCGGCGGTGGCGGCATCTTTTTGCTGTCCGACGGTGAAGGGGTGGAAGGTGCCGTCGGAGGCTTCTTCTTCGGGGTGAGAAGGAACCCCTTCCTCATCCCGGCAGCAGATGTGGGGGTTTGCGCGCGCGTGCGACCAGGCAGCGAGTGGAGCAGGGCAGCCACTCGCCGCGGCGCTGTTTGTATGGGGCGGTCCCCGCCGACGTACGGAACGTCGGGTGCAGCTCGGAGGGTAGTTGCTCAACAACTACCCCCGAGATCGCGAAATGGAAGGTCCGTGCACGGCAATTTGTGTGGACGCGAAGTGCACACAAAGCGAACAAATGGCAATCCAGAGAGCGAGCATGGCTGAGGGCCGTTTTTATATGTAAGTTTTTAGGCTCGCAATTGGTGGGTAACCTACTGACGGGCGGTACTTTATTGAACAGAGACAACATATTACACATTTTATAATATAGAAACAACACGGTAAACATTAGAAAATAGAAACAAAACATTAAAACGATACAATAATAGCAAACAAACAATATGTGAGGTCTAACCTCGTATTAAAATAAAAAACTTATAAAATTTAGAGCTTACAAATTATATTTACAAATGTATAGGTCGGTCGCTAACAGTAAGGGATGTGTCTAAAAATAAATTAAAACACATTCGTAGTATGTCCCATGTAACTAACTACGTGTCCAATAAGCCCAATGAGTACGACTCCGAAATATGTGAATATAGATTGTAACTACCATGTTAGTTTCGAAATTACCTTTAAGCATTATACATAAAGGCTTTTGACGTTACGTCAATTTTTAGTCTCGTACGTGGCTCATAATACCAAAAATGAAAAAAGAAACACATTTTCAAAATTCGATATCTAGCTCAATTTTTGACACAGAGAAAATTTAAATATACCAATCGATAGAGCTTGAAAAATAGATAAGAACTACATTAAAAAGTGATTTTCGAGAAAATGTCCCTTAAGCCCTTTGACATTTCCACCATCGTATACATAATTACTTAACATTTCAATTTTACACAGATGTAGCAATACTTTAATGATGAAACTTAACAATTTCCTGAAATTGCGTAACAATACATTTTCATACTAAACATTGATTAGGCGATTTATGGGAAATCCAATATTATAATATTTCATCAAAGTCGTAGACCAAAGGTTGTTTAATTTAATCAGTAGAAGCCCAGCAAGTAAGGCTTTTTTATACCTGTATAATATACTAAAGTAGACTTATTTATTTATGTATGATCACCTTAATTCCTTCTTGTGGAAAATACTATTTATTTACTTTACATTTTAAACCAGAATCACACAATCAATCTTTTATATCTTTAGCAGCAAAAAGTCATAGGATTTTTCGTATTACTTTCTGCCAGTTTTTGTAGTTCTGGATCGATCGATCAGAAGTTAACTCTTCCCGATTTAAGAGTACGCTTTCGCGAGACCGTACATGCAATGCTGTTGTAGATATTTTTTGTTTAATTAACATACATTGTGTACAGCAAAGCAAAGTAAGAATAGGATCTCGTCAGAATCTGTAACAAAAAAATATCGTTTAATAACGATCAAAAAACACATTGTCATTGATAAATTACGCAAATAGCCTAAATATTGTACAAAATAACTCGTAGTACTTACTGATGAATATGTGACTAGAGATATAGTAGTAAACTTCATAGCTGTGAAGCCGATGGGTTTTTGGGCCCTTGACAAAAAGAAAATATACAAATAAGTATGGCGGTATTTGGAAATGTTGGATGATTTTTATGTTTCTGTGGCTGTGTACAATATATATCCTTAAACACATCGCCAAATTATCATAAAGTGTGGTCTGATAATGGTAATTTATAAAAACAAGTAAATGGAGTCGTCTAGATCGCAATAAAAACCCTACTGATCAGATGAGCCGTTTTGACAAGAAACCATGTGGAGGTTTAATGGTATGACTGTGACAATGTAATTTTTGGCATTTTTTTACGCACAATCCTGCTCTAAATATCTCATCTGATTAGTTGGCATTGTATAGTGATCTTGATTTCATCTATTCATTATTGGAATAGCCATCTTTAAAACACGAGGAGTTATTCTATGGTCAGTAACCAAGACTTTATAGCACCAAGCTTTAATTAAATTCTTTCCCATGTCGTTTTTCACTTTTTTCATTTTATAAAGTCCTTACTTACAAATTCCAGCTCTTTCGTTTTAATGTTTTTTTTTAAATCTTACTTTTCGTCACCTGAGTGCTTATTTGTTCAATCTCCTTAACCAACACTTTATACAACAAAGTTTTTACTGATTATTTCACGTAAATTAAATGATTTCTTACAGATTGCGTTTTCACCAGGTAATTATATTTTTAATGTTCTAAAGGTCTAAATTATAAGAATCATACACCAATCGATGGGAAACTGGATAATATGATAACTGCATTTAAAAGTAATTTTCGTTAATATGGTCGATTGGACAAATAAGCACTCAGGTGACGTTTTGTAATTTTACCCTTTCATATTCTGACATTGGCGAAATCCTAGAAACCGTCACCTTTTTAGGGTTCCGTACCTCAAAAGGCAAAAAGGAACCCTTATAGGATCTCTTCGTTGTCCGTCTATCTGTCTGTCAAGACCCTTTTTCTCAAGAATTTGTGGAGGTATCAGGTTGAAATTAATATCAAATACTCAGGTCTGCGAGCCATTGGAGCTTTGAAAATATCAAAATTTTAATTCAACGCAATCAAAAGATACGACCGTTTATGCCGCATATTTTGACACTCGTAAGGAAATCAAAACTTATAGGGTACTTCCCGTTGACCTAGAACCTTGAAATTTGGCAAGACGCAATTTCTTTTAGCACAAGTAAAGGGAAAAATCAGAAAACCGTAAATTTATAGTAACATCACATTTTTTTTTGCCATTATTATTTTTTTACTTATGGTAAACTGAACGTGACCTATATCGATGTAGACAACAGTTAACGGCATAGTAGGCCTTAAGATATGTGAAATGTCCAAATTCTTGGATATTTCAGGCAAATTGTTTCAATAACTGTTAATCTAATCTATAAATAAAAAATACACAATAATAGACAAGGGTTTAATTAATCTTTTGTATTGATCAAAATTATATTTTTGACAACCACCTCTTAAAAAAAAAAAACCCTGAAGAACACCTTGTTTGCCATAAATGTTATTTTCTCTCGGAAACGGCACAAGATATCGTGTTAATTTTTACACATGATAAAGATCTTAACAATATTAACAGTTTCTATTGAAAATTTTATTTTTACTGCGTAATTTATTCGTGGAAAGTATTTATTTCTCCAAAATCGAAGTAAGTCCGCGTGACCCTGCCTGCTCCACCGTCCTGTAATCCCCCGCGGGCTCTGCCGCCAGTCCGCGTCGCGATCTCATCGAGGGTGGACTGCGCGTCTGTGTCGGAGCGACGTCCTTGACAAAAACACTTCGCTTTTGAAGACTAAACTCACTTGTGCATACTTTTTATAACATCAGTAACTTAGTTAAGATATTTTCTACGCATTAGTAGGCGAAAAGTTAAAGTAAATATTTTTTCACGAAAAAATTTTTTTTTTATCTTGTCAAAGTAAAAGGAACCAACGATTGATTGTTTCGTGAAATAGAAATGCCTAAATACAAGAAAAAATATTATGTTAAAGCAGGACGGCGATTACAAGAGTACTGGTAATTATTTTGACTTTTGGCTCAGTGATCAGGAGCGCTATCCTGACTACTGATCCAAGGGTTGCGGGTTCGATTCCCGCCCAGAGCAAACATTTCATTGGCGATAGATTTGTTTGCTCTGTGTCTGGGTGTATAATATCTATATACATATGTTTTTATTCCAAAAACGTATCTATTTACATATGTATATTATTCGTCTCTGGTTCCCATATTACAGAGAATCCTAGTTTGTAGCCAGATGACCGCAGGATGATTGTATGTTAATTGTCCTGGATATTTATTTATTATCTTATAATTTTTGGATATTTGCACAGAACCCCTGAGGATACCCTCTGACCGAAATCTAAATAAATAAAATAATATACAGGTTGTCCCAAAACTAATGCCACAAATTTTGGCTGGTGATAGCTTTGAGCAAGACCTAACAAAATAACGAAACATATCGTCGTATCTTACGAATAAGGGCATAATTGCAAAATGACAAAGGAAGTGGTTTTAACTAGAGATGGGACGGATATCTGGTTACTATTCGGTATCCGGCCTATCCGGCCAATACTTTAGTATCAGGCCGGATACCGGATAATAGCTCAATTATCCGGCCCCCGCCGGATAGTTAGAATTTCGTAAATGAACATCGAAAAACACAAAACCAATTTTTAGTCTAGCCCAATAGCCTCTTTAATGAGGTAGGAGAAAAAGAGTAGTAGAGTAGGAAAAAAAGCGTCGGTGGCGCAGCGGGTAGTGACTCCGTCCTCCTAACCAGAGGTCGTGGGTTCAAATCTTGGCCACTGCGTCAATGAGTTTTTCGAAACTTACGTGCATTTTCATACAGACTGCTTTAACGGTGAAGGAAAACATCGTGAGGAAACCTGCACATCTGATCTCTAGATGTGTATGATGGTCGCGTTGCACACGTCCGTAGGTGTAAATCTAAATGCCCTACACGTGACCGCGGGTGATGCTAAATGCAACACTAGGCAACCGCCGTCTGTATCTTGTGGGAAGAACGGTTGAATGTGCCACACGATAAGAAGAATAATGAGGTAGTAATTATGCTTTTTGAGCGCCGAGGTTTCTGCCTTCTTCCCAGTGATACCTCGAGAAATCACCTCACATAAATTACACTTAGCAAATTGTTGTTCTTCGACGAAATCTCATCTCATCTCACCAATATTATAAATGCAAAATTATGGATGTTTGTTTGTGTTTTTGTTTGTTTGTTTATTTTAGTTTATTTTATTTTTTAGTTCATTTATTTATTTGTTCCGCTTTCACGCCACAACTACTGAACGGATTTAGATGAAATTTGATAGGCAGATAGATAAAGCACTCAGCTAACACATATGATACTTTTTGTGCCGGAAACTTAAGGATTCCTGGAGGAATGCTTAAAAACTCAAAAATTACCCTTCGTCACTAGATGGCGCCACCTTAACATTTTTTCCTTCTGGATCCGATTCTAAAGTCCACGCAGACAAGTCGTGGACGGGAAGCTGATACGTCCATAGAGACGACTTTTTCTGTACACTTGCCATTTTTACAAACACAAATCAAATTAAGACCACTACCACGATTTAATTTTTATCAGTAACTTAAAAAAGGAATCGCTATAAGCGATAAGATCGCCTACATTTTACCACTGTAACTTTAATATTGTGCCTTTTGTTGTTATATATTTTTTGTGTGTGTACAATAAAGAGTATATCAATCAATAACGTTGTGATTGTTTGATTGAATACATAAACAAAACAAGCGAGTACAGTAACTGTCCACGTTCGCTAGGTGTCAGCCCGAAGAAAGCCCGAATCAATGCAAAGCGTGGGCGCCACGCAGCCTCCCGCCGCTGCTGCGCATATTATTTATTATTATTCATTTATTTTCAGGCAACATAGTAACTAAGTACAGGCCCATAGATACATAAAAACTTATACAATTAAAATGATATAAATACTATAAATAAATACAATTATAAGTTATTCTACTTTAAATCTAATAATAATTATATCTGCGGCACTTTTCTTTGTGCTGTTGCGCTGCCGATGCTCGCAGTGTTAGAGTCCCGAAGACGACCTCGAAACCGCCGAAACACCACGCCTTTCGGCCAGAAGTCTTCTTTCATGAAGGTGTCCAAGCTCTGAGTCGGGACACACACCACGAACGCCTTGAAGTGAGTGTCGTAACGCGAATCCAAAAGCTGAACCCTTACGATCATCTTGGTCTTGATCCTGACATACTCCTGCACGTCCTGCACCAGGGTGGTGAAGTGAAGCCGGGAAAGGTAGAGACTCGTCACCGGCGTCGCAGATCGCAGCAAGAAGTTGGGACCAGTCGGTGCGGTGCCGCTTTGATTGCGACACGGTCTTGGCTTTCGCATAGTCATGTCATAACAATTAAGGCTGCCAACCGTTTGCAGACATTTTTAGGATGATTTGGCCGAATATTCGGCTATCCAGCCTGTGGCTTGGCCGAATATTCGGTATCCGGTTATCCGGCCAAAACACTATAGGTCCCATCCCTAGTTTTAACATTCTATTTTCAACAGAAAGTGATATTTTTGAAGTGTTAACATTCAAAACATAGCTTAACTATTTGTACAATTAGCATAGTTTTATTGAAGTTCACTAGATGGCGCTTGGTGTATACTAAAACTCGCTATCTAGTTTCTCTCGTTGTTCACACATACATGTAACTTTTTTTGGTTAATATACTACTTTTCTTTGTCTTGATATGGATGTGTCTTTCATTATTGGTAGCCTCCATACCTTCAGACTTTTTGACTGGACAGCCCTGATCATTGGTCCTTTGAGTCGAATTATCACCGCGACTAAGGAATCGAATGGCAGAGTGTGTCTATAGCACCAAAGGGTGGCCGATTGTCATTGAGTGGTGTTACTGGTACTCGAGTGTACTGGAATCGGTGACGTCTCGGCCAGTTGACATGGCATCGTGACGTCACAAGGAGAACAGAGCGGATGTACAACGAGCACGGATCCAGCCATTGGAAGCAGTACAGACCACCACACAGGAGCAAATACGGAATGTACAGTGAGTGACGTGAATGAACTGTAAGTACTTTTGCGAATTTATACTTATCCAAATTCAACCTTATTTCAAAGAAGCCATTAACTTTAACGATTTTCAAGAAGATTTTAACTTAGAAAAATTTCGAAGTGTAGTGCATAGACTTAGAATAGTTTGCAAAAAAGTGAAGTGACGGGGAACCTATGCCCGATTTTTTACCAAGTGTCAAAATCTCAAACACTTAGAAAAATTTCATCAGTGCAAAACTAGACTTAGAAAAATTTCGCGACTTCGATATAAAAACAAACATTTTGTGTTGGTGTTAAATAACATTACTTGTTGTTATTTAGTTAAGTTACTACTAAAAGTTGACTGCTAGTGTTAAAATTATTTGATTTTCATTACACATATATTGATTGTAAGATATATAAAATACATATATAATGATGGAAGGGTTTTGTAAACTTCAGTATAATACTATGAGTATAATTAAAAGCGGTCTCTCAAATTTCAAGAAGTCTCCTACTACTAGAGTTACTATACCATATGTAGAATCTCGATTAGAAAACTTAGAAACACAATGGTCAGAATTTTGTGATACACACAAAAAGATAATGATGGAAATCACTTCTGAAGACTATGAAAATTCAAATTATTTTAAAGATGAAGTTTATTATAACACTGAAGAACTATATATAGACTATAAAACATGTTTAAAAACGGCATTGTTAAAACTGCAATCAAATACTGTAAATCCTATACCTAAAGTGACAACTGTTAAAACTGAAAATACAATTAAATTACCAAAAATTTCTATACCTGTATTTTCTGGAAACTATTCAGAGTGGACAAGCTTCAGAGATCTTTTTACATCTCTCGTGCACAACAACAACTCATTAGACAACGTACAACGCCTACACTATTTGAAGTGTCATCTATCTGGGGAAGCTGAACAACTTTTACGTCATATCCCTATAACTGAATTAAATTACAATATTTGCTGGGAACAACTGAAAAAACGGTACGACAATAAAAAATACCTTTCAAATCACATTCTAAGAAGACTAATGGGGATAAAGTCGTTGCAATCCGAATCAGCTAGTTCAATTAGGGAGTTGTTAGATACCATGAGTGAATGTTTGCACGCGCTGGAGAATTTGGGAATAAATATAAATACTTGGGATATTATCATAATTTTTATAATGAGTCAGAAACTGGATCCCGAGTCGAGAAAACAATGGGAAGCAAAAGCTAATGAACTATCTGAAGACTTGCCAACTCTCACTAGTTTCAAAGAATTTTTGGAACATAAATTTCGCTCATTAGAGTTTCTGGATGTAAAAGATAAACCAAAGATAAATAAAGCAAAGATGTTTTATGTCAACACAGATAATAATCAAGCCGCTAGCAGCAGCACCAGCAATATAAATGAATTAAATTGTCAATTTTGTAATGGCGATCATAAAATCGCTAATTGTAAACAATTCGCAAAAAATGACTATTCAACACGTCATGACTTTGTTCAAACCAATCGATTATGTTTTAATTGTTTGGGATCTAATCATCCTGTATTTTTGTGTCGGCTACCTACTAGATGTCGAATTTGCAAAAGAAAACATCATTCCTTACTTCATCCCAATCCAGTCTCTGAGTCAACTGATAATGACAATAAGACAGCTGATAAAGGTGTTGTTGTTTCCACAGCAACCACTTCACAAGATGAAGAGATAAACGTAGTCACATGTTTTTCGAATGTTCATAGTCAGGTTCTACTGGCTACAGCTCTCGTAGAGACAGAGTCGAAAACAGGAGTTAAGATAAGACTAAGATGTTTGTTAGATCAAGGTTCTCAAGCTTCGTTTATAACGGAGTCAGCCGTCCAAATACTTGGATTACAGAAGATACCTAATAAACTCAATGTGTCTGGAGTAGGAGGTGATAGTGATTCCTTAGTGTCGAAGTCAGCAGTTCATATCACTCTAAGGTCACTTCACGATTCTAATTTTGAAGTAGATATCAAAGCTAACGTGCTATCTAAACTCACAACTTTTCTTCCGTCAAAAAAAGTTGTTATGCCATTATGGCCTGACTTAGTAGATTTGCAGTTAGCTGATCCTAAATTTGATGTTCCAAACAAGGTTGATCTGTTACTTGGTGCGGAGGTTTATGGTCAGATATTGGTTGAAGGTTTATTAAAAGGTCCGTCCGGCTATCCTGTAGCTCAAAACACAAAGTTGGGTTGGATCTTATCTGGTCAAATTCACTCAGAACTTCGTAATGATTCTGAGACATCTCAACATACTACAGTTGTCAGCTTGCATGCTCAGTGTAATGATAATGAGCTTCTCAAAAAATTTTGGGAACTAGAGTCAGATCAACTCAACATCAAAAAGAAGTTTACTGAAGAGGAACAGAAGTGTGAAGATTTCTTTGAGAAGACAATCAGCAGAGATGAGTCAGGTAGATATATTGTGTCATTGCCTTTTCGTGATGAAGATCCAAAGTGCAAATACGGCAATTTTAAAGAAATTGCTTCAAGAAGATTCTATCTGCTAGAAAAGAGACTATCAAAAAATCCAGAATTGAAGGAACAATACTCTAAAGTAATGAAAGAGTACATTGATCTCAAGCATATGGAATTAGTTCCGGAAGATCAGAGTGAAAAGTCGGATGCTGTATACCTTCCGCATCATGCCGTGGTACGAGACGATAGGACAACGACTAAAGTGATTTTTCGATGCCTCTTGTCCTGGATCTAATGGAGTATCTCTGAATAATGACTTAATGGTAGGACCAACACTTCAACCTGATCTAAGACATATTGTTATGCGATGGCGGCAACATCCAATACCCTTGGTAGCAGACATAGTAAAAATGTATCGGCAGATTAAGGTGACTGAAATTGATACTGACTATCAACGTGTTCTATGGCGAGACGAGGAAGGTAAGATTCAAAGCTATAAAATGTTGCGTGTTACTTTCGGCACAGCATCAGCTCCGTACTTAGCTGTCAGAGCACTGCAACAACTGGCGTATGATGAAGGATCTGAATTTCCGGAAACCTCTGAAAAAATCCTAAAGGACTTTTATATGGACGATCTGATGACAGGTTGCGAAACAATTGCTGAAGGCCTGAAATTATTCAAAGACATGAACAAAATAATGAGTAAAGGAGGATTTCAACTTCAGAAATGGGACAGTAGCAATAAGGAGTTGTTGAAGAAAATAGGCGAAGAAAACAACAAAATAGAAGGAAAATTAGAAATTGGGACAGGAAAAGGAGATAATGTAAGAAAAGTTTTAGGTTTAACTTGGAACAATCACACTGACGAGTTCGAATATGTAGTTCAGCTGCCTCCTCTGAATAAACCTGTAACAAAAAGAAAGGTTATTTCTGATATCTCACGGTTGTTCGATCCGCTCGGGTGGATATCACCAGTAATAATCACATCAAAAATCTTCATCCAAAAACTTTGGATTTCAGGAATAGACTGGGATCAAGAACTGCCGTCACATTTATTACAAGAATGGCTTACTTATCGAAATGATCTTTCACAGTTGATTGGGTTTCGTATTCCTCGTTGGGTACACACATGTCAATATGATGTAATGGTAGAACTGCATGGGTTTAGCGATGCATCCAACGATGCATTCGCAGCAGTAGTCTACATGCGTATTGTAGATAAAAATAATGATGTACATGTTAATTTGGTCACATCAAAAACAAAAGTGTCACCAATTAAGCAAGTATCGATTCCTCGCTTAGAATTGTGTGGTGCACAACTTCTTGCAAAACTGTTGTTTGAAGTATCTGAGACGTTAGGAGTGTCCAAAGACCGTATACATGCATGGACAGATTCTTCTGTGGTTTTAGCCTGGTTGAGTAGTCATCCTAGTAGGTGGAAGACCTTTGTGGCTAACCGCGTCTCAGATATTCTCACTATACTAGATCGTTCAAACTGGTCTCATGTTCGGTCACATGATAATTCTGCAGATTGTGCATCCAGAGGGGTCAAGCCATCAGAACTTATAGACTTGAAGTTATGGAAAGAAGGTCCATCTTGGTTACATGTAGAACCTATAAAGTACAGTCCACTGAAAGAGAATAACCAAGATACAGATCTCGAAGAGAAGAACAAAAAAGTGATAAGTGCTGCTGTTACTGATAAAGAATGTGATATGTATTCAAGATTTTCTTGTTTGCGAAAACTTATCCGTGTAATGGCTTTTTGTAGGAGATATTATTTGCTAGCACATTCACCATCCAAACATAAATTTCCAGTCTGGCTTACAACCCCCGAGTTAATTCATGCATTAGATACTTGTATCAGATACTATCAAAGTCAACATTTTAAGGAAGAAATCGACAGTCTAGATAGTCAAAAGCCTATCCACAAAAAGAGCAAGCTTGCTTCTCTATGTCCATTTGTAGATGATAATAGAATTCTAAGAGTTGGTGGACGACTACACAAAGCACAGCTTACAGAAGATAGGAAACACCCTATACTTATCCCGCGATCCTCTCATTTAGCAAACTTGATTGTGGCTGAAGCTCATGAGAAAACACTGCACGGAGGACCTCAGCTTATGTTAAACTATATAAGAACCAAGTATTGGATCATAGACGCAAAAAACTTTGTGAAAGCCTTTGTTCGTAAATGTGTTATCTGTTTACGTTATTCATCCAGAACAAATCAACCTTTTATGGGTCAACTCCCCTCGGTAAGATCAAAAATATCTAGACCATTTTGTCAAAGTGGCGTTGACTATGCAGGTCCAATCGCTATTAGAACATCAAAAGGTAGAGGTCATCGTGCAACAAAAGGTTATATTTGTCTTTTTATTTGCATGGCAACTCGAGCTGTGCATCTTGAAGCTGTTACTGATATGACATCTGAAGCCTTTTTAGCAGCATTTAAAAGGTTCGTCGCTCGTCGTGGTCACTGTGTTGATCTTTATAGTGACAATGGCACTACTTTTGTAGGTGCAGATAAAGAACTACAAGCTTTGTTGTCTCTAGAAAAATCAACTGTAGCTATTGATGTTTCTGAATGGTTAGCGACAAATGGAACGACTTGGCATAGAATCCCACCACATTCTCCAAACTTCGGAGGACTATGGGAGGCTGGGATCAAGTCTACTAAACATCACCTTAAAAGGATTATCGGCACATCTACTCTAACTTTTGAGGAGATCACTACAGTGCTTGCTCAAATTGAGGCTTGCCTTAATTCTAGGCCGCTTTCACAACTGAGTGACAATGCGCAAGATCCGTTTCCACTGACCCCAGGTCATTTTCTAGTAGGAGAACCTCTAATACTCGCACCTGATGTTAATTATGAGAATTCCAACATAGGAAGTTTAAAAAGGTGGCAACTTACTCAGCGGATGGTACAGGAATTCTGGAGACGTTGGTCACAGGAATATCTTACACAATTTCTACAATGTTACAAGTGGAAAAAACAAATACCAGAGCCTAAAATTGGAGATGTCGTTTTAGTGAAGGAAGATCATCTTCCACCAGCTAGATGGTTATACGGTATCATTACAGATAAGCATACTGGTTCGGACAAAGTCACTCGTGTAGTCAGTCTGCGATGTAATGGAACGATCATTAAAAGACCTGTGTCTAAACTATGTATTTTACCTGTTAGTGATTGAATATTTTGTTAGATACTTATTAGAATTTTTTTGTATTTTTTGTTTAATTTCTTTAATTATTATAAGAAAGTTTACAGTTAAATTTAAGATGCTTTTGTTATTGCATTATTAAGAACTTTCTTGAATTTGTTTAAGTTTAATATTGTTTTATAGTAGAAGTTTATGGACTAGCCGTCCATGGCGGGCGGAATGTACAATTAGCATAGTTTTATTGAAGTTCACTAGATGGCGCTTGGTGTATACTAAAACTCGCTATCTAGTTTCTCTCGTTGTTCACACATACATGTAACTTTTTTTGGTTAATATACTACTTTTCTTTGTCTTGATATGGATGTGTCTTTCATTATTGGTAGCCTCCATACCTTCAGACTTTTTGACTGGACAGCCCTGATCACTATTCTTGGGTTGTTATTAGCGATTTTATCTCAATATATAACGTTATGTACGCAATTTAACTCTTTCAGGATCTTGATTAACAATTAGGATATTACTGAGAACTTCGCGAATACAGCCGATACGAGTATAAAAACTATAGTGGTATCAAGGTGATGTATCAAACAATGAAGTAGGATAATCGAGTCATAGATACTTGTAGTCGACTGAGCAAGGAATGTTCGCTCTCTAATTTGTGGTAGATCTATTAACTGCAGGCCAATGTTCACAATCACCATGATTGCTGATTAACATAGAGCAATGGACCCCTTAATCCCTTCTAGACCTGGGAGTAGTTTTGCGTTTGATTATGTGTTTAGAAGTACCTGAATATTCAGTAAAGGAAATATACCAAATGCTACTAATACATGTACCTATCAAACTGATGAAATTGGATGATCGAGTCACAGAGGTCAACTTCGCAAGGAATGTTATGTCTCCCAGTATCAGTAGGGATTTGTGGTAGGTCTGTCAACGGTAAGCCAATGTTCACAATCACCATGATTGCTGAAGAACATACAGCAAAATATTTAGTTTTGGCAATCCACTGCGAAGCAGAAAATTTAAACGCTTGATGTAGGTGATAGCTCTCGAATTACTGATTCGATCATATAGAATAATCTCTAAACATTTTTGGGAAATCTTAAGATTACTAGATGTCATTTTGAATAGGACAGCCTAATATTTATTGTCATAGCGGCAAAAGAAATACACACTCTGTAAAATTTCAACTTTCTACTTATTACGGTTCATGAGATACAGCCCGCTGACAGACAGACAGACGAACGGACGGACGGAAAGTGGAGGCTTAATAATAGGGTCCCGTTGGCTTTTGAACTTTGAACCCTAAAAAAGTTAAATTTTGCCGCCACTTTTCCATCTTTCTTCCAAAACAACTTCTTCGTCTCGTCTACTTCGGCCAGGCAGTCTTTCAATCAGCAGCTTGGGTGTATTAAAAATCTAATAGTACAGTTGTCTCCGATTAGGGTAGGTACTTTTGTCCCACAGTGTCGCCGCTGCTCTGTCTCCCTTGCGATTTAAATGAAATGCTCACAGAGTTTGAATCGCTACAGAGTGGCGTTCATACAAGAGACGTGTTTTTAGTTTCTTGTACGATAGTACGGAACCCTTCATGTGCGAGTGCGACTCGTACTTGGCCGGTTTTATTTTTATTTTAGGTAGTTAGTCACGGCGACCTTCTAGAACAAACGTAATATGATCGCCTTTCTATTTTTAATCAATCTAATTGATTTTATTTGAAAACCTCGAATATAATAAGTCAGCACCTTGAGGTCAAAAAGAGCAATTAACTCATTGTTTGAAAGGAAAATATCCAAGTATTATACATACATTTCTAAAATGGGCATGAAACAAGGATTTTTTATAGCATAATATGCTCTATCTCATAATGTGAGACAAAAATTATTGAGTAATTTTTTTTACGTCGCAGATGTATAAAGTTTCATTATCGAATATTTTTAAAGATTTTTTTTTTTAATTGATGATGTATTTCTGATGGCATCTTTAATTTTTTTGTAGAATAAAGTAGTGAATTCGGGTTGAGACACTAATCAACAATGTTTGAGTCCAAAAAAAACAAGTTAATTAAAAAACATAGTAGTGATTTTCATTTTTTAAAATCTGGTATACCTCGAAAACCATAAACTTTTGCAGAACACATGTTTCGTTATTTTGATAGGTCTTGATCAAAGCTATCACCAGCCAAAAGGAGATCATTAATTTTGAGCCTTTTATAAAAGTGCCGGCCAACAAAAAAGAAGTACGAATTGTTAGAACTAGCTATTTGGAGCAATAGTTAATGTTAATATGACACAAAAGTTGAAAAATTTTATGAAAATTGTTCCAGATGATAAACTCTAGTTATATCTGAGCTTTCAGGAATCAATAAATGTATGAAAATGACGATTCATCGATCTTATATAACATTGTTCAGAAAAACCCTACAACTTTTGTGTCATTTTAACTATTGCTCCAAATAGTAAGTTCTAATAATACGTAATTTTTTTGTTGACTGGCACTTTAAAAACGGCCAAAAAATGTGTGGAGCCTGAATGATCTCCTTCGTCGCATTAGTTTTGGAACACCGTTAGTTAGACACAGTTAGAAGAATATTTTTTAAATCACACCTAGTCCTAAAATCTAAAAACATAAACTTGACGGACTCGTTGGCTCAGTGGTTTGTGCCCCTGACTACATCCGAGAGTTGTGGGTTCGATCCCCACCCGGCGCAGGGTAAACATTTCTATGATGAGTAGATTTTATACTTTTCTCTCTGTTATCGCAGGCAACAGCTAGTAATAAAATAGTGTACCCCATGTCACTCCCACAACTGAGACAAATCTAATAACATCAAATATTGAAATCCGACAAAACAAGTTGAATCCGTTTAGGCTGTAGAGCGTGCCAAAGAATTAAACATACTTACATACCTCGTATTGGTTCCTGACGCCTACTGGTCATAAAAAATAAAACTCAACACTTTGCACGTAACGATGACGTCAGTTGCAGTGATGGGCAAACAAAAATAGGCAGTTATGTAGGATAACTAATAAATAACACTTGTCCCTTCTGCAGTTTTTATAGTATTTCAACTGTATCAACCGTAGCCGCTAGATGGCACTGACGTCGGCAAAACTCTCAGCAATCTCCGTTTCAACAAGGTTATTCAGACTATTTCCCCCCTTAAGTTTATATCTGTACGGAATCCTCGGTGCGCGAGTCCGACTCGCACTTGGTCGGTTTTTTTAGAGTAGTATTAGTAGTTTCCTTTGATAGGTAGGTATATGAAAATGTAATACTATTTTCATAGACACAGAATACTTGTCCCCCACGATCTGCCTGTATATGAACTTTTTTAAAGGATCAGTCTTATCAGATTATCCAAATTTTATTTGATCAGTCTTGAAGTTAGGAGATTTCTCAAAATCTACGCGAAATAAGATTTTTCTTCCTGGCAATACTTTGCAAAACTATAGAATTTTACATTCAACTCAAGATAAAGCTTTGGCTACCCTGCACTAACTTTTCTACCTAGCCGTGTCTACTATATCAAATCAGCTGTAAGATAACGAATAGTAAACGTAAGAATAAAGCGCGCATGTCTCACGGCACCTGATGATGAGGAAGAGCAGCGCGCGGCGGCACTTGGGCCCGGTGCGGTACCATCCGCTCTTGTACGCCGACTCCGCCACGTCTCCGTTCTGCAAACAATACGCAACACCCACGTTCCAACGCTTTATTTCATATCTTTTATGTCGAAACTGAAATTAATTAAACTTGTGTGTTGGAACAATTTATAGATGAGCTTTGAAATTACTGAAATAAGTTTGGGAAAAAGAATGCTATACGTTGTTTAAGTGCTTTGACGTTCCAGTAAAAAAAAAAAAACAAATGCAAATGCTAATATTTCCAAATAAATTGCTATCGCTAGTTAATGAGATTAAAAATTCCCCTAGTACTGTAAGATATCTAACGAAAATAGGTAAATGTGTAAGTTTACGTATCTGGCTAACTTTTTCTGACCGACGGACCTTGGTGTTGATCCTCTTGATTTTAAAAGCTTACCGCGTGTAAGATGTCATCTCCGTACCAACAAATAAGTCCTACTTGCACTAACGCCGAGGCCAGAAAAAGCTTATTGCTCATTACTAAAACAGGTTCTAGCAGCTGAAAATGATATAAAATACCAATAAATATTTAGTTAAATAGTAAATACTACCTATTATAGATAAAGGAATACTCACAACAATTACAAATACAACACAACAAATGTTTGCTGAGCTGAGTACAATATTGACAAAATTTGACACGGAAAATCCGTCTTCCAAATCATTGCAATATCTGTAAAATTTTACAACAATAATTAAGTACATTGGCAGATTTTTTTAAGTATATAATTGTAACAAGGACAATATAATTTAAATCTTATTAAGAACGAAATAAGAGTTTATTGATTTAATGCTATTATTTAATCTAAAACCTACGAAGAAGTATAGTTATTTAAATCAAAAATGAAGGTTGATCCATGTTGTTTCTACAAGATACTCCAAAATTATTTGGTATGTACTTTGGTAAACTTTTTTCAAGGTGTATAAGTAGGTAGGTATAACAGGAAAATCCTAAAGACCACAAACTTTTTGTTTTGTGCACAATATTTATTCATTGTATCATCTGTAAACCACAGTTGATTATGTGTATCAATTTCCCTATTTTTACACGCATTGAGTTATAACATTGTATCACAACTCACAAGAAAAAAACACCAAAATCACAACATTACCTGATCAATCTTTGATGTAACTTAATGTTCGCTAGTATTTCCTCATAGTACTCCTCATCGGCGCGAGGAGTGGTCGCGAGGGACTCCAGGCGCTTCTGCAACAGCTTTAACAACAAGCTGATGTGGCTCGCCAGGGCTGAGAACAGCAGATCCGAGCTAACCATGATCCATACGCATGTCTGACCTGCAATATTAAATAATCAATAGCATTTAAATTGAACCATCTGTAGTGGCCTGGTGGTCCCCACCATACCGCTGGGAAATATTGGCTTACGTCCACACTAGGTACCGAGTGCAGCGACACGTCTGTTCGTGCAAGCTCGTAATTCAACTGACAGCTAACCGCCTGCCATGACACTTTGACAGCGTGCTATATTTATTTCATAGATATAGGAAGCCATAAACACTACAACTCTCCCTATTTCGGTCATGGCGACCACTTGGACTGCTAGTCAAAGCATTTATACAGGGTGTAAAAAGACCACTCCTGGAAACTTTAACAGGGTATTCTACTGATGAAACAAAAACTTTTAATGGAACCTACACTAGAATCGCAAAAAAATTGTACTTTCATACGAATCAATCGGCCAATCTGCTTATTTTGTATGGAGAATCAAAAATCAATTTACACCCTGTAACAGTGTGTCATATAGATTTTGTTTTAATTATCGAAATGCCTGAAAAAGTTATAAAGACTAAGTTTAGTGTCAGGTATCTTAATGGTAAGTAAGAATGGTAAGGTAAATAATCATGAACAACGGGTACGCTACCCTACTTTTTTGGGCGCAAAATAGGTATCAAGTGATATTCACGGTCTGCAGATTTTTGATAGAATATTGTATTGTATTGTTTTTATTTCAACCTTTTTTTATTACCTGTTACCTTATTTATTTCATTAATTTAAATAAAGATTAACAAATAATTATTTTAACTCAACGTTCAAGGGTGAAGAGTATACAATGCACGTACAAATACGTATCATCCAACAAAAGCAAATTCTTTCCATCGCGAGCATTATTATAATAATGTGATTGTTCTCACTTATGACCTTCCGTGTCGACCGCGCAGGGTATAATCAAATGTTTAAACTGGTACATTGGTGCCTTTATGTGTTTAAGCTTCTGAAAGTGTTGCTCCAAATATGATGATAGTTGTTTTGAGATAATTATATACCATCATCGCGAGGAAACTTTCACAAAACCCCTTAGAGTGTCGGTAAATCAAACACTCTACACTACTTCATTAAAATGCCCGCAATAACGGTTTTTAACGAAGTAATGATGTGTTTATTATTATAAATACAACTTTTTTATTTTGTACAGACCAAAGCTTTCTGCCTAGATTCTGATACCACTCTGATATATCTAGAATAGTAAGTAGTCTCACACCATGATTAATTTGTGTTTTGCCAGTTAATAAACGATTCGCTAATTTATGATCTGTCTATCTATACTAATTTCAAATGTCTGTACGTTTGTGGACTTTAATCTTCAAAATGGTAATAAAATAAATAAATAAAATAAAAATTGTTTAATTCAGATGTCTAAGATCCATAAATGTTAGTAATACATGACTTAACGTAAGGGGTTAGTAATACACAAACAATATGAAAATTAAAAACAATATTAAAATTAGAAACAGGTAGTATCCGGTATCACCCTGCGCACTAGGCACTTCCATAGTGGCGAGGTGTACCGGTCGGCTATAGTTTTCAAGATGCTGTTGGGACTGTCCCGCATTCTGCGGATCAGGGACACTGTTTTTTTGCGGATTACGGCTGTGAATCCATCAATTTGGTATTCCGCAAACATCCCTGATGCACTGCAGAAGCGGGGAAGCCCCATCATCATCCTGAAAATATTTTTATATTGGATACGTAGGGTATCCAGTGATTTTTTGGTATACCTGACCCACAGGTCCCCGTGTACATGTTCTGGCAATAAGCCTTAAAAAGTGTAATTTTGACTTCCTCTGTACAACGGGAGAATCTGCGAGCCAGCATGTTACCTCTAACCGTTAGAGCCCTACGCTCCCTCTCAATATCGGCATCATCTTTAAGGTCCTCAGCAACTATATGCCCCAGATATTTAAATTTAGTCACGCGTTTGACGTTCTCACGAATGGTGGAACCGTGAAACTCTTTACGAAAATCTGCTGAAACTACATAGATTGTAGTTTCTTTCTACTTAAACAGAGAGTTAAAATAGTGCCTTTGAAATTTAAAAAGGTTACGCAGAATCACGTATAGAATGCAGGAAAAATATTTTTTTTTAAATTCCCATAAATCGGAATAGTGAATCAAGAATTTATATGGAAAACTGACAATAAGTTGTAGATCGAAGTTTTTCAATAGTTTTTCTGTATTCTATACTTGATTCTGAGTTGTTAACAACCCAAATCGTCCCCACTGCAGGGGCACGGGTCTCTTCCCATACATCGGGAAGTTTAGGCCATACTCTACACACGTGGTGGCCCCTGTTTGTGGAGTAGTTCGGACTGGTGGAGGACTGGAGGTTATGTGGCTAGTGGCCAACCCCAGTGTCAGAACTTTACAAGCCGCCTAGATGACCTCCGACATGGCTTAACGACTGCCATCTAGCGATAGCAACCGCACCAACGGCTTAACGTGCCTTGCGAAGCACGGAAGATTTGATTCTGAGTAACCCCTTAAAATCTCAATCGTCCTTTATACACCTTGTATAACAGAATAACTTTCCATAAGAACCCAAAGTCAAAAGACGAAAAAAGTTAGGACTTCCCATGCTACTTTGGCCGATCAGCCGATGGACAGAAATGTATAGAAAAGTCGTGATAGTTGTCTCATTTCATGAGTAAAAGTTCCAATTTTAGTAAAGTAAGCTCTTTTTTTGAAGGTTTGTAGATTGTATCGGTCCGGAAATACCGCAGGCGACAATTCATTCCACAGTTTGGTTGTGCGGGGCAGAAAGTTTTTAGTGAAACGCACTGTTGTGAACTACCACCCATCGAAGTTATGTGGGTGAAAATGTTGTCGCGTGGAACAATGGCGAAAAAAGACTCGGCAGGGATCAATCCGAACAATTCCTCAGAGCACTCCCCATAGTACATGCGATAGAGAATGCAGAACGAGGCTACATTTCTACGCAGCGCCTTCACCATTCTCTCTCATCTCCCATCTCCTTAACTTTCACAATCAAACAAACAACTAGGCGAGCATAAAGCAGTCACATTTCTGATAATCTTGATGAACTTACCCGCAAATACTTCAAATATGTATGTAAACACGTGGTAAACCGGCTGGTACTTATCGAACGGGTACCAGGAGACCCACACGAAGCCTATGTTTGCCTCTAACCCCTGTAGACGATTGTAGAAGTAGACCGCAAAGGGCGTCAAGTTGTAGAACCAAACTCCCAAAACGTTCATTGCAAAATACGCTGGAAGATTTCATGAAAATACGTTAAGGGTGCGCTATATATCAAAAACTTATTCGTAGTACTACGATTTATAAAAGCCTATAAAAGAGTTTTCACGGACTTCATGACTTCCTTATGCTTTTTATTTTCTATTAACATGTAGATACATGATTATGTTAAATACTTTTTAGTCTGAAAATTATCTACACGAAAAATAGATGTAATATACGTAATTAAATAAGTAAATAAATATCCGGGACAATTCCCTGTGCTATGGGAACCAGAGACTGATATACATACACATAAACGTTTAAATACATACATAATAATATATAGCTATAATACACCCAGACACAGAGCAAACAAATCTGCTGCTCATCACAGAAATGTTTGCCCCGGGTGAGGATCGAACCCACGACTCTCGGATCAGTAGTCAGGAACACTAACCACTGAGCTACCGAGTCTGTCAATTGCAACTTGTAACTATAATAGTACGTGAAATTTAATGTTTAGGGTCAAAAAAAAAAAAACTAAAGTTGATTTTTTGCACAGTCGTTCCTTGGGACCATAGAAGTATACCCTGAAAAGTCCCAGCTCCTAGGGTGCCGGCGTCCCCCCCTCCCCCCCTCGAAAGGTGCCGATTTTCAGTATTTTCTCTCATCTCGTAAATATCTGTGCAAAATCCAAACAACAAGTATATTCTTCAGTTTAATTGGCATCCTTGCTACCGCTTCTGATGCGTGTGCGCAATATTTATTGTACGTGTGTGTACCTGCAGGATTCATGAATAGTTTGGATGGACATCAATTGAATCCTCAGGATTGAAGTGGAAAATTTTGGGGTAAAGCCTTATACTTGTGGCTACCAAGCTTCCATTTGCACTGAACCAGTTGCAGATTCACATCCTGGACACTCCATACTAATCATTTGAGTTAGAAATGCCTGTGTTCAAGAGGATATTATAAAACCCAAGACTATGTTAATGACAATGATGTATGGACATGTATAGATCTTCCAGCTCATAGCTTTAGTAATGACATCAATTGTAATAGATATTAAGTATTTATTTCAAAAAATGTGTTGGGGCGAGTTTCTTTTGGGCTCGACGTTTCTTCTCGCTCCGCTAACACTTCCCGAAACGTTGAGTGTACAAGTTCCGCGTGGTAGGAACTTTGTACTAGGTAGAAAAAAAGACGATTTAAAAGTATGCGTACAGCATCTACTTAAATAAAAAATATTTTGACTTTGACTTTGATTTACCTACTACAATTTCCCTATCTAGAACGTAGACGCGAGCGAGAACTGTGAGTGCGACGAGTGTCAACTGGCGACTGTATGGACTGTCACCGGACCTTAGGGGTGGTGAGGTCGCCTTCAGAGAGCAACAGGGATTATTCATACTTAATGTAACTAGTACTATTTTATATAATGTGGCAGACACTATGGGTCGACACCGTGGTTCATCTCGTAAATAATAAGATAACATAGATAAATAGATATCGATGATCGAAAGGGCGAATAAATATAGTAATTCGTAAATATTAAAGAATCATATGTTTCATTTTATTTCTATTTTAAGGCTTTTTTTGTATCCATTGACAACTTTATACATGTATAATAACTACAAGTTGTCAGTCACGATGCTTTAGAGTTGAAAATATGTAGAACATTAATCATGTTTATCAGCTGAGATGTAATAAACTACAATTTAATTAATTATTTGTAAATTTTAATTAATGTAGTCTCGTTTTGTTGCTAAACATGAAAGAAATCATTTTTACCAACAATGTTTTATAAATAATTTTTTAGTTTTCTCAGAAAATCAAGAAATCGGTACAAAATTGGGTATTTACAATTTTTTTGTCATATATAGACAAGCATATCTCAATAACTAAAACTCCTATTGATATGAAAGTAGTACCGTTTGATAGGTAATTTTATAAAAATTAATTGCCTCTTTGACAGTTTTCATCTAACTCCGACTGATTTTGAGTAAAGTGAAAAATACTGAAAATCCGCAACTTTCGAGGGGGGAGGGGGCTACGCTGACATCCTAGGACTGGGGACTTTTCAGGGTATACTTCTATGGTCCCAAGGAATGACTGTGCAAAAAAACAGCTTTAGGTTTTTTTTTCGACCTCGCCATACTAGCTTCACCTAACTTGCCCGTACTAATTTTAAATACAAGAAATTCATCAATCAATTCATCTGCATAGTCTGGTCTTATTATTTTAATTTCAATTTTTTTGAGTAGGTAAATTTCAAATTATGATAAGTCCACTGCACATAAAATTTGGGAAATTAACGTTTTGAGTTTCACATTAGTGGTAAGAAACACTGTACTAACCTAACATTGAAAATTGTTACCTAACATTGAATAACGACTTATTATTTATGACAATTTGAATAATAACATTTATATAAACTACCTAGAAGAAGATAAAAAATAATTCTGACTTCAAAGTCAAATTCGTTGTAAGTGGTCTTATGGCAGTTTGATATTTACCGACTCATTTATTTTGCTCAAAATGTGATAAAATTTGATTTGAATACCGCATAGTTTACTCTATAAGCTGGCATTGAAATTCGTCAGCGTAATTATTCCGTAGTCCCTCAAACCTAAAAACAATATAAAATCTCACAATCAATTGTTTGTATGTAATAATTATAATTATAAGTAAACATGTTACTCACAACGATGTGCGAGCCGTAATGCGGTCAAACTTTTATTTTTAAGCACTTGCGCTTCCTCATCTAGAGGTGGGACCGGCCAAATGCCGGACAATTCCTGTACGAGCTTCCAGAACACGTCCTTTTTATACCACAACACAAATACTTTGGCAATGCCTAGAAATAAGACAAATAAGATTGGAATTTGCTTTTATTTACTGACTGGTTATAACCGCTACGTTGCAGGTAGAAACATGAAAGTAAGATATATTCATTTTACGTTCAATGATATTTTATATACAAAATCTGCAAACATACCAGAGTAGAAAAATCTTTAGCAGTTCTCTTGGACAAAATCGAAAAAATAGTTAATCACTAGAATGTAACCCATTGAACGTTATGGTTCTCTTTGACAATACGTGCCTCCACCGCCAATGTCGACTCTAGCCGACAAAAATGTATGAAAATCTCAAATCCTGGCGTCTGTGGCACGGAAACCGGTTGTCGGCCCTAGCCGCCTGTGGCGGTCAAAGGATTAAAGATCGTTGCATATTTAAGTAAAGAAGTGAGCAAAGTGAAGATATGCCTAATTTATCAGATTCAAAAAAGGTCTTGATGTTTTAAAAACAATATTGTAGTAAAAACTATAAATAAAACGACCAAACCTAAATACTTACTCAAAAGGCCGTAACCGAAAGTATGAAACATCGGAACGACGTCCTCTACCCGTGGCGAATTTGCCAACGTGAGGCCGATGTAGACGATTTCACTGAAAACATGGTAAACGATGGTGCAGAAAGACACCGCGAACATCAGTTTCTGTCGCAAATACGTGGTTGGGTTTTTCGGTTCCACAAAAGAAAGCCCGATTTGTCTCATACAGAACGTACTAAGCCGCAGAGACTGGTCAATTTCTCGCTGGGCCTCTTCTATAGTTGTTTCAGACATTTTTGTTTCAATGTTGTTACTGTTTTCGCCGCGATCGAGAACTTGAAATGTTTCTAAAATAATGTGATGATTTCATTTATACAGCAAACTAAATTTTAACCACATTTAAGGGCGTCTACGCGTCACAAAGTATTTGTTGTAAAGTTAAAAGTTTCCAGTTAAACTGGCAAGGTGTGATTGACTAAGTACAGTCTAAGTTGGACGCTCGTTTTTCACTTCTTCTGAAGAAACTAAATTATGCATTAAGTAGGTACACCCATTCTTTGGAATACCAGAAAGTACCTTCGTCCCTATAATACAACTTTTATCATCAACATGATTTACAAATAAATCTTCATCAAAGTCGTTGAATTTTTACAAAAGAAAGCAAAAACTTAAGAAGATAAGGCGAGGTGCCATAAAAAAAAATTGTAGCATTTGTGTCTAAATTAAAGCTTGTGATAGTTACATGCAATATGAATGTCTCACGCGCGCGACCCGTCGAAGCAAAGTAAAAAGTTTTACGTTCGAATCATGAAAGGTCGTGCACCTATAATAATAAACCTAAATAAATTGAAATTACATGAATCTGTATAAAATTCAAGTCATCTGGTATTAGAGGTGAATAGACTATCACTAAGCTAGCAATCAACTCTAAACCACTTCCGAAAGAAACAATAGCCAATTCGCATAGAATGATGTAGTCATCCAAAACGATAGTCTGGTTTTCGCGGATGGCACAGCATTGTTATTTAGAGTATCTGCTGCATAGTCATAGACGGATTTCGGCTCCAATGAAATTGATTGAAGGTGAGAATTTTCTGGTGCAGAGCGCAATGTTTCGCCAAATTGAGCGCACGGGCCGCGCTCAGCGGCGGCGCGGCGCGGGCGCAAGTACAGTTTACACCGTTACGCGACAATTAGGCTCACGCGCATTGCACCGTGGTGCAGTTCTTGTAACGCCCATGCACTTGACATCATCATAACTGCTACATATTTTTATTGTTGCACAATTTTATTGTTCTTTAAGTATAGTATGTCATTAAAATTATCAAGAGCTTCGCCGTAAATGTCCCGGCGGCGTGCTTTGCGATCCGCTAGCATACCTAAATTGACTATCAGAGTGACTTAGCTCGTAACCCCCTTATTTTACAACTTTGGCCCATACTTGGGCAGAAACCTTGTGAAACGGTCTATCGGCATTGATAATTGCGACACATTTGTTAATATCTTAAAGCTTTAGCAGCTGTTCAATATGATCGATATTCTGCAAAGTATTGTAGTAACGAGACTGAATAACAACAGAAGTGAGTTGAAGTGTTAGGTAGCACTAAATTAATAATCACGATCTCTCCGCAAAGTAAAAGTGTCTAGTATTATTGGTGTCCGGCGAGCGACCCACATCTATTATATGGCCGGCTGCAAAAACAGCTACCATACAGAACAAACTACAAATAAAAGGTGCGAAAAGTTGGTGAAATGGATAGCAAAGTTGTATTGATAATCGATCGTAAACAAGACCCAAAAAGAAAACGTCTGGACTGAAAATTATATTGTCACATTTCTATTGACATCTGTAGACATTCTCGTTATGAAACTTTTTTATTATTTTCATTTGAAGTTTTTCACGTTGCTTTTTGCCGCTCACCTCTTTAAACTATAGCAAACAACCGCTCAAAACTTTAACAGAAGACTAGTCCTCGTTTTGAAACTATTTATTCTAAACACACGAGTAAGTAATAATTATTAAAATGACGAATATACGTAAATAAAGTTTACTGCTGATGATAACTAAACAAACATAATAACTGATTACGCACCGCCCTTAATTGTCATACACGAAGCTTTTATTGATGCAGTAAACCATTTCACAGATTCCGTACTACTGATTACTCGGTAAAATCAATGTTCACAATAACCTCACCAATTCAAAGAAAAAACGTCGACTGCATAAAATGGATTCTATGTAAATCTGGATATGACTTAAACTACACCTTGCACTCCAAAATCCACCAAACCATACATAGTACCATACCATATACCCAAAAATATTACCCACCATTTTATTAAGAATTTGAGTTATAATATTAGTCAGTTAAAATGTAATCGTTAATTGATACTGATTTGCTTACAATTTGTAATGTTTAATAGTACCATCATTATCAAAAAACCAGACAAGGGTTCCGTGAAAACAATATTGAGAATGTTACCAGTATATTTGAAGACCATAAACCATTTTTTTTAATTTTAGACTTAGTAGTTTCGGAGGTAGGTGTCTACCACACTTGAACTATGAACTTGAAATATGATTTGTTCAAATATAACCTAACCTTAACAACATATTAATTCATTCCAAATGTACTTGCATATTATTTCAGATTTACGAAGCACTAATACATACTTATGTACCTTAATTAGCTCTGATCCCCACACAGAAAGTATACGGAATGCAATAAGCTCTATAGCACAAACCCACTGCACACATAAGTTGCCAGCAACTTGCTAAACTTTCAATACCTACTTTCAGTTCATTGATATCCTGTAACTACGTATAGGTACGTGTAAGTATCTACGTACTTAACTATAGACATACTCTCATGTATACCATTCGGCACCATTAAGGCACAACGTCGGCATTGATTTGATCAAGGTTCCATTTTAATTGTTTGGTTTATTTAAGGGCCTTCTTTACCACCGCTGCAAAAGAGAGAAATAAGTTGGACGGTGTGTATAATTATGTGTGTGTCTGTCTGTAGCTTGTAGTTCTAAAACGAGTGAGTAGATTAGAGTGCATCTTTTTTTCACTTCTTGGTTTTAAGTAAAGTTTTAGATCGTTTTTTTTATATTTTTCCTGTATTTCTATATGTACTTGATTCTGAGTAACCCCTTAAAATCTCAAACGCACTTTTTTAACACCCTGTATAATTAAATCAAATAAATAACAAAATAAAATGCCAAAAGGCTAATTAAATTCAATATTAAAATAATAAAGTAAAAAAATATATATTATTGTAAATAATTCGTCAGCTGAATATAATTCTTCTGGGTCATTTCATACTAATTTGTTATTACAGGGCACTCGGAACGGACTCTTCATTGGTTCATTATTAACAACCCATTACGTCCCCACTGCAGGGACACGGGTCTCTTCCCATAACTCGGGAAAGTTAGGCCATATTCCACACACGGGGGCTAAGTCCAGATTGGTGGAGGTTGTGGGGCTAGTGGCCAACCGGCCAACCCCAGTGTCAGAAATTTTCAAGCCACCTATTAGGCCTCCGACATGGCTTAACGACTGCCATCTAGCGAAAGCAGCCGGCACCAACGGCTTAACGTGCCTTGCGAAGCACGGAAACAGTCGAGATAAATGCCACTAACATTCAAACCCATCCAGGTTATGACCGCGTCTGTAGTCAGTTAACCTGCACGATCGACGCGACCACGCAAGCCGCACTAAGCCACGGCCGCTTTCATTGCTTCATTAAACAAGGAGAACCTGGGCTTCAGATTCAATGAGATTCATGACAACTCCAGTTTGCAGAATTCCGATAGCAAACAATCACGTGAAGTTTGTTTAAACGCCTGTCATGGTTAAAGCGGCAACCTTCACTTGTCATTGGCATATCATTTTAATAAATACCGAAGATCTTCTAAACCGTAATCTTACTTATCACTCTATATTTGTGTGGAATGACAAATAGAAAAAAACCGGCCAAGTGCGAGTCGGACTCGCGCACCGACAGTTCCGTATAAATTCGTAACCACACATGTCTTGAACTCTATATCAAATACTCAGGCCTGCAATCCCTTGAAGCTGTGGAAAAATCAAACTTTTATGCCAACGCAATAAGAGATTGATTCCCATGCGAGTGTCCAAATACGCGGCATAAACGGCCATATCTCTTGATTGCGTCGGCATAGAAGTTTAATTTTTTACAGCTTCAAGGGATTGCAGCCCTGAGTATTTGATATAAATTTCAACTTGATACGTCCACGCATTCCTGAGAAAAAGGGTCTTGATAGACAGACAGACGGACAGACGAGACGGACGGACAACGAAGTGATCCTATAAGGGTTCCTTTTTTCCTTTTGAGGTACGGAACCCTAAAAAAAGCTGCCAAATGCAGTACTTCGACAGACACTGCTTCAAGAGGAAAACCCCCGTCTTACACAATTGACTACTAATCGTTAACTTGTAAAGCCTTCTTAGCTGTAATAGTTTTCCTTTTAACTTCGTTATACATATATTCTACTGCCGTCATTTTTTTTCACATTTCTAGAAACAACACTTTAGCTGGCATACGGGGGATACGTGCCTTTAACAAAAATTTCCACTTTAAAGCTTAATATTTCGAAAACGGATCCCTGAATCGAAAAATGGTTTTCGCAAACCCAAATTTTTTTTGAAAGACCTATCCAACGACACCCCACACCATGGGATAGTCGAGAAAAAAGCATTTCATCCTCACTTCACGTTTAGAGGAGGAAAATTTTTTATTTTTTTTCAAGATTTTATTTTACCACTTTGTCGGCGTGATTAATATGCATATCCATACCAAATTACAGTTCTCTACTATTAATAGTCTCTGTCATCTCTGAGCTAAGCCGCAGACAGACAGACAGACAGACGGACATGGCGAAACTATAAGGGTTCCTTGTTGAGTACGGAACCCTAAAAAGGAGAAGAAGATGATAAACCTATATCTATTATATGAGGATATAATCAAAAAATTGTAGGTAATGGTAAGTAAATATAATCAGTTTAGTTTGCAGTTATACATACAACAATGGCCGCTCATATAGCCAATCTGACCGCGACCATCCAGCGCAAGCGCAGGCATCTCACGACCAGCCATTGCATTGCTATGACGCCGCCCGCCTTATAATCCACTATCATTCCGTAATGGATTAAGTGGCCGCAGCATTAACACAATAACCCACATCATGTGCATTAGTATCTTTTGGAAAATTGCCACTGTGACACGATTCGAAAAACTGATATTACTGTTAATGTGGTTTACTATTCGCAGTCATTGCGCGCGGCTCCGCTCGCTATGTGATCGTACCACGTTTGTATGTGCAGTCATTTCTTTTTTGCCGCAGTGGAAATGCGCTGATATGTGCTACACACTAACTTTGTTTTACTACTAAGCCGCTGGTAATGTCTACTTAATTTTTTATTACACTTTATGTTGTGTAGCGTACGAGTACATAACTACAGTATTTCATATGCTATAAACAGGTCACCGCTTGCGCCTTGCAGGGAAACTTTAGCTATCAAAGTTTGTGAAGGTTACGGGTCGTAAGGTTAATGGTCATTTTTTTTAATTTCAACACTATTATTATTATTATAACATAATTATTATAACAAAATATATTATTATTATTATAACAGAGTTTCGTAACATTCCTGTTTTTTCCCGACTGCTCAAGCGAAGGGTAATGTTTTTCTACTATATTTATGTACGTTCGTACGTAATTAAGCCAAACAGCTTGATGTATTTTGAAGTGTGAGGTGTCGTTATATTCATCTTAATCCAGGACATTACATTTTATGCAGTCGGAATTTTATTGTATTTATTTGGTAAATTTCTAAGGTAAGGTAGGTCAGAAACTGGCTTAGAAGTTCCAGCGCCTCCTTAGCTCTCGTGCATAAAGACTGAATTTACGACTCGTGTCAACTTCAAAGCTATTTATTTTATTAAGCGAGCCAAATAGTTTTTTTTTTATTTTCATACAGGTAATAAAAAATTGCTAGATGGATATCGTTAAATCAATTACAGAGGCGTATAAAAGCAATATTTTCCATTGTTTTTCTCAAATTAATAAACTTTTTTATAATTCCGTCAAAAATTTTAACCATCGTCAATATTGTTTCGTTAAATCAAAATTCATTTATGTTTCTTCTATCATAGACACGCCTACCGCCCGCGTAGCTACGAAAGCTCATTACGTTGCAGGGACAAGTTGTTATTTATTTCCATAACCGACAAAGAACAGCGCCTCCTCTATACCATTCACAACACTACACTAGTATGACCTGACAATAAATGAGAAAAATGTACCTATACTCGTCTCTTTTTAACGTAAATCCACGGAAAGGGACATCCATATTATTTAGTTACTTCTCTTGCAATAAAAAAGCGTTTACTTCGTTCTCCTAATACCAGCGTGCAGCGCTGTTCTGAACATTACAACCTAGTCCAGTAATTGAATCTTACTTAAATAAAAATAGTATGTCTAACAGACTGACGCCGCGTACAATGTAATTTGGTAATTTAATCGAGATAATGAGAGGTAGTGCGAATCAACGCATTAACTTTCACTGTTGTTGCAAATCTCAACGCTGCTGGCCTTAAAGCCCCCTTTGGAAAACCGCAGGAAGTAAGATTCGAACTTTTTTAGATATATACAGGGTGTAACAAAAAGGTGTCGTAATACTTCAAGGTAGGCTTCTACTCATCAAACTGAACAAATTATGTTCTACAGCTTTGTAAAAATCGCAAAAAAATTGGACTTTCAAATCGAGCCAAATTTTTATGAACAATCCAAATTTTTTTTGTAATTTCTAGAAAGTTGCAGAGCAAAAGTTGTTTAGTTTGATGAGTAGAAGCCCACCTTGAAGTATTACTACACCTTTTTTACACCCTGTATAAAAACACAAGCAGGCTTTTAAAGTGGGAACTATTATTTCTAGCTATATCCAACTAAAATACTTAAAATAAGGATCGAGCTCATATCTTCAAGAGGAGCTCGCTCTGAAACTTGAATACTAGGCTAATCCAGAAGTTATGTGAGATCCATAGAAGCGAACTTGATATTTTGGAAAGCCCGCTGAGATCACTGGTTCAGAAGGATATCCTGTACTTTTTTGATGGTGCAAATCATGGAGAGTAATTTTGAATAATTATTTATTATACTCTGAACTTTTACACATTTACACACTTAAATTAATTCTAAATACATCTTTGATCAGGTTGATGCAGCCCAGTTTTGAATATAAAAAGATGAGATCTTCCTATCTATTTATCTACAGCGTGAAGGCATGTAAACTCATATTTTTGTTAAACTGAATTGTGATACTTATTATAAAATAATACAATCTTTATGTTGCAAAACTTTTTATCTAAGCTTCCTGTAGTCAGGTAAACCACAAATAAAGACTCTTTAGTCTGAGGGTTAAACATTTCAAATCCCGCAAGTAAGGAAAACCTAATATTGTAAAAGTCTCAGAAACATAAAGGATGGGAACCCCCTTATTTTTTGACGGCAGTCTGCCAAGTTTTGGTATTTTGCAACAATTTACGACATCGACTAATTCACTATCATATCAGAATTACAGTTTGTAATGGTAGCCAGATGAGCTATGCTACTTCTAATAATAAAATAAATATTTCAATTTCCTTTACCGCTGAAGAATTTATTAAAATTAGCATTAATGTGACGGACGTTCAAGCTTAATCAAATATGTAGTCATAAGTTGCATGCTTTCCACCAATATCCTCGAGAACAGGAAGGTATGTCTCAAGTAGACTATTTATGAAGCTATTCTCCCAGGTTTTTACCCTTAGAAGTCACGAAGTTTCTCACATGGGAATTTTTTGTTCCGCGTTGTTCAGTGGTTCACACGTTACCGAGTCTCTGAGGAAACTGTTATGTGCATTACGTTGCAGTCACCTAAGCGATCTCTCTTCTATTAAAATCTCTGTTAATTGACTTCATGTTACTCATACTTTGGATCGATGATGTAATTACCTGCAGTGAAATATTTTTTATTTATATATAAATATGCTAAAAAACAAATCAGCTTGAGAACGATTGATACGTAAAACTACTTGGATTTACTGCATTATGGGAACATGAGACTGATATATTATAATATTCACGACAAATCCTCAAGTATGTTCTCGCTTTGCTTCTATTCCATTGTATTCCTAGGGCGCATTATTAATCTAAAACTTCATGACTGCAGTGAAGAGAAACTTTTTTAAATACATTTAAAATGTTGGATATAGCTCCAGTTGCGCTCTTTTAAAATACTATGGGTGATAAAGTGACCTAAAACTTGTTAAAATGCAATTTATATAAGTATAGAGGAGTGAATTGTATACATTTAAAATAGATATTTGTGGTCATTTGCCCACGCTTTTTTATACACGGGTTAAAATACAAATATGTAAAATAAAATAACCTCTATACATTGACACCCTTGTTTTGAAATCTGCGCCTGCATCTCTTCATGTTCCTTGCCAATTCCTTGACTTCTTGGTACAACCTTTAATTTTGCTCTCACTTGATGGATATAAGTAACAAATTCTTAACTTTCCTCTACCTCTCTTTGCTTTTTTAATAGTGTTAATCATTTTATCGTAACGGGTTTCTAATCATATTTTCACTCTCAATCGTTTCCCTAATTGTAGTTCCTTTAAATCTATCCAAACTTTCTTCTTTTGCAATATTTTTCAGTTCATATTTCATTTTCCTCATTCTATTTACGTTTTGTTTATTATAAATATCTTATTGTTCTTATGATGTGTTAAGATAAATATGTACCTATTACAATATAATATTAAAACCTTCTTGCTTTACTTTAACTGGTTTACTCCATATTCTCGCCTAGTGCCTTTACTGTTTATAGTGTTTATGTCCATTTTCTATTTGACCGAAGGATCGATTTCCCTAAGACCAGTACCGACACCCCGATGCCATTTGAGTTCCGTTGTCCTGCCGCCCTGTCCAAACGATAGCTTTGGCAAATTGCGCTGTTCAGCTCGGGGCGCTTTATTGAAAATTCGATCTATCTGTTACAGCGAGAAGGGGTTTAACGTGTTATCTGATATGAGTCTTGCGCAGGCGCATTACGATCGCCGTTGCAGTGTCTCCCGCGGCCACCGGAGTCCGTTATGCGGCGTCAGGTTACGGTCGCGTCTATATAAGACCGCGACAGCTTCTTCACCATTTCATTCCGTTTGTGCCGGCTGGCGGTCCGCGTGTCTGTACCTTAAGAGCCTCCCGCGCCTCTCCGCCACTCCCGCGCCGGTCCGCGATCCTCGCGCGCCAACTGACAGCCACCCTCAGACCTACTCAAGGGCCTGTGCCAGCGTTTGTGCCCTCGGACACAGTTCAGTTTCGTGAAATCATTGTTGAACATTTTACACGTGAAACAGTTGAAGATAGTGTTGCAGTTTGCAGAAAATAGGTAATTACTGCAAGATATGTTTGAATTACTTAACTTTAATCTTTTGGTTTTTAAGAGCATTCATTTACCTTTTAACTGCCTTATTTTTTCTTGCTCACTATTCTTGTAATTCTAAGTCTGATTATCTTCATATATTAATTAATACTTGAGTTTTTTCGAAGGTACCTTACAAGAAACAGATTATATAATTTTGGAATTTTCAGCACAAGGAACATTCATGAAATTATAAAACTATAAAAATGACTATTTTTAAAATGTTGGTCTTGTAAAAAGCACAAAATAATTATATTTCAAGAATTGTTGTAGCGTATAGTATAAGAACATTGTCTTCCCCACAATCAACGTCATTAAATTACTCGCAACGGCCTATCAGATAACAAATAAAACGCATAAAACGTACGTACAAAAATGAGACAAAGTTACAAAGGGGAGTCTAATTCAAAGAAATTCACGATCTAATTTCTTCAGTCGACCCTACGTAATCACGATTGATCTTTTTGGTCAGTGTGTTACGATGGACAAGGCTATAAAATCCCTCGTCCTTAAGGCTATTACCCAACCATGCCAGGGTGTCGTAAAATCTCGGCTTAAACTGCACTCTTCATTATACGACTAGTTAGGTGCGCATGCGACGTCTTTAGAGCAATTAAAATAATAAATTAAAAGCGCTTATTTAGATAGTTACGTCAGATATCCTATTACACGTAGACAGGTATTACTTTTTATAATTACTGTTGTACTCGTATTTTTATGTTTATACAAGTATAGTACCACCTTTATAAATCAGCATTTTACATATTTATAACTCGAGACAAAAATATAGAAAAATACTAAAAGCTTTTGTAAATAGTCTTCGAACTTGATTCATAATTCCACTGTTCTACGATTAGGGAAATGACATAATAATAAAATTGCATCACGAGAATATTCTGACACGGTCACATCATGCATAAAGTTATATTATGGACTGGATTCCAGTCACAATGCATCTCTATATACGCACTATCGACACAAATTGCGCGGACGTGTGTTTTATTCGCACGGCTTCCTCGATGCACTGATGCGCTGGCTAGGCAAACCCAACGTTACTGGTACGAAGATGATAAAATGATTGCCGTCATTACTGCTGAATTGCTGAGGCCTGCGCCGCGGCGGTGCAGCACCACCATCCATTACCTCGCCAGCGCAGCGTGAGATACGTGATTGGAGAACCGTCTTTATTGTTATTCGTGCTTTTTTGTTTTCATTACAAACAAGCATTCAAGGAATTGATTGCACCCCACCCCTGCGATTAGGTACTGCGGTTTTAATAATAAATAAAATTAGTGAGTATTTGACATACCTGATTCTAAAAGCGGAAGCGGACTTATTAAGAGAACCAATAGAAAACCAATAAGTAGATTGAGCAAATCAAAAAATGCATTTCTTGGTTACCAGTCATGTAATTCGTAAGTCATTTATTTCATAAAGTTTGTTTTATTTACAGTGCAAACAAAGTTATTGCCCTTTTAATAATACTATATGTATTACGAAACGTGGGTTTAGATGTTCCTTCTAAGTCTTGTTTTAAACTGGTTCTAACTCGGCGACCGATGGAGGATGCTCGTTATTAAAAATGTATAAGTAAACTGAACAAGTCCTACAGCTTTGTGTGACATTTGAAAAAAGAAATTCAAACTTTAAATACTATCTGAAGGTAACAATAATTGTACACACTAATAAAGAAAAGGTAATGACAACCTGTACTATTAAATTATATATTTATTTTACAATAAAATTATAACGAGTTCAAGTGCATTTTTAAATGTTTATTTATGGAACAACTTTACTGTCAAGCCAATTAGCGTAGCTAAGCAGCATAGTTAATTACATGAAACTAATTTAACCTCTCCCACGACGAAGCAGTAAAACTATCATTTCTTGAGCCAAGCATTTCTTTCTTGTACTTAAAAGAATTTAAGATCCAACCATTAGTTCTCATTATCACAGATTTATGACGATACAAATACGGTACATTAACATTTTACTAGAGGAAATATTATTTACCGAGCAGTGTTAATTTATAAATATGTTTGATCTTTAAGCTAATTGTGATAGCTTTGATGTAATCTAGGATGTTACTAGATTTACGAAGCAGTGTACTTACTTTAATAAAACAACACAATCATTATTTATTTTTACTCCAAGAAGTAATCCATAAGTAATCAAGATGAAAGGATTGCTGGAATCATATTATGTGAAGTAGAAATAAAATCATATTTTATATGAGATGATAGCACAAAAACTAATATAGAGTCAACAGTTGCATATCAATCAATGCCACATTACTTAAACAGACACCAGCATTTTCTTGCTGCCATAATAATTTAAATATGATTAATGTCTGTCACATTACAGCACTAAAATCAAAACAGCAAGACGCCAACTATAAAATGACTACCTTTTTCTTACACCGTGTTAAGTAAAAAAGGTGGAATATTTTTAATATATTACAGAGGTAGAACGCATGAAATATTCACCAGTAAATACACTCTCTGACATATGTTAAGGGTCAATTCAATTATTGTAACTGTCTAATATCAAGGCATGTTGAAGGCAACATTATAAACAAACCTATGACGGATTAGTCGAACAAAAACGAGAATTAGATGGGAATCTTGCCGAACATTGGCTGCGGTCCCGGTTCAACGAGTCATCGAGTCAACGTCACTGCCCATATGGATGGAGGCGCAAAAAACTTGAATGATCATAACCGCATGCGAAAACAGAACCAGTTGGATTTTTTGTACGCAGGTTCTCGCGGCCTTGACCGGGTGCCGCCCGCCCAAATATCGGCACTCTGCATGACTCACGCATATGTGATTGCTATCAGCATTGTCCATATCGATTAATTAGCTTCAGAAGCAGAACAGATATAAAATTCAGCTTGAACGTACGTAACGTCAATCGGAGTAAAACGGAAACAACAAAAATTCCGAACCGTCCACACATTTATACTTCACAGAAATTTATTTCTTTATTTTTACTCGCACGTTCTACAACTCCATCGTCTGGTGAATCGTTGTGCTAAATGACATAAATTTCTTCGATCCATCGCGAGCGCGAAACAAAAAGAAATCAACACCACCTGATGGACCTCGTTCTTGCTTTTTGTTGTAACCGTCGATACACAGAATTCGAAAGAATGTAAGAAAATAATGTGTAATGTAAGAATGTATAGTGCACTAGGCTGATAAGGTCGCTTGTCTTTCGTTGAGATCCCATTGAAATGTGACTTATGGAACAGCAAATGGTTTGTACTTACATATGCGGTTGACTCAACGATAGAATCCATGGGTAGTCGAACAATTTTTCACTTACTGATCACTCATACATAGTGATTAATAGATGCGTAGTTTTGTTGATATACATCACAGATGATTGATTGATGTGTTATAGCGAAACCTGTTAATCCCCTGCAGCCTCCCGGCTCGTGTCAATATGACAGCTAGAACTCGACATCGGCTGCCGGTGTTCGTTAATTTATTACTCCGAACCACATGCCAACATTCCAAGAATAACGATTAATTTGTTTACAAAAAAATCATTAGTACAGTACATTCAATCTTCTCTTCCACAAACGTTTCCCTTTATAGTTGTAAGAAATAAAAAGTACTTGCCATTTCCACTGTTAATTTACATGAGCTTTTAATTATAATGGGAATTTCTAGTGTTGTTGTTTTTCTACCGCCGCTGGATGTTTGATTTTCATTCGCTAAGCAAGCTTACTTAGCAAACACATATTTGATAGACAAATACAATAAATATATTAATACACAGTACTGATTCGTAGTCTTGCATTTTGTTAAATTTACAAGCCATAAAAATTTACTATATTAACGATGTAGGTACCGCATGGTTTTTTTCGAAGCGAGATTTATCATATGGAATGATTGCGATAAACATAATTCTTTTTAGCTTAAAATACTGAAATATTGTATCTCCTAGCTTTTGATCGATTACAAATCAATTTTTAAAGACAGTAACAAGGTACCAACACAGATCTACCTAATCCGATTACGGATTACTGGTAATAAATGATTTTAAAATCAGCCATTTTAAAAAGCTAGCCAGTTTAAAAAAGTTAATTTAGATTTTCACGCTTGATGTTTACATGTGTATTGTTTTTAGACCATTTGCTTAATGTCAGAGTATTTATGAAAAGCAATGTTACGCTTTAGTATTTTTTGACAAAATTCTACATGGTTTTCTATAGAGTTCACGCACGTAATATTTCAGATATTTCCCATGTCCCAACTGAAAATCTCGCTCGGCCGCGGCTACATACATTTGCCAGCATGCACGCGCACGTACTCGACATAAGGCCCCTCTACTTTCCCCCGACCCAGTGCCCTCTCTGCGTCGGCGCAACCGACCCACAATCGTCTCACAATTCCGTAATGTCTCACATTTTATTTAATTTTTGCCTACTTCATTACAACTATCACGTACAGTTATATCTCACCATTCATCGACGATTGTCCAGTCCGATTTATCGGCAAGTAATTGATTGTTGTGGGACGTTATGCTTCAAATTCTGTCAAGAAAATTACTTCTCTTAGAGATCAGCCCGACTCAATTACTCGGATTATGGGAAAGTTTCTCTTCTTTCTAATGAGGTTGTGTATAACAGCTCCACCGGTATCGAGTAATCGATCTCTGCATTATTTGGAATGTAATTAAGGGTCACATTTACTAGCAATATAAGTTTCACACAGAGATAATTCCCGCGAGGACGTGCCGGCACGACGAAGCGCCCGCGTGCGCCCGCGCCGCGCCGCGCACCGCCAAATGTGATCTAATAACGGTGTAATTCAATCGCGCCTCAATAGCCGCCACTGGACCGCCGCCGACCGACTGCTAGTAATCACTTACTGCATGGACACTTACAACACAAACAACCAACGACCATTAATTCGTAATGGCGATAGCTACAGCGAGTGTAGAGTATCCGAACACTCTTCCAAAATAAGATCGGAACTTGCAACCGATAATCTAGACCAGATTTAGACAATAAAAGCAAAAAAAAAGTCTGTTGTATTTTAGGTCCTATTCTATATTTAGTATTTATTTCGTGAGTTTTACCTTTTTCCTTTTTGTTTTTAAAGGAAACTATTTCCATGGTGACAATTTCTTGCTTTGAACAATTAAAATTACCGGTTCTCTAATTTGTTATATGTATGTATACGCGCTGAGCCCTTACTATCATCAATTTATCACGATCTATTTGAAGGGAGACGGTGCTATCGACTCTACCGCGCGCGGAATCTCGCTTGTGGCCAAAACTCGTTTCGTCAACAACAGTTAAACGAAATTTTTTACATTCCACGTGAAATGTTTGTTAGACAACTCGAGTGCGTCACTGCGACGACCGCACTGAAACACTCAATAAGTATGCGTAAAGTCGCCAGCGCCGAGTCTCAATTTTGACCATTCCGTAACGGTTGTTTCATTTGACAAAACAACACAAATGTAACTTTCACTGACAGGTCGGATCACGTAGTCTGGATGAGACATTAGTGGTGTATTGTCAAGTATATAATGGATTTACTACAGTCGAGGCATCCAGACCAGACGGCCGCCTAGCTCCGCAGCGCCGGCGCACGTCGTCGTCGGCTTGTGTTCGTGACCCACTAAAATGATGAATAAACGAGAAAGTCCGCAACTTGCCTGCATACGACGCTTCAATAAAAGCATTGTGATAACAGTGAACCAATAAATTTCATCGGATGACTATATTTGGGCTTCAAAGTGCGGTCAAGATACTTTTTACTTTCAATTCTTTAGTTCATTTAAATATAATAACAGCTTGTTACAACAAAATCAAAGTAGAATGAAGAGATTCTTGTATACCTCAAACTCAAACTCAAACTCAAATTGTTTTTTATTTAAGTAGATGCTTTACACATGCTTTTAAATCGTCAATATTTTTTTTTCTACCTAGTACAAAGTCCCTACCACGCGGGACTTGTACACTCAACGTTTCGGGAAGTGTTTGCGAAGCGAGAAGAAACGTCGAGCCCAAAAGAAACTCGCTTCAACACATTTTTTAAATAAAATCTTAAATTCTATTACAATTCATGTCAACAATAAAATTGTGAGCTGGAGGATCTATACATGTCCATATATCATTATCATTTACATAATCTAGTATTTTGTAATACCCTCTAGAGCATAAACAATTTTTCACATGCAATTTGAATTTGTTTTCTGGCAAACTAGTCACATTTTCGGGTATTTTGTTATAAAATTTTACACACTGCCCCATAAATGACTTCTTAACTTTACTCAGTCTCGAATAGGCAACATCTATGTTATTAATATTTCTTAGATTAAACTTGTGTCTGTCACTGTTTTTATGAAACAAGTGCAAATTTTTACGTACATACATGATATTTTCGTATATGAATTGACTAGCAACGGTAAGAATATTAATTTCTTTAAACTTATTCCTCAACGACTCGCGGGATCGCATCTGGTAGATTGCGCGAATTGCCCTTTTTTGCAAAATGAAAATCGTTTCAATATCAGCCGCATGTCCCCAGAGTAAGATTCCGTAAGACATTATACTGTGAAAATAACTAAAATACACTAGTCTCGCAGTATCTACATCTGTCAACTGTCTTATTTTCTTAACAGCATATGCAGCTGAACTAAGCCGTCCCGCTAAGGTTTCTATGTGTGGGCCCCATTGCAGTGTAGCATCTAAAGTTATACCTAAAAAAACAGTCTTATTTACAAAGTCCAATACATTATTATCTACAATTACACTGTTTTCAATTTTCTTTACATTTGGTAATGAGAATTTTATGCATTTTGTTTTTTTTGCATTTAAGAGTAGATTGTTAACAGTGAACCACTTTAGAATCTCTGAAAGAGTGTTGTTTACTTCGTCAATTTTGCTATCTTTCCTGTCAATCTTAAAAATAAGAGAAGTATCATCAGCAAACAACACAATGTTTGACAAATTTTGCACCATATATGGCAAGTCATTTATATATGTAAGAAAAAGAAAAGGGCCTAATATAGATCCCTGGGGCACACCCATTTTAACCTTAGAGCCGGATGAATTTGTGCCATTTACTTGAACTTTTTGCGTTCTGTTGCTTAAGTACGAATTAAGAAGACTGAGGGCCCCGTCCTCGACACCGTAATGCTTTAACTTTATAAGCAATGTATGATGTTCAACGCAATCAAATGCTTTAGATAAATCACAGAACACTCCTATTGCATTCTGTGATTCCTCAAAAGCATCATAGATGTTACGAATAAGAGATACTCCTGCATCGGTTGTAGATCGACCTTTTGTGAAACCAAACTGTTGTTTATGCAGAAGATTATTTTCATTAAAATGTTGTAGTAATTGGTTGAGCATAATTTTTTCAAAAATTTTACTGAGAACTGGTAGTACAGAAACTGGTCTGTAATTTCCCGGATCACTTTTGTTACCAGACTTATATAAGGGTATCACTTTACTACATTTCATTAGGTCCGGAAATACGCCACTATCAATACTGATATTAAAAAGACAAGCTAAATATGGCGCTAAAGTCATAATTACATTACAATACAAAAAAACTAATTAAACTTACTGATAGTCCCCAAAGGTCTTCAGTTCTTTTCATTTTAAGAGATTTAAAAGTTTTGACAATAGTGTCTGGTTCAATTTCTCTGAAGGAGAATTTTTCATTACAAATACTGACATTATCTTCTAACAATTGTTTAGCATGCACCGGTGACGAATTCAAGGCCTCAGTGGTCTTAAGTGGAATATTTGTGAAAAAAGTTTCGAATTCTTTGGCTACATCGGCATTTGTTGTAATTTTACCTTGATCTGTTTGCAAAACATATTCATTATCGCGGGGTTTGACCTTGCCGGTTTCTTTGTTTATAATATTCCAAACGGTTTTAATTTTATCATCTGATGATTTTATTTTTCTGGCTAAGTAATTCGATTTTGCTGCACGGCATACCTGTCTAAAGATTTTCGAATACTTTTTTACGTACTCTTTAAAGTTATTATCAAAAATATAGGTTTTCCTGTCATAGAGATCAAACAAAGTTTGTCGGCTTTTATAAATACCTACAGTAGCCCACTCACAAAATTTGAATTGATGATTAATATTTCTGGATTTTGTTTTAAATATATCTTGAAATTCTCTGTCAAGCACTGTGAAAAAATCATTGTAAAAACTATTCGCGTCTACGTGTTTATCAAAATTTGGTATGGGCAGCTTTTCAATTAGTGTTGTTTTAAAATTTTCTATTCGGTTAACAGTGACAGGTCTTCTTTGAACTTTTATTTGTTCTTTAATAAATCTCACAGGGAAGCTAGCCAGCAATCCGCTGTGATCAGATCTTAAGCAATTTATAACTTTTTTTTCTACAAATTTACAGTTACAAAATATGTTATCTATGCAAGTTGCAGAAGTCTCTGTTTTTCTTGTTGGTTCCAAAAAAATGTAATCTAAATCAAACGACTTAAAAAGACAAGTGATTCTAGTTGTTAGAGACTTCTTTTCTAACAAATCTACATTAAAGTCTCCACAAACGATTACCGATTTACTACTTTTACTAACTAAATCTAATGCATCCTCCATTGCCGATTCGAAACGAACAAAGTTGTCGTCATATGGGGGTCTATACACGCAAATAATTATGTGGTTCTCCAGCTCCACGCAAGATAGTTCAATAGTTTTTTCAATCGAAAGACTGACGACATCCTTCCGTTCTTTAATTTTTATGGAATTTTCAACTAATATTGCGGAACCACCACGCTGTGTAGTCTTTCGATTGAAAGCACTTCCCATTCTATAATTTTCAAAATTAAAAAGCATTTCATGTTCTTTAAGCCAGTGTTCCGTGATACAAAATATGTTAATATTATATTTTTCCAAAAATAATTCTACTTCAAATTCTTTGCCGATGAAGCCTTGTATATTTTGTTGAACTAAATTAAAACAGGTAGGCTTCTTCGTTGTCTTTAAATCTAGTTTAAATCTGGAGTTCGAGCCCCACTGCAGACGACGGCATCACAGGCTGTACTATTTAGTACGTTTATGGGCTGCGCCATACCCGTGGCACCGCCACCGGCGGCGGGTTCCTCCGTCGTTACGCAAGTAATTACCGACTGAATACAGTCGGTACGATGTAAAATACTATAAGCTAACGAATTAGCTAGTCTTTTTTTCTGTACATAAGAAAGATACATTGTATCCTGAGTCAATCTATACTTATTTACAAAACTATTTGTATCAAAAAATAATACATAGTCACTATGACTACAAGTCAGGTTATACAAGTATAGATTTAAATTGTATAATTTTTTGTTGTAGCTATGCGTTTCATTACTGCAGTAAGGGAACGCACAGACAGTTATTTTACATTTTTTCTTTGCGCTTAGCTCAACCAGCCGGTCGACAGTTCTTTTTATCTGAGGTTTTTTTACATTTAAGCTATTACCTAACACTAATGCGACCGAGGTGCTTTGGTCTAGAGAACTACTACAGATTTTTTCAACTATTTGCTCCAATGATGCGTCAGGATAGCACATATTTACTATAGACGAGTTTGTTATATTATTGGCCAACAATGGTCCAAAACCAACACCTATTCTGTCAGAGAAAATAATAGTATTTTTTTCTGACTTACTTGCAGAAGACAAGGTGTTTTCACAAAGCGAGTTTGGTACAGTCATTAAATGGTCTGAGTTTAGAACAGTGACTCCGCTTTGAAACGTATCATTTTCGCGCCTGTCTGTTGCTGGCCCCTCGGCGCTAGCTGGACGGCCGCAGTCGCACTGGTGGTTGTTTACTAGGGAGTCAAATCGCTCCGAATTATACCTACATAGTTCTAAGAGCTTATCTGTAGCCAAAACATGTTCATCAATTTGTCTTTCAGCTTGTTCATATTTTTGTTTTGTTTCTGCAAGACAATCTGTTAACCTAATTATTTCAAACTCCAAATTTCGCGTGTCCATGTCATATTTAATCTTATAATTATCTAATTGCATACAGTGCATATCTAATTTTTTTAATAACTCGATGCGTTCAGCTTTAATTTTTTCTGTACTTTTACATTTAATACAGAATTTTTTTAATTGGAGTGTGGACTTTCGAACTAACTTATTAAGCCTTGCATACTTTTTAATTTTTTTTTCCGGCTAGAACGAATACCTAAAAGTGACTTAGAGTTCTGACCAACAAGCTCGTTATACAGGGTCTGAGTGTCCTCCAGTTGCCGCTGGTATTTCTCTGCCTCCAGGTGTTCGACGCGGCCCTGTGCCGCAGACAGCTCGCGTTCTAGGTGCCTGATGCGGTCCAAGGCTTCCTCGTGAAGGTTGCTGCATTGTTCGTAGGCGGAAACAGCTGATTGCAACTGGTCACGTTGGTCGAGAAGATCCTGAACTTTTATGTCGTATTCGCTAAGTTCACTTTTAAGTTCCTTGTTTTTGTTGAATATTTTCCGGAGCTCCACCTCACTATCCTCACGTTCTGCCAGTAGCTTATCGTTTAAAGCCTGGGTTGTTTTCAGTTGGTCCAGTGCACAACGTAGCTTGGTGTCCAGCTCAAGAGTTCTTGCCATGCTCCTGGTAGTCATTGTACTGAAAATATATATTTGCGCAAGTTTAAATCTAATAGAAAAAAGTCACAGTTATCTAACTAGCTGAACAATATACGATAGGTATGTAACTACTAAATAAACGCAAACCGATGTCCAGCGCGCCTATAACTTATCAATAAATAACTATATACCTAATAGATACCTATTTTAAGCCGGCCGGTGGTTGCGGCCCAGCGTTCGTCCTGTGCTGTCTAGTTACCTACGTACCTATTACCTGTTACCGTTCACCGTTGCCGGTCTGCCGAAACGGGTGAATGCAAAACAAAACAACATGTATTTCGGAAGTGATTATACTTATTTAAAATGCCAATATGGAATATTTACGTGCTCCGAAGTGATTTATGACTGAGGCTAGTGTTTGTGTCGTCCAGCAAATGTTTAACTAGTGTCAAACAAAGGCAGACAAAACGTAGGCCATGTCATTGGAGACAAGTGAGGTTATTTTGTGATATTTAGACATTTGCGTAAATATTGCGGTATGGATGCCAACTAAGTAACTGTAAGTAGATTTATAGTGAAAACAATACTCCCCAGGTAAATCCAATCGAATTCCAATGCGTTGATTTTTGAATTTGTTCGTTATTGTAGTCGTCACAGCTGATTCAATTTTTATCACTCATATTTCTTCTTCCACCAAAAACACAACTTTTGTAAAACACGTTTGTTGTTATATTATGTAGTAAGGAATACAATTTAACTGTATTTGATAATAAAATCCCATTAAATTAAATTAAATTCATTAAAAATACGTAGCTCGAACTGTCACCCGGCAGGGTTGCCAGCGCATTCAATTCAGCGAATTCAACCTAATTACCTATTTAGCTCTCCCACGTATTTTCACTGTATAGGAATTACTTTGCCTATGATAGTTTTTGCAATGTTGTATTGAACTTAATAAACTTTCTCTATATCTTGCGGAACTGGAGTAGTATGACGCTCACACGGGGTGCGTTCAATGATGCGTTGCTTGAGAACCATGCCGCCGCCACCGCCCGCCGCCCGCCGCCGCCGTCGCCGTGCCCGCGCCGCCTGTACCCGACGACGTCGTGACAAAGTTCAACAAACTTACTATACTTATAATACACGGCCAAACACCCTTAGACCAAAGCTTATTCATTTAGCAGGATTGCGATAACCCTTTATGAACGATAGTCATAAATTGAGGTTATTATCTTTTTATCGAGCTTTGTAAATTTTCTGTCCAAACCATTAATAAAGATTTACGTAACCACCGCTGCAGTATAAGCTTTCAAGTTTGCCGCTATACAAGGGTTTTTTTGCATAAATAACAAGGAATTTTGATAAATGCGTCTAAGGATCCTATGATCGTCGCTTTTTAAAGGTGTATATGCCAATTTATAAAAGTTATTTGGTACCTACTATAAAATGGAAAAATATTGAAATGACTGATCCTTATAGAGTTACAAAGTTAGACTTTATTAGTCTGAGGGTTATGTAGATGCACCAGCTACTTTTGCGCAGACGTCGCTAGCGCTAGGCGCCGCCGCCGGAGCGCAACCTCGTAAAGCAATTGACCGCGACTTCTAATCATTTCCTGTAACAGTCCGCCCTACGAAGATGGTGACACGAAAAAAAAAACATTGTTGCTTTTTTAAACTGCGTCGGTAAGAAAATAACTAATTTCGATAGCTACACAGCGAGAGTTGAATTTGTTTGAGTGGAATTTATTTGAATCAAACGTGTTTCTTGCGAATGTTTAAGTTTTCTTTAATTTCGTGCTTCGGACTCTTACAAAGTTATTTCGTTACCTTAAAAAAATACTTTAAATTGACTACAAAACCTAATAAAGCTGCGCTGCGAATACTTTTAAAGTAATTTTCATCGTCTGGCTTATACACGACAGATATTCATAATAGGCCTTGTACGTCTGTTACAGACGATTTATGCAATGTCTGCTGCAAAAGAAGAAACTAAGTATTTTTTAATATATGGGCAGCATAAATTTTATCCAAATCCGCTCACTTGCTTCTGATCTAAAACACCGAACGGATACGGATTAATGTAAAATATGTGACATAAACAGAAAGCATAGTAAAGTAGTTCTAATGTAGACTTGAATAACAATATCAGTGTTGGACAGCAACACTTTCAAATCATCAGTACTTATACTCTTTCTCAAAACCCGTCTACGTCTAGTTAGATACGCCAAAACCAGTTTCATAATCGCGTCAATGTCCAAATATTGACCGCGTCAAAAGTGCTCTTGATCTTGAACTAATCTGAGTATTGCGGCCGATTAAGTAACTTTAATAGCCAAGTTTGTTTTGAGATGCAAATGAAGCCACGCCCGGCTATTACACTACTTGTCTTTAACAGTGTGTTCACATGTCTATAATAAATGTCTCTTACCGATTCATTTTTAAATTTATCTTTACCACCTTCACATTATGTTGATAGATTTATGTTAAAAAGTTAAATTTTGCTCTCTTTTCAATATGCTATTGATTGATAAACATCTTTTGCCATGCAGCTTTAGCTAAAAATGTAATACAATGTTTTTATATTTTAAAGGAATAATATAATGTTATCCTGGTGGACTCCTTTGTTATGCTGGTATTATATTGCAAAGTATGCATATTATGTAGAGTTGTGTAGCTCATAACATCGCTCATTTGGTGCTACAACGACGTAATTTCATTTTTTTGTCAAAATGGACTTGAGTATTCCAAACCATGTATTGAGGCTTATCACTTACGTTCGGAGAAAAATCAACGCAAATTTTATGACGGTGATGTGTTTAGCTCGTGTTTATGGGAAAACAATTTCGTAGATTTTTCTCCAAACGTTACAAACCTCAAGTGGCATACTCAAGTCAGTTTTGATAAAGAGTGTAATTACGTCATTGTTGCTACAAATGAGTGACATTATTTTAAGCTGTAAAAATAAGTAGTATAAAGTAGATTTACTACTTTCTTTCATATCGCTATTCCCGCCATCAAATAGGATATTCTGCTCGGTTCTCTTATATTTTTTTGAAGCCACTCTAACCAGAGTCCCTATAATCTGTACTGAGGCTGAGTGTGCGGTTGGATTTGTTTTTTATCATTACGTAATAATTGTGACGGACGTCGTGATCTCCGGTCGGTGACCCCTCCCCCGCCTCACCCCGCGCTGTCCACCCCGTAAAGCCAGTCAGGATTATCGACCCTAGTTATAGTATGATCCTAATGGACTATAGCTTCAATAAATACAAGTCTTACGTCCTGACTATTTTGATATAGCAAAAGTAAACTATACATAGGTATATCCGATTTCACCATAGTGCGTATAGTACGTACCTTAACATTATTAAATTCATATTATAAAAAATACAAATTAGTTACATAGGTATTTAAAAAAAACGAACTGCCTCAAAGCGGTAACTCAATATTTTCAAGCGAAGCCTATTTGAAAATGCGACAGTTCCCATAAAAACTGCTGGTCTTCAACGTTTTTTGCGTTGTCCAACCGATGTCCATGCTCCGTGGCAGTAAATAGGCAGGCTGCGGAGGCAGGTCGGTCTGTTATGAGAAAACAATGAGATAACATTATCCACGCTGTCAACGATCTCCGTCGATCGGAGTAAGTCACGTTGGACGCTAGGTACCTTGACAGTTTATGAAGACGGACATTACCCTCTTTGGCTGGGAACTAAGAAAGTTTGGCGGACACTTTCTATCTATCAAACTTATTAAGGAACAATGAAAGTTGACGAAATCGTAAAGGTTTTATATAGAAAGTTTGTCCAGTGTTTCCAAAATTGCGAAGTGATAGTGATTTAATATCGTAGAGGCTACGCCATTGTGCGGCCTACGCGCTTACTGGCGAACATTAGACATCAACGACACACACGAGACTACGCGCGTTCACTAATTTGATATAAGTATTGTATTTTTATTATATTACATATTGTTTCTTACTATTGCTTTTTGTAATTGTTATTTTCATGTAACAATTTTTCGAGCAGTTACAGTTATAGATCTAATAGATGGCGTTGTAAGCAGTATGACGAACTAATCCGTATATTCGTTGGAAATTAATAAACTCCCATGAATTATTTGATGCATATGAACAATATATGTTTATATTTTATAGTTTTATAAAACACAGTAGACCGTTTTTTTTAGAAACACTTTCGCGCTGACAGTTTCGCGATAACATCAACCGATAGTAATTGAAAAAAAACGAATAACCTATTGCGGTAAAATGATACAGATAATTATTAATCTTTTCTATCTGTATAAAACAGATAGTCATCTATTGTGTATTATGTCTAGCGAAAACGAAATAGAACCAGACATAAGTAAAACTAGAACTAACCTACTAAAATTCAACATCAGCAATTGTGTGGCAAACCTATACCTATCGCCATCTAATTTACAATTATAGCCGTGTAAAATTCGGTGTAATAGCGTATCGAGGCGTGTCTTCGCCAGTTGTTTGCAAAAAGAATGCTAACGGGCCCTCTCCATGTTGGTCGGTTTTGTTAAAGCCAAGTTCGGAGTCCAGGCGGATGGCATCACAGAGAAAAGTAACAAAATACGTTGTGTAGCGATAGATAACATCGCGCTGCATCTAAGTTGGTCAGTTTCATATGAAACAGATGTGCTATCTGAGACTGGATGGGTTTCGTCTAATCGGCAGTGTGATCAGCTCTCTTGTTACTCGGTAAAGAGAGACTTTAACTTGTGCAGTGACCAAATCTAGCGTAATTTCTAATTCAATTTATTTTAAGTTGTGTGAATTTATTCATGTTTTCTTCTAAGTATTCTGCTTGCTAACTACATTTCAATGTCTCATTTTTTATACAGGATGTTAAAAAAAGAGTGTTTGGATCTTAAAGGGTTACTCAGAATCAAGTATAGAATACAGGAAAAATACTGAAAAAATCCGATCTACATTTTTTTTCAGTTTTCTATATAAATTCTTGATTCACTGTTCAAATTTAGTATGGGAATTTGAAAAAAATATTACAGAGCTGATTTTTTCAATATTTTTCTTGTAATCTATAATTAATTCCGAGAAATCCTTTAAAATTTCAAACGCACATTTGTATATCTAAGACAAAATTTAATTTTGTTTTATAACTGAGTTAGTAAAACTATAAAATAATGCTAGTATTACATTCCTATCTTGATTACAAATAACATTTTCAATTTACTGCGCGTGTAATGTTCTTTGTGTTGTTATTAAAACTGTGTTTAAAAATCACAACAATAACGGAGCAACAGTAGAAAACCACTTATTTCCTGCAATAAATACCAGTAACACGAAGCTTTTAACTTAAAGTTTACTTTGTTAGCATTTTTATGCTATACCTACTTTATCCTGTATACATACACATTACAAATCCTGTATATGGTTACATACTTTTCACAATAATAATGCACATTATAATATTGTGCTTCGAAGAAAAAAATCAAATACCCAACTCAGTGCATATTGCAGGCATATTTTTTGCTGGTTTGCAGTTTAACTAAATGCAAATATTTTATAGTATTACAATATATACAATTTATAACCTAATAATTACGTCTTTCTCGTATGTGCAGGTATTTGTATAGGTACCACACGTGAATCGATTCAGAAGTAAATTAACAAATTCGTTAATAACCAAAGTAGCCTCTCTGCTAGAGTACGATTATTTTCTCATCATAACACTTGAAAATTAGGCCGTCCGTACGCATGGAGTTATCAACAAATTAAAATTTTCAAACTAACTTTTAAAAGTAAAAGAACTTTACGTCAAATTAAACGCCTGGACTTTTCCCCGTTCAAATTCATACATATGTACTTAAACGCTGGTATCTAAGGGGTATTTATTTATAGAAACAGTGTTTCTCGCTAGAATGGCTAGCACGAAAGCTATGGCCGATGGCGTTACCAGTCGAACCACTGTGCCTAGCAATTATAACGACGACGTATAATTGACGTAATGAGAACTGGTTTATTATTTAATTTTAGCTTACATTCAACCGCCGACGACCTACAACACACAACTGTGCATAATAATTATAACTACTATTGAATAAGAAGTAATAAATAAATTACAAACGCGACATACTCCTCGTTTATGAAATACATAGAAGACTTTTAATCACAACAATAAGGTAATTGGAAAAAGAAAATGTACCTTCGAAGTCAAAACTGCTGTCGTAGTTATATTTATATTGCCACCAGAAGTTTATTTATTTATTTAAGTATTACCAACAGAGTTGAAAATATTAATAATTACAATATTAATGAAATGTTAATAACAAATACTTATTGCGACTGCAATTACACACCACCTCATCATGCACCAATACGAGTGTTACAACAATAAAAGAAAGAAATTAAAGATAATAATATAATTATAATGAATTTAAAGTTGAACAAATACATTTAATATTTGTTTTTTAGTGTTTAGTACCTCAAAAGGAAACCCTTATAGGATCACTTCGTTGTCCGTCCGTCTGTCTGTCTGTCTGTCTGTCACAGCCCTTTTTAAGGAATGCGTAGGCATAGAAGTTTGATTTTTTCAAAGCTTCAAGGGATTGCAGGCCTGAGTATTTGATATAGAGTTCAAGACATGTGTGAATATGAATTTATACGGAACCCTCGGTGCGCTAGTCCGACTCGCACTTGGCCGGTTTTTTTTAGTTACCAAATATGTCTATAGTCTCTCTTTTGCTTACAAGTTCATTATATAAACGTGACAAGCGAGGTACAGGAGAATGTTTTCCCAGGTTTGTTCTGCTAAAGCGGTTTCTATTCATGAAACTGAGCAACTTTCCCCAAGTAACCAATTGTCAATTCGCAAAAAAATTATTGGACCTTGCATACTAATTTGGTCACATGATCGGCCTATTTTGTATGGAGATGCCCAAAATTTTTTTGCGAAATTACCATTGGTTATTTGGGGAAAGTTGGTCAGTTTCATGAGTAGAAGCCACTGTGAAGTTTTGGTGGGGTATCCAAAAATAACCTGTATAGGAAGATTTCTAATTTCAATTCTGGTGGTCTGACGGTAACAGAGATGTTTAAGTAACCTTTTCTGGGTTCTCTCGATTCTGTTAACATAAACTTTCCAAGTAGGAGACCAAACCAAACTGCAATAAATAAGCCTGTATAACATTAATGTACATAGTCAAAACATTTTTAAGTTCTTTTCCGTTCCTTCTAATGAATCCTAAAGACCTGTTGGTTGTTGTGAGTATGCTATTAATGTGGTTAGTTTTAAGCTTAGTGTCTATGTCACGAATTTCAGTTACAATACTTCTTTTAATATTCTTCTCTTTTATTGTTTGAAATCTTACTCTATTTTAATCTGAAAATAAAGTGTCTTTATTATGGTCAGTGCTTACGAGTATATGAATTACAAATATGTAAATTTGTATTTTAATCTGTATATTTTATTATTCATCCTGTTATATTGTAAATAATTACTGTTGACCTTATGACGTTTTAGTGTAAATTTGATATGAAAGCATTTAGATACATCTTATTAAGTTGACACCGTTCATAAAGTCTATCTATATCATCTTGCAGTAATGCAAAAACTCTATTACTATCTATTGAACGCATTAGTTTCTGATCATCAGCATATAGGTAATAATAGGAGTTTTTGAAAATATCAGTTATATCATTAATGAATAAATTAAAAAACAAAGGGCCCTTTGATCCCTGCGGTACCACAGAATAAGCCACAAAAGGATCAGAACAGCACCCATTAAATACAACTAACGAGGTTCGATGAAAAAGGTATGATTTACCCCATTCGATCAAAGCGCCACGTATGCCAAACCCAGAAAATTTGTTTACTAAAATGCGGTGGCTGACCTTATCAAACGCTTTGGAAAAATCAGTGTACATTGCGCCAACTTGACCCCCATTATCGACCTCAGATCTCCAAGATCATCCACATATTGAAAAACATTGGCATTCGTAGATCTTTTCGCCATAAATCCGTATTGATATAAGATAAATGGCTCCATATGATTATAAATATATGGGCAAAGTACAGACACAGAAAACCTTTGCAGTGGTTGACAAAATTGAAATTGGCAGATAATTTGCTATAAGTTCCTTGTTTCCATTTTTATAAATAGGTACAATTGTGGGTTTTTTCCATTTTACCGGAAATACACCAGTCGACGGTGACTTTTTAAATATTATGCACAAGGGTATCGATAGATGTTCCGAAAACAGACCCATAATTTGCATGAAGGTACAACAAATATCATACTTGGAATAAAGCTCGATAAAGATCGACCTACTAACAAATTTGGGTAACGCGAAATTGTTGACAAATTCTTCTAAATTGACGGTAAACTGTGTCACATGCGTGCAGCGAAACACCGAAATGATCTCATTATGTTAAGTTCCGCTCTGTGGGCTCAAGAGTACAGATTCCAAACCAAAACTGTAGCCGTGACGTTCTCTCGCGGTTTTCCGATAATTTAGTCCGCGTACCGTTATTTCCCTAGTAGGTGCGGAACAAGGCCGCTCTTGCTGCGGTATCGACACCCAGCCTATTTAGTTCGGCTATTTCAAGCTCTCAACCAATAAATAGGCAGTCATTTCGTTGTGTTAACAATTCAACGCTCATTTCTATTCATTTCGTATTTGATATGCGTACATTGATTTGAATTCTATTCAATGAAATACCACCATACTACAGAAATAAATAAAAAATGCTAAGAAAATCCTAATGCATAATATGTAATATTTGTTTCACTGTTCCTTTTTGAAACCTCAACCTATCTTGATAAAATCAGACGTGACATAGGCTACATTTTGTTCGTAATAGTAGCGACTCCCGCGGGATAGCTGAATTGGTTCACGAGAAATAACCAAAATAGTTTATAAGCGAAGCTACGGACAGAAAGCTAGTTATCTCGTATCATTTGCCTTTTCACTTACAAATTTTAGTTGCTTAAGGCTTGTTAGAGTCACATAGCATACATAACACATTTGTAACTACCACGCGTGTGATTCTGCTGTTACCAACATTTCCCAACTTCATGCTGTTTACTTTTTCGGGTATGTTCATTCTCGTCTTTACTAAGGTTGTTGACCTAGTTCCGCACATGCACTTGAGTACATTAGAGTTGTTTGACGTTTCCCGAAATTAGAAGTGAGTAAACTGGATGTCAAATGGGCCGTGAAAGTTTTTATGAACAAAGCACTTTTAGAAACAGTTTCAAACACTACAATTTCTCTAACAGTCGATAATTCTTCTAAACGAAACCGCCGGCTCCACAGTTTATAGTAATAGCTCTATTGAATAGTATCTAAGATCTCTGGAGTGCGATATGCCGTACCCTTTGCATGTTAGTTTCCCGCAGAGCACTGGAACCGACGACGCAGTAAAGGCTAGATTATAGGAAAAGCAGGAGCGGCGGCGGGGCGCCAGTGCAGCGCAGCACTGTGTGGAGCCGTACGAGGGTGCGCGGGAGTGCGGGAGCGCTCGGAAGAGCGCGTCGGGCGGAATGTGCGCAAGGTCATTGCGCCCTGCGCGGTCATGCACATGCGCCCTGCCCGCGCTGCGCGCCCCTCTACCACATTGTCTAGCACGATTAGCTGCGGATAAAGGGGAAGCGACTGAACCAATGGACGATAGAACCATTTCAATGCGAATGAATCCTTTTATTTTTCTATTCAGCTCGTTCCTTCACCAGCAATGCACGAACGCCGCCGGCGATATTGTTCCTGCCTAGCTCTAACTCCATTTTCAAAGGCCCAATGCAAAGAAAAAGACTATACGTACTCTATGGTGCTTTATTTAAGTTGCGCTCTCGAACCAGCGTTTATCCTACGCTCTATCTCCTGGGCCCCGGCCCGGACACACAGCGCCGGGCCTAGAACATATTCTTTGAGGTGCAATTCATTTATTCTGAAAGACGTTTCATGCGGCTCGCTGTGCAATTTAAATAGCCATAACATAAAGCTTTATTTAATAGTCATTTCACAGTTGTCCGTTACATATTTTGACAACTTAGACTAGTAAACCACATTTACTGTTCATGTTAATGTGATTCGAGCTGTTGAATGTCATTAACATAAGCCATGACTATTAGAATATCTTAATTCCGTTATAATGTCGTTTAGTATAAAAAAGATATCGCAGCTCGTATGAAAGCGTAGTAATATGCTAAAAAGGATTAGAGAAAAAACAGAAGTTTAAAAATATTGCTCTAAATTCTTGGCAGATAGCTAGTTATATTAAGGTGATTAAATACCTAAAACCGTTGAAGGAAAAAGTGTCGAAAATACAATTACTTTTTTTTTTTTTATTCTTTTAGCAAATAGCAAATCTTTAGCGCTGACAGAAGTCATGATCCCGACTAGTGATGCTATTTATTACTAACATCACTATTTATTAGAGCTTCCAACATGGTTTTGTATAAAAAAGTAGTATTCTTGCTTACATTATAGGTAGGTAGTCCAATAAAATTCATGAATATTTATATGTATGCTGCTGAGCTTCACGGACCATTGACTGTATAAACACATTCACTTGGATGACTTTTTCTGGACAGTTGCATTGATTGAGACCTGTAGAAAGTAGGTGTCACATTGATATTGACTCGCGCACCGGTTGACTCTGATTCATTCACGGCTTAGATCCAAAGTCAATATTTTTTACTAGATGGAGTGGCTCTATTTGTTTAGCAAAATATCCGGGACAAGTTTGGTGGTTTTGATTTTTTTACATATTTGTAAATAGTGTGTCCGATATTTTTGGGGATCGAATATTATGATTTCAAGTCTCAGATAAAACAAATTTTCACATTTACTTTAATTTTTTTACCAATTCCGTGTTCTTTGGAGAATGCTCTTTAGATTCATCTGTATATAAGGTATTTCATAGATACTTTATATGTTTATATAGGGCATATAATACCTTCATAAAAGACTTCTTTTCGTTATCCTAATCAATTGACAAATTTTTAATTTAAATTTTTAACCCCACATATTATGAGTGTTTATATGTATAGTATGCAAAAATAAAACACCTGCATTTTAAATTTTAGACATTTCTTGGGATTATAATTTTTTACTTTGTGTATGTTATGAAGCGTTTCAGTCAAGTTGAGTTCACAACTTTTTTATTAGTCGTCACCCAGCAGGCACAGGCACCATACATATGCATACAGTTTATAAAAACCTAATAGAGAACAATAATATTTTTCTCGAAAAGTATGTTATTTTTTTAATGGAAAAATGTGGGCGTAAAATATCGCCTATTTGCCGTTAAAGTCGCATACAAATTAAGGGTCAAAAATTTTAAATGTTGTCAATTTGCTTTTTATAGTCCGAATCAAATCTCAAATAAGATCACCAAGTTCACGCAATACTAATGAACACGCTTGCGCACATCGATATGGGAAAACAGTAGATGCGGTTATATTGCACGTCAACGTAGTCGCAGATAGTGGTTTGCTTCACTATGAACAATTCAGGTTATATCTCTATGCTATACTAATACTAATTATTGGGTGATTTTTTAATCATACTATAGGTAAGCTGTTAGATGTCACTAATAGATACATCAACAATACAATAGAACAAATAAAAACATCAATTTTATGGATATTAATTAAATAATTTGATATTTTACAAAACTATGTCTCTCCGCTTCATCCGCTTTTTTGCCTTTTCAGTCGAACACGCTAGCTTTGAAACAAACTGAGCGACTAACCATATCTACTGTTTTTCCATAAGGCTTGCGCAGAAGAGACGCGAGTGTTCATTTGGCGGCAGCAACAATGGCCGTCCGTGGGACGTCGGTGAACTCTGCCCGATTCCTTTTTGCTCTTTGCTGCACCAGCGCTCGACTTTTGCTCGAGCGCTACGAGTCTCTACATACTTCTACTAACTGAGGTTACGTCCAATTTACTTAGACCCATCTTTTCTCCTCAGTCATACCGTCGTCATATTCAACTGCAGGGATCTTAAAAATGTGAATGACGGTGTCTATTTGAATAGAAACAAGCTTTGGGGTGGCGGAGCAGACTTCGTATTGAAGCAATGATTTATGATTATTGAATATTGAAGATGATTTCTTTGTTTGTTCTCTTAACCTGTCTTTCTTTTTGTTCATTTATCAATTCATGAGTTGGTTTTGACTTTTGTGCTATGGGTTTATAAAGAGAAATGCAAAATCCTAAACTGTAGTGTAATATATAAAAGTACAAATATATTTCGCATCTACTTGTGTTAGGGGATCACGAGTGCCGAGTAACGACGAGATGCCTGCGGGGGCGCAGATACTTACATGCGGTCTCCAATCGATTTCTGTGAACCGCTTATTACAGATCCCTGTTTGAGTCGAAACATGGCATAATAACTACTATTCTATTTGCCTGCAACATCAAGTGTCATTACTTATTACGGAAAATGTAGAGCAGCTAAACAATTTCTATGAAAAGAGACGAGCACAGTGTCAGTACCTCATGTAACTATCATGACCAGGAAAATACAGATGTGTAGTTGCTATGCTACTAGGAAGTGAACTGATTATATCGATTGGAAAAATCTTTTTTATTCGTGAATTAACCACGGGTTTTTGTAGAAAGCTATTCAATTTCATGATTAGAAGCCACAGTTTAAATAGTCTCAGCTAGTTTTGTTAGACCTTATATGAACAGAAGACGTATTAATAGCCGTCATAACAGTATCTAGAGGAATCTTACACCTAAAGGTTAAATGATGGAGCTTTAGACTTGGACTTCTTTGAGTCAAATGGAATGCGATGTGCACTTTATAGAGCGATAATTGTGTTCGGCGCGATCAGGCGGGATGCCCGCGCGATCGTGCTGTGGTTGACGAGGTCCAGGCTTGCCGGCGGATTCCTGCCATCGCTTCACGCCACGCTTCCTACTAAATAAAAGCTGTAATGTCCTACGTGCCGTCGGGGTAATTTAGTTAACTCCGCTGCACAGCAATAAATCTTTATGCCTCACTTCTTGCTAATTTTGCTTAGAATTGTTTATAACGTTATTTTATTTTGTATTCTCATAGAAATCTCCTAAGGTAGGTAAGGTAAACCTTAATAAAATTTGAATAAATAAGTTATTAAAACAAAATGGACTACGAATAGAAAAGTAAAAACTGGCTAATGCTAGGTCTGCTACGATGAACACATAGTTATTTTTTATGAGGCACTAGGCAGGCAGCACCTACTGCCCATGAATCATTTCCGTAATGACATTTACTTGTTGATGGCTGGTTTTTCTGTCTATAATCATAATCGAGAATTGAATTATGACCAACTTATTATCTTGACCAACTTTCCTCAATCCTCGATAGATAGTTGTAAGTAAGAACAGTGTTTCGCTGAATTAGTCGGTCGCTTCGTGTGCAATTTCTAAGTTAACGAGTGACCAAGAAGCCGGTACATAAGTACTTTAAAAACTTATTTATTTTGATTAACTGCATATCATACATTAACTAATATTTATTGTTGCCATTGTTTATATCACATGGAAGGTAGCCCGTGTGCCAAACTATTATATCAGTTTTTTTACTTACATTCTCCTTGTTTTGTATTAAGGACTTATCATATCTCTCTGGTCTATTTAATCATCTTAAACTTCAGTTTTATTACTTACAAACTTTAAATAGGAATGCTTAAACTCAACAAAGTTTACAAATAGCGACTGTAAGACCAACTAAATCTAAACAAACCACTATAAATGCGGGTAGTTACTATGTAGTCGCAGGCGCACTGCAGCCACAGCTTCACATTCCGACCTAGACTGGCCTGAGATAAAGGAACACGCGAGCCTCATTTACTTTAATGTTTTCGTTAGTTAGTACACACAAGTGAGATCGAGACTAGATAAGTACTAATTAATGAGATTAGACAGAAAGAAAGAGAGAGATAGATTACGTCGAATCTAAATAAAAAGGAGTTACTTTTAACGTATGTATTTTGGAACTCCTGCCAGCGCAAAGTATTTTATAAACGAATTTGTTTACAGAAGCTTGCTATGATACAAATTTAAACTATTTTACTATTTTAAGTTAAAGTTCATCTAACTTAGCCTTTGTACTTGCCTTTTTTTTTTTTTTTTTTTGCCTTGCTAGCTCAAATTCAATTACGATATAAACATAGCAAAAAACTTGCTATTTATAACGTAGAGCGTTATGTTCCATAACAAAAACCAAAAGCGAAACTCTTACAGTTTAAATCGATCCATAAATACCTCTCAAAATTTCATTACGACCTGATAAAATTAAAGAGCAATATTAAGTACGTGAAAGTAGGTACAAAAAATTCACATGCGTTCGAAAACAAATGACCCAGTTGTGGATAATTGGGTCAGGCGAGCAACCTGCTGGCTCTCGGAGACTCGAGTCACACGTATTGTCTCGCTCGCGTCATGCGGCTGCGGGCGCGACTCCGGCGCAGTACCGTTACTGCTCGGTCAAGTTCGACTCATTACGACATGCCTAGGTATTTAGTGTTGTGATATACGGAATTTAATGATCCAGAAAACGCTGGATTCTAATATTTTATACTAATGCGTGTATAATGTGATTGCCGAGTCTGCATATTGCTCTAAATCGCATATAATTCTTAATGGTTAATGGAATTAAAAGGGCTTTAACATGAGTAGGATAAGAGATGCTTTTCTTGAACATCTGAATCTATCTCAATCAAAAAATCTATTTAAAAAATTACATGCCCAAAACTTTTTACTCCCATCAATTTAGTAATGCACTCATATGACTTCAAGTAACTTATATTTACTAACTATAAATTCCAAACTTAAATAAGAATGACTCAAATAACAATGCAACAATTGCATCGTGCACGCGGCAATGCAAAGAATCCAGCTTTACGACAACTGTATGACTAGAAACAGTTAAACGTGTCCACAATGTTGTTGTTATGCCCTGCAGTCATAAAGGTGGGTGGAAAAGCGCGCTTGACCCTGCCGGGAACTTCAAAGATCTTGATGCAGCCGCCATCGCCACCTGTGTGGCAACTCTTTGTTCATGGCGGGCATGTTAAAATTGACCTCTATATAGCCTGCCATCTCCAGTGGACTTTACTGCTGGTAACGACATTAGAATGCTATTCAAAAGAAATTATTACGAAACTGCATGCATGACATGTTGTTTTTGACGACATATAGATCTTAATGATGTCTTGGTAAATCGTGCAACATGAGTGTCTTGCTGCCGTTCGCAGAAACGCATCACTTAAATATGAATCTATCAACAAGATTTCTGACTGCTTCATTTTCACTATTCTAAAGTTTGCTCTTTTCAGATTCAGATTTGCAGATTACTAATCTTTACTTGCTCTTCAAAATCAATGAGCAGTCTAAAAAACACAAATATAAACACTACATCATTTAATTCCTCGTTGAAGCGTGTTTAATGGTCGCGACTTTTAACTTTTCATGTTGGATTAGACCAATCGCCCGCGGAATCAATTAAAAACATTTAAAATGCAATTTGCGTATAGTCGAGAAGTAGCTACATCGAGATATGTAAAAAATACGTAACTAATTTATTAAATATTCCGCTAAGCAAATCTCTACAATACCAAAACTTTCTCGCAACAGTCAATGTAACAAGTAGGAAGGTAAGAGTAAGTGGGAAAGAATGTTTGGTTTCACATTTCCTGTAAAATTCTTCTCATGGATAACTCATGTTGTGTCCACTTAGCTATAAATAATTCATGGTAAACTCGCGGTCAGTTACTCCTACAGATTTATTGTGAGAAATGCTTGCCATTTACAAGGAACCACTTCTAATGAAGCTCTTCAGTGTTACTTGCATATATAATTTCATTGTGTAAAACATCCATACAAATAATTACATATGTTCGCTATTGAAATTGCTAACTACTAATCCACAGGCTGCCTCGCGGCATGGGAACATATCCCATTGTATATTAATGGAACGCCGTCAGAGAAGCAGTCATACCAATAGCAATACTAATTGCATACGCGCATATTACTACAATTGATCAGTGCACTCACGATTCGTAGAGATGGATCAAAAGTAGAATTATTTTTGTGCTATTCTTAGATCCATTTTATAAAACGTGCCTCATCATGCCTACCGCTCTTGCTTTCAATAAGACATTACGGTTGCTCATTGATTCCGCCTGCATAAGTAATTACCATGTCACGGCCCGACACACGGGTACAGGTGACTACTATAGACGGGTGCTCATTTCGGATGCCATTGTGTAAAATCTGACGCCTCATGGAAGCTTCGACACAAAAGATAAATATGAAACCGCTATGTGTTGTTAATTGCAAATGTCTTCGAGCGAATCGTGTTAAAAGCTGCCTTCTGATACATAAATTTATTTCTCGTTATAAAGCGTAGTCGTCAGAAGCGATAGAAACGTTGAGATTTACGGGAACGCTGCGGAGTTGAGTTCACCGTTAAATTGGGCAATTTGTGAGCTCATAGTGCACGGTGGCTGGGCATACGCCGCCGCGCCGCCTGCGCCTCCGGCTCGCGCGACATGCTCCGTGCATCGTGATATAACCGTTACCTTCATCATACTTGTAACGTATTACGATTCCCGTCGCCCATGTTTAATTGCTGAACAGTTGTCACGTCCCGTTTAGTTTTCACTCATCTTAACGGCTTCCTCATCGCTTCCTAACAATCTTGTCGTACGAGATGTTTATCTACGTTCCAGTGATTTAAACAAATGTTATGCGGTCTTAAGTAGATGTTTCCTTGAATAGAATTATGTTTTAAGATTATTGTGACTTGACTAGATTTATGTGGCACATTTTGATGATGTTTTGATATTCATCATTTCAGTATTTAAACTCGTTTCTTTATGATAGTAAAATGAAGTCAGTTAGATAGAGACATTTAGATCGGCGCCTCGTTTTTCACCTGTAACTGTACCGAAATGGTCAAAAGATAGTATCTTTTGATGTTTATTTTCAAAATTATGATAATAATGTTTATCTTAGTGTATTATTTCATTTTTATCTGACACAAGAACTGTAACATCATAATAAGTGTTTCATTTGAATATTTAAGAGCTGTGCTCCAAATTGAAGTTCCAATGGTGGAATATCTCGGCCAGTGCGTCTACTCGTGCCATAGTTCATGGTGTTCGGGTGAACTAACTGTTTGCCATTGTCTCACCTCACCACATCTCACCTTACAAGGCGTGAAAATGGCCACACTAAATGTCTTGGCATTTTGTACGTCGTCGTTCAACTTAACCTGGACTTCACTAACCTAATAACTTACAGTATCAATAGATATCTATATTAAGACCATGTTTAGAATTTAGAATTCACAAACAGGATTTAACGAAAAAAAAATCGCTTTAAACTAGGAAGTACCTATGCTGCCTTATTACACAGATAATTTAAATTGTCATTTCCACAAAACAGTTGTGTGGTTTGCGGTTAGTTTTACGAGAAAAATACATGAGAAGTGCATGAATCTAAGTAAACTGAGGCTGCGCTGTTTAAAACTTACTGTTCGTCTTTTAACGACCGTTTAGGCCAGACACTCAGACACTTTGACATTAATTCAGAGATCTATGCAACATGACTGGCTGTATCTTATTCTTCTGACCATATAAGGTCTGCGGTTAGTGTCTGTATTACATGCTGGCTTAGCAGACAGAAACGCTAAAATGGAATGAACACTAAATAAGCAACATCTCAAAAGCTGTGTCTTTTGAGAAAGCAACCCAATTCGAAGTAGCGGTACGTAAATCTGCGGTATATTTGTATAATATTTCAAAACTTGTTTTAAAAATATCATTACTTTCCGATTAGTCCAATTGCAAGTTTTTTTTTTAAATTATGTGTTGGAAGGAGCCTCTTTTGGGCTTCACGTTTATCCTCCTTAAACATTTCTCAAAAAGGCAGCTGATATACGAATTCCAACTGACAGAGCCTTCGTACTATAAAAATAACTTTCAAAAATTGTACACAACCTACTTTGAATAAATATGTTTCATATCATTGAATGCATTAAACCAACCAAAATACTATGTATGTACGTGATTGAATAGCATCCAAATTATGAGACGCGATAACAATTTTCACAGTTCGGTTTTCTGTATAGAGAGTACTAGTTAATACACAATTGTCGTACTTTCTCGTTTACCAATCGTCTTTCTTTGACTCAATAAAAAGATCTGAGTGAAAGCGATACTCAGGTAGATACTGCTGGCCAGTGCAAAAAGTCAATGAAAATTAGTGTCACTGACTTTCCTCCTAGCTTTTGGATCTCTACCTACAACTCAGTTCACATCTACATTAAGTACATTTATAGCAAAACTGTGCAATAAATATCCAGAGACAAATATTGTAGACAAATTATCGATTCTTGATCATATCATAGTCAAGTAAAATCTATGATCCGTGACTTATATTTTAAAATGGCCTGTATTAAATTCAAGATGAATATTAAAAGCTAGATGGCCGACTTAAAAGTTAATTCTTAACGATTTAAAGGTAAGTGATTAGCACCTGGAAAAAAGTGTTTTGGTCCGGTGTATGTAAATTATTATGATTAGCGATCTTTCTATATACCTACAAAAAGTAGAGATAAATCTATTATATCGTATCTACATATTTCGCCCTGGATTGTTGGTTCGAGCAACTAGGCTTTCTTAATATCCCTAGCAACACCAAATCTTATAATTAAAAGCTATGATTTTTGAGTTTTGAATCGATGCGTAAATTCGTTTTTTGGTTCACCCTTACACACAAGGAAAATATTATCAGCTTTCCTATCAGTACAATTATGTATATTTTTTAAATGTTGTCTGGGAGAGATCGCTCTTTAGCGATAATACCACCCTGTATAACTTTTTACAAGTATACTGTTATATTTTCCTATTTTATGTTGAGCAATAAAGTGTTTTCATTCATTATTTTTTTAATATAATATGACCAATTTCGTTGTGTGCAGGTGGCGGGTCCGTCGGCATGAGGGGCGAAGCGCTGCGCCTTGCGCGACTGGCGCTACTTCTTCTGCAGACTTCGTATGCCCTCGGTAAGTTCATCTTTTATATTACTCTTATAGATCAGCTGTAATGTGCATAACCAACTTTGTGTAGCAAGTCCATTAGTTCACTCTGTTTTTGCGAATTGACCTATAGCTTTTTTTGTACTACTAACTTGTTGAGTTTAATGAGGAAAATCTCCAGTGATATATACAATATTTCCGAAAGACTTCATACATGTAACGACATATCTCGGTTAGGTACTTTTTGGCCAAAGTTTGTGGGAAAGAAACATTCTTAGAACGTTTCAATCATAAGGCTTAGATTTTTTGCACTAAGAACTGCAATGTGCAAAGCTTTTAGTACAAAGAAAGAGAAAGGCGAGCTGTCAGATTAGTTCGCATCAAACTTTTAATCCATACTTATCTTTTTATTTTTATTTGCTCAACAATCACTGATTTGACCTTTTTACTGAGGTCTACTAAAAACTTTAGTTGATCACTATTTCTTAAATAATATACACTAAGGTACTGTAATAAAGTAATAAAGCAACTTAAGAGCGTTCCGTATTTCAAAATATTACTTTTTTTTAAACTTTACTGGTATCGATAAGTAATAAATGTTATTAATGTTATGATTTTCCACAAAAAATAGGCATATATTCGATCAATTCATTTCATATGATAAAGCTCGTTTTGGAAAAGCATTTTCAATACGGAGACAACGTTGGTTATAATAATAGTGAGAACTGACCCAGCATAGGATATTATTTTCAGTAAAGAAATATCACAATTATGAACCAGTTCTCGGTGTATAGGAAGTTCTTAAACTAAATTATTACTTCCAGGTCGGATCGCCTTTGAGAAGCTAACAGACGTGGACTTTACCGGCAATGCGTACTACACTGTGCGCAACCTGTCCCTGTATGAGTGCCAGGGCTGGTGCCGGGAGGAGCCTGACTGCCAAGCTGCCACCTTCAGGTTAGAGCTACTTTTGTATCACAAAAACAATCTGAATTTAAGAAATTTAGTCTTCTATACGACAGGCGTAATTAATAAGGAACCGTTGAAGACTTTATTGCAAATAAATAGTAAACTCAATTTTATGTAATCTGATTCTGTTGAATTTACCAGATCGATTCTGGCAGAAGATTTACTGCCAAACTGTATTATATATCGTGAATTCAAAAAAATAGACGTAAAAGATAAAGTGAAGCATTGCGTAACTTTAGTTAGTACGTAGCATAGTACCCACCATAGAGATTATTTGCCTTTGACAATGATGTTATATTCACAAGAAACCTCAGCAACCTACTCACTCACACTCAATCTTCTGCAGTTAGTTATCCGTCAATACATAATAAACTACTTTACTTACCCACTGAACCACTATGTGCGAAACTAAATTACCAATAGACACACCATTTTACAACTCTTTGTTTTGCACGTCATCTTCAACTTGACCCAGTAAAGTAGCTGTCTATCGGGTATCACGTCCAATCGGAGGCATGATTTGTCGTTCTCTGACTGATCAGCGATCACGAAGTAAAAATCAACATGTCGTAGATATCTTGGTGCACGACTCTCCTGACCCAAATGTCCGAGGTAGATAAGACATCGTTTGACATGAAGATCCACCGGGAAAGATCAGATGTACAGAGTATGCGCTTGCGCTAGTTAACGGTACACAGTTCACGTGCTTGGAGATTGATAGTGATCGACTGATCAGTGATCAACGACGAAAGACTGCAATCAATTGACAGATAATCACGAAAGCATCTCGCTTTGGTAATTTAATTTTTCAGTCCAGATATAATATATATTTTTTACATTAACCTGCGCTTGAGCGGTCGGGTAAAAAATATGTACAGATCATCTGAGGCGTTTCCAGGAAAAACTAAAGCCAACATCCTAACTTTCTCCCTATTATCAAAATTGTTCGGCCCTTCATTCCGTCTGTGTTTCACTCTGAACCTTATTATACGTAACGATTCTCCGTACTCGTTTGAGGTCAAGTGCTAATATGTGTGTCAGTCAGGCACACGTCCTAGCGGGCATTCCAATGACATGCTCTTGGCTAATAACAATGTGTCTCGAGCAGCGCCGGCGCAGCCACAAACCGTGCAAAAGCGGAAATCAACCTCGCCGCGCTCCAAATTGGATAACAGTAAAGCGATCGCATACATCTTCAATAGGTTTTATTGCCGTGAAACATTTTGAAGCAACCAAAACTTTCATGACTATTGACTATGAAGTACAGATCTTTCTCTCAAGCACATAACACAAAGCAAATACATAATTGTAACCGTTGGTACTATCGGCATTTAAAAAACCTTATGTGGGTCTATAATATACCTACCTACCTACCTAAGCTACCAATAAAAGAAGGTGTTTTGTCATGACTTTCTCTAGACCTCTACTCACTTCTGTGGTGGTACACATACAATTTGTTATACCAACACAATCATGCGAAATAATTAACACTCCTCATTACTTCATAATTGATTCTATTCATCAGCGGCTTACATGTCCTCATACTTTGACTGCCTTCATCCGACAAGAAGAAGCTACGCAATTTAATTACATTAGGATTGCAGAAGGGTTGCAAAAAAGTAATTTTATTAACTTGTACAGTGAGGCGTGTAACAGTATTACGACGGTTGTTTGTTACATTCCTCGAAATCGATTCAAACGGGATTCGATTGGAATTGGAAATCAATTCGGTATCTATTCAATTAGATGAGACGGAACATTCCCGCGCTTCTAATCTCGCATTGTAAACACAAGGCACCGGCATCTCGAGTCAATCTGTCCAAAGAAAAGCGATCTGACAAAAGAATGGGACGGATGCTATATTACAACAATCGGTAACTGTTCTTAAGTCCACGTGGTTCCGCGACTGCACTCGCTCGAAAATATTTACGGTATCAGCAAGTAAACGACTTCGCACGCGCAACCGAGCAGATGAGGAAGGCGCAAGCGCCATCTGAAGAAATTCCATCTACTTAGGGTTAGTTTTAACTGATAATAATAAAGCCATGGCACTATCAAAAACGCGTAGGCGGCTGAAAGTCACGACTACTTTTTTCGAATTTTATCGTCAGTAATGGATTGATTAAGTCACTAGTTTACGAAGTTTGTTAACACTCTACTCACAAATTTACTGTGACAATGAATTATTACCTACGCAATTCACTTTCAAGCCAGTCGAGCACGAAAAATTCATGAACATGCTAATTGCAGTCATCTTTCATTTTGTTCACCCAGATTCCGTATTTAAATTGGTATCAACAGCCATCCGTTACGTTTAGTCGGCCATTTGTAAAGTATCAAAATATTTATGAAGTATTTAGTCAGTTAGATGCAGTGCAGCGATAATATTCTCGGCTTCTTTACGATTTCCGCCGCCGGTCTGCGCAGGCGCTGAGTGATGGATGCGGGCGCAGCGAGGAATGCCTCGAGAAGCTGTTACCTTTAAGTACCCTGTTTTATTAGGAAGGAAGTATTCAAGGTATGGTATGTTGAATGTTCTTGACGAAGATATCAAAAACGGATTAGTTTCTCCAAAAAATCTCACAACATCAAACAAGTAACTACACTCATATGGGTATATTCTCTCGCTACGATTTCAATTTAATCACTTATCAGTTTCAGTTTTAGTATTAAGTAATTTTCAAAGGACGTTCACGTTCACGTTCTTGTATGTATGAAAATACATCACTATGAGATTGTTCCGCTTCTTCTTCTTATCGTGTGGCACATTTCACCGCTTAGATATGCGTTATAAGTAATAACCGACTACGCAGGCGTAGTTCTAAGCAGTGAAGTGTAATTTTTATCACTGTCGCAGCAACCTTGTTGTAATTGGGTTGTATATGGAATTTTATGGTTTTTATGGAATTGACTGACTCGGTGGCTCAGTGGTTAGCGCTCCTAACTACCGATCCGACAGTCGTGGGTTCGATCCCCACCCAGGGCAAACATTTCTGTGATGAGCAGATTTGTTTGCTCTGTGTCTGGGTGTATTATATTTATATATGTATGTATTTAAATGTATATGTGTATGTATATCAGTCTCTGGTTCCCATAGCACAGGGAATCCTAGTTTGGGGCCAGATGACCGTGTGTGATTTGTCCCGGATATTATTATTATTATATGTATGTAATATTGTAACAAAACGTCTTATTATAGTACTTTAAGACTCATGAAACTTTCTGAATATACTTTAAAGCAGTGTTTTTCAACCTTTTTTAATGCCCGACCCCTTTACAAGTTAAAAAAATCTTGCGACCCCCCAAGGGCCAGAAACATAAAAAATGTTAGTGATTTGAAAGACTACGTTTATATTTTTCTTCAATCAGAAAATGATTTAATTATAAACATCTCCAAAATAGAACCACGTTTTGATAAATTGTTAAAAAATAAACAGGACCTTCTGACTGAAATCGTATTTTTTCATTGCAGTGTAGGACGTATAACCACTTACTTTTTCTTTACCCGCGACCCCTTTAGAAAGGCTTCGGGGGGTCGCGACCTACAGGTTGAAAAACACTGCTTTAAAGAAAATTGCAAAATTTTGTTAGAAATAGTTACAGAACAAAAGTTGTTCAGTTACCTTTAAATTACACTTCTACCTATTAATGTATGTTTTTTTTGTATTTAAATATGTTGTGTACTGATGAATGATATTTAGAAGACATAGTCAAACGTAGTCTATCGCACTTAAATTAATAATAATAATAATAAAAAACGCAAAGTAAACCTACACATAAGTAAACCATCCAACAGCCCACATGCCTATTTCACTTAGCGCCAAACTATGACACCAGTCGGTCAGTAATAGCTACATGCGACCCTAATTGCGTCAGACTTCGCAGCTTTGATGAATCTCTCGCGTTAGTAATTTGTTGAACAAAATGGGTGCGTGTATCTTTTTCTAAGCGTTCCTTGAATGATTGATTGCGGCTATCTAAATTATACACGCTGCAGATAACAAGCAAGTTAGGAGACAGCTTTACTAACACTTCTTTAGATAAAGGCCTGCACTTTGTCTCTAGACAGGCAGAAAATAATGTAAATGAAAGTGCTTTGTTTTATAAAGTAAATATTAAAGATTTGAATTGAAAGCAGTGGAAAACACGAAAATGTTGTTGGGGTAGACAAACAAAGACTTTTTTTAATCTGAGGGGCAGATATTAAGAAGATGAAACCAATTATTACCGAGATGTGACACTGACGAAGTATTTAAATTATTTAACAACAATAGACATTTACACAATTTCTAGCTATATACACGGTGAATTTGAATTAGTATACACAAACTAAGTTTCATGAACCACCAATTGAAATGTAATTGCCATCGATTACTGAGTAAGAAAAATTTGTTCCTGTATACTAATTCAAATTCACCGTGTATACCTATGCATCCAAACATTTCTCTTTAAAATATTGTCATATCGTCCCTCGCACGACTAACTCCTCCTATCTCCTATCTCATGCCTATCTCAGATTTTTGGTGATTAGAGTTTGGTCTTTTTGTAATTGAAATACGGTTGTTTTTAAGAACTTGAGAATTTTTTTATGTTAGTCGTGCGAGGGACGATATGACTCTTGTACAGTTATGGCAACATTAAATATTTTTTTAAGCTGAAATTAGGAGAGCTATAATTTTTGACATAAACAGTGACGTAGTTGTCGAGAACTTTACCGATAGATCAAGAAAATGTTTCTACTGTGTTTACTCAAGACGCAACATTACTATAGTAGTAATCTTCTACACTTTTAATAAATATAAATAAAAGGAATTTGCTATTTAACATTGTAAACTAAAGCCGAAAATAATTTTATCTATATAGTAAAATATTGAAAAAATCCAATCTACATTTTTTCAGTTTCCTATACAAATTCTCGATTCACTATTCAGATTTATTCCACCTGTATTCTATACTTGATTCTGAGTAGCCCCTTAAAACTTCAAACGCACTTATTTTAACACCCGGTATTTTTATCGACTAACACTAAATGTACGAAGCTGACGATATTTCTTTTTGACATAAGTTTAATCAGATTCTCACTTGCTACTACTACCTAGGTACTCTAAAAAAAATGAAACAAATTGGCGTACAATGATATCTTATAACGATGGTCTCCGATGGATGACCTCCATGATCTTAGCACAGATTTTTGTTTTTTACTGTAACAAATTTTGAAATTTTTAGTACTGGAATAATGCCTCTACACCTTGCTGCAGGTCAAGTACCAAAATACCGCTAAACCGTGTGCAAGTAGTTTCCATTTAATTACTGCTTTAAAAGCATAACGCCGTAAGATTTATTACACGTTGTGAAACCAAATCGAAAAGTATTCGTTGTCATTACTCTAGGGACTTATCGAGGCTATAAATCAAAGGTGCATGCCTTCAATTATTTTTACATGTTTATATATTTATGCCTCCCGACGATGAAACCGCTAGTCTTGTTAAATATCAAATAAACCATATAATTATATAAACATCAAAAAATGATAATTTCAAATTGGTACTCAATTTTCTATATACATACTTTCTATACTTTAATTTAAATATTTTATTTATTTTCTGTATAGATGCTTTTAAAATTACTTCCTCTAATACAGCTGTCATTATAGCAATAAAATGCTATTGGAGATTAAAATTTACAACTTGTGCTGTTGTGCTATTAGCGCACAAACAACGCCTCAAAGCAAATTATCGAGCCTTAATTTACGATTAAGTCTGGTAAAACTATATTTTAGGAATCGTTATAACAACTGCTAGTATAATAAATTTAAAATTCATATTGAGACATAAATACTATTCCAAACGGCCTTCAAACTAACTTATCGTGTATGTGACAAAACACAAAATATTATCTATCGTACAGTATCAGGGCGAACGGTAAACGCGCCGTTAGCTCGCGCGCCGGCGCAACTTAGATCAAATACACGCAGTAGGATATCTTAATGAACTACTGTTTTAGCTATATCGAGCAAGTGGACGGAGTTATCGGTTCTTATATAGAAGTGAGATGTGTCGATAAGAGTGATGAGCTTGATACGTGCAAGGTAAAGGAAGGGAACGGGCTGGTGATTCTGGTATGCTTTTTAGATAAATACAAATAAGGACACAGATTACGGATATCACCTACATATGTTGGGGTAACATACAGATTACCCTTGACACTCTTAACTAATTTTGTGTATGTATGTGTCTCATAATTATATTCAAAGTCTACACTCTGGTTCCCATGTACAGGACAGACAGGGCATACAGTCCTAGATTAAGGTCAGACGATCGTGTGTGATCTATCCTCGGATATTTTTAATGTCACAAAAAATCAAAGCGCTCTCGTTAATTTCTTGTATGATTTTTAGTATGAGTCTTCGGTAGGAAAATATTGTACTCCATTTTAACATATAAATGTGATGTTAATTTAGGTACTCGAAAAACTTGTATTTTGTTACAAATGTTGTTTTCACAAAATTTTCATAGAAGATAATCTAAATATCTATGTCTAGCTACGACCTTTTTCGTTTTCTTTTTTCTTTCTAAAACCCAGCGGATACGCTCACGCGCACTTACAGATAGAACAAAAGACATCAACGCGAGTGCTTGTAAAATAAAAAAATCTTTTAGAATTTAAAGTTTTTATTATAATAATTTTTAGATATTTTATAAACTTTTTAAACCAAATGTGTTTCGTTTGTCCGCAGTTTCGTGTTGAACCCACTGACGCCGGTGCAAGAGACGCGGTGTTTGCTGCACAACGACACACAAGCCAACAACCCCATGGCCACGCCGCAGGTAAACTACACCCAATAAATACTTAGTGCCTATTGCAACATGTAATAGAATGTATTGATCTTATAATACGTATGTATACAGGGTGAAACAAAAAAGTAGTAGAACTCGGATAAATAGGACTTCCACTCTTTAGACTCAAAATCTGGTAAGACTTTGCTGAAATTATTATTAAAGAACCCTACGCCAATTTTAGAGCTAGCTGGTAGCTGGTACCTAAGAAGACTATGAAAAATAACTTTCAATAACAGTTATAGAAAAAAACAAGAGCTGAGACGACAGCCAAGAATTTTACCACCTCTAATACATTTTCAAATTAAACCAATCACATATAAAATAAATGTTTGCTTTAATTAATATTTAGTAAAAGCATAAATAAACAGAACAGAATGAGCATAAATAACAGAAATAAAGGCTGTAATGTCAATTACAATCAGCTAATAGGTAGTCAAATAAATTTCCATACTGATAACATCCATGATTCCCCGATACTGCCAATTAGACCGAAGATCCCGAGATCTCGAGATTGAATTAACAATTTCAGATTAAACCGAGCGAGCCTCCGAGAAAACCGCAGCCTCTGTCTGTACAGTAGCCTAATGAGAAATTTCCGTGGCAGAAATATATTGACTGAAGGGCGCTAGAACTTGCTTGAAAAATATTTTACTAGCGCACATTCCTTGAGCAAAAGTTCTAACGCCCCGAGTAATAAGCTGTAAAATTAGACAGCATAGACAGTTAGGGAACGAACGGTGCTAATGAGGTAGAACTATATTAGGCATTGGACTAGTTAAGCGGCGAGGACCTACCTATAGTTTCATAGAAACGTTTTGTATATCAGTTTGCTATTGATAGCCTCACATAAAGTAGGTCCAGTACCGCAGTTTAGATAGTAGACAGGCATGAAAGCCGATAATATTATCGAGGAGCAATTAATTACACGTTATCAACAAGGAATTATCTTAGCTGTTTGTTGCAGACGGCCTTTGAGACTGTTTTGTCGGTCGGGCGTAATGAACGGTGCACACGACCATGCAAAGAGCAATCAGCAGTAAAGTACTTTATGTACTTACTTGATTACACTAAAAAGTGGCATCGTCCAAGATGACGCCACCTTCGAAGTTTTATTGCACTTCTCATAGGATGACATGATTAAAGTTTATATTTACTCCATAGGCAAATAGTCAAGTAATTACTTACTCAACCGAGAGAAAATCATTAACTACAAGATCAAGAATCTTTAACTTAAAAATAGTTTTGCATTTCCATTTAAATGCAAAAGTTAAAAAATGTTTACGTATTTCTGAGTAATGGATGGATACCCTGCGTCCTATTGACCTCTATTGTTACAAAACTTGTGCTAAGGATTTCTCATTTCAGCTGCAGTTAAGTTTTTTCCTTTTCTTCTCTTGTGCGCCTAATGGGAACATGCAATCCTGTCTGAGCGGACTCCTTTTTATGTTGATATGTTTCATTTCTTCAAGGCTGGTGGAGCTCCATTTTGTTATTAACTTAAAAAAATAATTGGAAAAAACAAATAAGACTTGGCTTCTTCATACAACACTACACTTTTTTATGACATTACGATGTCCTTGACTGCATCTTAGGCGGTTATCACACCGCACCGGAAACCGCTCCGGTATGCGGTGCTGCGGATTTTTATTTTATTTATTTATTTACAATTTTTTGTACACAGAAAAGACAAAGACATACATTAAGAAGGAAAGAACATACAAAAGGTGCAGCTTATTTCTATAAGAAATTTCTTCCAGCAGACCTTGGACAGTTAAAGTTGAAGAAAAAAGAGGCAGAAAAGACGTGTACAAAACAAAGATATAACAATTATAAAATAGTGACAAAGAATACAAACTTATACCTAATTCTTAAAATAATACATAAACATACATTAAATAACAAATATATATATTATAATACCTACATAACACTATATTATATAAATAAACTAAAAAATAATATAATATCTATATACATAAACTAGTTTTCCGCACGCTTCGTCCGCGTTAACACGTAAAGAAAACCATCCAGTTTGAGAGGTACCCCTCTGAATGTTATAGTTTCGGCGGGCAGTAGGGTCACACCCTGATGAGAAGCATATTCACTGCCAACCATCGTTCAAATTCCCTATACACAACATTAACAAATTCTGGGCCCGAGCTAACAAAACTTTTCCGTACAGAAAGCTTTAGTATGGCGGCCATCTTGAAAAATGGCGGAATTTAAAAATTGACCCAATATTCAACATCAGCGATTCCGAAAACCCCCGGATTTCATTCATAATTTCAGCTAGATCAGCGCAACTAAATTTTCAGCCGCCATTTTGAATCCGCCATCTTGGATTTTTATTACGTCAGGCAGTTGTCCCCCTTCATTCTCAATGACTTTTGTTCAAGCACCCCATATCAATCTCAAATACTTTTGGAGATGTTGCACTTTGACTTTTGTATGGCGGCCATCTTGTATTCCGCCATTTTAGTAAAGGAAATGATCTTTCAATTTGTTTTTAAATGAGTGCAGACTCTGGCTATCGCGAATGTCATGCGGAAGCGAGTTCCACAGCCTGACGGCATGCACGGAAAAGGAATAGGAGTAGAAGTCAGTGGAATGGGGAGGATAGGAAAGAAGAGATTTAAGGTGAGCACGAGATTGATGGTCAGGAGGACGCTGCAAATGGAAACGCACCTTCAGATAAGATGGGGAGGAAGGATTGTGGAGTTTTACTTTAACACTATCTAAGTAAAAAACCGCAGCACCGCACACCGGAGCGGTTTCCGGTGCAGTGTGATAACCACCTTAAGTGACAGAAAGTGACGACAGTGCAGTCTAATGGACGAGACTAATAGTTTTTAATAGGCCCTAACAATTTGAATGGAAACATCGACGCTACTATTCTTTTCTTCATATCCTACTAAAAACTTGTTTGTCCACAGCGTTCAGTTAACACGTACTACATGGTGAAGCTTCAGATCCGCACCGAGAGCGTGTGCATGCGCCCTTGGGCCTTCGAAAGAGTCCCCGGCAAGGCACTGCGGGGACTCGACAACACCATCATATACACTTCCACAAAGGAGGCCTGTTTGGCCGCCTGCCTCAATGAGGTAAGTCTTCTTTGAACCAGTATGTTTGACGACATGGTAATGAGTACTCCGAAGCCTCGTCTATGTCGCCCCAGTCAGAAACTCATATTTTTGTACAAAACTATTTCAAAAAATTCTGTATGCAGTTTGTGTGCATCCGCAGGATATAAGATTGTCTGAATGAGTAAAAAATATACACTTTTATCAAACAACGCAGTTTACCAATAGAATATTTAGTGTATGTTATTTTAGCGAACGGGACCTTGCTGTCTTAACTAAATACCTCAAGTTTTATGAGAAAATTAATGAAAAACGATTAGGCACACGTTGATTGATTCCTAATAGCTGGGTATTTAATTTGATTACACATGTAACACACGGAATGTACATCAAACATGATGTATCCGCGGCGATCACTTATCGCGCCCGGTCTGACCAATGTAGGTTTACCGCTTACCGCTGAACACTAAAAGAAAACTGTAAAATTTAGATATGGCCATACTATTTACAAACAGTACTAGCTTTTACAAATTCAAATACGAGTTTTAGAATACTGAATTTTCTCAGAATTAAATCAAATTATGCACAAGTAACGGAAAATAAGGGGACTTAATTATACGTGATATGGTCTAGTTGTCCCCCTCAACCACAAAAAAACAGGTAGTCGAACACAAACGGCCTCTGCAAAGCAATTTCCTCGTTATCTATTCAATTTATATTTTATAGTTTTGGCCCCGTTTTGACATTCAAGATATAGGCAAAATGATAGGGGCTTACTGGGCCCGCTCAAAGTCGTGAAGCGAAACAGTGCACTGCAAGCGAATGCCATAAATTGTACAAGCCCACGCGGCTCCTCGAGCAACTAAATAAGTTGCTAAACAAGCTGCACTTTCTCGCGAAAGAGTCCCATTTTCCAATCATATCCAGTCATCCGCGATTTGCATTCACTCATATCCATTTAACGATATATTGTATTTATATCCATCCGTGTTTGAAAGTGCTTTGCCGTGTAACGTGTTACATTGTATTTAACGATTTCAAATGGTTACATTTTATTTATTTGGACTGTACATTTTTCTGAGTGTATTTTGCCCTTTGTTGTAGCACAAAGTGCAAAACATCTATTAACATTTGTCATTACTGAAAAAGACTTTACGAGAAGAATACCTAGAATATGATATACTTAAAGATTTTTTTTCTAACGTTACATTTTGCACAGAAACGGTTCTCCTGCCGGTCGGCGGAGTACGAATATGGCAGCATGCGATGCGCGCTCAGCGATAGCGACCGCCGAACCGCGCAGACCTTCGTGCAGCTAGTAGACACTCCTGGAACGGACTACTTTGAGGTAAGTGCGACGGTAACATGCTCAGCTCTGTTCGGCATTGGTTAGTAAACAATAATGTCCACAAATTGACCAGCCTTTAAGTGACACATTATCTCCACGACAATATTTCTTTGTGTCAGCGATCGTTGAACCGCACCGACTTTTGTACAGCTAAGTTAGGGTGACTGCAAGTGCAGCATGAGATGTACCACTAATTTAAAATGTTTGAATCAGGAATGGCGACCACTACATTTCGAAATCTCATGCTGATTGTGGATGTCCTGAAACGCACTGATAGCGTGTGTAGACACGGCTGCGTGCAATACATTTTTAGTGACAGTTATCATCACGAAATAAACTTGGACGTTAGATAGTAAAAAATCTGACCCTCTCATACGTAGATTCATACTCCACCCCCTAAGTGCCGACCACACATTTTTCCCAGCCACCAACCCTCCCCACCAGATAAGTAATTGAATAACATACCGGCATTTTTATTCCTAGTTATGCCAAGTTACGTCTAAATATTATTCTGTTCGCGCAGAATCTCTGCCTGAAGGCGGCGCAGGCGTGCAAGGGGCAGCGCGTGTTCACGGCGCCGCGCGTCGGCGTGGCAGAGGACAAGGTGGCGCAGTACGCCGGCCTGCACTACTATACCGACAAGGAATTACTGGTATGCAAACTCCTTGATTATAATAATTGTAGGCTTCAGCTTGGACAAGTGACTTTATTCTAATAAGGGAAGAATTTATTGCTGTAACGATAAGCTAGACAGATGTTATGGTAACTTAGAATTTACTACTGTTTAGAATTTTAAAATAAAATTATAAAAAAAACAATTCAAAAATATTCAAGATTCTCAAGTTCACCATTTTCCTGCTAGACTACTGCTTTACCCATATAAAAAATCTACGGGCAATGTTTCTTTTTTCTAAGTGGTTCACCCCGCAGTACGAGTACATTGAAAGTTTTAAAGGTATCATTTTCAAATCGAATTTCACTTTCACATCTCCAAACGGAACCCAACACTTGATATGCAAAAATAAATATTTGCATAACATCAATAATAGTCACTCATTTTAATAAGATATTTTTAGATAAACAAATATTAATAACTCAAAGCTTATTTAATTTTTAATTTTACTGAATAACATAAAAAAATCCTAACAAACAGGTAATCTTAGAGAAACTACTTGTTTGAGCAGACTATTACTTTTATGCTGGTTTATTTCCAGTGCTTATCTCCATTAAACTTCGTCGCCAATAGCAGTCACCGCCACTTAGAATGTGTCTTTTATTTTTATAATAACCACGTAACTTTTATGTGTGTCTGTAAAACAAAATAGGCTGTTCTAAAGATGAATTTCTTAAATTAGATATAGTACGAAGAATCATAATAATGCAAAAACTACTACTTTGTATCAGTCTTGATAGAAAGACTGCTAAAGGAAAAGCGCCAAAAGGTGTAATTGCTATATACTCATGAAATTGTACAACCTCAGAAAGGTTGAGGAAGAAAACTATACTACTTAGAGCATCACGTCTCGGGGCACCATAAACACTACCGAAAAAAATGACTTTTATATGAAATTTGAAGATCAAAGATGCCTTAACCTGAAGAAACTTCTTAACATAAATCTAAAATACAATACTACATCGAGGCAAAAAAGACTTCCCATAAAAAATTTGCAAATCGATTGTTCAATTCTTGACAATTGTTATGAAGACGTTTTTTTCTCCGATTATATAAGTTTTTCAGAAAAAAATGTTTAGTATCTTAAGTAGCATCTGCATATAAAGTAACTACTTTCCAGGCCTTCAGCGTTTTAACTAACTTTTAAAATCAAAAAATCACGACTTCGATCGCACTTTGCCAACCGCAACATCGCCGCCAACGTTAAAAAAAAGAAACTCGATTTAATTAACAGAAACATAGATGTAATATCATCTGAATGACGAGCAATTTCCCGCAGGTGCACTCCGAAGCGGCCTGCCGAGTGGCCTGTGAGATCGAGTACGACTTCTTGTGCCGGTCGTTCCTGTACCTCGGCCCGCCCCCCTCGATCAACTCCGCCAAGTCCACCTACAACTGCCGGCTCTACCACCTGGACCATCACACCCTGCCCGACGGACCTTCAGCCTACTTGAATGCGGAGAGACCGCTCATTGACGACGGGGAACCGATTGGGAAATATTTCGAGAACTTTTGTGAAAGTGAGTACACTCCTTATTATACAATCAATCAATCAAATATTCTTTATTGCACAGAGATATAATAAATGATAGTCAAATATTTAATGTAGCTGTACAATTTAGGCGGCCTTACTTACAATTTTTTTAATAGATTTTAATATACACATAACACACACGATCTCAGTGTAAATCGAAAGAGTGTTTTTAAATGTCCAAGAAACAGAAAACTTACAGATAGTTGTTGAATAAAATAAACGCAACAGTAACTTAACCCCTAGATCTTTTTTCTTATGTTTTAATTTTAAAAAGTGATCAAAGGCTATACGTATAAAATGAGTATTCTTATTACACTAAAAGTCTGGAAGAAACCGCTTGGAGTGATAAGACTGCCCAAGTTGCACCACCGTATTATCTAACTTTAATGTACATTGTTTTATCGTGTGTGCAAGAGAGTATTTATCTTATCCAATACACATTTTCTAAGACAACGCAAAGTGCAAACGCCTACGTACGTATACAGGATGTTAAAAAAGTGCGTTCAAAATTTTAAGGGGTTACTTAGAATCAAGTAAGTACCTTTAGAATACAGGAAAAATATTGAAAAAATCCGATCCATATTTTTTCAGGTTTCCATACTAAATCTGAATAGTAAATTAATAATTTGAATGGGAAACTGAAAAAAAATTGTAGATCGGATTTCTCAATATTTTTCTACTTATTCTATACTTGATTCCTAGTAAGCCCTTAAAATTTCAAACGCAATTTTCGTAACGCCCTGTATATTTCTGATTGCTCAAACAGATCAGGCTTAAAGCTTATATAGGTACCTAGGTAGCTAACTGGTCTGGACCAGGCTACAGGCAGCTTCTATAGCTAACTGTAGCATTATACAGAGCTAAATCACGGAAGGGATCGTGATCGGTGCATTATCGGGATGCATTTACTGGCCATATTTGCAGCAATAGATCGATATATTCTGGATAATATTTATCTCGTTGTTATGAATTAGCTTTGAAAACTCTTTGTTATCAAGTGGTAAATCAGTGGTTTGTCACAAACATTAACATTTCTTGGAACAACACACATTATAATTCTGATAACCCTTTGTAAGCCATAAACCAGTCCCCTATCATAAAACTGACGTAAAAGCAGCAAAACGTGGAAAAATGCTGGCTTTGAACCAGCAATTACCTACTTATTTGTCACTCACAGGAAAACGACAAGAACAGTCTAAGTAAACATCTGGAAGTTAAAAGATACCTGAATCCCGGATACATCTTTTCTTCGCTGGTTTTCTATAAGGCGACGTTTTTCAATGGTTAATGATTAAAGTAACGTAGGTATGCCTAACACCGGTAGCTCATATCCTGTTAAGCTCGTATCCTGTGAATACTGTCATTAGATAGTAGGAAGACACTACCAGTATTTAAAATAGGTTTGTTATTTATCCTGGCGAGTAACACTGTCGTTTAATATTTTTCACACGCTGGTAGAGATATGCTTTAAGGCGTTAAGATACGTGAAAGCAATTTTATGTTGCGATATTTTTCTAAGAAGCTCCCATACACGTTACCTTGTACGACGTGGTTACTAATGAGGGATCCACTCTGGCAAATAGTTATTATAAGCGATTACCAAGTATAATATTATTCTCACAACAAAAGATTTGCAGCAAAATGTTGATTTTTATCTAAGGCATCGCATAATGACCTATTGTTTGTACACATGTAAGTACAATTCAAACAGCTCAAATCATATTTTTCAATTAATAAAGCACTCATTACACGAATCAGATCAGATAACACTTAATTTAATACAATCTAAATGTAACAGAATTGTCATTAAATGTGCATACATCCTACACATGTAGGAATTTTATCGTCCACTGCACACAGCTAGAGAATAGCGGTGCAGTTGCTGGGATAACACAACAGTGACCGCCATGAAATAAGGTCACAAGAAGAAACTATCAAGAAATTAACAAGAAAGTAACAAGAAATTGGCAGAAGGACATACATAAACGATATAATATGTCTAAAATATAAACAGCGGGGAATAACAATTAACCGCTCGATCAGGCGTAACGGTCAGACTTTATAAAGTTCGTAGTTCAAACTAAATACGACCACCTTTATTGGAAAACAGAACACGTGGCTTTTCAGTGAGATGTCTTTGAAGCCCACCTGGGTAAACCATGCTCTAAAGCTGCGTTAACTACGACGACACTAACGCACGCGCAAAGCAGTTTTTGCGCCGCGCCGCCCGCCGTCGCATTCAGCGCAGCGATACAGTTACTGGGCTCAAGGCTGGCATTAACGCATCGTTGCCGCGACTGTCAAGCAACAGATACTGCGGATACCAACCTGCAATTTGCAGCACACCCGTTTTGTTCTAAACTAAGTATACTGAGCTTGAACTGCTCGCCGGGAGTTCAGGTACAGTTATATGATTTGTATTATCCAAACAATACTGTACTTCGCGTCGCGTGAAGTATCATGTTTATTTACCATGGGATGGGAAAGGTTGAACGATACTGTATGAATCAAGAAGCCTCCCGTTCCAGTTATTATGTGAGAATTTTGTAAATTATACTCACACTTAGTTCATGTAAAAAAAGTAATTATAACTAAAGAAAACAGAATAACTGTAAATATTTAGGAAAAGATGAAAACATACAATATTGCTCGTCCATTCGTCTTGAGAACTTACAATTGATAGTCATCAACAATGGAACAAATCATTTTCTACGCTTTAAACGCGAATTAGATATATTATATTATTTTCCAATATCGATGGACCAAATTGCTATGGTGGTCGGTTATTAGCCTACAATAAACGGAAACCTTAAGCCAAGTAACGGATGTTTTCTTTTAAAGTTGAAATCGTAGGCTTTTCTTATTTTATACAATTCTATTACAATAAAGCCAGCTTATTATATTATTTGGCGTTACATCTGTGGTACCTATAATTATCATAATGTGCCAACAGCGGTTTTAAAATAAAAAAGAACAAGTTACGTTTATCTAAACCGGACGTAGTTTATTAATTAGATTTTGTGAAAATTCATGACTAATTGATTCGTCGGGTACAGTGCGCCTGCGCGTACAAGCACCAATTAAAACAATAAACGACCACAAATCTCCATCGTAATTATACCATTAGCGGTGTGCAACGGAAGTTAATTGTTATAGGTATACTTACGTCCTCAACGCTGTTATGAATAACTTCTCACCTACAGTGTACTTCGTGAGAATCGCTCACAATAGCACTTTTTGCGTGCTTATCAGATTAGAGAGATTCGAACGGAACGACGCAGTGTGAGAGGATCGAGAATCGGCGCTAGCGCACGCTTCGGTAGCTTTCTGCCTTGAGGTTAATTGACTGTGATTCGACGACAATGCCCTTTTACTGATTTACATAAAATAAGCCTAAAAAGCTTTTTAATTGTTAGTTTTTAATTATCTGCTTTTAATGTCTTCATCCGGCTATACATCATTTCTAGACATATTTAGCTTTCTCTACAGCATAAAACAGGATTTCGACTCTAGCCAGCTCGAAGCCAGCTACTCCATTACTCGAACTGCTAGTTACGGCGATGAGATTGCAATCTTCGAACGGGCTCCCATCGCGCTGGGAATAAACCTTTACAAGACCGTGGATTAAATAATGAACCAACCTACCTCCGTTCAAATATTTTACTGTTCCGGGACCGTTATGAAAATCCAATCCCTTCAGATTTCCTCAATCAGTATGCAATAGGGGTAATTATGTACGTAAGGCCCATCTTATGCAATAAAGCAATAAGAATAATGAGGATAACAGTATCTCATCAACTAATCTCTAAACCTCGAATGTTGATTTGTGACATTTTACGTAGGCACCTAAAACAATTAGACTATTATAAACCGATAACGTCACAATACTCTTGGTATGGATAAATGACTGTTGTTCATATCAATCAATTGACATTAAGACCAAAGACTAGTACTATTACAGTTAACAGCTGAAGAACCTGCAGCACAATTCATGAGCTGTGTCGGCACAAACCGGGCGCGTTCCTAACGGTGGCTCTACGAATAGTATTTTTTCTGATGCCCGCTTACTTGAATGTGCCGCGCTCGATCCTAATTCAGCTTTAATTGAATCACGATACAATGCACCAACGCGAATCTCCAGAAAATTCAGAGCTACCTATAGAGACAACAATAGTTTCGGCGCAGTAAATACCGCCTTTCATTAGGCTTCCCTCTCCATTCGTTGCAATCGTGCAATCGTGCAGTTTTCCCCATTCAGTTACGAAAAACGAAATCCCCTTTTACTAGAATACTCGATTTCTAAAAAAAATTAAAATATAATCAAATAAAAGTTGAAAAGTAACTTCTATGAAACTCGCGGCCGCAAAGATTTGTTGGCTATGATAGTTTCATAAGGAAATTAAAATGATATTTACTTTAATAAGAGTGTTAATGGCCAATACTTCCTTTAAAGTCGCGTCTCAGTTTCTTTAAACTTCTTAGTTTGTTCCTGTTATTAGTATAAATCAAGTGACTTTTCTCGGCAATACAAAATGCATCAATAATTACTACATTGCTCTTCATCAACTTTTCGACGTAATATCTAATATATCAATGATACATGCGAACTAAACGGCCGGCAACTGAAGGCATTTTTCTGAAGTCGCTTAAAGAAATTTATCAAATCGTTTGTGGCAACAATAAAACGCACTACATACCATACGAAAAAAAATTCTTTCCACTTAGACATTCGGGTAAAACTAAATAAACACATCACCGCTCAATTCATTCGCATAATCTTATACAATCAAACAGGTAGATTATTAGTAGAGTAGCTATTAATAGTCGTTAGGTGTCGATTAATCACTCCGTGTGAGCTGGCCTTGTCCGGCCTTGCGCCTGCGCGCACGCATTGCAGCGCGCGGCCATTGACATCTGCAGCGGCCTGCCAGTGTCAGTTCACTCCCGAGTCCACCCGCCATAGCCAGGCTATAATAATAATAGGCCTAGAACCTACAAATTAAGTAACAAACTACGTGTAATGTAAGGTTATTTTTGAAAATTGGCATTCCTGAACTGGTAGAATGAGTGTGTAATACTCCTACGACGTCGCGCTGGTCCGCACCGCAAGCTGTCGTTTCAACTTTTACAGCTCCGTGAAATTAATCATACGTATCTATAAACTTATAAGGGCTAACAAGTGTATGGAAATGAAATTGTTAGTAACTACAATCTCCTACCAAGAATTTCCACATGAAAAGGGCATATTTGAACAACCTGACAAATCATTGTCCATGTTTCACTTCGTGTTATGTTCCCGGTTTCGGAACGACCGGATCACATTAAGCAAGTTAACTATTACCGGGATGATGTAACGGCAATGCGAAGGTTTCATTTAATTGCCAACGGAACCCCGCTTCGCAAGTTTTGCAGCCTTGCGCAAGCGCACCGTTATAATATCAAGATTTTTCCGCCGCTCCTGCGCTAGTTTTTCCTGTCCTCGAGCTTTTATGAAATTTTAGAGAGGAAGACATAATCTAAATGTACCAAGTGTCTTCCTAATAAACGAAGAAATTCATATTCAGAGTTAGGAATAGTTTCAGCAGTATCTAATATAATGTCTTCTTTCTTTTCTGTGAATTGAAAATAACTTTTTTCTTTGTCTCTTTATACAAAACTACATCAACTTTCGTTTTCTGTCAAATAATAAAAATAAAGGCTTATCGCTTCGGCGCAAGACTCATAAGGACGACAAAGCATAACACTTTATCAAAGTTCAAACAATTCTTTTTAACTTACACCTTGTCACGCTCATGTGCTAGAATATCAAAATTGCATAAACTATTCTTGACTTCCATCTTTTGCTAACAAGTGTTAAGGTATCCCAACAAGAAGACAATTGCACTATCATACATAATCGATCAGACACGGTTCACGGTGGAAATTGTCGTTGGATCAAACAAATTCCTTGTCGTACCAGGTATTACGGTACGTGCTTTGACTCTTCTGTATAACAAAATACACCGTTTAGATACATAAGAAGCTCCTTAGAGTGACTGAAATTCAAGGTTTAATTTGAGAATAACAGTTTAATTAAAGCCTAAAAAGAATTCAGGTTGAACATACCCAGCGAAAGTCCTAACGAAATAGAAACAGAAATTACTATAACGAGCTTGTAAAGTACGTAAAAAGTTCGTTACCGAGATAACCACTTAAGTAGCACTTATCAAATGCGTGTGAAAATCTAGAAGTGCCGGGCTAGCCAACGCGGTAATCCAAGAAAATGGTATAAAGCTATAAGTTGCACTTAGCAACGCGAATCTTATGAGCCTTCCTTTCCGCCTCATTATTTCAATCTTGCAGCAATTGCGAAGATACACACACACACGGTGCATTCTCTACCACCTAATCAGCGATTCATTCCTACAAATAGACGCATACTTCATTATTTTTAGATTATATTGTAGTTTAACTCAATTGGCGCCTCCGCTTTTCAAATAGCCAGTAGGTCGTAATAATTGGGTTCGTTTTATTTCGTACTAAAATAACAACATTTTTTGCAGAACCAGCTGCCAATTCAAACCCGAGCGGCGAGATGCCGGTCACTATCGATCATCAACAGGACGAGAAAATCTCCAGCAACTTGACTAGAAACGACGCTAACTGCGACAAGACTGGCACTTGTTACGATGGTGAGTTTAACACGTTACGTGCCATCTAAAACATTACTTATTGCCATACCATCTTGCTTATGAAGTATGCCGTACGACGCATATTTGCGGGCAAGTTATGCTCCTGTCTGTATGCCGTTCGACGCACCTGCGCGTTTCCGCGTCTATGCAGCGCGCCGCGCGACGCACCTGCGCGTTTGTAACTATCACATACACGCACATACGCGTCGGGCGGCATACTAACTAGTAGCCATACAAATGTATGAAAACGCATATTTGCGTTGGAGGCATACACTTAAGGAGTTGTAAACGCACAGGTGCGCCCAATGGCAGTTAACGTGTTAATGGTGTTTTTTTATTTTTTTATTTAGAATTCAAATATGTTGCCTTCATACTCAAACGTTTCTTCTGCACAGTGTCGGTGCACTGTAAGGACACCAGGATCGCTGTACAAGTCCGCACCAACAAGCCGTTCAACGGGCGTATTTATGCTCTTGGGCGCTCAGAGACCTGCAACATCGACGTGGTCAACAGCGACCTCTTCCGGCTTGATCTCACAATGGCTGGACAAGACTGCAACACTCAGAGCGTGGTAAGTACCCTGAAATGTCTCACTGTTTAAAATCGACGTAAAAATTTTACTACATTGTACTGTGTTGTTTGCAGACCGGAGTGTACTCCAATACGGTAGTCCTACAGCATCACAGCGTAGTCATGACTAAAGCCGACAAAATCTACAAAGTCAAATGCACATACGACATGAGTTCCAAAAACATCACATTCGGCATGGTGCCAATCAGGTCAGTTCTGTTGCTAACTCAGTTTTTAGTACTAAATCCAAGTAGGCCGTATAATGTAGTCGAGACTCTATTGACCTGGCCGTACGTGATATGAAAGAGTAATTGAAAACGGGGTAATTCCGACATGCCTCCGCATTTAAAGGTAATTTCGAATTCTACTCGCCTTATCCCGCTATTGGTCAATATGCCTCGGCGATTAGATTCACATAACGTTAAAACGACATCGTCGAAATGTGTGCGTGACGGGTACCATTAATAACATTGTATTTATTTGTAATTAACTAAGTTAGAAGCCCGATAACATCTTGATTGCTGGCAATGAGGCTACATAACTGATTCGGTATGCCCACAACGATCCTTATATGTAAAATAGACTACTATGTACTTTAACGAGGTGTGAACCGAACCCGTTAACGAGCGAGTGGAGAGACATAGAGACATCTGAAGTTGATTTAGTCTCGACTTCCTTGTGGTTCTACTTGAAAGGGTATTAAGTTATCAATTTAATGCACTACAAAAACTTGTTTAATCTGCAGAGATCCGGAGATGATATCCATTACCGCCGCCCCAGAGGCGCCACCGCCGCGCATCCGCATTCTCGACGCGCGACAGCGGGAAGTCGAGACCGTGCGCATCGGAGACCGTCTTACTTTCCGCATCGAAATTCCAGAAGACAGTAAGCTTACCAAAACTTTACTTACCAAACCGTCTGCATTACCGGACTCAACATCCAGCAAATTAATAGTTAATAAGCTTCTCTTCAATATCAGTATTTATACACATAAAATCTTGTTACAGCTCCGTATGGCATCTTCGCACGCAGCTGTGTCGCTATGGCCAAGGACTCAAAGAGTACTTTCCAGATCATCGACGACGAAGGGTGGGTGCATTTTAAGAATGTTTCTGCGTCTTTAAGAATTTCCCATGAATTCAGACTTTAACAATGTATGTTCTTACAGATGTCCGGTTGATCCTTCGATTTTCCCTGCCTTCACGCCCGACGGCAACGCTCTCCAGTCTGTGTATGAAGCCTTCAGGTTTACAGAATCATATGGCGTCATATTTCAATGTAACGTCAAATACTGCCTTGGACCTTGTGAACCGGTAAGTTTTCAAATATGTAAATAACAATAAAACGCTCAAAGATGTACACTGATTGAAATGATTCGGTGACCATAATGTAACAGTAAAGTAACAGAGTAACCAAATACCTACATGTTACCTCTTGAAAGTTTGTGGTCCATTATCCCAAACTTTGGAGGCGCTGTTACTGAAAAACAGCCTTGTTTTGAAGTATATATTTCAAAATATTAAACTATATGACGTCATTGTTTCAAGGCGGTGTGCGAGTGGGGTAGAGAATCCATCGAGTCATGGGGCAAGAGGAAGAGACGTTCGCTGCCACACAACCAGAGCGAAGAGGCTCACAGTCAGGAAGAGGACATGAACATCTCCCAGGAGATCATTGTTCTGGACTTCGGTGATGAACGACAGAGCACGGACTTCCTGCGCTCCGACAAACCTGGTGGCACCGCCTCTGAAGCTAACTTCGGAGGTAAGTGTTTGGAAAATTATTGATTAAAAACTTTAACTTTCTTTGGATTTCTTTATACGAGAGAACATAAGGGTAGAGATGTAAGTAATCGCGGAAAGAGGAACTAAGTTCTATCGGTTTTTTTTGTCAACATATCAAATTCATAATTCTATAAGATCGTAAAATGCACAAAGAACTTTAATTTCCTGACATTTTGACCTTGAATCTTTGATTACTGCCTTTGGTGACTTTTATACGCTTATTTGTAAGCATTTATATCTTCCGCAGAGAAAACAGTGACGATAGTGGAACCCTGCCCCAGCAAAGCATCGGTGTTGCTGCTCGGGGTGGCGTGCGCCCTGCTAGTGCTTCTTTACATCGCCACCATCTTCTGTTACTACATGCGCAAGTGGCTGACACCGCCAAAACACATGCCGTAAGCTGCCACGAACCCAGCGTTGAACGGTGAAGTCGGTACTATGTCACCACGAACAATGTATAACGGTAATGTTCCACTGACTTATATTTAGCTGCTAGGGAGTTGTGTGATACAAATGACTGATTCATAAATGAACAAAATTGCAAAAGTTGTAGACAGAGGTGATTTATATTATTATATACATTAGAGAATGAACAGACCATACAGAAATGATTTACTCAAGAATTACAGTCATATTATTTCCATTAGAGTTATTGTATTGCTTTAAAGATTCTTCTAAGGATGAAGTTTCTAGGTGTTGTGCTAATGTTTGGTAGGTATGACTTTAACCACCGGCAGGTTTTGCATTTATGTTAGAAATAATTTATGGCATTTAGCAGCATTTACTAAGGTTAATAAAAACACAAATGATAGTATAACAACGAACTGATTATATCCATAAGATCTGCCTAATTATAGGTAGGTTTGTAAGTTTGCAGGTCTTAACTCGTAACTCTGCATATTTTTGAGTACCTAGTACCTAATTAATAATATTGCATTTATAAAAATAAGGTTCTGTTAGCTGATAGACCAGTGTTTATTTAAACTTTAGTAATGTTAAATAAATTCCGACAAAAAGATAGTGTTTGAAATAATCCCTGATAATGATAAATAAAGTGTGTAATTATATTTTTACCCAATTATAATTTAAAGGGATTATTTTGAAATTTTTATTATTATTGGTAATTACATTTAGGAAACTAGTATTACTTTAGGTAATTTTAGCAACTGTATTGTCAAGTTTCTGAATTTAGGTAAGTAATCAGCTTTTTTTATAAATAAGCAGATATTGCTGTAGTACACATAAACAATAATAATTAATTTGCATTAGAAAAGAAATGGCATTCACCTACTTCTGCAATGTAATATTCTGCTGTAGTTTATTTTAAATTAAATTATAGCCATTACGTATTTATGTAACATCAAAACTTGTTTAGGAATTATTATTGCTTGTAAATATGTCATGTCTGATTTTGATACGACAATAAATTATTTGTGTGAACTTTCAGTTGGGTTTTGAAGAAATTTTGTGAAATAGTCTAATATTTGGACGTCATAAAGAAGGCCTACAATTTATCTTTAAACAATATTTCTCTTAACCCAACTTGAGATTTCAATATTATTTATTTGACACTAGTTAGGAAAATTTCTTATTTATTTTTATAATATTTTTTTGTAAGCTAATGAAATAAACTTGTACAAATTTTTTATTTGTATATTATTTGAAAACAATAACAACATCCATTTAAATATTTCCATTCCTTAACTGTTATTTAGAGCTAACTTCAAGTACAAAGAGTTCACTACAATTAGATTACTGGACAACAGTCTCTGCTAACATGTTAGTGTAAACACTATTCAATACGTCTTCCTGCATAGTGCTTTCTAATTCTTCCGTTTCACAATCAAAAATATTGTTAAAGTGACGCAAAAACATGGGAGTTATCTTCTCCACTGGACATTCCATACCGGTTTCCTTACTAAGTGATGTAACACCCATGCCCTCAATGCCACAAGGGACAATGTGTTCGAACCAGGACAGGTCATTATTGCAGTTTAAAGAAATACCATGAGTTGTGACATACCGAGATGCGTGAATACCTATAGCAGCTACCTTGTTATCTCCTACCCACACCCCAGTGTGGGGGGAACGTTTTGCTATAACATCTGAAACAATTCCAAATGGGAAAAATTAAAATTTAAAAAAAATTATAAAGCCTCTACTTAATTTCATTTAAAAAAAAAAACCGAGCTTGAGGGTTAGCTATAAATAAATAAATAATAATAAATTTCTTTATTCAGTCAGGCAGCAGACCCATAAAAATGTATTCTGTTAAGAAAATAAAAGTAAAACACACATAGTAACCATCCACCAACCATTAATATACATATATTCTTATGACATCAATATACATATACAGGTTGATTGGTAATTCGACGTGATCCTTCAAAGGGGTTATACTAGAGGTCATTTGCAACAAATTAAGTCCAGTTAACCAGGGGTCAAAAATGTATGGTTACTGAGATATTGTTGGAAAACCATTCCTTACTTCCATCCATTCCTTGGTTTCATCGACCCTGGCGCCATCTATATCTTACGGAGCGAAAAATAAAAATTCCTGAACCTAAGCCTAAAAAAAAAGGCAACTATTTCCGTTTCCACCTACGCTTTTTTACTACTATCTGTGCTACTGTAAAAGCAAGCAAAAAAAAATAAAAACTTGGAAGCCGGCCGGCAAGAAAACTTTAAATGTGCAATGTGAAAATGTAAATAAAACATTGTATTATGTCCCCGGGGCTGAATAAACTAAAATTTGGACGTCCAAGTGTGAATCAGGTTGCAGTACCGCGTAAGTACCTTCCTGTCTTTCCTTGTGTCCCTTGGTTTTTATTTTGATAAATACAGTCCATATGTAACATTTGGTCACTTCGATCCTGGATAATACCAGTGATAATTACATTGATAATTCAAAATAGGTATGTGGGCAATGTCTACTTTACTTTGCAAGTAATTTCAGTGTACTTTTATGTATGGTTTATGTACCTACTTGTATTTGCAACGAGTATTTGTCAATAGTTCAACTTGTTTAAAATACGACATAAATCCATTCGATACCTACGAGAATAAAGTTTAACTTACTTCTACGTAAGATTTATTAAGTGTTTTGCTAATTACAAAGTGCGATTTCACTTGTCTTTTGCCAAAAAGTTCTTGTGAAAACTTTTCAAAATTTTGAAAACTTTTCAAAATTTTGAAAAGTTTTCAAAAGGCCTACAATTATTAAACCAATTAATTCAAATAGCCCTATCTTAAACACCAATGCTGTAGTAATTTCAAAGATTGCTGGTAACATGCCATCTGTCACATTGCCTCAAAATGTAGTTGATGAATATAAGGACCTAGTGTTGGCTGATCCCACATTTTATCGCCCAGGTCGCATTGATATGCTGCTCGCTAGTGACATTTTTCCCTACATTTATGACGGAGGAAAATTCTACCCTTCTAAACCAGGTGTTCCACTTGCATTGCATAGCATCTTTGGGTATGTAATCACGGGCTCACTGTCTAGTAACGATGACCCTCCATCTACTTGCCTCTTTGCTAGTACTGAGAAAATAGATGACTTGATGAAATCTTTTTGGGAAGTAGAAAATATAAATAATGTTATTTCCAAAAATCCTGATGATGTCATTGTTGAGGAGAAATTTGCTAAAGAACACAGTCGTGATGAGACAGGTCGGTATGTGGTGGCTTACCCATTTAAACCTGATACAGAATTAGGTGAATCTAAACACATTGCATTAAAAAGGTTTCAAAATCTAGAGCGTAAATTATCTCGATTTCCTCTTCTTAAGGGAGAATATAAAAGTTCATGGATGATTATGCATCTCTTGGCCATATGGAATGTGTTGGTGATTCAACAGAAGTCGAATCAGCCTATCTCATCCCGCACCATGCTGTTTACAAACCTGATAGTAGTACTACAAAAACGCGTGTAGTCTTTGATGGCTCGTGCAAGACCACTAATAATAATTCTTTGAATTGCTGTTTGTATACAGGGCCAAAATTACAATCTGATTTGGTGATGTTGTTGATTCGATTTCGGCTTCATCTTATCTCCCTTTGTGGTGATATCTCAAAAATGTATCGCAGAATATTAATAGACCCGGCCCAGCGTAAATTTCAGCACATATATTGGCGTGATTCTTCTGAGGATCCTCTTAAAGTTTATGAGCTGTGTACAGTGACTTATGGAATTGCGAGTAGCCCATATTTGGCTATTCGCACACTTCACCAGTTGGCTCATGATGAGGGTCGACGCTACCCTGAAGCAGCCCGCGCTCTGCGTGAAGGTTTCTACGTTGATGATTTTATATGGTCCGTAGACACTGTTGAGCAGGCTTTGGATATCCAAAAACAGCTGGTCCAACTGTTGAGCCTTGGTGGTTTCGAATTGCGAAAAAGGTCGACCAATAGCTCCCAAGTACTTGATCAACTGCCAAAGGACCAACTTGAACCTCCAGTGCAGTTTGATGATGGAACGACTATGGCCATTTAAAATCTTAGGTCTTCACTGGCTCCCTGATGAGGATGCCTTTTCTTTCCGCACCACGCCCATGGAAACTAAGGTCACTAAGCGGTCTGTGCTTTCAGAAATAGCAAAGTTGTTTGATCCTTTAGGATTCGTATCACCCTGTATATTTCTTGCCAAAAATATCATGCAAAAACTGTGGTGTGCAAACCTAGATTGGGACGACCCACTGCCTACATTACTTCTCAAAGAGTGGCAGATCTTTGCATCGCAACTTCCATTGCTATCTAAATTGAAACATGATAGACATGTGTTTGTCAACAATTACAATTTATGTCAAGTGCTCGGATTCTCCGACGCATCTTTGAATGGAATAGCGTCAGTGGTTTATGTTCGAAGTCAGAACCCTCAAGGTGATGTCAATGTCAGCTTGCTGGTGGCCAAATCAAAGGTTGCCCCATTAAAAACAGTGTCGATTCCTCGTCTTGAATTAATGGCGGCTCACTTGTTGGCGAAATTGCTGGAGTATGTCGTGTCCATTCTCATCTCTGAGGCTAAAGTCGATGAAGTCTTGGCTTTCACTGACAGTTCAGTCACTTTAACCTGGCTTAACACACCAGCATATAAACTCAAGACGTTTGTTGCTAATCGTGTGACAAAGATACACGAGTCTTCTTCTGGTGTGCAATGGTACCATGTTAATGGAGCAGATAATCCAGCTGATGTGTGCTCTCGTGGCACAACTCCGGCTCAGTTACTGAACATGTCAGAACAATGGTTTCGTGGCCCACAATGGCTTTACCAGCCTTCTTCCAACTGGCCCATCCGGTCTGTTGATGAATTTCAGGGCATACCGCCAGAGATGAAACCAGTAGAAGAAACTGTTTTAGTATCTGTTCAAGAAGACTCTCATTTTAATAATGATTTTGAGTCAGTAATTAATAAGTTTTCTAACTTTAATAAACTTCAACGCGTTGTTGCATGGTGTTTCAGATTTAAAAATAATTGCCAAAGCCAAAATTTATCTAGAAACAAAATCAAAGGACCATTAAGTACAGCTGAATTACAAAAATCACATGACTCTCTGATCAAAATAGTTCAAATAAATCATTTCAGCAATGAGATTGAGTCAATCAAGAAGAGAAATTCATGTTCCCGTAATATTCGCAAACTTGACCCATTCATTGACACCCGTGGTCAACTCACGGTGGGGGGTAGACTCACTAACGCTGACTTGCCGTATACACAACGCCATCCCATTTTGTTACCTAAAAGGTCTCATTTCACAATAATCCTAATTGATTATTATCACAGAGTATACTTACATGCTGGTCCCAGAAATTTACAAAATATTCTGGCTCAAAGATATTGGATTATTGCAGCGCGTTGTCTCATTAAATCCCGTTTAAGTAAATGCATCACCTGTTTCAAGTTAAGGCCAACTGTCAATCAACCCAAAATGGCATCTTTACCCAAATGTCGTCTTCAGGATATCTATCCTTTCCATACTGTTGGTGTAGACATTGGTGGTCCATTTTTCACTAAAGAGATAAATAGACGCAATGCTAAAATTTCTAAGTCCTATTTATGTCTGTTCGTTTGTTACTCAACTCGAGCAGTTCATCTGGAAATACTCTCTGCTATGACTTGCGAATGCTTTTTAGCTGCATTTGATAGATTCTCAGCCAGACGTGGTCTTCCACACACAGTAAATTCTGATAATGGCAAAAACTTTGTAGCCGCTGGGAGACAGCTCAAGGAGATTTCTAAGTTTTATGAGTCCAACCAATACAAATTGGGTGATGAATTTAATAACCGTAAGGTGAATTGGACATACAACCCCCCTACTGGTAGTCATTTTGGAGGGATATTTGAGGCCGGAATAAAGTCAGCCAAGTACCATCTTAAACGTGTAATGGGTACTCGGGCTCTCTCTTTTGAGGAATTATGCACATTATTTGCACGGATTGAGTCCATTTTAAATTCTCGTCCACTGTGTAGTTTGTCAGATGACCCTAATGAATTTGATGTCCTAACTCCTGGTCATTTCTTGGTGGGTAGGCCTTTGGTCTCTGTTCCAAGCTATGATTTGTCAGATGAGCCCATACATAAACTAACTCGTTGGCAGTGTATTAAACAAGCTTCCCTACTTTTCTGGAAACGATGGAAGCAAGAATACTTGCATACCTTGCAGCAGAGACAGAAGTGGCTCATTGATACACCTAAAATTAGAATCAATGATTTAGTATTGGTACATAATGATAATGTTCCCTGTCAACAATGGAGTTTAGCTCGGGTAGAGCAAGTTCATCCGGGATCAGATGGTCGAGTCCGTGTAGTTACTGTACGAACCCAAAACTCTCAGTTTCAACGTCCCCTTTCAAAGCTCAGTCCTCTTCCTATTAATAATTCAGACTCCGCATAATTAAATAATATCAGCACTTTGTAAATTGTACTATATATATATATATATATATATATATATATATATATATATATATTTCTTTTATAATATTACCATTATACATAGATGTAAAAAAAACATATTTATATAATATTATAATTCACATTACCACTGCCTACTTATTTTGAAGTTTGTTTAGAAATTATTCATTTCGGTGGGGGGAAATGTTGGAAAACCATTCCTTACTTCCATCCATTCCTTGGTTTCATCGACCCTGGCGCCATCTTTATCTTACGGAGCGAAAAATAAAAATTCCTGAACCCAAGCCTAAAAAAAAAAGGCAACTATTTCCGTTTCCACCTACGCTTTTATTACTACTATCTGTGCTACTGTAAAAGCAAGCAAAAAAAAAAAACTTGGAAGCCGGCCGGCAAGAAAACTTTAAATGTGCAATGTGAAAATGTAAATAAAACATTGTATTATGTCCCCGGGGCTGAATAAACTAAAATTTGGACGTCCAAGTGTGAATCAGGTTGCAGTACCGCGTAAGTACCTTCCTGTCTTTCCTTGTGTCCCTTGGTTTTTAGTTTGATAAATACAGTCTATATGTAACAGATATTACTGTTTTTAGATTTTTTTGAAATTTTCTACCTTGTTACCAAAAACAATTAATTATGAAAAAACCATTACACCGTTTACCTTAAATTGATACTTTTTTAAAAGCTGAGAAACGAGCGCTGGTTTTGAAAAAAAAATCCTTGCCCAAAACTCACAAAGTCTCAAAAATAAACGGTCTTAAGTTGCATAAAAATATTATTTTGTATAAATTTTCCATAAGTAATTGAGTATGACTAGAAAACATGTATGGTTACTGAGATATTACTGTTTTTAGATTTATTTGAAATTTTCTACCTTGTTACCAAAAACAATTAATTATGAAAAAACCATTACACCGTTTACCTTAAATTGATACTTTTTTAAAAGCTGAGAAACGAGCGCTGGTTTTGAAAAAAAAAACCTTGCCCAAAACTCACAAAGTCTCAAAAATAAACGGTCTTAAGTTGCATAAAAATATTATTTTGTATAAATTTTCCATAAGTAATTGAGTATTACTAGAAAAAAATGATGTGAACTTGGTGTACAAATTAATGAAAAAAGTTCCTTGTTTCATAAGCTTTCTAAAAAGGTACAAATGTTATCAAATCTTGCACGGGATCGAAAAAAAAAATCCAATAAACCAAACAAGTAACACATTTTTTCCATACATATCATGCACGGTGCCGCCCTCTCTTTTATTCGTGTCGTGCGTGACTCGTGAGCTTATAATAATAATAATCATTTATTACAATAAGCTATATATATTGTAATAATCATTTATTGCAAACCCACTGACTGACTGACATAATTGTTCTCCCAGAAAGAGCCACCGGGGGTAAAAATGATATATGGAGCCCCCATATAGAGGGTGAGTTCTGGTGAGTATGGGAAAACTTCGAGATCTTGGAAATCTGCTCCTCATCAGGGAGTGACCCTACTGCCTGCCGAAACTATGACACTTGGGGGGTACCTCTCAAACAAAAAAATCTCTAAACCTCGGTCAAAATTGAACGGTGGCAAGAAAAAACTAAAATGGCGGAAAACAAGATGGCCGCCATACAAAATTCAAAGTGCAACATCTCCAAAAGTATTTGAGATTGATATGGGGTGCTTGAACAAAAGTCATTGAGAATGAAGGGGGACAACTGCCTGACGTAATAAAAATCCAAGATGGCGGATTCAAAATGGCGGCTGAAAATTTAGTTGCGCTGATCCAGCTGAAATTAGGCAACCGGCGGTTTTCAGAATCGCTGATGCCGAATATTGGGTCAATTTTTAAATTCCGCCATTTTTTAAGATGGCCGCCATAATAAAGCTTTCTGCACGGAAAAGTTTTGTTGGCTCGGGCCTAGAATCTGTTAATGTTGTTGTATAGGGAATTTTGATGATGGGTGGCAGTGAATATGGGAAAACTTCGAGATCTTGGAAATCTGCTCCTCATCAGGGAGTGACCCTACTGCCCGCCGAAACTATGATACTTAGAGGGGTACCTCTCAAACAAAAATTTCTCTACAACATGATCAAAATTGGATGGTGATAAAAAAATGGCGGACAACAAGATGGCCGCCATACAAAATTCAAAGTAGAACATCTTCAAAAGTATTTGAGATTGACAGGGAATGCTTGAACAAAAGTCATTGAGAATACAGGGGGACAACTGCCTGAAGTAATAAAAATCCAAGATGGCGGATTCAAAATGATAGCTGAAAATTTAGTTGCGCTGAACTGGCTGAAATTTATTATCCGGAGGTTTACACAATCGCTGATGACGAATATTGGGTTGATTTTTCAATTCTGCCATTTTTCAAGATGGCCGCCATCCTTAAGCTTTCTGTACGTTTTGTTATCTCGGGCCCAGAATTTGTGAATGTTATATTTGTGTATAGGGAATTTGAACGATGGTTGGCAGTGAATATGCTTCTCATCAGGGTGTGACCCTACTGCCCGCCGAAACTATAACATTCAGAGGGGTACCTCTCAAACTGGATGGTTTTCTTCACGTGTTAACGCGGACGAAGTCGCGTGCGGAAAACTAGTTTCAGATATAAAAATCCATAATATAAAAATTCAATACATTAAAATTACTTAAATCATTCACACATTACAATTTTTAAATAAAAATTAAAATTAAAATTTGAAAACAATAAAAATAAAAATAGTAAATTAGTAAAAATGTCATTGTAAAAATATAAAATAAAAATATTAAAATGTCATAATAAAATGTCACACATACACACATACAGACAACACAACACAGCCCAGCTACTTACAGGTAACATTAAACATACAAAAGTGGGGATGCGCAGGCGTGCAGCTGCATCCACCTTTGTAGTAGAGGGGAGTCCCACCGCTCGGCCAATACGTTCAGGATGCTGTTGGAGCTGGAGCGCACGCGCGCTAGTAGCGAGGCGCACCGCTTTCGTATGATGGCGTAGAAGTCATCTGTCTGCGCCTCGGCAAACATCAACATGATTCGATAATTTCTAGCAATCTTCGCGACAGTTCGTGGACATGAACTCACACAGTTTCCAACCAGATGGTTAGTTCGTGCGGACAGAAAAGTCACAGTATTCGTTAAATAATAGTTAATATCCTTGTTAATGCCTTCGACATGGCTTAACGACTGCCATCTATAGCAGCCAATGGCTCAACGTGCCTTGCGAAGCACGGAAACGGTCGAGATAAATGCCACTAACAGTAAAAACCCATCCAGGTTTTGACCGTGTCTGTAGTCAGTTAACCTGCGTGATCGATGAGACCAAGCAAGCCACACTGAACCACGACCGCTTCTATGTTCGTATTGAAGAAGCGTCCCAAAACCACGCATATCAAAATTAAAAGTGTTTAAACGTAGTTTTACTCAATTAACAAGGATATGAACTATTATTTAACAAATACTGTGACTTTTCTGTACGCACGAACTAACCATCTGGTTGGAAACTGTGCGAGTTCGTGTCCACAAACTGTCGCGAAGATTGCTACAAATTATCGAATCATGTTAAGCTCACGAGTCATGCACGGCACAAGTAAAAGAGAGGGTGGCATGGCACCGTGCAGGATATGTATGGAAAAAATGTGTTACTTGTTTGGTTTATTGGTTTTTTTTTTCGATCCCGTGCAAAAGTTGGTAACATTTGTACCTTTTTAGAAAGCTTATGAAACAAGGAACTTTTGTCATTAATTTGTACGCCAAGTTTACTACATTTCTAGTAATACTCAATTACTTATGGAAAATTTATACAAAATAATATTTTCATGCAACTTAAGACCGTTTATTTTTGAGACTATGTGAGTTATGGGCAAGGATTTTTTTTTCAAAACCAGCGCTCGTTTCTCAGCTTTTAAAAAAGTATCAATTTAAGGTAAACGGTGTAATGGTTTTTTCATAATTAATTGTTTTTGGTAACAAGGTAGAAAATTTCAAAAAAATCTAAAAACAGCAATATCTCAGTAACCATACATTTTTGACCCCAGGTTGACAGGACTTAATTTGTTGCAAATGATGATGATGATGATGATGTCCTCCACGACGTATCCGTCGACGGCGACACCACGGCTCTACCTCCTGGAGTGCGCACGAAGGTGGCTGGCGAAACCAAACTTGGTCTTAAATATTTTATTATGTATGTGTATTGGTACGTTTGCTTTGGCCGGGTTTTTCGTAATTGGCGTTTAGCGTCAAGGTCTTCTAGGCGCTTACTTTCAAACATTTTAATTCCGGTTTTGATTTTCTTTCGCCACTCCGGCCTTTGTGTTGCTTGCTCTTCCCGATCAGTTACAGACATGCCGCATGCCGATAGGTGCCGTTTTAGGACGTCCTTGTAGCGTAGGTATTGACCACCAGCCTCGCGTTTACCGCACTCGAGTTCTGAGTAAAAAAGGATTTTAGGAAGTCTGGTGTCATCCATTCGCACTAAGTGTCCACACCATCTGAGCTGACCCTTAATAAGTATGGATTCCATACCATACATGTCCGATCTACAGAGAACTTCTGAGTTTGGTATCTTGCCCCGCCATGAAATGCGTAATATCGCCTGTAGGCATTTCATATGAAAAACATCCAGGCGCTTTATGTCTCCTTTGTATAGACACCAAGACTCTGACGCGTAGAGTAAAATGGGCAGGATTACTGCTCTATAGACAGCTATCTTTGTCTTCAGCTTCAGCAAATGACCTCTAGTATAACCCCTTTGAAGGATCACGTCGAATTACCAATCACCCTGTATAAAGTGTTAAGAATTAGTTGTCATTACTTAAACTGGGGCTTCTACTCACTAGTAGTACTTTCTTTTTTTTTCTTTCAGTATCACTATACTGAACAACTTTTTCCAAGGAACCCATAGTCAATTCGCAAAAAAAATTGGTACTTTTTTTGTGTTGGTACTTTTTTTTGTGAATTCACTATGGGTTCCTTTGGGAAAGTTGTTCAGTTTCATGAGTAGAAGCCTCAGTTTAAGCAATGACAACTAATTTGTTAACACCTTGTATTGATGAATGGTTAATGTCCCCTTAGTGAATACTTCTAAAAACAGAGGACTGGGCAAATAGAGCAAACACAATCCAATTTAGCAGTGTTTAAATGTGTTTTTTTAAAGGATATTTAAGATGACGATTGACTGAAAAAATATAAATCGCTCGCCTTTAAGTATCTAGCTCCCTGTGACATTGCATATAAATCAACCAAAAGATGTGCTTGCTGTAGCGTGATGTAACACTCGTTGTCTAACATGTAAGAGCAAGTGGGACAACAGTGACAATTGTACTGTCGTGCTTATGATAAGAGCAGTAAGTATATTTATAAAAGCAGAGCTATACATTTCAAAAATCTTATTTATAATAATCTAAGGAAACAATTCGGAAAATGTAAAAATGTGTCAAAAACTCAAAAGTGTGTTTCTTACTTACTGCTCTTATCGTAAGCATGGCAGTGTATGGCATTGCCAATACAATATTGGTGGGGAGTTTTTTTTTTTTTGTTGTAACTTAAAGTAATCAGTTTCCAAATAATAATAAAACTTAGTAAAAGTTCTCACCTAATTCTTCACACATCTTAATTACAGTTTCCTCCAAGCGATCCACATACCACTTGACACTAGTCTTAAAATGCTTCAAGTTGATAACAGGGTATGCAACTAGCTGGCCTGGTCCATGAAAGGTGATGAGCCCTCCTCTGTTGGTTTTGCGGAAATCTGCACCGAGGCTACGTAATCTCAACACTTCTTCACTTCCTGTTTCATCTCTTATACCTGAAAACAACAGTGAAATTAGAAGAGAAACAGTTGAACCATTTTGTCTGAGCTAATAATGAACTAATTCAATATATCAACGCAATACCTAAAGTGTTTAAAAATATATACAGAATCTCTGACTCGGATAACTTACAATAAAACGGATGAAAACTTTTCAAACTAGCATTCTCGTGCTGAAACTTACCGACAGTGTAAACAGGCTTATGCTCAACCAGCAAAACTGTGTCGTAGTTGGTGTCGTGTCCCTTGGCCATCGCGTCCAAGTGCCGACGGGCCAGTGCCACCTGGATCTTCTGCGCCGTGTCGTAGCTCACCAGACCCAGCCTCCAAACCTTCACCATCTTCGAGGTCACTTGATTTGTCAGTTTCATTGGAGACAGCGATAAACTTAACGATTTTTAGCAATATTTTACAATTTTTATTTATGTTTTCTACTTTTGTACAGAAATATGAAAATATAAAAATAAACAAAAGAAAATCGTACCTACAACATGTCAATGTTACTGTCAGTCAGCTGGTCAGCTGTCACTTATATAACTTTTTTGGTCTTTTTGGCGGGAACTCGCGGCAAGAGTTTGTCATTTTTGTTTTATTATCCGAAAAAATAGATATCGTGGTTTTTAATGTATAATATTGATAGCGTATTGTTCAATAAAGTGCCATTTAAGTGTCTAATATATAGGATAATGAAATAAAAGTGTGTAGACCGTGTTTCGAGTGCTCTCAAGAAGTCCATGAAATCTTCATCAAAAGTGCTATCATTTTGTTGAAGACTAGAGAAACAGTTAAAGACGACAGAAATTGATAAATGAGAACTCAAATGATACAGAAAAATATTTAGAGAAGAGCAAACTACGTAAGAATAGGCTGTATGGCCAGAGAAGCCTTTGCCTTTTCCTTGCAAAAGCAGGAAAGAACCAAACAAAAAAAAAAAAAAAAAAAAAAATAACTTTTTTGTTTTATTTTACTCCGGAGATGGGAAGGCAAAGCATAAGAGCCATACAGCTTAGTCTGTTGTAAGTGACCAGAGAGTACTAGTCAAGTCAATGACTGGTAATGTTTTGGAACGAACTGTACTGTCATGAAGTGGTCATGAGTCATGAAGTTCGCTATAATAATTATTTTTGGTCTTTTTGGCGGGAACTCGCGGCAAGAGTTTGTCATTTTTGTTTTATTATCCGAAAAAATAGATATCGTGGTTTTTAATGCATAATATTGATAGTGTATTGTTCAATAAAGTGCCATTTAAGTGTCTAATATGTAGGATAATGAAATAAAAGTGTGTAGACTGTGTTTCGAGTGCTCTCAAGAAGTCCATGAAATCTTCATCAAAAGTGCTATCATTTTGTTGAAGAATAGAGAATAAGTTAAAGACGACAGAAATTGATAATAAATGAGAACTCAAATGAAATAGAAAAATATTTAGAGAAGAGCAAACTACGTAAGAATAGGCTGTATGGCCAGAGAAGCCTTTGCCTTTTCCTTGCAAAAGCAGGAAAGAACCAAACAAAAAAAAAAAAAATAATAATTATTTTTGCTACTAGACACTAGATGGCTCTAATCTTTTTTTCTTCATTTTTAAAAATGCGTGGTTTCCCATGTGAACAATACTTTAATTTTTTTTTCTCTAACCATTTATTTTATATGTACTTAGACCTCAAACAAAATTCTGACCATTTTCTTTCATTAGGTGAGAAGGGAATTACATTTTAAAGAGTAGCTTTTTTAATGCTCTACAATCTGCAGTCTCTTTCTACCCTACCAAACATAAGTTCCCTAAGACAACCAAAGACCCCTGACTTCTCCTAGGCAGGATCAGACTTTTGAAACCCTGCGTTTTGATCTTTTCATAATATCAGAAAAAACGATTATTTTAATAGAAGAAAACCTATTCACCTAATTTTCTCAGTACATTTTCATACAAAAGGCAGGTCCGAATAGGCATATTTCGTTTAATGAAATAAATGAAAATAACTGCAAATAAGATCCTTGGTTCTGAATTTTTCTAATCTCTCAACATTCCACAAATTTTGAGGAACTCAGTACATTGTTTGGAAGGGGCCTTAGATAACCACTTAAAAGTTTCACAGTAAATAGTTGTTCTTGTTTTGACCTACTTAGAAGAATCCACTAAGTTCCCGAGATTTGTAAAAAAGTTGTACTCTTTATACATTACAGTTTGCGTCACGTAAAAAGAGCACTTCCTAGGGTAGAACAGTTCACTCTGATAACAGGATAGCTTAATGTAAGTGTGAAAAAGAGGGTACTAAGCAATTGCTGTCAGAGTGCATCCTCGGAATGCCAGCCAGCGCTCTTTTTACGTGACGCATACTATGGTAACCAGGAATCTAATGATCAAAATGCATAATAAAAGTAGTTGTGACTTTATTGGCTGCTTAGTGATGGACAGGCTATTTCTAAGCAACAGCAGATACACCTATGGAAATCAATCACTTCCTTTATATTCTCTTAACATAATTCTCCCATTTCTATAATACAAACATCTATCAAAAATACTAATAAATTCTTATTTTATATTATAACCTGCTGATACTTGTTATAAATTGGTTTTTTAATATATAATTATATATAACACGAGGATTTTAATAAAAGAAGATAAATTTTCTTACATTTTTATTAACTTCTTTTCTTATTGATTAACGGTTGGACTTAGCAACACGCTCCAACTCATCTTTCTTCTTGATGGCATAAGAGTTTGATGATCCCTTGGCAGCATTGATTAGTTCATCAGCAACACATTCAGCAATGGTCTTGATGTTCCTGAAGGCAGCTTCACGGGCTCCGGTGCAGAGCAGCCAGATAGCCTGGTTCACCCTACGCAAGGGGGACACATCCACAGCCTGCCGACGCACAGTACCAGCACGACCAATCCTAGTGGAGTCTTCACGAGGACCAGAGTTGATGATAGCAGTGACCAGCACTTGCAGAGGGTTCTCCCCAGTCAGCAGATGAATAATTTCAAATGCGTGTTTGACGATCCTAACGGCCATCAGCTTCTTGCCGTTGTTGCGGCCGTGCATCATCAATGAGTTGGTTAAACGCTCCACAATGGGGCATTGAGCTTTGCGGAATCGTTTATGGGCATACCTGCCAGCAGAGTGCGGTAAGTACTTAGCGTACTTCTCCTTCACGGAAATGTAGTCCTGGAGGGACATGTCTGACACCTGCACATCGTAGCAGCTCCATCTCCCGAACAGCTTGATTTCAGGAATGTCGGCTGCCTGAGGAAGGGGTGCGCTTTCAATGGCCACGCCGCCGACTTCCATGCCATCGTCATTTTGGTAGTCATCCGCCATGATAGGATACTAAAAACAAATACGAGTATAGGGAATGTGAAACGTATAGATTATTACAATATATATTTTAACTTATAAAGAAAAACACTTACCTTTCTATTGAAAAATAGAAATTCTAACCTCCGTGTTGTCAAAGAACACGAGTAAAAGGAAGCAGAAATAGTGTTGTATTCTATTGGTTACAACAAATATTGAATGAGTTTAATCGATTTGACTAAGGCAAATCAATATTTGGCCTTGAATGCTTGTATGTATTTATAGTCGTTGTACCTATTTTTTAATGGAAAATAATTCTAATTTTTGATCATTTTTAATTTTAGATAATTTTAAACATAACATAACATCTTAGAATCATTCATCATTCGTACATTAAATCAATCGATTATATTTCGCCATACAACACTAAAAAGGAAGTTGCGTAATGTTGGCTACAATGACATGTGTTGCCATTTTAAACATACAAAAACCCTGGAAACCTTTGGGGTTCATGCTCGTAAGTATCGCTTCAGACAGGTTTGTTTGTTGTTATTGTACACATGAATTTAAAAAAACTAAATTCTTCGCAGTCTTGATGTGAATAAGTCCAGTGGACCCGATGGTAAACCAGCAATCGTCTTGAGAAATGGGGAAGAAAACGCAAAGCTATTTGCAAATGGCGCTACGAACGCTTGACTCTTAACAATTTTCAATGGGGAAGAAAACGCAAAGCTATTTGCAGATGGCGCTACGGACGCTTGACTCATAACAACTTTCAATTATTATAGTTCCGCGTTTTTTATTATTGAGGTGTTATAAGTTAGTTTTTTGTCTGTAAAATTGTTAAATAGAAAATCTATGCAACTTGGACTGTTCCTCAATTAAAGGCGAAGTTGAAAAGTACATAATTGAAAACGTAACTTTTCCCACGTCTTCTTCATCCGAGAATCTTTAGGAAATTAATGATTTCCACTATTATTGCAACCAATCGCCACACAACGCGGCATTTTTTTAATAATCTTATGTTTAGTTCACGTAAACAATTTTTTCTATACGTTTTGACAGTTAGTATGAGTCAAGCGATATCAGCGCCTTTATCGGCGAGCTTTGTCAGTTTTCTTCCCCATTGTGCAGCCGAGTTGTCTCCTGTTCTGACACGCTTGTACCGCCTCTCTCCAAAAAAAGGTAGTTCCAAAGTCTTGGAAGTTTGCTAATGTGCAACCTGTGCCCAAAATGGGTAGCCGTGCAGACCCTGTCAACTACAGGCCTATCGCAATCACCTCCATTTTCTGCAAGATTATGGAGCGTGTACTCAACTGCCGTCTTCTAACATACCTACCTTGAAGCAAATGAACTCCTCAGCTACAGGCAGTATGGATTTCGTCAAGGCCGTTCCACTGGGGATCTTGTCTATCCGACTCACTTGTGGAGTGAAGCCATCGAGAGACAAGGCGAAGCTCTTGCAGTGTCGTACGACATCTCTAAGGCTTTTGACAGGGTCTGGCATGGTAGCCTCTGTAGCAAGCTTCCATCATACGGTATTTCGGCAGGCTTATGCAGCTGGATTTCTGATTTCCTGTGGGAACGGTCCATTCGAGTCGTCATTGATGGCTGCTCTTCGAACTTATTAGCTATCGATGCTGGGGTACCTCAGAGATCTGTCCTCTGCACGACCCTGATTTTGCTACATATCAACGATCTGCTTAGACTCGGAATCTTTGGGTATGCAGACGATAGTACTGTCACGGAGAGGTATTATGCCAGCTCAAGAGCCAGTACCACCGAAATAAACACCCTTAGGGAGGACATGGTAGAGCGTGTGAACTTGACGCTTCAAGCAGTATCCCAATGGGGCGATGCTAATCTTGTTAAGTTTAACGCTCTAAAAACGCAAGCGTGTCTTTTCACCGCCAAACGGAGTCCTTTTAAATTGACTCCAACTTTCCGAAATGTTGACTTACCTATTTCCGACCATCTGGAACTCCTTGGCATGGACTTGACGAGTAACCTTAATTTTGGGCGTTACATTGAATCCAAAGCAAAAATCGCTGCTAAGAAGCTGGGGATCCTCTCCAAGGTCAGGCGCTACTTCACACCGGGGCAGCTTTTAACACTGTACCAAGCTCAAGTCCGTTCATGTGTGGAGTACTGCTCACACTTGTGGAATGAATCCGCCCGCTACCAGCTGGAGGCATTGGACTAAATCGATCGTCGTGCCAGGAGACTGATTGGCAAAGAGGAGCTTACTTCGTCTAAGCTCCAAAGCCTAGAGCATAGGCGTAAAGTCGCCAGTATCTCAGTTTTTTATAGGTTGCATTTCGGAAAGTGTGCACAGGAATTACACGAACTGATTCCACCAGCCCTATTCCACCTTCGGTCGATCAGGCGTCGGCGAGGCTTCCACCTCTACGTAGTAGACATTCCACTCTCACGCACGAAGCGCTTTGCCTCATCTTTCATTATGCGTACTGCAAAGGAGTGGAATTCCTTGCCGGCATCGGTGTTTCCCAAGTCTTATAACCTTGGGGTCTTCAAGGCGAGAGTGAATAGGTTTTATTTGGGATTGCGTGTTCCACCATCGACTCCATCGTCACTTACCATCAGGTGAGATTGGAGTCAAACGCTCCTAAATCTTGAATAAAAAAAAATTTAAAAAGCGTCATTTCGAAACATGTTAAATATGATACCTGTCGTATCTTTCATCGAGGAACACATAGTAATAGAAATTGCAAAACAAAAGCTTCATATACAAGTTATAAAGTTGAAATAATAGTTGATTAATTAATTGGTATAAAATATTTTATTAGTGTGTCATTCTACAGGGAATCATGTAAACTGCTATTACTTCTAAAAGACTAAAAAAACTTGTAACGAGGTGCTATTTCCTCATTTCCTGGCTACGATACCCTTCCGTTTCTGGAACTCAAATACCTTTGTCCTGTTATTTAAATTCTGCCATATCATTTTTCTATTCCATTTTCTCATTTTATTTCTCGACCTTCGACCAAGGGTTGGAATCGAATCAACGACCCCCGGATTAGTAGATTGAGCCAGCGAATCCAACAGAGTCAATTTTGTGTTGCAAACGTTAATCAAATTGTCAAACATTAGGTTTTAAGGCTTTAGTTTTACAATGTTTTCTTTTGGATTGACTCGCATTGTAAACTATGTGTATGATATCATTCATAATCTACCAAATTCGGGTACAATTAAGGTTCAGTCAGTTTTTACCTTTTTCGCTTCTTTACAGGCTTTGCCCTAACGACGCGTGTGCACTGGCCGATAAAATAAAATCCGACAGCCAAGCCACGCCCACCTGTCGGTCCTCTTAAAAACTCTAGGATGTACGCGAGTGCACTGGTCCAATACAATAAGAGCCAAAATAATCATTTCACTACTTGAGCCATATAATAAGCGTCGTCGTCGCGTCATTGTTTCTGAATAGTGTTGTGCGCAGTACTATAGAAAATGTGCCCGGCTTTTAGCCAATGCCAATTATTGGCGTTATTGTTATAAATACGGCATAAAGTAAAAGCATAGGTAGGTAACCAGGAGTTTTAATACATCTATAATTGACCAAGCTGAATACGTTAAAAACAACCGACTTCAATGGCAACAACTCCAATTTTGCTATGTTTTTGTTGATTTTCTCAGAAACCGCTGAATCGATTTCGACAAAATTTATATGGAACCACCTGTGAAGTATACCCTTTTAAACAAAAAAAGAATTTTCTAAATCGGTTCAGGCGTCTTCGAGTAATCGGTGAACATACATAAAAAAAAAGATTCCGACGAATTGAAAACCTCCTCCTTTTTTGAAGTCGGTTAAAAATGGTGGTTATATCATAAAACCTACCATATTAAAAATACCATATCATGGTATAAAGTTGAATATTCTAAAAGTGTATGTAACTTTCTGTACGTACAACAAATACAAACGACGTTGTATTTTTATTAAAAACGCATTACATTAATTAAAGCATTTGGGTGGTTACAGTACACAACCTAAATATGTAAATATTATTGAAAATCAAAGTATTTTTTATCTACGTAGATGCTTTACTTACACATTTTCTTAAATCATATTTTTTCCAATGAATACAAAATATCATAATATATCTACACATATACCTATGCATTTGAATATTCTATAAATGTATATTGATTTCTGTAGGTACCTATAAAACATTATCATATTAATATACCATGTAAATCGATAACTAAACTATACATATGTCGATAAATGATGCACAACACTTCGTTTCGTCCGGTAAGAATGTTAGTGTCGCATGAGTGCAGCAGCGTTTATAGAAAATTTACAGCGACTAGTAAGAGCCGATAAAATAAGATCTGTTCTATAAGTCCGGTAAGAATGTTAGTGTAGGATGAGTGCACTCGCGCTCATACAAAATGTACAGCGACTGGATCGGACTGTGACGTCGTCATCTGTCGGTTCTTATTTTATCGGCCAGTGTGCACACACGTTGTAACGCTTAAGAGGCCTTTCTCGAAACGCAAGCGCTCAAGTTTAGGCATCGACACGGAGCGACGTACGCTTGTTTGTATAATCGCTTTACTCCACGCACACAAACGTACCGCGCGACGGACTAACAGATTTTGATCCTTTTATCCGCTCGTTCTAAGCTAGCCGTGAAATGAAACAGCCGTTGCATTGTTTTGCGTGTATTGTTTACTGTAATTGCCAAGAACGTGTTTACTATGACGTTTATAAGATATCGTTATATTTTAACCTTACTTTTTAGGTTATATATATTTTTTAAATTTAGTTCCATGTTTAAGCTACATTGAACATTAAATCAGTTATTGAAGGATAAAAATAAGTTATTCAAAATGATGAAAATAGTATTACATATTATGATTAGTAGATTTAAAAGTATGTGTATAACATCTATTTATTGTAAATAAAAAACATTTTGATTTGACTTTTTGACTATAAAATTATTCTTACCTAGTAACTAACGCCCTATATTCATCCTATATTGATGTGTATTAGTTAAAAGTACAGGTGTAACAAGGCGGTAGCAGAATTGAAAAAAAACGTGCTCTTAACAATATTGAGATTTTTTATTTTTTATCAACAATTTATACTAACAGGATTATAAAAAAGTGCTTTTTTTCTAAGGTGAAAAGAACGTTATAAAAACACAATTTTTTTTTCTGGCGCAGGTTGTTTTTCAGGTGTATGAAAATTAAATAAAATATCCTTAGGTGGTTATCGTTAAATAAGTGTATCATTGTTTTGTTTATTAATTTTTAACATTTGAAACGAACGTATTTGTTTTTTATAGTAATTAAATAGCTCGAAATAGTTGGCACTCACTGATGTTTAATTTTTACTGAGGGACAGAATTTCTGCAATCCTTGTTTGGTTTAGATCTTATATAAATGTAGAATTTAATTTATTTTATCAAATAAAATCAGAATAAACCCATCACTTTTTATGTTTATTTCATTTCAGTTGTGTATTCCTTTCTCTGAAAGAAAAAAGAACCTTAAGAAACCTGTGTTTTTTTCAATATTATGAAATATTATTTTTTTTATTTTATTTACATCATTACTCAGAAAGAAGTATAGAATACAGGAAAAATATTGAAAAAAAAAATCGATCTACATTTGATCTCGACCTCGGTTTCTTTTTGCTAAAACCTGGGAAAAGGTAAAATATATCGAAAGTCTGACAAAAAAAAATAAAAAGTTAACGAAGGGCGTGTGTTACATAATACGCACATTGACTATGAAAAAAAAATGGCTAAACTCATATTTTTTTTTTCAGTTTTCGATACAAATTCTTGATTCACTATTCAGATATCTCGACCACCGTTTTTTTATGCAAAAAATGCAAATATCTCTGAAACGGTAAGAGATATCGAAAATCTAACAGAAATTTTGAAAAGGTTAATGAAAGGCGTGTATTACATGATACGCACATTTGACTTTGAAAAAAAAATGGCTAAAGACACTATAAGAACTATACTGTTGAAACTTTGTAAGTAGATGTATTCTGTGAACCGTATTAAGATTTTCACACAAAAATAGAAAAAAAACAATAAATTTTGGGGGCTCCCCATACTTAGAACTGAAACTCAAAAAAAATTTTTTCATCAAACCCATACGTGTAAACCCATCTATGGATAGGTCTTCAAAAATGATATTGAGGTTTCTAATATACTTTTCTTCTAAACTGAATAGTTTGCGCGAGAGACACTTCCAAAGTTGTAAAATGTGTCCCCCCCCCCCCGTAACTTCTAAACTAAGAGAATGATAAAACTAAAAAAAATATATGATGTAGGTACATTACCAATTTATCATGCAAACTTCCACCGAAAATTGGTTTGAACGATATCTAGTAAGTAGTTTTTTTTCAATACGTTATAAATCTTAAACCGCAATTTACCTTTCATTCAAGTTACAACGAACTACAAGAACTTTTATATTATGTTACTTGCTGCTATGGAACCCTTCATGGGCGAGTCCGACTCGCACTTTGCCGCTTTTTTTTTTTGCAAAAATTGCAAATATCTCGGAAACGGTAAAAGATATCGGAAATCAGACAGATTTTTTTTAAAAGCTGTAGTAAAAGCATATGATACATGAGACGCATATTGAGTATAAAAAAAAAGCCAAACTCAATTTTTTTTTCAGATTCCCATACAAACTCCTTACTCACTTTTCACATTTAGTATGGGAAATCCGAAAAAAAAAGAGTTAGGCCATTTATCTCATAGTCAACATGCGTCTCATGCATTATTTGCTTTTATTTAAGTTTTTAAAAAATTCTGTTAGATTTTCGATACATTTTACCATTTCCCAGATATTTGCAGTTTTTGCAAAAAGAAACCGTTTTTTTTATAAAAAATGCAAATATTTCTGAAACAGAAAATTTGAAAAGGTTAACGAAAGGCGTGTATTACATGATACGCACATTGACTATGAAAAAAAATTACTAAACTATTTTTTTTTTTTCAATTTTCTCTACAAATTCTTGATTCACTTTTCAGTTATCTCGACCACCGTTTTTTTTATATAAAAAATGCAAATATCTCTGAAACGGTAAGAGATATCGAAAATCTAACAGAAATTTTGAAAAGCTTACGTAAAAGCAAATAATACACGAGACGCATGTTGACTATGAGAGAAATGCCTAACTCATTTTTTTTCGGATTTCGCATACTAAATGTGAAAAGTAAGTAAAGAGCTTGTATGGGAAACTGAAAAAAAAAATGAGTGTGGCAATTTTTTATAGTCAATATGCGTCTCATGTATTGTATGCTTTTGATTAAGTTTTTCATTTCTGTCGGATTTCCGATATCTTTTACCGTTTCCGAGATATCTGAATAGTGAGTAAGGAATTTGTATAGGAAACTGAAAAAAAATTGAGTTTGGTTATTTTTTTTATAGTCAATATGCGTCTCATGTATTATATGTTTCTAGTTAAGTTTTTCAAAATTTCTGTCAGATTTCTGATATCTTTTACCGTTTCCGAGATATTTGCATTTTTGGCAAAAAAACGGAGGAGGAGATTTAACAAAAAAAATAACCCTGTCTTGGAGCGAGCTTCGTAAATCAAAAGGTTTTTGACATGGACGTAAAGTAGCCTTATTGTACTATTAGTCTATTTAGAAACGGGCTAGCCGCTTTGTAAACAGGTACCATAAAGAAAACTTGTTTAATTTTTTTTAATATATCCTATATCACTCCCGCAATCTAAGAAGAATCTAATTAAATTTCATGTGTGGAAATCCATCAAACGGTTAAGGTTGTACAGCGCACCCTTTGGTGCATAAATACATACATTCGAAGCAGGGTAAAAACATCCATCTTTTTTCGCCCTAGAACACTACATATTTTCATACTTTTTTTTATTTCTTGTGTCGAGAACGTCAGGTATAGAAAGCTACTGATAATCAACGCGAGCAAGCACTGTAGTGCTGATTTATAACACGAAAGATACACCTTCTTCCTTTTTCCTTCCGTGTTAAATATACGGGCTGACATGTACTTCAAGGATAAAAAAATTACAAGCATGTATGTACTTTGTATATTCATATGAAAACGACAGTGAATTTTTTTCATATTATCTAATAAGAGCGACCACCCTAGAAAATATGGAAAAATGACAATGTTATTTTCATGTAAATATATTCAAAGTACCTATATATTTAAAATTTTTATGCTTAAAGTAGATGTCACTCAGAATATCAATTTAAAAAACATATATATTCACAATAATCAAAACGTTGCGGGGCAGCGTATAATTAGTACTATCGGAGCGCGGCAAAACTGACACAGGTCCTTCCTCGACGGGCGCTCGCGCCGGACTGATCGGTCCACGCGGAGGCAATGAAATATATCGTAGATTTCTGGTACAATTTAATTTATTGTATTTTTGAAACCTTTTTAATTAATGCAGATATATTTATTGATTTTTATTGGGAAAATAACACTGTTTATTTTGATGTCAGTTTCAATCAAAAATATTTTGGTTTTATTATAAAAAATCGCGGTTAAATATAGACGTATTTCGCTGAAATTGATGTTAGAAATATTTTTTTTTCCTAGAGATTGTGACGTTTCCTCCAGTTCCTAACCCTGATCAAGGACGAGGAAGGAATCCTTCGTTATCCAGTGAAGCAATGATACAAAGCAATTTACTTCGATTACCACCCACGTACGCGGAATGCAGGAAGGCATTTCCAGGTATCCCAGTGGTTGGGGTAACGTATCCTACATGAAGACGGACTCCATCCTTTCATTATCAGTGTGTTATCAGCCTGTCCAAGATATAGGCCTTAGCGACCACGAGCAGCACGGTGCACGCTGTGGGAAAGTGGTAAGTACCTAAGTACGCAACGCAACTATTCTTGTGTTTTATAACTCTATGCCTAGGCATAGAGTTATAAAACACAAGAATAGTTGCGTTTAAAAAAAAATGTAACTTGTGTTTTTTGAATGTATGATTTTTTTGTTTTATACGGTTGAAAAGTATGTAAATTATCCTATCATCTCCTTAAATTCGTCCGTCGTTCAACCAGTCACCCTGTATAAAATAATGGAACAAATGTTTAAAAATCTGAAACATTAACTTACAATAAGAAACACGAATCTACTGAACACATATTTTTTTTAATGTATAACTCTTTCCGAAAGTAAAAAATTACGAGCTCAAAAAGTGCGATTTCTCGAAAAAAGTGCGAATGGGCCCTTAAATAGGAATACCATACCATTGGGCCGCGTTCAGAACCTGCACTCCGACAGCAACCGTTCACTTTGACAACAGGATAGCATAAAATAAATCGCGTAAGTCTCTTTCACACTTAAGCGAGTTATATCATGCTATCCTGTTCTATTATTTTTTATTTGGCATTCCACATCTCATTTCAGGAGTGATTTTGCCAATGTCAAGTGAAAATGGGAGAATCTTCAATGAAAAAAAATGGTGAAACGCCAATGTCAAGTGAAAGACGCGGCTCCAAGAGTGATGGGCGCTTAAAGACGCTCCACGTGGTGGTTTGCTGCTGGAACTCGGAAAACAGAGTTGTCTCCCGCCCGAGTTAATCCTCTTCTTATGACCGCTTATCACTGAATTGGAATCACACCTATTTCCCCATCACAAAAATAACGTTGAGACTACTCTAAAACGGAAATAATTAAAAAAAATACTCAGCAGACGTGTGCTCGGTACAAGTCCCGCGCAACCAACCAAAACAAAACTGCTATCCTGTTGTCAGAGTGAACGGTTGCTGTCAAGTCCAGGTTCTGAACGCGGCCCTCCTGGCTATGCAATGTCCATCGACGTATGGTTCATTCCAATCAAAAAAAAGCAAAAGGTAAACAAACATAGTATGCAGATGACATTGACATGTGTCAGTTCCATAGTAAGTTTGTTTACGTTTTCCTTTTTTTTATTGTAATGAAGTATAGAAACAAGTGGACGACGGGTCTAGTACATAATTAACGAAAAAAGCGTCCGCAGTTAGCCTATACACACGTAGTTATATGCATAGAAACAACACATTTGAATTTAGATCGTGTGTCATTGCATTACGGTTGATTTTTGCTTGCAACAATTTCACCATACGAAGCTTCGACTGGAACGTACTTCACCTTACGCAGCTTCGAGTGAAGACAGAGAAGTAATGGAGTAGCTTTCACTTATAATGTGTTTTTGTTGGCTGTTTTATAAGTATTTTTTATTTTTGCAGAATCTTGTTTATTTTTTATAACAAACACAGAAACACGCTTAAATATGAATTATACAGGGTGAAAATGATTCGAACAAACAAAGTGATTTTTTTCGGAACAAAGTATTCCTCTTGTCTAGATTCGGCTAAAATGTTGCTCCATAGTGCACAACGTATAGGATCTCGGGGAAAGCTATAATAAATAAAACATTTCATGTAATAAAAACAATAGAAAAAAGTAACAAAATATTTTAATAAAAATCTTTATACTTAAAAGCGACTCTATAAAATTTTTGTTCTAAAGTTGTGATGTTCGATTGTTCGCTCATGGAAATCAAACTAAATTCGGAATTCAAATTAAAACAAACTACTGTGTTTCTTAGCAATTTTTTTTTTATTTTTTTTTTACCCTCAATTTTTATGGCAGAGGTGGCAAACGAGCAGACGGATCACCTGATGGTAAGTGATTACCGCCGCCCATAGACACCCGCAACACCAGAGGAGACAATACTTTAAAATGATAAAACAAGAGTTTACTTACCGGAAATATGATACTCCATCCTGTTTTTTCACTTTACTTGAATAGTTTTTACAACTTTTCACGTCGCAGTACGCCATTTTGGACGCGCAGTCAGCCAGCCGACCAAATGAAGATTGGCGCTAAATTACAACTCTTTTTGCGTTTTACTACTCTTTTGGTTCGGACTTCGGACACTTTTGAGCGCTGACCCGAAGTCCATTTGTTTATACGTCGATGGCAATGTCAATATTTTTTGGAAGGATCTGTTCCAAATCTACTTAACATTTACTTGATTGGAGTGTCTCTTTCACAAGTAGGATATTTTTAATAAGCTCGTCCTCGTCTCAGAGCAATGAATTATTATTATGATATTTTAGAACGCTTATTGTTAGCCTACAGAGGAAAGGAAGTGTTCATTGTGAAGCAGTTCGTATTCTTCATCATAATATTGTTTTTCTCAACAAAAGTGTTCTAGTAAAGTTGCAGTTTATACGTCTTTCGTTGAGTAAAAAAATAAATACGTTACCCTGATCTAATTTCTACTATTTGTTTAAAGGAATTCTACGAGTTTCTTGGTTATCTTATACTATCCTCGAGTGGACAAAGTTCGCTATGGCTTTAAATAAGTGCGGAATTTTATCAATTTTGACTCCGAAATTCCATCCTCGATTATATTCAAAAAGAAACTTAAATCTCCAAGAGTATCACAGTAAAGATTTACTTAGGAAATACCAGGTTTCTATTCAAGATTTTCGTATTATTGACACCAAGTTGGACCCAAAGCCGCTTTCTGATTTCAAAGCAGACGAGTATGTGGTAAAGGCACAAATATTGGCAGGAGGTCGGGGTAAGGGCCACTTCGATAATGGCTTTAAAGGAGGAGTCCACTTGACCAAAAAAGCTGGGGAAATATTGGACCTTGCCAAGAATATGATTGGCCACAAACTTATCACAAAACAAACTCCGAAAGAGGGTATCCTAGTTGACAAAGTGATGGTAGCAGAAAGTGTGAATATAAAACGTGAAACCTATTTGAGTATAATTATGGAGAGAAGTTACAATGGGGCTGCCCTGGTAGCGTCTCCAGCTGGCGGTATGGATATAGAAGCAGTTGCAGAGAAAACTCCACACTTGATAAAAACTGTACCTATTGATATTTATGAAGGTATCACAGATAAAGTTGCTAACGAAGTGGCAGAGTTTCTGGAATTCAAGGGAGCTTTGCGCAAGAAATGTGCTGATGAAATCAAAAAGCTTTGGGAGTTATTCTTAAAAGTAAATAGTCTTATTTTGATAAAATATAATTACATTTTTGGGAAATTGCCTTAATCGACTATTTTTTTGTTCTTAGGTAGATGCCACACAGCTGGAAATCAACCCTCTAGTGGAAACAGATGATGGGCGTGTTGTGGCAGTTGATGCTAAAATTAACTTTGATGACAATGCTCAATTTAGACAGAAAGAGATCTTTGCTCTTGATGATATATCCGGAGTTGACCCAAGAGAGGTAAGGTGACTGAATCAATCTTAGTATGAATACTCAAAATTATAGAATTTTATAATAATATTGGTAAGCTAAACATCTAAAATAATTACAGTTATTTATTAAAAAAATATATTTGATTGTCTAGGGATTGAAAATTATATAAGAAGTTTAAACAAAAATAATTCCATAGTTTTTATGATGTAATACAGCAGTTATCATTGAATGCTCATTTATCTCGACTCATATCATAACAGATAATGTCTCAGAGACTGGATGTACAAAAGTGATAAGCCAATTGTTTACAAGAAACCTTATTCATGTTTATATTACTTGTAAATGTTATATTTACATTCATTTCAAAGTTTGCATGCTGTAGATAATTGAAAATAGTAATGAATTACCTAATTTAGGGTAAAATTAAGTTAAATTTGTTTATTTTAGAGGGAAGCAGCTGAATTGAATCTGACATATATTGACATGGATGGTAGTATTGGCTGTATGGTGAACGGAGCTGGTCTGGCCATGGCGACCATGGACCTGATAAACCTGAGTGGAGGAAAACCAGCAAACTTCCTAGACCTTGGGGGTGGTGTCGGTCAGGCACAGGTCTCGGCTGCTCTGCGCATTCTAGAATCAGACCCCAAAGTCAAAGCTATCTTTGTTAATGTGTTTGGAGGTAAGTCTAGTGAATCACTCACTGTGACGATATTGCAAACACAGGGTGTTAAAATATCAATGACATTTTAGGGATCTTTCGAATTATCTAGATTACAAGAAAATAAAGAACAATTTGCAAAAAAAATTTTGCCTTCATAAAAGCCAGAACACAAAAGATTTTTTAAGATTATCTAGTATTCTAGTTGATTCTGAGCTACCTTATATTTCTTGTACTTTTTGCACCCTGTGTAAATGGTATCAGGTTATTCTGCTAATGCTAATGCTATTAGATATTCATGTTTATGCAGAAAAAAAAGTATTTTTTGATCAATGGTTTACTTTATTTTTCAGGAATTGTCAACTGTGCTACAATAGCGAATGGGATAGTTGCTTCCTGTAAAGCTAATCCTCCAAAGCACCCTCTGGTCATCAGGTTAGAGGGTACGAATTCCGAGAGTGCATTGAAAATCCTAAAGGAATCTGGCCTGCCTGGCTTGCACATCATAAATGATGCCGATGAAGCTGCTAAGACAGCTGTTAAATTGGCTGCAAGCAATTAGTTTATAAGATTATTATTTCTGCAATCATCTGAATTTATTAGACTTTAGAGTAACCCTTAAAAATTTTACTAAATATAGGTAGTTATTTTTTTCATTCCTCCATGGCAAAAAAAAATATTGGATGACTATAATTTGATTAATGAGAAGAAAATAATTTCACCTATATTTTTATCTGGGCCATTTAGCTGTGAAGACTGATTGATGCTGATGAAGCAATCAAATGAACAATTAATTCTACGTAAAGTAAATCTTATCATGGTCAGAATTGTTACTATTTATGGTGTACCTTGTAGATATTTTACGTACTGTTAAGTTTATCTAGTCTATTTCTAACACCAATATGAAATAAACGAATTTCTTATTTCTGTATGACTTGTAGTATACTTATACCTACATCTCTTTAGTTGAATGAAATGAAACTTCACATGATTTTAGTTATAGCATATCAAAAATTTATCAATGAACTGCTGCAGAAGTAGGAGAAAAGAGGAAACAAAAAGTTAAAAAAAAACAATTTGTATGACTATTTATTAGTTATTACATTACAACATAAACCAATAGAATTTATTCATAAAATTCAAGTCACTTCACTTGTCTAATGGAAAAGGTTGAGACGACGGCCCTGGGACGCGTCCGACCCTGTTGCCATGCTGGCTTGGATTTCCTCATACTTGGGGAGATGGGTCAGCTTACCGCGCGCGGCGACCGCGGGCTGCGAGCTGAGCATGCGCCGAGCCACGCGCTGGATGTCCTCCGAGGTTATTTTTTCTGAAGGTTAAAATATAAGAATGTGGCAAGAGCAGATAATTTATAAACTTAAAAAAATATATGAATGCTAAATAAATTGTTTAGAATAGGTTTTAAAACACCCAGCATGGACAAAATTTTTGTGGCCGAATTTTAATTAGGCAGTGAACAACAATCCCTGCAAAAATCACTCACTATTCCTCATATCATAACAGAGCATTACCCTTTCTGTTTATCCCAATTTATAGTATTCAATTGCAATAGATATATTAATTCAGTACTCACCGATTTCACTAATAAAGTATGAGGGCGGCTTCCTCTTTCCAGTGGCCAGCACTTGTCGGCCGACGTCTTCAAACACCACCGGCCGAGCTTCTAGATTCATTAGCAACATTGATTGCAGTTGAGTTTTTGCTCTCTGAAAAAAAAAAAATGCTAGTCTGTGTGTGTGTGTACTCTCTCACGAAGTTTAGATTAACTTATTTTAGGGGTGTAATATGTATTTGACTGACTCGGTGACTCAGTGGTTAGTGCTCCTTGGCTACTGATCTGATAGTCGTGGGTTCGATCCCCACCCAGGGGCAAATATTTCTGTGATGAGCAGATTTTTTTTGCTCTGTGTCTGGGTGTATTATACCTATATACATATGTATTTATTTAAACGTATAACGTACGTAGGAATCAGAGACTGATATACATACATATATGTGTATCAGTCTCTGGTTCCTATAATACAGGGTATCCTAGTTTCGGGCCAGATGACCGTGTTTGATTTGTCCAGGATATTATAATATTATTATTTTCACATTAATTCCATAGATTCCGATAGTAGCAGCATGACGACATTCATTTTCCTCCTAGTGTTCTTAAAATGTAGATTTATTTGATTTGATTAATTTATTGCACGCATATGAGGGTTGTGTGTGTGGGCAATGTTTATGTAATATCAATGTTAAGAAAACTTTAAATTGTTTTGGTCTAGTTTTCCAGTAAACTGTGAAACCCTAAACGAGTGGGCCGACATCTGTAATAAGTTTTTCTTTCAAATAAGTATTTGTTGGTTGGTATCTACACTCACCCTAAGTTCACTATCGCCGACTTTCCCAGCCATATTGGCGAGCTCCCGAGCGATGACTAGCGTGGTGTCATAGATGCGGTTGGGCGGAGACGCGGTGTGCACGCAAAACAGGCCGGTGTCGCCGTAGGCGTGATTGTACGCTGTGGCGTTGAACATCCAGTGATACCTGGGCAGTGATTGAAGAAAAATCTGGATACAATGATAGATAAACAAAAAAGGTCACTGCAACGATACAATATGCTCAAAGATCAGCTTTGCCAGACTGCTAAGTTAGTATGATAAAGTATCATTATCATTTTGCCCCCCCCCCCCCTCGACTTGAGTTTACAATGGCATAGTTAAATTATTTGACCACGCTGAATACGTTAAAAACAACCGACTTCAACCGCAACAACTCCAATTTTGCTATGTTTTTGTTGATTTTCTCAAAAACCGCTGAATCGATTTCGATAAAATTTATATGGGACCACCTGTGAAGTATACCCTTTTAAACAAAAAAATGAATTTTTCAAATCGGTTCAGGCGTCTTCGAGTAATCGGTGAACATACATTAAAAAAAAAGATTCCGACGAATTGAGAATCTCCTCCTTTTTTTGAAGTTTTTTTTTTGTTTAAAAGGGTATACTTCACAGGTGGTCCCATATAAATTTTGTCGAAATCGATTCAGCGGTTTTTGAGAAAATCAACAAAAACATAGCAAAATTGGAGTTGTTGCCATTGAAGTCGGTTGTTTTTAACGTATTCAGCTTGGTCAATTATAGATGTATTAAAACTCCTGGTTACCTACCTATGCTTTTACTTTACGCTGTATTTATAACAATAACGCCAATAATTGGCGTTGGCTAAAAGCCGGGCACATTTTCTATAGTACTGCGTATAACACTATTCAGAAACAATGACGCGACGACGACGCTTACTATATGGCTCGAGTAGTGGAATGATTATTTTGGCTCTTATTGTATCGGACCAGCAGTGCACTCGCGTACATCCTAGAGTTTTTAAGAGGACCGACAGGTGGGCGTGGCTTGGCTGTCGGCTCTTATTTTATCGGCAGGGACGTATTTTAGATTTTCACGCCCTGGGCGAATACGATCGGGACCGGGATTATATGGGACCCCATATAAATTTTATCGAAATCGATTCAGCGGTTTTTGAGAAAATCAACAAAAACATAGCAAAATTGGAGTTGTTGCGATTGAAGTCGGTTGTTTTTAACGTATTCAGCGTGGTCAACTATCTATGTAAATAAATTATAAAAGTTTGCCAAAGTAACAGGGACTGTTCATTTTCTCAAGACCACAAAAGTAAATAAAATAGTTAGCGAAAGGTACCTGTTGAGTACATTGGTGTAGAGGCGCGTGTACATGCCCTTTCCGGGCCCTCCCGCTGAAAATGAGCCCCCGCCGCCCATCATCATATTGAGAACGCATGTAGCAACGAAATCCGGATCACTGTGAGAGCAACCTAAAACCAAATATTGTAATATCATAACCATATTATTGCTTCATGTAATTACTTCTAATACTGGTAAAAGACTCACATGTGAAGGATAAGGCAGTAAAATATAAATCGTAACTACTTATCAATTATAGTATAAAAAATGAAGTAATTTATGTGTAAAAAAACAACAAAAATAAAATTCTTACTTTTTATAAGAAGAATGTCGAGAAGTCGAAATTATTCAGAATGTTAAAAACTACGAAAAAGAATAATTAAAGATGTGATCTGATCAACCATTTTTTTTATTGAATTAACATATTCAAAATTCAAATTAACATATAATAAATTTTTGAAAAACCTCGATTACCAAACTGGTACATGGTACATGGTAGCCGCAAAACGATATAACATCTTACCCTTAAAGCACAGGCGAATTTATCACGATTCTATCTGCTTATTTAAAACAATTCATAATATTATTGATTCATCTGCACTTTTGGCAGAAATCAACTTTAGGATTCCTCCACGTATATCCTCTCGCACTAAAACAGCATTCTCTATTTCTCCCTTTTCGACCAATTCTACAAAATATAGTTTTTTCAGACGTTCGACGCACTACTACAACAATGACTTCTCAACTGTTGATATATTTAATTTATCCTTGGGTGCTTACAAAAGTGCTATTAGCAAACTTTTGTCTAATTTAAATTAGCATGTACAGTGCACAAGTTCTTTCTCAGAGCTCATTTATCTGATGTAATAAAAATATCCTATAAGTCATATAAGTAGTTACATACACATAATTATAATATTCCGACAGACCTGGACTCCCAGGTCTGTCGGAATATTATAATGATGTGTATGTAACTACTTATATGACTGTATGTTCCCTGAATAAATAAAATAAAAATAAAAAATAAATATCCACTCACTTTCCAATCCAATAACAACATGAGACAATTCAGGTAAATCTGAGCCAGGGTACATTGGGATTTCACATTCCTCCTGAAAAATTGAAGTAAAAGTTACCAGACATATCGTCATCTGTGTATATTTTTATTAGCACTAATAAACCATGTGCAATTTTTTTCTGATATTTATCTATTATGTTAAACTATTTGTTATGTCTACTTCAAGCTACAAAATAAAGGAATAACATACCAGTTCTATCCCTCCAGTGTACTGAGCTATAGACTTGTCAACCAATGGTTTGAAATCGCCAGCAATTTCTGAATGCCAGGTAGGTTTCATATCAACAAAATATTTTTGGACAAACTCAACAAACGGCCCATGTTCTACCTAGAATATTTGAAATCCATTGATTATTATGTATAAGAATTATTTCAGACAGTTTTTGTCGTAAAAATCTCTTATTTATTTTATTTTCTCTTACCCCAACAGCAGCTACGACCATTCTGTCAGGAGTGTAATGGTTCTTCAAGTAATTCAATATTATTTTGCGGTCTATTTTATTCACATTCTCCTGTGGACATATTTTTGGTAGACCAAGCGTATTTCCTTTGTATGCAGCCTGAAAAAAGTAAATTAAAAAAATTAAAAATAAAATAATTTTACATCAATTAGCAATAATCAAAATCATGAAGAGTTTTTGTATCCCAAAATCCTATTTAAAGTAAAATGAGTGGTACATTAATAAAAGTTCATACTGCATGTATCATGTCCATCAATATGGTTTCCTGTTCTGGTCTCATTGCAAGGGTCTCCAACTCAAATGCCACTGCTTGTCTGGCAGCTTCAATCTCTTCTACTGATAGCTGTGGCCGTAATGTCACTTCTGCCAATACCTGCCAAATATATCAATACAATGGTAATGGTAAAATAATTATAATTTTACATAAGTCGATCTGGTGACTTGAACACTAGCCTCTGCCTGTACGAGTACCAATCAGTAGCAATACTATTACACAGAGATTGGAAAAATAATGTTTTTATTTATTGGTCATATTGTTTAAAAGTATTGAGATGATTTTATTGATTGGTTAAATTGCATTATTAAAGCCGATATGTAAGTAATACAAACCTGAGTAACAGCTTCTAAGCCCCTGCTGTCAGCACTGGTAGCGTAAACTGTAGTATCGCGAGATCCCTGGCAGTCACAAATGCCTCCATGCCTTTCTAGCTCACGAAGCATCACATCACGTGTTGGAAATTTGTGAGTGGCCTAAAAATGTTTATATCATTAAAACAAGCATCTAAATTAAATGAAATAATTGTCTAGGTTTGATAGAAAAATGAAATAGCTAACTCATAAAATACCAGTAGTCATGGAATACTTACTCCAAAACTTAGCTTTTCAAGGAAGTGACAGATACCATTAGGATATGCCACTTCAAATCTTGGGCCAGAGTCAATTACAACTGTAAAAATAAATAAATAATTAACAAAGAATAGCTAAATTATTATCAACATTTTCTTGTTTAAATGTGTAACATACCTCCAGCAGTACAAAACTGGCCAAACTTTTTCTCAGAGGCTACTCTTAGCCCGTTGCTAAGAACAGTGACCTCTGTAACACTTTCCTCAGACTTGACTGAGGAGTACACCACAGGAGGAAGATTGGGCATCTCCTTGGACAGAGGCGGCAGGTTTGTTACTGTTTCCTTAGGTAAGGCTCGCAAGCCTTGGTCCACACTCAAGTTTCTTGTACCCCATAAGAGACTGAAAGGAATTGTGAATAGGAATTCTAATACACAATCATACAATTATGGTTGCATGATGAAATAATGTTGTAAGATGGTTTATATTCCAAGAAACCGGTGCTACACCGTCAAATTAACGTAACTTATAAAGTTAATAAATATTATTTGTAGTAATAAAACTGTAATTACCCTTTTTTCCTGGAAAGTAACCTCGAAAACAGAACTCTCACGTCAGTAACGTGGGACATTTTTGGCTATTGCAAAATGGAAATGTGAAGAGATATTATGAAATAATTTTCTTCTTACTATTAAAAACCAAAATAAACCTTTAAATTATTTAATTTTTCTAAAAAAAATACAGAATTTACATTTCACAGATATGCACTTAAAATGACAGTGACAGGACTATCTGTGTTGCCAACGTTTTCCTAGAAAGCGTTCCAAATTAGTTTCGTTAGAGTAATTTTCACTCTGACAGCAGGATAGCATATTATATTTTTTTGAAGTGTGAAAGGGACAAACTCTTGTCAGGTGAATCTTAACTTGGTTATGGAACGACTTCCTAATAGGTGGAGGTATAGTAGATGGACAATCTACCGGGTAGATTGGGAATATTCCCAATCACAGCCCGGACACTTCATACAAAAAGTGTAGCGGAATAAGCATGGGCCAGATGCCCCTCGGGAAAGTTAGGTTGATATTTTTACCATGACATCAGCTTCTCAAGAGAAACATTTCCCTAAGCTATCAAACCTCAGCACGCGCTAGTTTTTGAAATAAAATTTTTTAATTGATTTTTGAAAAAAATATTTTTTTCCCTTACAACATAATTTTTTTTGTGATCTTTTTGCAAACGCTAGATACAACAAAGAAGTATTAAACAAAGTACTTTTTAGTGTTTGCAGTGATTTATATATCGAAATGCACGAGTTTAAAAATTTTCAAAAATTAAAATGTCACGAATTCTGTGCGACACCCTCACGATATTTTTTTTATAAATTACTCTTACTGTGCTCTATAACATATATTTTTTTCAAAATTTTAGTAAGGGTAGAACAGTGTTAGAAAAAATATTATTTCTCTCCATATATGAATATTAGAGCAGCGAAGTGAGTAATACTGCTCTGATTTTTAAATGTAATTTTAATAATAATACATATATATATATAATACACCCAGACACAGAGCGAACAAATCTGCTCATCACAGCAATGTTAGCCCTGGGTGCGGACGAACCCCCGACCCTCAAGATCAGTAGTCAGGAGCGCTCACCATTAAGTCACCGAACCAGTTAAAAAAAATTGTTTGACTACATTTGTTTCCCGTGAGTACCTAATCGTGCGCTCCAATACTCTGTGGCTCCAATACGCGACACGGCCAGAACGTACGGCGGCGGGGCGGGGCGGCGCGAGCGATAGATGTGGAATTTTCTTGACGCCAGCAGCGGCGAGATCGCTCGGTTTGCGGCGGGCGGTGTAGTGTGCGCGATGTCGATACTTCGACATTTTCACAGTTAGAAGTCGTTCCAAAACCAAGGTAGGGTGAGGTAGAATTTAACTCGGAGAAATGAAAGAGACGTAGCTATTTTGAGAAAGAGAAAAAAATATGATTTTGGAACGCTTGCGAGTGATTCCAGAGTGACAGGGTAACAAACGTCATCGAAAATAATTCAGAAAGGTTTCTAGCTTTTTTGGGTAGTATTCTGTCTTATTTATGGCTTTAATACCTTCGCAGATACAAGCAATCGTATTTCAAAACAATTCCGAAGATAAAATGTTTTTATGTCTTAGTCTGTTTGACATTGACTACGAACTTCCCGCCGAATAAACTGTCAGGCGAATTTTAACGGTAATCAAACAGCGTTAAAAATCGCACTTGTCAGAGTGAAAATAGCATTCACGAAGGCATTCCAAAATCCCGACGGAGAACTGTCAGGCGATCATTCGGTTACCCTCGGTTTCACTCGGCTCGGTTTTGGAACGATTTAGGGTAAAATTCGCATCACCCCGAGTGAAATCTTTGGTATTGGAACGCAACCCTATTCTTACTAATAACTCTTATCACTGACTCAGTGATTTACACTCCAGACTATTGATCCGAGAGTGGTGGGCTCGATCCCAATCCAGGGCAAATATTTCTGCGATGATTTATTTTTATTACTGGCTAAAGAAGACCTACATCCATACTACAAATAAAACAAAAAGGCGATTTCGGCAACTACTGAAGAATTATGAAGATTAAAGTCGAAATCCGGAAGTGGAGACGATAACCGTGGGAGAGCCATGCTTCGGCACGAATGGGCCTGCTCGACCGGAGTGATACCACGGCCTCACAGTGAGTGAGGGCATCGGAGGCCCAACCTCCCCTTCCCCCCAATTCCTCCCATCCCCCATCCCATTTCAAAGGTCGGCAACGCACTTGTCACTCTTCTGGTATTGCGGGTGTCTATGGGCGGCGGTAATCGCTTACCATCAGGTGATCCGTCTGCTAGTTTGCCACGTATCACATAAAAAAGCGGCCAAGTGCGAGTCGGACTCGCCCATGAAGGGTTCCGTTCCGTTCCGGTTTACGATTTCTAACCAATTTAAAAAAAACGACTTACTAGATCTCGTTCAAACCAATTTTCGGTGGAAGTTTGCATGGTAGTTTACATCATATATATTTTTTGTAGTTTTATCATTCTCTTATTTAAGAAGTTAAGGGGGCGGGGGGGACACACATTTTACCACTTTGGAAGTGTCTCTTGCGCAAACTATTCAGTTTAGAAAAAAGAAACATATTAGAAAACTCAATATCATTTTTGAAGACCTATCCATAGATACCCCACACGTATGGGTTTGAGGAAAAAAAATTTTGAGTTTCAGTTCTAAGTATGGGGAACCCCCAAAATTTATTGTTTTTATTTTTATTTTTGTGTGAAAATCTTAATGCAGTTCACAGAATACATCTACTTACCAAGTTTCAACAGTATAGTTCTTATAGTTTCGGAAAAAAGTGGCTGTGACATACGGATCTGATCTGAGGGTTGGAGGTTCGTCCGCACCCAGGGCAAACATTGCTGTGATGAGTAGATTTGTTCGCTCTGTGTCTGGGTGTATTATATCTATATTATTATTAAAATTACATTTAAAAATCAGAGCAGTATTACTCACTTCGCTGCTCTAATATTCATATATGGATAGAAATAATATTTTTTCTAACACTGTTCTACCCTTACTAAAATTTTGAAAAAAATATATGTTATAGAGCACAGTAAGAGTAATTTATAAAAAAAAAATCGTGAGGGTGTCGCACAGAATTCGTGACATTTTAATTTTTGAAAATTTTTAAATTCGTATATTTCGATATATAAATCACTACGAACACTAAAAAGTACTTTGTTTAATACTTCTTTGTTGTATCTAGCATTTGCAAAAAGATCACAAAAAAAAATTATGTTGTAAGGGAAAAAAATATTTTTTTCAAAAATCAATTAAAAAATTTTATTTCAAAAACTAGCGCGTGCTGAGGTTTGATAGCTTAGGGAAATGTTTCTCTTGAGAAGCTGATGTCATGGTAAAAATATCAACCTAACTTTCCCGAGGGGCATCTGGCCCATGCTTATTCCGCTACACTCTTTCACGCCATTTTTACTACATAGACATTTGACACTTCTTCATGTCTGTACACGTGTTTATACATGTGTGAGTGTCTAGGGCTGCCTCACGGGCTGCCTATTGCCTACATTAAGGCTCCTTGGACATACAGCCTTGTCTTGAGGGATTTGTCTTTGGCAGGATTTTACTTTTTGGATCCGGCCGGGTATCTGATAATAAAATAGTTAGTGCCGGATAATTTTGTGGACAGAAATAATAACAAATACCATTGGAAGAAAATGTTTAAGCAAATTAAAGAAAGATTAACTAAATAATTAAAATTTTAAAAACGGTAAATTCTGATGGAAGAAAACCAGTTTTTCTGTCCGATTTGCACCAAGCCGATTCTTTCAGAGTTCTGTACCACAAAAAAGTAAAAGGATCACTCGTGGGTCTGTCTGTCCGTCCGTCTCGGTCACAGCCAATTTGCTGTGAATCTATCGGATCGATTGAATAAATTGAAACTTAGTACACAATGTATAGATTAACCCAAACACGGATGTGTAATATAAATAAATTCCGAGGGCGGGCGGTTTATCGATCAAAGATTTTTGGAAATGAAATAATTTCATAAACCTTTTAATATTATTTTATTTAACTTATCCATGAACATGAACTAATCAGCTGATACATTTGGGAAAGTCATATTGCAAATGAATATGTCCTTGAGGAAATTATTCTCAGTTTCACCTGCTACTTACCACTATTTAGGTATTTCGAAATGTAGGTACAAAATAATCTGTTAAAATCTCCATAATCGTCACGTATTTTATGTAAAATAAAAAAACCGTGTAAATATATTCCATATTGATACCGTTGTCCCTATATTTTTTTTGTATATTGATATTGTAATTTATTTATTGAAAAAAAAATGTATGATAAAATATACATTACAAAAATGGCTAATACATTAAATATTAGCAAAATCTTAAAGTCATTGTTTATAAATAAAGGATTATTTGTTGTTTTGTCAAGTTATGTGATGATTATGAAGATATTTACAGATTGTTTTGAAATTTTATTTTATTTATCTAGTTGAAATCTAATAGAGAGTTTTCAGATGAAGTATGTCACATCGTTCATAAGATTCTCAATAGATGGCGTTTCTAAGCTTTGGCAATGTATTTTTAAAAGCAGCGTAGAATTAACGGTATCAAAATAGATTTATATAAAAAGCCACATGAACATAGATTCTTATTAATTGAATTAACTGAAACGATAAATTTACAACTTTGTCAAGTATGGATGACCTGGGTGCATTCCGGTTTCTCTGATATATGTAATTTCTTCTTCCGAAACAAAAATAAATAGATTTCAATACATTTATATGATTCAAATGCAATTTAGAACTCGGTATCATGTTAGACTTCTTTTAAGAAATACAAAAACAATACTGACAAGCTTTGTGCATCAAACATTATGAAAAGTATTTTTTGGATCAAAATACAAAAAAAAATTAAATGAAAAGTAATCTTCGAAAGCTATTCATCATTATTATAATATTAATAAGTAATATCAATCAGTTTTGACGATTTTTTTAGAGATATTCTTATTTCCAATGTTGATCAGCGCCATTTAGTTGAGTTTAGAGTTTAGAGAAAGCCGTGGAAAATTACCTATGATCTAGTATCTAATATGTCCATGAGGAAATTATTCTCAGTTTCACCTGCTACTTACCACTATTTAGGTATTTCGAAAAGTAGGTACAAAATAATCTGTTAAAATCTCCATAGTCGTCACGTATTTTGTCAAAATAAAAGAAAACCGTGTAAATATATTCCATATTGATACAGTTTTTTTGTATTGTATGTTTTTTTTGTATTTTCAATAAGCCATTGATATTTTAAGTAATTTATTGAAAACAAATGTGTGATAAAATATATATAACAAAAATGGCTAATACATTAAATATTAGCAAAATCTTAAAGTTATTGTTTATAAATAAAGGATTGTTTGTTATTTTTATCAAAATATGTGATGATTATAAAGATGTTTACAGATTGTTTTGAAATGCCATTTTATTTATCTAGTTACGCCTTCACTGTATTGTATTTAAGAAAATGCAAGCAACACCAGCAAGAAGCTGTCAGTGAATACCAGACAGGCAATGGCTACCGATTTGTAATATGGTATTCCTAAGATATTAAGAGCTGATAATATGCCATTTAACTCCGTAGAATTTCATGCTTTTGCTAAAGAATGGGGATTTGAGATAAAAACTTCTAGCCCTTTATATCCCAAATCTAATGGATTTGTTGAGAGATATGTTGGTATTGCAAAAAATATGTTAAAAAAATGTCAAGACAAGAAATTGGACATACACAATTTGTTATTAGAATATAGAAACACTCCAGTGTTAGGCTCTTTATATTCACCTTCTCAACTGTTAATGAGTAGGTTGACTAAATCTATGTTACCCATACATGACAAATTATTGAAACCCAAAGTAGTTTTAGATTTTAAGGTCCAACAGGATAAGAAAGATTTTAGAAACAAGAGTTACTATGATAGAAATGCCAAAATGTATAATTATAATTTTCAAAAGGGGCAAGATATTGTATATTTGAAAGATAATAAGTGGTTGCCCGCCAAAGTGGTTGATTTTCATAGCTCGCCTAGGTCCCTGTTGATTAATGACGGGGAAAAAATATTGAGAAGAAATACATCATTTCTAAAACCTTCAGTGTCCATGGATAGAGTTGTTAATATTGATAATAATAATGAAAGCTCTGTAAAAAAGGTTAGTGGTGATATAAATGAAAGACAGTGCAACCTTAGGCCAAGGAGAGACATTGTGACTCCGGGTTATTTAAAAGATTTTGTTCTTTTTTGATGGGAAAGATGTAGTATTGTATTTTAGAAAATGCAAGCAACACCAGCAAGAAGCTGTCAGTGAATACCAGACAGGCAATGGCTACCGATTTGTAATATGGTACGGCTTAATAATATTGTTAAATTGATAATAAATAAGATTTGTGAGTTAACTATTGTCTATTATTTTCTACGCTACATTCACTGGTACTGCAGATGTACTGTTCTTGGAATATTTCCAAAAGACTATAATTATATCGCAGTCTTTTTGACAGACGTGAATATAAAATGACAGACTTTTAGAATATACATTTTAAATGAAGACAAGGCTGTATGTACATATAAGCCTTTACACTCTGACAGCAATCGTTTTGTACCTTCTCTTTCACACTTAAGCTATTTATATTATGCTATCCTGTTGTCAAAGTGAACGGTTGCGGTCAGACCGTACTCTCGGAACGCACACCACAAATAAATGTATTTAGTTTGCCAACCGTGTGCCAAACCCTTGACTATTAGGTCACACATCGGTCACACAGGGAGGGTGAGGTCGCCTTCAGAGAGAGGCAGGGAGTGTCCATACTGTATAAATATCCTTATACTGTGATTCCCAATATCTACCCATAAATAAACCTACCCATAGATAAATACCCACCTTCCCAGTGGGTATTTATCAGGGTATATAAACTTATGAGCATTATATTTTTTTGTTTTAAATTTCACTTCAGAACTGTCAATTCTATAATTTGCTTATGTGAATCTTATGTAATTCAGTAACTTGTTACAATAAATAACAGCCTAAAAAATATATGTACATTTTGTAAGTTCCCCATACTAAATCTGAATAGTGTTTTTTTTTCACACCTGTATAACAAGTCTTAAGTATGATATTTTGAATTTCCGAATTATATGATGTTATTTTCTAGTTGAGAAAATGACATCTATTATCTATTATGAAATCCAACATGGCGGCCATGCATTTTCGAAAAATATTGATACAGATATCATTTTGTGGTGTGATAATTACAAAAAAAAACGATAATTACAAAAAAGTGCGGGTGGGTGAGGCGCCCGATGCGGGGGTGAGGAGCGGGGTGCGGTGAGGGCGGTGTTAGGGGGGGTGAGGCGCTGGGTACAGGGACGTGAGGCACGGGGTGCGAGGGGGTGAGGGGGGGGTGAGGCACGGGGTGCGGGGCGTGAGGCGCGGGGTGCGAGGGGGTGAGACACGGGGTGCGAGGGGTTGATGCGGGGTGCGGGTGTGAGACGCGGGTGGAAGTGCGGGGAGCCTCCTGCTTTTCTCACGGTCATGTATACAAGGTGAAATTTTGTAATGTCACCTTGAGGGAAAGTACTTTAAATATTGGAGATAGCAAATTTTACTGAAAGGAAACATTTTTAAATCCTTTATTTTTAAAAAGAATCAAAACTACATTCAATGATTTTTGAAAATACGCTTGCTTGACACACCCAGGAATCAAACCAGCTAAAATCCGAAAACATAACACCTGTACTTTTCTGGAACGACATTTTTTTTATAAATGTATGGCCGTTATCAAGGATTAAAAAATTGATGTCATTTTTCATAATGAGAACCTCGAAAAAGTACATTTCCACCATTTTAGGTTCTAAAGTAGATGACATTTTCGTAAAGAAATCCTCACTAACTACACCCATTTCAACGTTTTTTTTTAAAGCATGGCCGCGACCTTGGATTCAAAAACAGATTTTTTTATAACGTAACCAGCACCCCACAAAACTAATAAAATAACAGCCATATCGATATGATAAGTCAGTTCCTGCGCTTCAATCATGGTTATCTTCGAAATATAGATGTAGTTGATACTTACTTCAGAATTTCAAAAATACTAAGTTAAAGCATATAAAATTAAGACTTTATTACGACAATTTAGTTTTATATACCCAACGATTGGGTATATAACTGGGTATACTCCCATAAATACCCAATCTACCCTATAAATACCCTCCCGGGTAGATAGGGTATGGGACGATTGCCCATCTCTAGGTGGAGGGCACCATTGGGGGAACATATTCTGTAACGCAACCGGGACCCGGTCGATGACGTTGGTAATGGTATCCCTCCCTGTCTGTCGCCCTCACCCTTACCGCGTCCCGGTTAACGACTTTTTATCGCCGTACCTATCCTTTCTTTCTCACTACAATACGTATAAGATTAAAGTAGTGATTGATTACACTATCCTGAATTTAGGAAGCCTAATAAGATAGAATTTTTGCCGAATAAATTTATTTTCTTTCTTTCTAGATGCTGTATGTGACGCAGGTTTATGATAAAATCAGGGTTTTGATCAAGAACCGGAATAAGACTAAATTATTAATTTATACCTATTATCATAAACCTTTTAAGAAAATTCGGTTTTTTGAACAAAAACCTGAACTCGTTTATATTGCTGTATCCTATACTATTAAACGAGTTAAGTGTCCCGACGATTTCGAAAACGGCTGGAAACCTTTTGACGAAAATCTAGGATTAGGGGTTAAAAATCACCAGAAATCGATCTATGGGGGAATTATCTTCGAAAAATTTCATGTAAGGGAGATATGAGCGAAATTACATAAATGCAGAACGCATATGATGCTTATTTTTAACATTATTTTTAAGCGCGATCTGGCGTAACGGTTCGGTGCTACCTTTCTTTTATGTAGGTCTGGGTTCGAATCCCACGAGACTTCATTGATTTTTTGTCTTTTTTTTGGGTAATTTTTATTTTTTTTATTATTATGTAAATAAAAAGACTTAAGAGCGATAAAAAAAATACCATGCACGCGGGATACGAAGTGTGTCGAAAATAGTGTAAGTTTTATTCAGCAATTTTACTTATCGCGTACGTAGGATTTATTTACTCTACCATTCTAAATTTTAAGGTTTTAATAATATTTACAGGTTGTATCGCGTAGTTGCCATAGCTGGTACAACGTACTTACATTTTGTCAAACGAGACAATCGTAATTTTGAATGAAAATCCACGGCTAAACAAAACTATCAAAGAAGTTGACATTGTATTAACTGTTATTTACTAAAGGTGGCGCTGTATGTATTTATGATATTTCACTGTTTTTTGAATGAAAAGACAGATAAAATCAAAAAGTTTATTGTGTGAATTTGTATAGTTTTGATTTGAACCAAGTAAAGTTTGAAATGCAGTGACTGAGCTTCTAGGTACCTTATTCAAAGACTCTAACTCGGATCTATTGAAGTTTGCAGTAATTTACAATACATGAACGCAAATTACAATAAAATTATACGTGTCATATAAAAGATTTCAACGCGAGCTGCATTAACAAGTTTTTATATAAAAGACATCAACGAGTGTTACAATGTTTATGTTTCGAATTGACTGTGAATTACATTTGTTTTTTTTTATATCTTTGTCGAAAACGATTCTAAAAATAATAATTCTATCGATCTATGGTTAGTTGTTTTAGATCTACAATAAATCTGTGAGAGTCTAAACCTAAACTTATTCTAGAAATAAGATGAATTTATTTTGATAGTACCTACGTAATTTTTGTACCTACATATGTACTAATGTAATGCTAATGTATTTCACTAATGGCGCCATCTTTTGTCGAATAGGTGAATTACCAGTAAATTACATTACTTGGAGCCCTTTGTTGCTAACCAACGACATTCTATACATGGACTTTGCATCAGCGCGCTGTAGACGGCACAGCAGAAGTGTGCTCAAATACGATGTGCGCACACTTTTTACCTTAGTCGTGTTTTGACCGCAAAGCAGTAAGGATGCCGAAGTGCGTCGTGAAAAAGTGTCGAAATAACACTAGAGCAACCCTAAAAAAAGATGGTGTGACCTACCACCGCACATAGGTCGTTTTTACTGATTTAGGCGGCCAAAATTATTTGACGGTCTAATAAGGTTCGGAAGTGAATTTTAAATAAAAATACATAGTTTTTGTCATTAAAAAGAAATATATAGGGTGACCCTAAATTAGTTCTTGATACGAAAGGCTATGCATGTGCTCATGATAACGAACAACTTTCCCTAAGGAACCCATAGCCAAATCGCAAAAAAAATGTTGGTCTCTTCATACAAATCAATCAGCCGAGCGGCCAAATTAGTATGAAGAGTCAAAAAATTTTTTTGCGATTTGACTATGGGTTATTTAGGGAAAGTTGTTTGTTATCATGAGCACATTAATAGCTTTTGGTATCAAGAACTAATTTAAAGTCACCCTGTATATATAAAAAAAATATATTTTTAATTTATTGAATTTTTCTGAGGAGGTCTTAAACGATTTTTTGAATAATTTATGGTGTAAAAAATATTTATAAAATACGAGCTTAATAGAAAATATATACAGAGGGTAGGATTATTTTTAATAGAAATTTCTTCCAGCAAACGATTAAAAGTTTCGGGAAAAAATACTTCATTGGTAGTTTTTTGGACCTAATCCCCTAAAGAGTAGTATAAAAATACTACTCATTAGAGGATAAGAACAAATGTACTATATACATATATCCACATTGCATTCTTTAGAAAATTTCCTGGCATAATTCTGGTGATAAGGCCGAAAATGATTATTTCTGTTTCATTTCCATTCCTGTTTTGCTTTTAAATATAGATCGAAGCACAGGTACAAACGTTTATTCGTAGCCCTTATTATTTGATATTAAAGTTTTGTCAAATCTGCTTCTGCAGATATTGAAAAAAACTCGCTTAGTAGTCAGGGAAGCAGCATCTTCTTAGGTTTCGGAAAACCTATTTTATATTCACTTGCAGAATTTGTAATAACTTGTGACACATATCTTTTTACACTTTTTTGTAAAATCACTTGGGCAGCATCGATTATTGCTTCTTCTTCCACGACAGAGCGAACTTCTTCCTTATTCCTCCTATTATATCTATCGCTCGATTCACTAAACGATTCGCAAGGCCAACCTTGGCAATTTTAAATGTCTCATCTAACTAAGAATCGTTGTTTTTCAAAAACTTTTCTTTAATATTACGCACTTTTGACTACTGTTGTTTTATTTTGGTTTTTAAATATGAGAATTTATGTTATGTATGTGTTTATGTGTCACCATAATCCGAGAGGAGTTTATTTTCCAACCATTCGAGTTTTTAATTAATCAATGGCAGATTATGCTCATCCAACTGCTCAAACACATTTCGATTTCTCGTTACTTTCATAGCCGATGTGCTCGATGAGCTTGAAATGAATAAAAGTCAAAATTTTAGAAAAAAGGTAAAAAAAATATTTTTTTATTTATTTTCCAAACATTTTTAAAACGGATTATTTCTAACAACTGTGCAAACTAGTGGCCAATTTTTGGCAAGATATTAGGTAAAGGTTCAAATTATTTAATTTTAATAAAATTACGACCGGGACGGACAGGGAAACACAATAAAACAATGATTTAAAACAAATTTTACTCGAAAATAAATCCGGTAACATGATTATTTTTCAGGACCTAGAAATATATTAGATTGAAACATGTTTTAAAAAAGAATTATCATTTTCCGTTAGTTGCTTACTTGAAGTACTAGAATCCATAAATATGTTTTTTGCAAAACTAATTGTAACATTAAAATATTCCCTTTGAAAACTCTGTTTAAACTGAGAGCGCCGAGATTAGTTACGCACATTACGAGCAACGATCAAGTTCCGACTATCTGTAGGAGTTCTACAGCATAATAAAAAGGATGCAAGGGGTTAGGTATTGTTCCTGGCATTGTTTGTTAGGGCAAGAAATAAATTGTTTTGGGATAGGATATATTTTAGTAAATTCACTTTTGGCCGCCTAAATCGGCGAAAACGACCTATGTGCACCGGTAAGTTAATTTTATTTATAAAAGATAACACGCGAAAATGTGTAAAAAAAGTAGAAAAGCACTGAAATTTCAATAAATATCGTAAACTATTAAGGAGTATTCCTTTTCTTTTCTTTCATGCGCGCCAGAAAGAGACATGCGTCAGTACGCGACAAGAACATAGTCATAAAACAAAAGAGTGGAGTCGCTTTTGTTTAAATGTTTTAAGTGTAAAATCCATACTGCCGAATCGGAAGATAATATTTTTCGGGTGTATGTACGTGTTATGTATGAAGATCTGTTTCATTATTAACGACTTTTTATATGATTAACCCAAAACTTAAACAAACTTACTATGGAACTGACACATGTCAATGTCATCTGCATACTACGTTTATTCACCTTTTGGTTTTTTTTTGATTGGAATGAAGTATAGTCGTTTTCTTTGTTTAATTGAGAGATACATAGTATCTGGAGTCATCTTAAAATTATATATTTATCTGTATAAAACTGTTTGTATCAAAATACAAAACAAAATCTGTATAACAATATGTCAAGTTATATATCTGCAAATTTAAATCATATACATTTTAGTTATAGCTCCGTGTCCTATTTTTAAAACACGGGAAGGCACACATTAAAAATCACATTATATAGGGTGACTTTAAATTAGTTCTTGATACGAAAGGGTATGCATGTGCTCATGATAACAAACAACTTTCCCTAAGAAACCCATAGACAAATCGCAAAAAAAATGTTTGGACTCTTCATACTCATTTGGCCGGTCAGTTGCTTGATTTGTATGGAGACTCAAAAATTTTTTTGCGATTTGACTATGGGTTCCTTAGGGAAAGTTGTTTGTTATCATGAGCACATGCATACCCTTTCGTATCAAGAACTAATTTAGAAGTCGTTCCAAAACCAAGGTAGGGTGAGGTAGAATTTAACTCGGAGAAATGAAAGAGACGTAGCTATTTTGAGAAAGAGAAAAAAATATGATTTTGGAACGCTTGCGAGTGATTCCAGAGTGACAGGGTAACAAACGTCATCGAAAATAATTCAGAAAGGTTTCTAGCTTTTTTGGGTAGTATTCTGTCATATTTATGGCTTTAACACCTTCGCAGATACAAGCAATCGTATTTCAAAACAATTCCGAAAATAAAATGTTTGTATGTCTTAGTCTGTTTGACATTGACTACGAACTTCCCGCCGAATAAACTGTCAGGCGAATTTTAACGGTAATCAAACAGCGTTAAAAATCGCACTTGTCAGAGTGAAAATCGCATTCACGAAGGCGTTCCAAAATCCCGACGGAGAACTGTCAGGCGATCATTCGGTTACCCTCGGTTTCACTCGGCTCGGTTTTGGAACGATTTAGGGTAAAATTCGCATCACCCCGAGTGAAATCTTTGGTATTGGAACGCAACCTTAAAGTCACCCTGTATATATCTGGAATTCTAATTAAGTCAATTGTACAATATTACAGAAAACATTACGAATGGCAGTATTTGAAACACTAGTTTAGGATGCCCAATACAAAAAAAATATAATTCAAATGCTACTCCACGCTACTTATGTTCTCAAGAGTCACACGTTCGGCTTGCGAGATGACGTAATATGAAATAGCAATTCACGCGCTCCATTTGTAAGAAAGAGATAGGCTGTGTTTCGTTTGTTTCTACGACGTTTACTATTGATGTATAGCTACGTATAGTGTCCTTGTGCCGCGCTACGATGCCGCGTTGCTTTAGCGTGCAATATCCTTAGTTAAATATCATTGTTGCTAACATTGACTTTTAAAGCACGTTCCGCGCTACTCGACAACAGATGGCGTGCAGTTCTTGAAAGAATGAGCTCAGGAATGACAACATGCACTGATATTTTCGAGTATTTTTCTGCCATTTTTCATGTCTCCAGTTTTTTAAGAGAATTAGTTTATAAACGCTCCGATTGAACGTGCGAAGCTCGGTCAACCAGCTAGTAATTTTAAAACCATTTAGGAAATAGGTAATTGTTGTATTGTATATAAAAGTACCTATACCTTATTTCAAATAGAGACGACCTAATTTGACAGAAAAATGGTTCTAAAATTATAAGAAATATTGGTGTTTTCCGGATTTTCTTAGGTTTATGATAATATTAAGTAATACTTTTGACTTCTTCCGGTTTTGATCAAAACCCTGATTTTATCAAAAACCTACGACATATGCACAAAGACTTCTATTATAAACTGAGGTAGACGAGGCATACGCACCAAATCTTGAATCCTTCAAAGGGAGCTAATTCACACCGTTGTATTCATAGTTCACTAGCGCGCTGTACGCGGCGGTTGCGTGACGGTTGTACACGGAACTACGAGAAAGTATCATTTTCTATGTGATAAAAGGCTTTATTGCTATCACTGAAAGTGTCTAAAAGTGTAATTTGCAACGACGACATTAGTTTTACTGTAAGTATGCAGAAATAAAGCAGTATCTTTTTAGATTTTAATAATTTTGTGATTTATTATATTTTGGTCACTAGGTATGTCATACTAGCAAACGGGGATTCCCCGAATTGTGCAGCATCAAAAGGTGCGTACGGTCAGCAAAGAAACCGAACAATATATATTTTTTCTTTTTCAGATATGAAATGTAATCTAAATAGAAAAATGCCGTCTTGTGTAAGAGATTTTGTAAAAACTATACATCTAAATCAAATAAGTCGTCCGGAATTACCTTTCCGAGTAAGTAAATATTATGCGATTTGTAAGTTATTATTTATGTAGGTGGATATTTTTATGATGTGTACACATGAATTTACAGTATTTATAAGCAGAGTTATAATAATTAAAAAATATATATTTAAATCGACGTTCTACTAATGTATTTTTTAGTTTGTTGACATTGGTTCATATTTTTTATGTATTATTAAATTTTCAATTCCATATTCAATTTCCAAGTGGTTGCACCATATCTTTTTATTTAATTATTAATATTTCTTTTGACAATCATCATCATATCAATCATATTTTTTTATGTAAGTTTATTTAGATTTTTATGATAACATTTATATTTGTTACAGGTTTCCTCAATATAAGCTTCGGGAACAAAAATGGATTGAGTTTGTCTGAAATGGACTGGATACCCAACACTCACAGTCGAATTTGCTCAGACCATATTTGTAAAAAAAATATGTATAAAAAACACTTGTAATTTTATTTAAATACCTATCTAATGCATAATATTTTAAATTAACTTTTCTGCAGTCGGTACATACGTATATGTACGTCGTGAAATTTCGTCTGCGTTCGGTCAGCTCGACCAAAGCTCGGCACTGTAAACTAGCTTTTTCACGCTTACTGATAAAGATATACTGCCATCTTGCTCTCGTTCAAATAATACTTTATACTTCATTCCAATCAAAAAAAAGCAAAAGGTAAACAAACGTAGTATGCAGATGACATTGACATGTGTCAGTTCCATAGTAAGTTTGTTTACGTTTTGCTTTTTTTTGATTGGAATGAACCATACGTTTGTATGTGTGAAATATTATCAGTGTGTAGTTTGGGGATTGCGTTTCAAACGTCATATATATGGTACTGTACGCCACGTCTACCTCAGTCTATAATAGAAGTATTTGCATATGCATTCTTTTAAATCTTATTTTTTTCTACCTAGTACCAAGTTACTAACACTCGGAACTTGTACAAAATTGATTCACTTCTTAGATTTACTATGACCAATGACCATTTTAAGTACTGGGATTCTCCGGGATAACAATGACGATTGTAACTCTTACGACTCTCTACGATAATGTCGCGAGTCCAAGCAAAATTGCATAAGTTGCAACCTTGGGTCGCAACCTATTTTGGACCATGTCAATGAAATAAAATCTAAACTGTACATTATGTCACAAAACGTAGCATTGGACGAGAGTTGGACAGTGGGAAGCTGCGAAGTGTTGGCAGCAATTCATCCACAATAAAGCGGCGACATCGACAGTCTGAATTAAAACTTACGAATATATAAATCCAGAGCCAAAAGTAAACAATCCAGTTTTAAATTAAGAGTTCATAATAATTAAAGATCTAGTGATATTTAAAATGTCATTTATGAATTGGAAAGTTGAATAAAAATAAAAACCTTTTTTTATATAAATTTATTTTATGCTCTCCTTCGAGCTTCGCCCATATGCATTGTTACATAATGTAGGCGCCGTCACGAGTTATGAGCGCTGGGCGCAGCAGTGGAAGGAAAGACCGAACCTTCTGGTATCGGTAAGACTGCGATGTAAAAGGCTAAAATAGATGTCCAGGTGAGCGCTCAAAACTCATGCCGGCACGTGTACACATTTTTTTAAATGGTATATTTTTTCTAAGTACCCTTCATAGCGCTTAGGTCAAAAAATCAATCATTCTGAACACACTCAAGCATTGCAAAGGGCACCTAGATCTCCGTCACGAAAGAATCACGCAAACTAGTGTTAATATAGGTATTTAATTTTGCAAAACCCCGCGGAACTTTTTTCGTGCACCGGACTGTACTAACTATACTGCAATATAGCTTCATGAGTTACATATTCCTCATTTATAACACTATGCTAATTCAAGCTCACATAACCCAAATTATAGAAAAAAGCACCATCAGAACCGTCAGTTGGAAAAAAGTAGATCAATGATCAAACATCAGTCTTAATTGTATTCGAGTAGTCTGTATGCTTCATTACAAAATATACAAGATAAAAAATGTGCAAACTTTATTTCTCGGGCTATGTGAGCTCATAGAGGTGGTGGTGATTTTACAATTTAGAAACACAACTAAGAATATAAATAGGTATCAATCATTCGCACACAATTAGTTCAATCTGAAGTTCAAGTTTACAATCAAATTGGCTAAATTAAATAATTAGTTATAAATATGTATTATAATGATAACACTTGGCAACCGCTCGCCGTCTATACCTTGTGGATAGGACGGTATAATGTGCCACACGATAAGAGAGAGAGAGATGATAAATCATGGGACACTGACGGCGTAACGTATGCTTAGCATATCATTTAATAGAACCGTACAGAAACCATAGTTAAATAGTTTTTTGATATTAAATTATTTCATTATGATATGGTGGGTGACAGTGTTGTTTCTCTTGATAAGATAATTGATAGGCTGATATCTTTATTTGATATAATTAAATTGATTTTCTTTATAACGATTAATACCTATGTCCTATATTTCCACGCATTTTTACCATGAACAAATATTTTTTTTTACGAAAATGGACGAATTTTGGCACTTAAAACGTTGTTAGTGCTACAATGTCATTTGCAAATTGAAATTATATGAATCGTACCTTTAATTGTTTATTTATCCATAAATATGTTCCTTTTTTTCTTTGCTCAGGTATGATTTTGATGTGGTGATTTTTTAAATTGTATTAATCTATATTTATTCTATTACTACTAATGTCTTTAACAAAGCTGATTAAATACATTATAATTAAACTCGACTATAGAAATTTCTGCTAATAAATTGATTTCAAAATTGTTTTAACTATATTTATATCAATTCATGAGACTTGCATGTTGCTTATTGAGCCAATGGCTAATTGTATCAATTTATTATGGTCTAGCGTGTATTTGTGTGTGTATTCTAAATATCTTCTATTTATGTATATGCAAAATAGCAAATTAGGGCACATAATATAAGCAATGAGTGTGGAGTACACATTTTAAATAATAATAACTAATTCAAATAATTAAAAATAACATTTTATATTATTTATTATATTACATTGTTATTTAAAATAAAAGCATTTATAAATATTATACAAATTTATTCTAGTAACTTCATTTAATTTACGATGTTTCGTGAAATAGTACGTATAAATAATACTATTGCAATAACAATAAATAAGTTATCAAGAGACCAAAATTAATCATGTATTCTATATGTAATTATATGCTCACATTAATTCGCCTGATGTTATATTATTATCTTTTAAAGTATGTCTACTTTCAGTTTGTCCTGAATCTATTAACCCTACACCGTCACAATCGGCTAGGACCGACAACCGGTTTCCGTGCCACATGCGCCAGGATTTAAGATTTCATACATTTTTTGTCGGCTGGAGCCTACATGGGCAGTGGGGAAACGGTTGGTCAAAGAATAGCGTAGTGATCAATGGGTTATATGAATAAAATAGTGAACTATAGGAATGCAACATTGTAATAAATGTAAATTATTATAACTTTGGTATTGGACGTTATACTGTAAATTATTGAAAAGCATATAACTATGAAAGCCACTGGTAGCCGAACAAAATAGACTTTTAAATTATTCGGGACCACCTATTAATCCTTTTGAGGCTATAAGCTTACACGGCACAAAGCTATAGTCAACTCTTACCTTCCGTCTTTGCGACTATATATGAGTTATTCGCAATGGACGCGTACATTGGTGTTTTCATAGGAAGAGTGAGGATTTCCTTGCGTTGGAAACAAGCCGTCGTCACAAAGGCAGCGACAGGCTGCGATCGTCGCTCAGCTATGATGAATCTTCGTCATACCACGTGCGGAAGTCGCAGTTTTCGTCGTAGTCATCCTGGGAATACATTAACAATTTATCGTCAAACTTCATTTTTTCTGTCGCGTCGCTCTGTCCATTTCTATCTTAGGAAACTAACAGTAAGAGCTACCAAACTGATAGGTATACGCTTGCGAAGGGTCTTTTCGTTTTATAGACTGACCTTTCCCAATGGAAGAAAGGGGTAAAACGACGTTATCATAGTTGGTAGCACGTGAACAAATTGAGATCGAACAAAATAGTTTTGGTCGTAGAGAAAACCAAACAAGCAAGCAGGCAAAGGCAACATTATCAAAGGTCACTAGTTTCCTGTGATAAACTTTAAGCCATTGGACTCTGCTAATGTTTATGGTACTTTATAATGGGTAAGTAGGGTAGTTACCGCCATCCAGGCGTGGTCGAGCACATCTTCAGCTGCAAACCGCAGCTCAGGTTGTGGCCGTAGCATGTTGGCGACCAGATCAATAGCACCTGCGGATACTCGCTCCCAGTGTGGCGCAGGGAACTCAAGTCGCGCTGAGAGGATCGCATCAAATAGCTTCTCTTGGTCGCCGTCAGGAGAAGAGAATGGAGGGAAACCGCACAGGAGGATGTATAGGATGACTCCCGCTGCCCACACATCAATCTGCGTGAAACAGAGAAAAATAAATTGTTTTGTGCCATGTAGTTTAATTTTTTGGCAGGTAGACTGGTAATGTAAGGATCTTGAAGAAATTATTGTGAACGTTTCGTAGAATGATGATATTGATATATTTTATTACATTTGTTGTAAAAATCTGTTACATCATTTTCCATATTATTTCTTTATTTTTTTTGACTTTGTAAACAGTTTTAGCCTGTAACACTGCAAGCGTACCTTCAATCCATATCCGGTCTCGAGCAGTATCTCGGGCGCCACGTATGTGGGGGTCCCGCAGACGGCGTGGAGCGGCCGCCACACCTCGACCGCCAGACCGAAGTCAGCCAGCTTCAGCCCGCGAATGCTGCCGTCTGGGCCTACTTCCACCTTAACAAGAAAGTTAATGCTAATTGTCTCAGTAAAGGACACTTGTACTTGACTTGTATACTGTGTGAGATTGAACCTAGATCGCTCATTACTAGAAAACGGATCAGCTTTGCAGTTCTAATATTTAACAATTAATTAAGGTAGTGTTCCAGAACACTTTTGTGAGAATGATTTTTGCTCTAACAGCAGGATCGCCTATTATAAATCTTTTTAGGTGTAAAAGGAACAGACTCTTGTCAGGTAAATCTTACCTTGGTTCTGGAACGCCTTTCTGGAACAAGGTTCCAGAAAAGGTTCTGGAACAAGGTTCCAGAAACGCGACCGTAATAAATAACAATAACAGACAAACTGAACACTAATCTATTGTTACGGCAAAAAATATATGAATTTTAAAAAGCTTAATGTTACTAATAAATAGTTTGAAATTTTACAACCCACTGATTGTAATTGAGTGTAAGTTAAGTACTCGCAATAGGTAGCTTAAGAAACAATAGCAGTATTTGTAACTATAAAATACGCCAATGTTGAATGTTACGTATTAATTCGCTCAGTAACGCCATATAATTGACGATTTATTGTTGTTATAGAAAAAGCTGCCAAATCTGAACACAACTGTTTAATTTCTTAATGACAGCAGGTGCTAATGTATTACAAATCATCCCAATATCTAAAATTCTACATTCGGACCTTACGAAAAAATACTGTATATAAATAGATATATTCAAATTTCAATGAATGAACTTTAAATGGAAATGTTACATGACTGATCGCTTACCAACAAGTTCTCTGGTTTGATGTCACGATGCACGATAGAAAGCGAGTGTAGGTATGCGATAGCTGATGTTAGGTGGCCGATTAGCAAGCGCGCTTGCGGCTCAGAGAATTTGCAAGCAGCCGCGATACTATCAAACAAGTCGCCACCTAGAAATACAAAACAAGAAGTGCAGGTACCACATTTTCATCGTTTTAGATAATTAATGCTGAGATTTTTTGTTGTTGATTTTGGTTGAAGTTCACAAATTATGCAAAAATTTTGGACATTTGGTTGTCTCGTCTCGCGAATTAATGAGGGTTACATGAAGGAAGGAAATTCAGCTGATATTTTGTTATGAAAAGTCCAAAAAAGTTTAGTTTCAAGAGTAGAATTGCCACCTAAAAGGTTTCTTGTATGTGTACACTACAACATTTACATAAAAAAGTGAAATTGAATCTAGTAATACTACTTACAAAACGAATTCTACTTTTTAACACTTCTGTTGGTAAATTCCAATTACTGTGAACATTGTTTGCTTCTATGTATCATATTCTGTGGTTACCACAGCCGGCCACGGTAAAGGGAGAACAGCGATCCAATTACCCATATAATAAAACCACGAAATAATAGAGATGAATATTGATTATTCCATTAATCAGTTACAAATCATGCACTGATAATAACTGTGTTGACGCAAATATGAATGAGAAGTTGTCAATATGTTCATAAATCTGATAACAATGTTATTTCGCGTGGGACGTGTAGGTGATAATGTAAATAGGTTAGTAGCGCAACGCACAGGAAGTCTGGAACTCATCTATGACTTAGTTGGCATATTATTTAGCATTTAAAGTGATCATGTTTGTTTACTGAGATTTAGTGGATTTCCAATTTGTAAGATTTTGTTATCAGCTCGCCTGATGGAGGATGACACTTATAAAGAAATTTAAAAAAAAAATATTATAGAATACTGAGAAAAACAATTATGGAGCACCCGCTACTTACTGATCACCCATTTCACAGCAGGGGTAAATCAAAAAATCCCTCTATTAATGTACCTCTACCCTCAAGAAATATGTCCTCCAAATTTCAAATAATCTACTTGTTCAGGCTGTGCATTGTATGTTATGGTACTGTACATAAAAAGGATAATACTTACCACTAACAAGTTCCATAATAAGAAACAGCCATTCTGGACTATCTTGCTCCTCGATTAGTGAGACAATTCTTGGATGACAAAGCTTTCTCATTACACGTACCTACAGATTAAAAAAACATAAGTCAAAGCCAATTATAATTTTCCTATCTCTGCTGAATTGGTTGTTTACAATAGATAAGTGTAGGTGACTCACCTCAGCTTCTACATAATGCTCTTTGCCCTTGCACTTTGCTTTATCTATAATTTTCAAAGCATACTCCTTTCCGGTAGCCTTGTCTTTACATATTCTTACTACTGCAAAATTGCCATCACCTGTTAAAAAAAGTTTTCAATTCAGACTTGCCAGATTTCAATGCTAAAGGTCGGTTCACTCCGCAATGAACTTAAGATATTTTGGTGACAAAAGCTGGCTTCTTTAAGCACCGCGCGCCACTACGCGTCTTGTTGTAAACTAACCCTAATTAAATCTATGGGCTCCACCAAAGTAGCCCCGATTTCGATGCTGGCCCTCTTTACACAGTATGTTATTAACAATAAAATCTTTTAGAAGTAAAATTACTGCTGGCTAATCAATAAACAAGCAAACATGGATGGTTGAATAACGTCGACAGCAGCGCAGCGGTTATTATGGATCGAGACCGATGTCCCTTGCGATATGGTATTATATTTAATCGACATCCACATAGCCAAACGCCATATTATATTTGAGCTTATATTAAATAAGGAAACTGTGGAACACCGTCGTAAACGCAGTACTGTGGCAGCTTGGATGCATTCCCAATATAACGTAATTTTATATTTAAACGACAGCATTTGTATGAGAAAATGTCTATTATTTTCCAAGGGTTGTCTAAAAAAGATCGCTTTTAGCGATAAAACCACCTTAGTACACATAATCCTACATTTATTTTATTTTAGTCTTTTATTTCCTTAACTTACGAAACATTTGATAAGTTTTTGTTAGTTTCCTACATATTTATTAATAATTTCCTCGTGCGCTATAAAGTGTAACACAAAAATAAAGGAAGCTTGACTCACCGATGATCCTGCCGACGCCGTACTTGAGGCGCAGCGGCTGCGGCAGCTGCGGCGCATCGGCGGCGGCATCCCCCGCGGCGCCCTCGCCCGCCTCGCTGGCGGCCCGCGCCGCGCCGCCACTCGCCTTCACCGGCATGCGAGGCTTTGGCCCAGCCCTGAGTTGACGCACATTGCGTTATTCATCACATAATACCTTTCCGGACACATCTATCGGCTCACCTAGGATTGAAAGTTTTAATAGCCTATAGATAAAACCTAGCTATAGACCAAAGGCTATAATAGCCTATTCCTGAGTTTTAATTTGGAACTAATGGCATGAAACAAATATTGCTAATGTGCCGGTTTCAAAACTGCATTAAAGCGTTTTGCTCAACCTAACACATCGATATGAGAGACATTAGATGAGGTTAATACTGCCCGACTGCGTAGTCGCTAATAGTGGTTTGCTCCCCTATGTTGATTAGCGCCGCCTTTTTGCGCACCATTCGCAATCTGACAAGCGACGAGTAAACATCCCGTATTTAAATGAAAATATGTCTTACAGTGCAGTGAAATGTGCTAAAACAATAAAAAAAATAAAGAACAAAACTAACAGCAACATTTCTTATCACTTTTTTCTTGTTATTTTATGAATATTTTGTCATTTTATAGTGATGTTACGCTACTCGTCGCTAGATGTCGCTTGTAGATAACATTAATTAAATACATGCCTCCCTACTCGTCGCTAGATGTCGCTAGTAGATAACATTAAATACATAAACCTTAAGCTTATCACACAACGGCGATATTTGTTTAAATACATGCCTCCCTCTTCACCCCGCTTCAGCCCCCGCAAGACGAACACGCTGGTTCAGAAACAAACAGAGCGAGTAACCTTATCTAATGTTTCCCATATCGATGACCTAACATTTGACGGCTTAACATTTGGACGGGCGTCCAAGCAAAAAGGGTCCAGTAGTGGGGTATTGAGTTAAGAGTAAATTCGGAATTTAGAATAGTCAATTAATAATAATTAATAAATATTCAATTAATAAATATTCTTGCAAATAAATGATTTCTATTTCTTCATATATATTTACAAAACAAAAAACCAACTATCAAAATAAATTCCTTATTTGTAAGGATAAGTTTAGGTTTAGACCCTCATAGATCCATTGTAGATCCGAAACAACTAACCATAGATCGATAGAATTATTTTTGTTAGAATCGTTTTCGACAAAAATAAAAACAAAATTTAATGCACAGTAAATTCGAAACATAAACATTGTAGCAGTCGTTGATGTCTTTTATATAAAACTTGATAAATCAGCGCACGTCGTTTTTTTTTTTAAATACTATCTTCGATAAAATAGGTAAAAAATGTACCTACGTCATTCACGCTGCAGCACCCGATTTGAAATGTTCCAAATCCATTTTTGGTGATTTTTAACCCCTAATCCTAAATTTTCTTCAAAAAGTTTCATGCCGTTTTCGAAATCCTCGGGACACCTAACTCGTTTAATAGTATAGGAATAATAATAATAACACAAATAAAAAGACAAAAAACAATAAAGTCTCGCGGGATTCGAATCCGAACCTACATAAAAAAAAGCCAGCACCGAACCTTTAGGCCAGTTCGCGCTTGAAGGTGGTGTTAAAAATAAACATCATATGTGTAGTCATATTACGTAATTTCGCTCATATCTCCCTTAAATGAGTTTTTCGAAGATAATTCCACCATAGATCGATTTCTGGCGAGTTTTAACCCCTAATTCTAGATTTTCGTCACAAGGTTTCAAGCCGTTTTCAAAATCGTCGGGACACTTAACTATAGGATTCTTGTAGTTCGTTGTAGGTAAATTGCGGTTTACGATTTATGACGTATTAAAAAAAACTACTTACTAGATCTCGTTCAAACCAATTTTCGGTGGAAGTTTGCATGGTAATTTACATCATATATTTTTTTTACTTTTATCATTCTCTTATTTTAGAAGTTACAGGGGGGGGGGGGGGACACACATTTTACCACTTTGGAAGTGTCTCTCGCGCAAACTATTCAGTTTAGAAAAAAATTATATTAGAAACCTCAATATCATTTTTGAAGACCTATCCATAGATACCCCACACGTATGGGTTTGATGAAAAATTTTTTTTTTAGTTTCAGTTCTAAGTATGGGGAACCCCCAAAATTTATTGTTTTTTTTCTATTTTTGTATTAAAATCTTAATGCGGTTCACAGACTACATCTACTTACCAAGTTTCAACAGTATAGTTCTTATAGTTTCGGAAAAAAGTGGCTGTGACATACAGCCGGACAGACAGACAGACAGACATGACGAATCTATAAGGGTTCCGTTTTTTGCCATTAGGCTACGGAACCCTAAAAACACACAGATTAACATCATATAAAGTCATTTACTATGCAAAAAAAAATTAGCAATATTCTTCTTCTTATCGTGTGGCACATTTGACCGTTCTATCCACAAGGTATAGACGGCGGTTGCCTAGTGTTGGACTTAGCATTACCCGCGGTCACATGTAGGGCATTTAGATTTAAGCGTGTGCATCGCGACCATCATACACATCTAGAAATCAGATGTGCACGTTTCCTCACGATGTTTTATAATAATTAGAAATAATTAATAAAACATTAAAATCGCGAAATGACGTTATTTCACGCAATTTTACAAAATTGCGTATATCTCGGAAACTAAATGTCGACCACTGGACCCTTTTTGCTTGGACGCTCACATTTAGCTATAGGCCATTAAAACTTAAACTTCTTGGGAGGCCGATAGATGTGTCCGGATTTTCGGAAGTGTATAACTTAAAACATCTGACTTTATTAAAATCAAACAACATAACGTTAAATATTAAGACACCTGTTTGGAAGCAATGGATAAATAAAATAAAAAAAACGAAAAATAAAAAAAGAAGTACCCTATCTATAAAACAAAAAAAAACTTTTTATTTAGTTAAAAACAGATTAGGCGAAAATAAGAGGTGCTTTATTAATATTCTCTTTTTCTAGTTTGTTATCTAGTATATTGATAACCCAACATAAACTTTCGAATAACTTAATACTTTTAACTTTCTTTCATACATTATGGAACATACATATTTTGCGTTACATCCACAAACAGTTTATTTAGTAAATACTATATAATCATCCTGTAAGCCAAATACTGTCACAGAAAAGCACGTACTTGTTAAAACTATCTGCTTTATTTTCTTTTTTTTGTAAGTTAACTATGTTATGACTTATGACTGAAATAAATAAATAATTTGAACAGTTTAATTGGTCTCTACCTGTTCTGTTTCACACCAGACATTCTTTTAAATTCATACCACGAACATACATAATACATGATATGTTTTCTTACCTTGAATTCCTACTAATTGGCGTTTTCCTACATTGCAATACAGCTTTGCTTTCCTCGAATTCCAGCTCAAAGTCTTCTTGATTGACCCTGTTATGAATAAAAAGAAGAGGAAAATACTACTTTTTGTGTCATTTTAAATTTAGACAAAATATCAAATTACTGAAAGTTGATTCAAACCTTTCATTTCCATACGCAAAAAACACATCTTCATCTTCAAAGAATTGGTTAAGAGCAGTCACTGGGGTTCCAGATTGTGTGAACACCTTCCTAACACAGCCCGTGTCAAGTTTGATGCAGTCCGTTATGGCGGCTAGCGCATGTTCCAGCGTAGGACTGTTGCGTTTATTCAGCAGCAATCTACACACCTGCAAACAAACATTTACATTAGTGTCAGATAAAAGAGACAATAAGAAGCGACGCGTACAACACACGTAAACACCGTGTTGAAGAGTCATACAGTGCATTAATCATGTTTTTACGTAGATATTACCAATATTACGAAAGAATTGTAAATGGAAACTGTATAAGTACTTCTTCAGTAATAACAAATGACATATTGGATGACAGAGTTGGTTATGGTTAATTGGCACCGAGACGCACATAATTTTTTTCAAGAAGAATGCTAATGGCCGCTTTCGCTAAAAGCATTGAATTCGACAATTAATAGCCTGGCAGTATCTGTGCAATAATTGCTTTTTTTTCATTTAGCATGTATCTACATATCTTCAATATATATAATATTATATATCCAGTTTGCTATTGCGGTACCCTTTTCGTATAGATAATAATATTCAACATTGTATTATAAATATTTTAATTTCATAAAGTTTGTCAGTACTTTTGGGAGTATCTTGAGTCTCCAACGTGTTTGGGCCAGTATGATGCTTCTCTTCTGAGTTTTAGAATCCATTTGAGGGTAAACCAATAACTAATGAATGATAGATATAATGAATACCTTGCGTGGCTTGACACCATTCCTGATAATGGTGACGATGCGCGGGCGCACCACATTCTCGCCGGCCGGGCTCACGCGAACTGTCCCGTTGCCAGTAGCGCTGCTACCATTAGCCTGATGACAATGTACATTGTGTAAAATGAAACTATCAAGTACTTAGAAATTTCCTTATAGTATCCTATCTTTTGGAAAAAAATATGAAAATGGCAATTTCTTTACTTTCTTAATTGTATCATATAACTTTGCTTAATTGTATCATATAACTTTGCATGGAAGCAATAATATCAATTTACTAATTGAGTATTTTTTTTGGAATTTCACTACAAAATGAGTAATATGGAAACATAAATAGGTACATAGATAGCTCTTTTTCAGCTTTTTCATTAATAACTTATGGGTATGATATTTATGAACAAACTATGAGTAAAATGCAAATGTAAAATGAGGAAATGAGTTATTATAAAATTATTAATTTAACAGTTGGATAATGACTCAGAGGCATACCAATGAATAATTGTTACATAATTATATATTTTAGGTATGATAGTGGATTAAAATTTTCAAATAAATTACCTGCAAATACCGGGACAGCCGGTTGTTGGCCCTCGCTGGGGAAGGGCTGGCACTGTCTCCAAGGGACTCTGGCCCACTCAGTCTAAATGACTGTGGGGTCACTGCACTAGCTTCATAGTCTAATCTCTTGAATGGCTCTCCAAATCCACTGCAAACGTATGACTGACCATCTTCTAAGTCATCTAGTTTTCCTATCTGCAAGATATTTATTGTTTAATATTTTTTACTAAATCAAAAATTCTGACTGGAGAAATTTGAGATGGAATAAATACCTACAAAAAGACTGTGATGAAATTTTATAAAATTGCAACAATTTGTTATTGTTTGTTTTAATTTTTGTTTTATTGTCTTGTAAAAGAAGATACACAGAACAGTTTACATTAATTAAGTATATCCTTTTAAATTTAACTTATTAAAGCCAATAAATACTTACTTTTCTACCTTCTAATGAGTAAATTGTTCTAACTCCACTGGGCAGTGTTACATTATCAACAAGCACCCTGGTCAAATCTGCGGTTAAGCTATCAAATGACCTGAAATGTATTCCAATATGAAAGCACCATGTCTTTTAGTTGAACTACATAGATTAAAGAGTTTAAAGTAGCAATTTAGTAATTCTAATTGCAACAGTGGTATGAACAGACCAGGAAACACCTACCTATGTTGCACATTAGATAAGTAGGTACGTGTAGTATTGTCGTGCGCTAATACAGCTGTTGTCTATCAATGGAAGAGAAAGTTGCCAAATTCTTTAACTACTTTTCAATAACGTATGGTTACAATATTTAATTTAAATTACCTGTATCGTTCTGGCAAGACTGGGATTATAACACCTGAATAAAACTTATCACCGTTTCGAAAAAATCTTATTCGTTTTGCTTTGCGAGCTGGTGGAGTACGGAGCATCACGTTGCGACGGTTCGTTCTAGCTTTTAAGATTTCCATATCGTTGAACTCTTTCTCGAGCTCACAGACGGAGCTCGAACGGCTCCCGCTGCGACTCAGATTGTTTTCCATACTAGAAAATAATAAAATACTGTGTAAACGCAAAGTTAGAAAACCACAAATAACGGATTGTTTCTAGCTACGACATCCGACCCTACCTTCTGTTCGTTGGTTAATCAGTTTTCATGTAAACTTGTCGTGAACTAACGTTGCTGTAAACCATCACTTAAAACTGTAACCCATTTTTTACTGTCTAATAGCAATTAATTAGACTATTCTAATGGTAATTTACTGAATCATACACACGGAAATCTGAACCATAGATGAAGTAGAATATGTCCTAAAGGACAGATAGGAATCAGCCGAACAACCAATCAGATCATAGAGAAACGCCGGTTTGTGCCGTTCCTGACGTGGTGGCGCTGCTGTACAAGGTTAACTAGTGTTGCCCACAGGTCGATAAATAGATATCGACATTTTGTCGATAATAGAGCCGTCCCTACTTTTATTGAAGATATACAATAAAATATATTTTTCAGAAATTTTCAAAGCAAGACTATCAACAAGCTTACAGAGTGACTTGTTGTAGTCTTGTGAAATAAAACAAAAGTTGGAAATATAATTATTTTTATTTATAAAATAAGTTTCTATAATATTGAAATTGTACCAGTCATTTTGAACGATACACGAAGTAAACCTCAAAGAAACAAATTAAAGCAAAAGCATGTTTATTCGAAGTAGGTAGCATTGTATATTTTATCAAATGTCATTCCTTAGTTTACCTAATACATAGTTCCTACAACTTGGAACTAGTATACCTAACATTTCGGGAACTGTTTACGGAGGAAGAAACGTGAGGTCCCAAAGAAACTTCCTCAAACACATTTTTTTAAATATGTCTCACATTCTATCACAATTCTTGTAAACAACCCTGACTTAAAGTTCGAAAATATAGGTATTTTAATTTATTTAAACATACAGAAAATTAATGTATTTTTGCAAATATTTATGTAGTTTAATAAACTATTGCACTCCAGTCTATCTATATAAGATAAATATATCTTATACTATGCAAATGATATAAAAATAACCATATTTTTTCAGTTCAGAAAATTAATAAATTACCTACCTAAAACATAGTATTCTACTTTAAAATTATTAAATAGGTTTAATGTAATAGGTCAATGTTAAGAATATTTACAGTAATGTAATAAATATTCAAATAATGAATGAATTATTATGAAAAGCAAATAATGTATAGTTATGTACAGAAATAATATAACAACGACATGATTTTACAAGTACATGTATACCCCCCACGTTTCGGGAACTATTCGCGAAGGGAGATGAAACGTCAGGTCCTAAAGAAACTTCATCCAACACATTTTCTTAAATAAGTAGTTTACGCTATTACATAATTCCTGTAAACAATCCTGATTTATAGTTACTGCTAAAATTTATTTTATTTTTAACTTATTTACACCTATAGAAACCTAATGTAAATCTTAATATTTTACAGTTATGTACAGATTCATAAAGTATTGGACTTTTATCTATCTATATAAGATCTACACTATGCAAGCGATAAAAGAATAACATTTTCAGCTCACAAAATTACAATAATTAATTACCTACCTAATTTACAATTACTAGGTATTAATCAATGATAGGAATATTTACAGTAATTTAATATTTAAACAATTTATACAAGAAAATTATTTATAAATGTACAGAAACAATACAACAGTGACATTATTTTAAAAGAACATCATTTCCATCAAAGCACATTCATTTATATGAAATATTTACAATTAACACGTGACAGGAAGTGCCTATTCAATGAAGGATCATCAAAATCCATGTCAGTAGAATTCTCGGAAATAAATTAATATATATGAATAGAAAAATATACAACTCCTATTACATAAAGCTTAAATTACACATCATTTTTTAGTTCTAGTAGACTTATACTTTTTGAGGGCCAGACTTTGCATTCTTGTAATATTCGTGGTTATCTTTTCAGAAAACATACCCCTAAGTATCTTATTTAAGGTGTTACACCAGTTATGAATTTGAACTCTACAGACCAGTGTCATAAAATGGTTCAGTACTTCGTTGTGATGTTGACTACAGCCTAGCCAATCAACATCAGCGTCTTTTATGAAATCCGCTCGGATAGTTTTAGTAACGTCTCCTTTGTGTGCATAATTGTCCAAATATTGATTAATGAATTTTACGAGTTTTCGGAAAAGACAAATAAATGATTCGTTGGGGTATTTAAGGTTCCTACCTCTAAGGAGACGCCTTTCCCTTTGGCTGATCCAGTCGTGAATTTCGCCAATTTCATTAGTTAGCAAAGTCTTTTTACAATCTTTGCAAGGGTTGGCTCGTATAAGTCTCCTAGTTACATAGCCAGCCGTAAAAGCAGAAGCTTGCACGTTGATCTTCTCGCGGCGCGCCGCCGCCACCGTCGCCACTGCCGGGGCAGTCGGGGCAGCCGGCGCCGGGGTGGCCGGCGCAGCCATGTGGGAGACCGGCGCGGCGGCGGCGGCGGCGGCGGCAGCACCGGCGGCAGGGGGAGGCTCTGAAACCGAGTTAACACTCCCGGCAGAATCTAGTTCCTCAGTGTTAAGCAGTAATCCTGATTTTAGGACTACTTCTCCTACATCGTCCTCGCAATTAGAGCCGGGAGAATGAGGACCCAGTATATTGTTAAGGACGAGAGATTTAATGGTACACGTAAAGTGGTATGGGGTGGGATTATTATTACGGTAATTGAATGCCCTAATCCTGCCAAAAAAGTTTTCTAAAGGGTCTTGATTTAAATTACGGGAGTAAAAAAATTTGACACCCTTTTGTTTCAACTCACCCCATATACTAATAAAACTTTTCAATGTGACGACCCAATTTTTTAAACTAGGGACACTTTTTTTTATCAACCCCCCGACAGAAATGCTCTGATTCATAGAGTCTATATAATAAATGTTCTCTAAAACTTTAATGGCATCTTCCCAAAATGTCACGTGTTTAGAATTACCATTTACTTCCTTGACGGGACCTCTCATTTTTCCCGGAGTCGCGCCGCTTCGCGAGCCGTTCACGCTGTCGAAGAGCTTGTCGAAGAAAAGCACCGCATCGGACGTATTCTTCATAGTTTTGCTCACAGGCTTTCCGCTATCGTCTGCAGCTGAAAATATTAAAATAATATTAGGTACACATGTACTACAAAACTAGGAGACTTGACCATGATAAGAATCAATCTCACGACCAGCAGTTGCAGTCAGACTAGCAGTTTTTTAATTTAATTTCTTATTTATTTCGGATAACAATGGCCACATTACATTATAAATGTAAAACAAGTAGTTATAAGATGAAGGCCAATTACTGCTATCCATCCCACAGCAGTAGTAGTTACAGACTGCGCGAGTCAGTAGAGTACCAGATAAATCCGGGAACATGAATGTCGTCTATAAATACTACTTACAGAATTTTGAGCAAAAACATAACAACCCAGCCGTCTGTTCGCTCAGAGCCTGTGTGGCATTCTTCACTTTCATTTTTTTTATTTTCGAAGGTATGACGTGCTCGTCAGTCAATTTCCGAACCATTCTAATCTCCCCCAAATCGCAGTCTGTTTTGTACGCATCAATTATATCTTGCCATTTCGCAATTTTACCGCAGAATAGCATGTCTTTCGTAAGAAAATTGTTCCGTATGCCCTTTATGAGATGTGGAGGGTCATAAACAATGTTAAGCACTTGTCCACTGACTATAACTTGATTATCTGAAAGAATAATCAAATTATTATTATGTTGAAGCTGAAAAATGATCTCATTACTATAATTACATAATTCTTAGTTGAATCCAATATTGTTTATACATCAAGTGCGGAACCTAACCTGGAAGCAATGATTCGTTATTCAATAAATTGTGTCTTCTTGTATCAGCACGCAAACTGTTGATACATGCTTGGAAATTTGACCCCTGATCACAAACAAGGGCTTTTGGGTCTAATCCTGTGTTCACGACTGCTTCCACCACATCCTGTATTTGAGTAACAAAATAACAAGTTTCTAAATATGATTGACTCGGTGGCTAAGTGGTCAGCGCTCCTGACCACTGATCCGAGAGTCGTGGGTTCGATCCCCACACAGGGCAAACTTTTCTGTGATGAGCAGAATTGTTTGCTCTGAGTCTGGGTGTATTTATATCTATATATGTATGTATTTGAAATATATGTGTAAGTAATCAGTCTCTAGTTCCCATAGTATAGGGAATCCTAGTTTGGGGCCAGTGACCGTATGTGATTTGTCCCAGATATTATTAGAATTATTATTAGAATAAATTATGTACTTGAATTTTGACTGGGCTTTTACGACATATGCTGCAATATTTTGATTCGTATTACAGTGAAAACTTTCACAAACAAATCCATACCTTCAAAATAGTTTTGAGTTTGACAGAAGGCGTGGCACCCTCACATAAGTAGTATGCCAGTGGTTGTCTCCACGAGGAACAAATTCCTCGCACCATGAATACCAGAGCATGGTCGCACAAGTTCTGTTCACTATCGTTGCCATAATTCACGAATCCATCGATGCGATCCTCTGACTCTACGAATGTTAGTTGCGGGCTCAACGCAACTTCGTCAAAAACAACGGAACAAGTTTTTTTGATTGGATCCCAATTTTTTACGCTTTCCCTTAGTTGAGCAATAATATTTTTATTAACTCCAGGCTTAAAGCGGATGTTTTGTGTAAATTTGTTCAGAGTTCTCCTAGAAGGCAGGATGAACATTTTATACAGTAATTTATACCCCTTGGGACTTTGTTTCGCCAAGGACAGTGCCAGCAGTTTCTCCTCAGTTGTGAACCGTCTTCTTTTAATGTGTTTGTTGGCCAAGTTTATCTGCATGCGGATAAAAGTTTTCGCCTGAGGCGTCATCGTTTGCATCAAAGCATCAAACGAAGATTGTTCGCTCAATTCTCGGGCTTTTTCCAGTTTCTCGCTGTAGTTATACAAAAGGCGGCGTTTCGATTTAATAATCTGAACACATTTATTATAGATCCTTTTGCATTTAGGAGTAAGGTTGCTAATGCTCTTCACAATCCGATCCCTTGAAGATTTATTCGGCGCATCTGTAAATAAATGACGCAGATACTAACTTTAATCATATGAGTAACTGATAGTGTTCTTTCACGTGGCAATTAATTACTAAATTGAGCAGTCGTGGCTCAGTACGGCCTATGTTGTTTCGTCGTCGATCAACACGCACGTTACACTACTTTAAGTACAGATACAGACATAACCTGGAGGGATTTGACTTAAAATCATTTTTTTCTTTACGTAGGAGGCCATCTTACCCCAAGCTACTGCGCATCCATCTGCGCAGTACTAAATGGAAGTCCCACCCGCACGCGCCACACGAATTATTTACGTTTTTGATTATTTTGGTTTTTTTCTGAATGAAAGTGTTAAAACTAATGGCTTAGTTTTTTTCATATCGTCGAAACCAACATTTTTATACAATTTTAAATTTTTTTCTTTTGATATACTGGAAACTATTTTAGGTTTTAAATAGCGGTAGATCCATCTTTGGATTTTTTTTCTATCGAGCCGAAATTAATGAATCGTATTTCGGATGGCCTATGATCTTAGGAAATATAGTCAAAAATAACGATTATTTTTTTCAGACTTGAAACTTCTATAGTTTCACGTCAAAACTGTTCAAAAAAACGTAATTTTGGGGAAAGATGGCCTTAATATAATTTTGTCGAAGAAATAATCCAAGTGTCATTATCATTAAAAAATAGTGTCATCTATCTCGACCGTTTCCGTTACTTCGCAAGATATATTAAGCCGTTGGTGTCGACTACTACCACAAGATGGTTGTCGTAAAACCATACCGTATGCCTTGTTAGCAGTTTAAAAAGTACCGACACTTGTTCGGTTTTATTTCGTGATACTTACGTAATAGTAAAGATAAACTCAGCTAATATAAGTAGCAATACGCACTTGTAACTCCCGATGAAGATGGTTTTTGTTCAGTCACCAAATGCTTCCCGAAGTCATCAACATTAGAACCTGGAAAAGTGAATTGTTTTTTTAAGACTCAAAAAAGAACTCGAACCCATTTACAACTCCTACGTTATATGTGTAGTTTTTGTATTGTGTATCCATGTTTTTGCTTTTTTGTATGCTCGTATGCATAGATGTTCTCGAAGGTCCCGGTCTGTCCGGTCCCGTGAAGGGTTATTTTTTTAAATAAATCACAAAAAACTTCTATTGCATCTTGTGTAAGTGCTACTCCTGCATCGGTAGTTGATCGACCTTTTACGGAAGCCAAATTGTTGGTTATGCAGAAGTTGGTTTAAATTAAAGTGTTGCATTTTTTTTTAAAGACTTTACTAAGAAGGGGCAATACAGAAACTTTTCATTTCCCGCATCATTTTTCGAATCTGATTTATAGAGATTTAAGTATTTCAAATTCCTTACCTGTCCAATCTGAAGACCTTGCGGATGGTATGGGACGAGATTGTGTTATAGGATTCGCCGGAGTAGAGGTGCACTCTGAAACAAAGGTGAATCGTTTTAGTTTTTAAGTAGGTGAATACAAATTCTTTGTATTGTGTTTTCGATTTTCTTTTTTTTTTAGGTGGGTAAGAGTAAGTTTCAAGAAGTTTTTTATTGCATTACATACAGGGTTATTTTTGGACCCCCCACCAAAACTTCACAGTTTTTCACAAAAAAAATTTTGACCTTTCATACCAAGATCACGTGATCGGCCTATTTTGTATAGAGATACCCAGGGTACGTAATTATCAAAATATTTATTTTCTTTGATAATAATCATGACAATTGAACGTAGTTTAGCAGAAAGGACTCTATCCACAAACCTTAAAGTACTTAATCCACTAATAAAGGTTTGTGGATTGAGTCCTTTCTGCTAAACTACGTCCAATTATCAGATAATTCTCTGATATTTGAGTCTACTAGTTTCAAAAACAGCAATGTCCACAATGAAAAATATTTAGGAAATTATTTTTAATTATTTTTTTCTTATTTACATGTTCAGAGGATAGCTGCTGTTGTATGCTAAGTATGTAATTTAGGGTTTGTTTATCCCTGAGGATAAAGTAGCATATGACTACGGCTATCCTCTGACCATAACTATGTAAGAAAAAAATAAGTTCCTAAATATTCTTCATTGTGGACATTGCGGTTTTTGAAACTAGTAGACTCATTTATTCGATAATTATTCGTACTGATTCATAATATTATGACTAATTTTTGTTTTACAGATTATAGTTTCATCACATTATAATAGTAATAAAACTGAATACAAATAAGTATTGTGTGTGTTGAATACAATTTTTGTGCCCTTTTTTTAAAGAGCCCTCCGTTACTTCCATAGCCGAAGCCCCCCTTACCTCCGTGACGAGATTCTGATGGTATCATATGATAGTACACCTCAAACAGAATCAATGTCTCAACAGGACCATCCCTCTATTTCTTATAGGTTTTGAGCTATACGGTCAAGTAGGTCTAAAAATCATAGCATCTTTCTCGACTTTGGAAAGACTATCATCGGGTCTCTATAACATAGCATAACTTTTTTATGACTATTTGGCCTTTGCATAACATTATTGTGCATAAAATATTTTGGCATAAAAAAATTTGCGCATATTTATGTTTTCCTAAAATTTATGAGCATAATATTACTTGGAATAATTAGAAATGTCCCTAACTATAAAGTTGCATAATATTAAATTTCCTAATAATATTATAGCATATCAAACTTGAAATTGAAATTGAAAAAATGAGTTAGGTTGCCTTCCTTTCTTCCTTTCCATTGATTATAATTACCTTGTTTTATTTATTTTTAACTTCATTAACTACTTATAGCGTAGGTTGTAAGAATCAGTATAGTACAGGCACGGGGTCTCATTGCATACAACGAAAACCTTAGTTCATTAAAATGTCAATAGATGGCACGACAAGTATCGATTTGTAATCGAAGTTCATGCAAAACGAAGAAAAAACCCATTAAATTGCTAAAAATAAGTGTTTTGATTATTGTAATAAACAAAAAGTATGACAAAGGCTGATAATGCACTTTATTATCAATTACTACAAATTATCTGATGACGGCGATGCATATCAAAACTACTTTCGCCTTAACTTGTCAGAGTTGAGTAATGACACGTACTAGTTGAGAACCAGTTTATAGCGTGAATTGATAGATGGCGCTAATACATACGATTGAAAAACGTAATAGGTGGTTTACGTTTTGTTTTTCATATTTTAAATTATGTATTTTTGTTTAGTAATATCACAGATAATATAATACTAGTAGGTTATGTGCAAAAAAAATCAATAAAAGCAAATGAAGGTGCAGATAAGCAACCAGAATGTCTTCATTTATAGCCCGCGCTCTAGATGTCGCCAGTAGCGGTAGTTCTCAATGAGTGAAAAAAATAGCCCGAAGAATAGCCCGAGTTACGGCAGTCGCATTTCGTTGTATGACATGAGGTATCTGTACGTTAGTATTATAAAATCTGTGGTACAGGGTAGTGGTGAGTAGCAACCTACCTAAGGTTGCTAGTGGTAAGTAGCAACTTACCTAAGATTGCTAGGAAGGGAAGCATTCAATCAAGCATGCAAGCACGCAAGCAAGGAAGCATGCAAGCAAGCAGGCAAACAAGCATGGAAGCATGCAAGCATGCAAGCAACCAAACATGCAAGCAAGCAGTCGATCTGTGGATGTTTTATCAATCAAACCTAACACTGTCTCCGAACCTGAATTATCCGTATCGGGGTGCTCCGAATTCCCGAGCTCGCTTCGTTCGCTCCCGCATTAATTTAGGACTCCCATATTCCGTGTAATTAGGGCTTTTAATATTTAGGCCTAATTAAAATTATGAACTTTTCAGTTATGTCAATTACTATTTAAGTCATTTATTATTTAGTCAAAAGTATATTTATGCAATTTTCAACTAGGACAATTATTGTTTAGTCATTTCTAATTTAGAAAATTATTGTTTATTACTTTCAAAGTTTAGGGGGAATAATAATTATGCAGAATTACGATTAGGCAGATTTATATTTCTGCGCAAGATTTTTATGCCTTGTTATGCCATAGGCAATTATGACATAAAATTTTATGCGATACAAAGGGTAAATTATTGGCGTAAATAATTAAAAATGTGTCAATTACCCATCATGGGTGATCCTTGACTTTTGATTCGTTTTTCTACCATGTTCCCCCATACGAATATTGATGAAAAATATAACATTTGAAAGCACATTAAATACCTAACAACACATTTTTACGGTGTCGCATGACATGAATAAGACACAATTTTATTGAGTTTTTATTTTTTACTTTTTGTGATCTAAAAAAGATGTTGATGGTGCGATTGTCGTGACTTGAAGCAAATATTTTTTTGTGCAGCTTTGGACTCTTAGTTAAGTTCCGCAGTCTCCATAATTGAACCTCTTTCCAAAGTTAAGAAAGATGCTATGGTTTTTTAGACATACTTGACCCTATAGCTCTAAATCTATAAAAAAATAGAGGGATGGTCCTGTTGAGAAATTGATTCTGCTTGAGGTGTACTATCATATGGTGTCATCAGAATCTTCACGGGAGGACTTCGCCTATGAAAGTACCGGAGGGCTCTTTGATATTTAACTCATTATAACATGCACGAAAGTGGAAAATCACATTTGGATACAAGTAAACTTAAGTAAAGCGACATAATAGCTTAACAATTTATTAAATTGTATTGTTTTTATGATTTTTATTATTATCAAGATAATTATCATCAGTGATAATTGTCACTTCGAACCCTGGGAACCCTTTTTTGCGAATTGACCATTGGTTATTTGGGGAAAGTTGCTCAGTTTCATGAGTGAAGTTTTGGTGGGGGGTACAAAATAACCCTGTATAGGTATTTGAAATCCCGCCGAGCCGGTTCGATTCCGAGTTATTGTCACTATGTCCACTGGCGCAGACTCCATAGGGCCTGGGGGTGCCCGAGCCCCCCCCCTCAATGTCATTATCACAGGGCTGAGCCCCCCCATTATTTTATATTACTGAAAAAATTCTTGTGGAAATTTATTCAGTTTCGTCTACTGAGCAAGCCCTTAAAGTTTTCGGAGACCTGTCTCTTACACCCTGTATATATTGATTGATGATTAAAAATTAAAACATCTGAGAAAACCATTTTTAGTTATCAACATTATTTACTCAGTTTGACTATAAAAGTATGTACGTACCTACGTCGCAAAGCAGGAGCCGAAAATGCTCGACACAAAAAGTTACTACGATGTGACTTCACGGTTTATGCTTTACACTATGAAAGTATGATGCTGACAGGTGGGAGGGTCATGATATAATGCAGTAGGGCAGTCAAATAGGGTACATTTTATTCTGAAATAATATTGAATTCCCTCGAGAATTACAAGGGAACCCCAAAAATAAAGGTATTTATTGCTATAATTACTCAAATGATTTCATTGGCAAAAAGCTTCGGCAGATGGCGGGGAACAACGTAGTATACTTTTACCCCAAAAAACTTTTAAGGCTGCACTGTGGTCCGTCAACGATAATCACAAAAACTATATCCACGTGGGGCGAAGCCGTGGACGAAACAGCTAGTTAGAAAGTATTAACAAAGTATTAAAGTACGACATTAATAACTAATACATGCATTAGTGAAACATATACAGGGTGTAAGGGACAGGTTTCCGAAAACTTTAAGGGCTTGCTCAGTAGACGAAACTGAATAAATTTCCACAATTTTTACTTTTTACTTTTATGTCTTGAATCCTTTCTTTCTTTATTGTTTTTACTTTATTCTTATTTTTGTATATTTTATTTACAGACATGACATTGTATAATTCATTTATATAGCATTAAGATGTAATAGAATGTAAGACTTTTTTTTTTAATGTGTTGGAGGGAGTTTTTTTAGGGCCCTCAGTGTCTTCTCACTCCGCAAACACTTCCCGAAACGGCGGGTATACGAGTTCCGAGTGGCAGGAACCTCGTATTAGGTAGATAAAAGAATGACGTTCGAAAAGTGTACACTGCTACCTACTTCGAATAAAATATTTTCATTTTCACAAGAATTTTTTTCAGGAAACGAAAAAAAATTGGCTTCTCCATACAAAATTATAAACTTGAATGGACAGGTTGTATGGAGAAGCCGATTTCTTTTTTCGTTTCCTGAAAAAAAAAATTGTGGAAAGTTGTTCAGTTTCGTCTACTGAGCAAGCCCTTAAAGTTTTCGGAAACCTGTCCCTTACACCCTGTATATACAGACAGTAAATAATGCTCACACCTGCTAGACTCTTTTATTTTAAACAAAGATGGTCAACCTCTATTTTTGACAAGCAGGTAAAAAAGTAAGCGCCATAACATAAATCACTCACTTATAGAGCCTGAAGATGACGGGTATCCAACAGCAGAAGACGGCATGGCACAGGTATGAGAAATGGCATCTGTAATCATGATTAATATCTACAATTCATATTTATATAGGTACATAATATAAGGTTTATATTTGTTTGTTAACAACCCATTATGTCCCCACTGCAGGGGCACGGGTCTCTTCCCATAACTCGGGAAGGTTTAGGCCATACTCCACACACGGGGGCCAAGTCCGGATTGGTGGAGGTTGTTGGGGCTAGTGGCCAACCCCAGTGTCAGAAGTTTTCAAGCCGCCTATAAGGCCTCTGACATGGCTTAACGACTGCTAGCGATAGCAGCCGGCACCAACGGCTTAACGTGCCTTGCGAAGCACGGAAACGGTCGAGATAAATGCCACTAACAGTCAAAACCATCCAGGTTATGACCGTGTCTGTTGTAAGTTAACCTGCTTGATCGATGCGACCACGCAAGCCGCACTGAGCCACGACCGCTTTTTATATTTAGGTTTATATTTAATTGGAATATTTTATGTTAAACTAACAACGCATTCTATCACAACTGATGAGGCACGGGTTTCATCTAGGTTTGATTAAGCCATACTCTATTCTATATACAATATACATTCAGTGGCTAATTGTTGAGGCCCAATTGGTTGAGGTTGTGGGGCTGTAGTCAACTCCAGTGTTTACGAAATATGAACCATCAGGATTGAGCGATCATTTATTGCGCGAACCGCATAAGGTAGATAAATGGTAACAATTTTAACATTTTGTATTTTTTTTAAATCGAAAATTCGGTATTAATACTCTAAGGGTGTAGTAGACAGATGAAAGCCTTCGATGATGGGTTGTGATTTCATGCCGATACCGATGCGCAGAATACTTGGATGTAAATACACTGAATACCAAAAAGTATCCCAATTAACAAACCTGTAGCGTCTGTAGTTGACGGCTTGTCAAATGTTCGCGGCGATGACGCAACAGGCTCCTTGATAAGAGGATCTGCAATATTTTTAAACAGAACATTAGATTACTACTGCAAGTGAATGCCCAGCTTAAAAACAAGATGGGAAGATTGTTAAGAATTTATTTATAACTGAATATCAATTAATTTAGATATATTCAAAATATAGTATATTATTTTATTTAACGTAGATGACGCATCGCAGGTAGGTACTAAAAAAAACAAGTTCAACTTGGGACTGAGCGACTAACTTAACTTTGTCATTTTTTTTAATGTAAGTTTATTTAAAGAAGATCCTCGGGTTTATTGTATTTCCAAGAAGTTTTAATAGTGCCCAAAAAAAAGTCAAATAGCAAAATTAGTATAAGTAACAAGTGGAGATTTTATTTTACCTCTTTGTCGGTGTGATTAATATGTACATCCTTGCCAAATTACAGCTCTGTAGTACTAATAGTCTCTGAGTTAGGCCGTGGACAGACAGACAGGTGAAACTATAAGGATTCCTTTCTGACTATGGAACCCTAAAAATTGGGTCTAGAAAATTTACTGTATAATGTAAATTTTAAACTTACCCAGACCTTCAGAAGACGAAATTCTATATGTGGCTCCACTAGTTGATGGAGTTGAATTTGCATCTGCGGTGGCGGGTGAAGTGTGAATAGTAGATCCTGAAAACATACAAATTATACTTAATATATTTTTTTAAAGAGGCCAATAACATATTCTACTAGCTACATAATTCATAATATACTGAGGTTTTTTAACTGGGAGATTTTGAGAAAATGTTAGTGATTTTTTTATTCATTACAAGAATAACTCACACTTGACCAGTGTTCGTTACAGCCTCAGGTTACAGCACAACAAAAAAACAAGTTAGTTAAAAACCATTTTCCTGTATATCTTACGATGTTGCTTTATTTAAACTTTGAATTGATTATTGGGCTTCCTCATTTAGACCAGTTAAAAAAGTTCTCTCACATATTGTAAACATTTCTCTACAACTTCATACAGAAATATACTACATAAAAAATGGATATTTCATTGATGATTTTCATACAAAATAATACCTACATGAAAAATTACATGGAAAATGAAATGTTGTCAATTGTGATTCTAAAAAGTTTAAAAGGTGTAGTCTAAATGTTTAAACAGCTACTCACTACAGTAAAACTACTAAGTAGCAGACTACAGAAAAATTTTAAAGCAAAAATTAAATATGGCTTTACCGCTTTCATCAGGTTTTATTACAATACTGTTTTTAGAATTCAGAGCATAGGTGTGATCATTGTTGATGTATTTGAGGCGCAACATGTCTTCAACTGAAATAATTATTTTATAATAACACTGTGTTCACTTAAGACAGTCATTAAGCGACATCCACATGGGTGGAGCCGCAGGCAAAAGCTAGTTTTTAATAAAACTTGCTCTTTTCAAAAATAAAATAGCTGTTACAGTTGAATTTTTTCAAAAATTTCTTTAAAAAAATCTTAACTCGAAAACTACGAAAAATCGCGAATATACATGTGGGTGATTAGGATACCCCTGTATACGAGGCACCTAAATTTTATCTTTGGACGTCACTCTCCCGGCCACCCTGTATAATGTAAGACATAGGTAACTTTCCTAATAAACAAACCTCCCAATGAGCCCATCAACATAATAATAAAATAACAATACCAATTTATCAGAAACACATCAAACTTGCAATAAAAAAATGTAACAAAATAACCAAAAAAGTAAATTATTATTTGTTTTAATTCAATACCTTTTAAGTATAGTTTTCATAATGACTTACTTTCATATTGGGAATGCTGATGTGATCCTGGTCCAGCAATACTCTTTGATAATCCTAGAGAGTAATTGTGGTCTTCTTCTATATTTTCGAATGCTGAAATTGAAAATTTAATGTATGCAAATATTATATTGATTGGTGAAAATTTTTACATATAGGTAAGTGTCCGTTTGAATAAAATTACAAATAAAGGTTTGACCAGTCATTATGATTACTACTATAAACTAGAAATCGACGTGTCCTAGCTAAGAATATTGGAAGTCTGTCTCTATATAAAATAGTACAAATATATTGTGACATACAAAATACAAACTAGTCTTATCCTCTCATTTACATTATCAACGATTTGATTTTGGCAAATAACATTGAGCTCTTTCTTTCTCTCTCCTTTATTAGTTAATTACTTATTTTTTGTCTTTTTATTTAAAATAAGTTTCTTATTTACAGTTTCATCCCCTGTTATTTCGGTCGATCTTCTCTTTTCTTCTTTTTATATTACTACAAAACCAGCATTCCTTTTTTTATAAAAGTAGTACGAGTAGATACAAACTATGCAATAACAAACAATAGTACTTACAAATTTGGATTGGAGTAGATGGCTGGCGTCTATGAATTTCTTCATCTGAAAATAGAGTGGGACAAGCAAGTCTTTTTCTTTTATCACCAGTTCCAGTTAGGTATTTTGGCTCAAAATGCAGCTTGCATACCTAAAATAACAGACAATTAAATTAAATAAAGATTATCTAACACAATATATTACAGTTAAAAGTGTCTGTCAAGTGTCTGATTCATGTACGGTTCTGTACAATCAAACCATATTTTAGACCAAAGGCTTCTTATAGGTTTTCCTAATCTGTGAGTAAAGAACTATTTTCTGGCTTAGTAGTTTCAGAGTAAACCATTTTATTTGATATATGGTACAACTTGCAAACGTTTTTCCTGATTTATTTAGGTAGGACTCAAATTCATTTATATCATATTTTTATTTAGGTAACATACATTTGAGTCACACATATCTTTATTCATACAAATTTAATCAGTCCAGTAGATTCAAATTGACAGACAAACAGACACAAGTGATCCTATAGAGCTCCTTTTTCATTTTGAGATACAGAACTGTAAAAATCTAATAATGAAAATAATAAATAAAATCTAAGTTTAGCAACCCTAAAAACTTACTTCATATGTAGTCTACAAAATAGCTACACTTATTTATTTGAAAGTTGCAAATATGACAACAGATAAAGATAGGTGTACAAAGTTATCATAGGGAAAATCAAAATACATAAGCAAGGGAGATTACAAAAGGTGGCACCTGCACACCGGAAGATGCAGTGTGGGCAGGCCTCCAACTCAGTGGACCGATGACCTGGTGAAGATTGCGGGAAGCCACTGGATGCGAGCAGCGACTGGTCCTATACCAGTCGGTGTGGAAATCCTTGGGGGAGCAGTGAACACCTTTTGGCTAATGATGATGATGATTTTAACCTGCCTGCTTCATCATCATTGATGATGAAGCGGGCAGGTTAATTTTAGTATTATTCCTCAGCACATAATACATCAGGATTGATCACAAGTGAGATTTCCCATTGGCTATGTATGACAGTAGGTGCTATGGACTAGTCTCAGAGTTATGCAGGTACGGTTGCAGTAAACTTACGAAGGCTACCTCAAGTCCTGGCTTGTTAGGCATGTAGGTAATTACCTTTTTTGAGACGAGCACGTCTCTCGACAAGTTCTGTAGCGATGGACTCCTTGGTATAAGAAATCGTAACCAAATTTCTCGAAGTCCATCGTTGGCGGGCAAATTAAAAAGCTTCACGGCCGGTTTTCTAGAACTGCATCCTTCCACGCAACAATGATGTATTGGCATTTTAATGAAATTTAATACCTAAAACTGAACAAGACGATTTAATTAATAAGCTAATAAACACAACGTTGCACTTTGCATAACCATACCCGTTTAGCGTAAATTGTTTACATACCTTGATTAGTTAACAGAAGCAGAACGAAAAATAATGTTTTAAATGATTATATTCGCTTTTTATTACAAAAATATCACAAAAATAATTTTCTCAAACGTTCACCAAAAGCGCGCGAAGAGAAAAAGAAAGAACGTTCTAGTGACAAGTCGACAGTGGGTTGACAAGAGTCTCTCCTTGTTCCTCAGTGGTCTGTCCCTTTTACACTTGAAAAAAAACCAAAGGAAAATTATTAACAAACCATGCGATATTATCTGTGGTAGCGCGGTCTACGGCTTTTGGACCAATGAGATTGATTCATAGGCCTGATCTGAACTAAAGACAGACAGACGGAACAATCGAATGAATGAAACACGAAACACGTATGAATGAACGATTTCAGGAGAATGTCACTGCTGCCAATCTAACAAACCCATGGAAACTATTACGTACTACAACAAACCAAATCACACTGTAGGCTGTGTGCGCACCTCGGATTTTGCCGCGCGGAAAATTAACGCACCGAACGATAAAGGTGCGAAATAGTATTAACGTTATCTCCTCGGGCCCATAGCTCAAAGAGGCTTCAGACCTGAAAAAACCCTTTGTACCTGAAAAATGATTTCTTATTTTGACACTCACAACATTTGTACCGCTGTCTGTGAGGAATGATTGACAAAAGAGTTTGGGCCATACGGCGCCATCTTGAAAATTTGTTTTTCCATTTTTTTGATAATTTGGCTTTTCTCCGACCAGATTTGAAGGCCTAACACGCGTTACATATCATTTGTAACGGGGCTGGTGTACTCAGTTTGTTTCTAGATTGTCTAGATTTTCTGTAATTAACCTCCAAAAAAAAGCCCGACGGGCTTTTTTTCCCATGCTAATTACAGAAAAACTAGGTACTCTACATACCAGTTTATTACATCAGCCCCGTTACATATGATATGTAACGCTAGTTAGCCCTTCAAATCTCCTCGGAAAAAGGCCTAATAATAAAAAAAAGGGAATAACATTTTTCAAGCGTTACTCCGTCGGGCCCATAAACTTTCATCGATAACTCCATAACGAGTGCGGTACAAATGATAAGAATGAAGTATTACTGAAATATTTTGCTGGTACAAAGGTTCTATGAACTTATTTTGTTAATATCTGCAGTAATTATGGAGAAATTCAAAGCGAAAGTTTGTATGTAGCTCACGAAATAGGGTGACAATGATTGTTAATGTTATTGGAATAATACTGGTTAGTACTAAAATGTTAGGTAGGTAAAAATTATAACGAAATAATCACAGATAAATCAATCTAGGTACCTGCAGTAACCTTATTACCAAAAAAAATGAAATATTGTATTATAAATAAAATATTATCAAAAAAATATGCATCCATCGAAATTCTTGTTAAGAATTATTGGTTGTTTGACCATAACAAATGGTCATAACAAAAGTTAGATAACGCTTGTTAACATAATAATATATAAATAACACGGTCATTATGTTAACATAATAATAGAAAAAAAAATAAGTTATTTAGGTAACAAAATAAAATGAATGAGCGAAGGATTTGTTAGGTGGGGAACAATTTTAGGTTTTTATTTGAAATTTTTCATAAATGTCCTAGTTTGCAACTATAAATTTTAATGCATTTAATTAAGTTCCTGAGAGATGAAGAGAAATTGGGATTTTTGAAATTGTATTAGGTATTAGTTCACCATTTGTAAAATTAATTTATAAAATAGATGCCTTTACCAACTTATCACAGACTACTGAAAATGCTTGCCTAACTTATTTTTACTCTGGAGTGATTGCTATGGCTATGAATAATTGAAATTATGGTACAATTTAGTATACCTTTGTTCGGAATAAGGGTCGGAACAGATACTTAACTATTAGTGTAATAAATACCTACTCCGAATCGGAACATCATAAGGTTACCATAGCCAAAATGCCTTAGGATAAACGGGATTATAAGTTTTATGTTTACATAAAACAATATTAAAACTGTACAGAATCTATTTGATGAGAGTCTTTTACTTAAAGTATTTTAAATGGTTTTATTAAAAATAAAGTTACATAGTGGGGTTTTATACGTAATCCAATGTGTATGGGGAGGTAAAATTTGATGATTAAAGGAAATCACTTGGCACACGTATATGTTAAGTAAATAGAAGCTGATTTAGCCCAGTAGTCACCCCTCACTCCCTGGCAGGTGATGAGGGAGGGCCGTACAAAGTCTCACTTTGGCGTGCTTTAGAAAAAAAACTATCTATTTGACCTATCATCTTGAACTTGGTGTCGTTTTCGAATTAACCGAGAATGTAGCTTTCATTTTTGGCATAATTTTTGTTGAATTTACTACATTTATTGTGAAAAAAAAATAAGAAAATGAAAAAACTCTCCAAAAAATCTACTAGATTTTGCTTTAATATGCTATCGTTTAAAAAATATGCACTAGTGGCATAAATAAAAAATATTGGTAACACAAGATATTACAAGACCAAAAAAGAATTAATGTTGTCCATATTCTATGCTCTAACAGGGGGTGATACCATTTCAGCCTCTAATGGAGGAGGAAAGAAAACCGCGTCGTAAGCCTGGAATGTTTCTCCTCCAGCAACTCTCGGTTTTAAAACGATGGGTTGTGGAGACTTTGAAGGGGCCAAAAAAAATTTTGGAAAAATTTATCATAACCATGTGCGCCTATGACAAGACAGTTTGAATAAAACGATATTTTTGTATTGTACATAGATTTATCTGTTTGGGTATAAAATTATTTTAAATTGATTTGTTTTTAATATGTTTAAGATCCAGCTACTGCACCAGCTTAACCCATTGCAGGCGAGAATCGTACTCTAAAAGATAAGGACAAATAAAAAAAAATCCATCATCGGAAGACAGTTTTCAACAACATCTTCTGAGAGCAGTATACCAGGGCGTCCACGTATGGGATCAGACATTAGTGCCCGTTCAAAATCTCTCACGTCCGGCTCAGTGAAAGTGGGAAATAGCTACAAATAATCAGTAGATGGACTACTGCTGTGGCTGCTACCGCTTGTTTAGAGCTAATTCGGTGCAAATGCAATTCAAACCACATTGTGGCGTTAAATACAACTGTCAAAAAAGACAAATAAACTGCCCCGAATTATGCCTTTGCAGTGGAAAATGTCGTTCTAAAGAATGAGCACTCAGCTAGAACAAAGGTATACTCGTTATTCATTAGTGATGGGGTTTCCGGCCTAATAAAATAGAAGCTTCCCTATTCTCAACTAGTTGTTGTGCAAGTGAGGTACTTATACATCTGGATTCTGGACAAAGGGATCGCCCACCCTTTAGGGCGAAAACACAACAGAGCGGCGCGACGCCGCGACTCTGAAATCGGCGGCGCGCGTTGCGCCGCACCGCCGAACGCAGCGTTGTGCGGCGCGCGTGCCGCGCCGCTCATAGCTGCGGCGCACACCGCTCCTAGCCGCGGCGCGCACCGCTCGTTTCCGCGGCGCGACGCTCGTAGCCGCGGCATGCACCGCTCATATCCGCGGCGCGCACCGCTCGTACCTGCGGCGCGGCGGCTCATATGATGTCCACAGTTTCTGTAGGTCGCACGCTTGTTTTTAGGGTTCCGTATCCAAATGGCAAAAACGGAACCTTTATGGATTCGTCATGTCTGTCTGTCTGTCTGTTCGTCCGTATGTCACAGCCACTTTTTTCCGAAACTATAAGAACTATACTGTTGAAACTTGGTAAGTAGATGTATTCTGTGAACCGCATTAAGATTTTCACACAAAAATAGAACAAAAATCAATGAATTTTGGGGGTTCCCCATACTTAGAAGTGAAACTCAAAAAATTTTTCTAACATCATTTTTTTCTAAACTGAATAGTTTGCGCGTGAGACACTTCCAAAGTGGAAAATGTGTCCCCCCCCTGTAACTTCTAAAATAAGAGAATGATAAAACAAAAAAAATATACAGGGTGTAAGGGACAGGTTTCCGAAAACTTTAAGGGCTTGCTCAGTAGACAAAACTGAACAACTTTCCACAAGAAATTTTTTCAGGAAACGAAAAAAAAAATCGGCTTCTCCATACAAACTGTCCAATCAAATTTATAAATTTGTATGGAGAAGCCGATTTTTTTTTTCGTTTCCTGAAAAAATTTCTTGTGGGAAGTTGTTCAGTTTCGTCTACTGAGCAAGCCCTTAAAGTTTTCGGAAACCTGTCCCTTACACCCTGTATATGATATACATTACCATGCAAACTTCTACCGAAAATTGGTTTGAACGAGATCTAGTAAGTAGTTTTTTTAATACGTCATAAATCGTAAACCGCAATTTACCTACAACGAACTACAAGATCTTTTATATTATGTTACTTGCTGCTACGGAACCCTTCATGGGCGAGTCCTAAGTTCTTAATGTTCTAAGTATGGGGAACCCCCAAAATTTATTGTTTTTTTTTTTCTATTTTTGTGTGAAAATCTTAATGCGGTTCACAAAATACATCTACTTACCAAGTTTCAACAGTATAGTTCTTATAGTTTCGGAAAAAAGTGGCTGTGACATACGGACGGATAGACAGACAGACACACATACATGACAAATCCATCAGGGTTCCGTTTTTGCCATTTGGCTACGGAACCCTAAAAACAAGCTTCCGACCTACAGAAACTGTGGACATCAAATGAGCCGCCGCGCCGCAGATACGAGCGGTGTGCGCCGCAGATATGAGCGGCGCATGCCGCGGCTACGAGCGTTGCGCGCCGCGGGTACGAGCGTTGCGCGCCGCGGCTAGGACCGGTGCGCGCCGCGGATACGAGCGGCGCGGCGCGCGTGCCGCGCAACGCTGCGTTCGGCGGTGCGGCGCAACGCGCGCCGCCGATTTCAGCGTTGCGGCGCCGCGCCGCTCTGTTGTGTTTTCGTCCTTAGGATACGGAGCAAAATATTTATGAGGGAACAGGAAAAGGACTGCAATATTTTTTTGAAACAAAAATAGCAGGTTCGATTTTTGTTATTTTTAATTTTTTTTGTCTGACATATGTAACTAAAAATTTTTGGTTTTCGGACTTTTCACTTTTTGTGCTATAAGTTTTGCTTGTTGCCACATTTTATGATTCTAGGTATACGGAAAGTACCCTATAGGTTTTGATTCCCATGCGAGTGTCCAAATATGCGGCATAAACGGTCGTATCTCTTGATTGACTCGGCACAGAAGTTTGATTTTTTCACATCTTCAAGGAATTGCAGTCCTGAGTATTTGATATAAATTTCAACTTGATACGTCTACGCGTTCCTGAGAAAAAGGGTCTTGACAGACGGACAGACAGACAGACAGACCGACGGACAGACGGATGGACGGACAACGAAGTTGTCCTATAAGGGTTCCTTTTTAACTTTTGAGGTACGTAACCCTAAAAATTAAAGATGCTATCAGAAATACATCGAAAAAAATCTCTAGAAAATATCTGATAATGAATGAAACTTTAAACATCGGCGACGTAAAAAAAAATACTGAATGGTTTTGTCTCATATGCTTTAAAAAAATCTTGTTTAATGCCCATTTTAGAAATGTACAATACTTGTACATTTTTCTAGCAAACATTGAGTGAATTACTATTTTTGACATAAAGGTGCTGATTTAAAAAGAAAAACATTATATTCGAGATTTTTCACATAAAATTAATTAGAATGATTAAGGATAGAAAGGAGATCATGTGTGTGTTCTACAAGGGGGTCGTCCATTAATCATGTGATATTTTTTAGCAACTTTTTAGACTCCCCCTCTCCCCTGGTGATACGTGGTGAGGTTTTAGACTACCCTCCCCACGCCTACCCAAAATCACGTGTATTTTTTTGATACAAAATATCATCTTTAAATACAGGTGTAATGTAATTTAATTTTGGAAATTAAAGCACTGTGATAAAAAATTCAAACTGACGTTTAGGTTGCAGGTTGTTTCTGACTACCTGAAGCCGTTTCGAACCTTGGGAAGAGTTAAAAACAACATAACAACAACAGTCCGACGCTTAGAAATTACTCTAGAAATCGCGCGTTGAACGAAAAAATAAATACACGTGATATTTAAGTACCCCCCCCCGCCTTGTGATATAAAATAAATAAACAATAGTTTATTAAATATTTCAATCTCTTTGTATTTTAGAGACAAATAGCGCCATCTTTCGCCATATATGATGATTGTGCCGTCTTGCCCCTTGTTTGACAATAGGGAATTTTTCACGGCTTTCTCTAAACTCAACTAGATGGCGCTGATAACATTTGCAATAAGAAAATTTCTCAAAAGTCGCCAAAACTAATTGATATTACTGACTAATATCATAATAAATGATGAATAACTTTCTAATATTACGTAACATTGAATATTTTTCTGTTTTTTTTATCAAAAAAAAAGGATAATTTGCATGAATTTTTTTCAATAGAATCAAATTATAAAAAAAATAATATAGATATTTTCAGAACAAATATTGCTTGTCCTTTCGTCCCTTAGAAGGCCACTACCGACTCAAACAACACCCTGCAAAATGTTTCATAGAAAATATATCTTATATCCTATACTATTAAACGAGTTAAGTGTCCCGACGATTTGGAAAACGGCTTGAAACCTTTTGACGAAAATCTAGGATTAGGGGTTAAAAGTCACCAGAAATCGATCTATGAGGGAATTATCTTCGAAAAAATTCATTTAAGAGAGATATGAGTGAAATTACATAAAAGGAGAACGCATATGATGCAAATTTTTAACCATTACTTATAAGTACTTTGGTAGATCAGCGGTTTTGATGCGGGCCACTTACGTTTTGCTGCTTTTAGATCCGGATTCGAATCTCACCCATGAATCTTTGTAGTTTTTTGTCTTTTTATTTTCTGTGAACTTATGTAAATATTATGTAAATAAATAAAAATACTTAAAACTAATAAAAATATGTTTTAACCTCTTTGTATTTGTATTTTAACTATTATGTTTCTGACGATCATATTATACTCTGACATTTTAAATTTTATTATGAATATGACATTGATAATATGAAATAAAATAAATCTAAATCTAAATCTGCAGGGGCTTTTCTTAATGAACTCTTTCTATAAGAAAAAGCCCCAAAGAAGATGGACCTGGAAAAGCCCTGATACTGTGACCAAAAACGAAATAGATTTCATCTTGACTGACAAGAAGCACATATTCAGAGATGTCTCCGTGATCAACAGGTTTAATACCGGCAGCGATCACCGACTTCTCCGAGTCTGAATATCGATTACAAGCTAGAAAGAAGTCGTGTGATGAAATCTTCTCTTCGCCCTGATCAGTTTTAGGTCCTACTTGGTTCCGAGCGATTCCAACTGGAGCTGAAAAATAGCTTCGATGCTCTTACCCCATAAGTTGGCTTAGACGAGGACAGGGTTCGGAAACCGGTTTTTTGAAAATACCGGTTTCGGTCATTGACCCCTATATCGAAATAATTTTGGTTAAGGTTTCGTTCAGGTTTCGGTTACCGGTATATTTAACCGGTTTAACCAAAACCGATATTTTTTCGTTCGAATGGAATTAACCGGTTAATTTGAAGAATATGCGACTTTGTAGACATATTGTTTGCCGCGTGCAATCAATTGAAAGCGTGCGAGAAAGTGAGCAGAAGACTCGGGCAGTGGCACCCGTGCGACGCGCCTGTACTTGACTAAGTTTGGTTTTAACCGGTTAATTTAGTTCTTATTTCGGTTAGAAAACCGCTTCCTGATTAACCGATATTTTATTCAAATTTACCGGTTAAGCTGGAAACCGGTTTTAACCTGAACGGAATCGTTAACCGAAATTCGAACGAAATTAACCGGTATTTGTTAACCGGTTCCGAACCTTGGACGAGGACCTCAACAACGTGGTAAATACCATGAGGGCTGTGGGAGAAAAGTTCTGTAGAGTCAAGCATAAGGACAGGAAATCAAAACTCTCGGATGAGACTTTGGAGCTTATGAGGAAAAGGCGAGAAAACACGACAGCCACTTCGGGAGATGACAAAACTCTCTCAAAGCGGATACGTAAGCTGATGCAATGAGATCTTCGTCGTTTCAATGCTCTTCATATCGAAGAAGCTATAGAGAAGAATCGAGGAACTAAAGTTTTCGTTCAGCAGCTTGGGAGAAGTCATCTGACAAAACTTACAACATTCGACGGCAGAGTCGCTACCTCTAAGCCCGAGATCTTGTCCGAGATCGAAGATTTCTATAGTCGGTTATATGCTTCAAAAGCTTCCAGACCAGATCCCCATAACACGGAAGCCCGAGCCACGTTGACTTGCCACTTCACTGACGAGCTTCCCAATATCAGTCACGACGAGATCGAGTTAGCCCTCAGACAGCTTAAAAATGGAAAAGCCCCTGGAGAGGATGGAATAACTTCTGAGCTACTGAAAGCAGGTGGTAAGCCTGTAATCAGTAGGCTTCAGAATATATTCAATGTTGCTTTACAAAATGGGAGAACTCCAAAGGCGTGGAACAGAAGCATCGTGGTCCTGTTCTTTAAGAAAGGTGACAAAACTCTTCTAAAAGACTATAGACCGATATCGCTTTTAAGCCATGTCTACATGCTGTTCTCGAGGGTCATCACAAACCGACTCGCACGTAGGCTTGATGAATTCCAAACACCAGAGCAAGCTGGGTTTCGAGGAGGTTTTGGCACTCTAGACCACATACACACAGTGAGGCAGATTACACAGAAGACAGAGGAGTATAATCAGCCCTTGTGTCTTGCATTTGTGGACTATGAGAAGGCCTTTGACTCCATCGAGACCTGGGCTGTAATGGAGTCCTTGCAGAGATGCCAAGTTGACTGGCGATACATCGAAGTGCTGAGATGTCTTTACGACGCCGCCACTATGGCCGTCCAAATACAGAATAGTCAATCAAAACCCATCCAATTGCATCGAGGAGTGAGACAGGGGGATGGCATATCCCCAAAACTGTTCACAAATGCGTTGGAAGACGTTTTCAAGACTATAGACTGGAAAGGACGAGGCATAAATGTCAATGGCGAACACATCTCACACCTCCGCTTTGCCGATGATATCGTCATAATGGCAGAATCGGAAGGAAAGGATATGCTGCATAGCCTTAATGCTGCTTCCCGACTGATTGGTCTCGGGATGAACTTGGACAAGACTAAAGTCATGTTCAATAAACACATCGTCCCGAGTCCGGTTATAGTCGAGGGTAAACCTCTCGAAACTGTTCAAGAATATCTGTCAATCTGTCAAATCTTATCTGTCAAAGAATATGTCTACCTCGGGCAAATCATGCAGTTAGGTAGAAACAACTTCGAGAGGGAGGCCAGTAGAAGAATACAGCTAAGCTGGGCAAGCATTTGGCAAGCTTCGTCACATATTCACGTCGCCAATACCACAATGCCTGAAGACAAAAGTCTTCAACCAGTGCGTCCTACCCGTGATGACATATGGCGCCGAAACGTGGACACTAACAGTGCAGTTAGTCCACAAGCTCAGAGTCACACAGCGTGCCATGGAGAGAGCCATGCTCGGAGTTTCTCTGCGCGACCGAATCCGAAATGAGGTTATTCGCCAGAGAACCAAAGTAATCGACATTGCTCAGAGAATTAGCACACTGAAGTGGCAATGGGCCGGACATATATGTCGAAGAACTGACAACCGGTGGACAAACAGAGTGCTACAGTGGAGACCGCGTTTGGGCAAACGTAGCGTGGGACGCCCCCGGCTAGGTGGAGCGATGATCTGCGCAAGGTTGCTGGTAACAGCTGGATGCGCGTGACCGAAGATAGGTATAAGTGGCGTGCCTTAGGGGAGGCCTATCTCCAACAGTGGACTAATGCAGGCTGACGATGATGATGATGATGATGAACACCCGATAGCCGATTCAGCAGCATACTTTCGAACAGCTTGTAGATGTGAAAAAGGAGGGAAATTGGTCGGTTATTTTTTAGGGTAATCACAGAATTTCCAAGGTTTTGGGATAGCGATTACTTTTGACTTTCTCCAGAATTTGGATATTTTTGCAGTCTCAAGACACTCGTTGAATAGTTGAAGTAACCACGAGATACCCACAGGGCCAACATGTTTAATTTGCTCAATAGATATTTTATCAAAACCTGAAGCTTTCCCGAGTTTGAGTGATTTAATTTCTGTTACAATATCACTAATACTAAAAGCGTAACATATGGATTCCTGTGACGGTGGGAAAGTAGCTTTGGGGATTTTGTTGAGTCGGTGATTTGGTTTGCCATTAATAAGTAATTGGTGAGCCACTTGGTGAGTAAGTCCAGTGAGTCAGTGATGAAATCGTGAGTTTTGAGACATTAATAAAATCTTAAGTATAATAGCTACGACATTCAAACTTTGTATGTTTAATGATTGTACTGATGGCATTCTATCTTGAAAAATTTAAATATTTAGCATCATCCAAAGCAAAGTTATAAGAGTTCAAAAAAACGACGAAGCGTTTCGAGAAAAGGTAGGTAGTGCCCTTGCGCTTCGCCTGGCTCGTCCAAATCAAAGTTATGAGAGTTTAAAAAAACGACGAAGCGTTTCGAGAAAAGGTAGGTAGTGCCCTTGCGCTTCGCTTGGCTCGTCTTGGCGGGGGTACTTCCGTGCCCCCAGATAAATTAAAAGTTAAAGGGGCTCCCCTACTAGAAACGTGTATTTTTGGCGTTTTTTGCTCGATCTTAATACTGGCAACAGGTAGACGCTTGAAATGCTCACAGAGTTTGTATTGCTATAGTCACTAATAAAATATAATAAAATGAAATTATATTTAAAAATTAAAGGGGGTCCCCATACAAAAGACGTGTTTTTTGGAGTTTCTTGTTCGATGGTACGGAACCCTTTACGCGCGAGTCCGATTCGCACTTGGCCGGTTTTATTTTCTTTTTTTTATCTCAGGTCACGGTAACCTTATAGAACACTCACATGATATCCTTTCTATTCTTAGTCATTCTAAATATTTTTGTGTCAAAAATCTCGAATATAATGTTTTTTTTTTAATCAGCACCTTTAAGTCAAAAATAGTAATTCACTCAATGTTTGCTAGGAAAATGTACAAGTATTGTACATTTATAAAATGGGCATGAAACAAGTTTTTTTTAAAGCATATGAGACAAAACCATTCAGTATTTGTTTTTTACGTCGCCGATGTTTAAAGTTTCATTAATTATCAGATATTTTCTAAAGTTTTATTTCGATGTATTTCTGATAGCATCTTTAATTTTTAGGGTTACATACCTCAAAAGGTAAAAAGGAACCCTTATAGGACAACTTCGTTGCCCATCCGTCCGTCTGTCCGTCGGTCTGTCTATCTGTCTGTCTGTCTATCTGTCTGTCTGTCTGTCTGACAAGACCCTTTTTCTCAGGAACGCGTAGACGTATCAAGTTGAAATTTATATCAAATACTCAGGCCTGCAATCCCTAGAAGATGTGAAAAAATCAAACGTCTGTGCCGAGTCAATCAAGAGATACGACCGTTTATGCCGCATATTTGGACACTCGCATGGGAATCAAAACCTATAAGGTACTTTCCGTATACATAGAATCATGAAATGTGGCAACAAGCAAAGCTTATAGCACAAAAAAGTGAAAAGTCCAAAATCCAAAAATTTTTAGTTACATATGTCAGACAAAAAAAAAAATATCAAAAATCGAACCTGCTATTTTTGTTTATAAAAAATATTGCAGTCCATTTCCTGTTCCCTCATAAATATTTTGCTCCGTATCCTAAAGGGTGGGCGATCCCTTTGTCCAGAATTCAGATGTATAAGTACCTCACTTGCACAACAAACTTAAACATATTAAAAACAAATCAATTTAAAATAATTTTATACCCAAACAGAGAAATCTATGTACAATACAAAAATATCGTTTTATTCAAACTGTCTTGTCATAGGCGCACATGGTTATAATAAATTTTTCCAAAATTTTTTTTGGCGCTTTCAATGTCTCCACAACCCATCGTTTTAAAACCGAGAGTTGCTGGAGGAGAAACATTCCAGGCTTACGACGCGGTTTTCTTTCCTCCTCCATTAGAGGCTGAAATGGTATCACCCCCTGTTAGAGCATAGAATATGGACAACATTAATTCTTTTTTGGTCTTGTTATATCTTGTGTTACCAATATTTTTTATTTATGCCACTAGTGCATATTTTTTAAACGATAGCATATTAAAGCAAAATCTAGTAGATTTTTTGGAGAGTTTTTTCATTTTCTTATTTTTTTTCACAATATATGTAGTAAATTCAACAAAAATTATGCCAAAAATGAAAGCTACATTCTCTGTTTATTCGAAAACGACACCAAGTTCAAGATGATAGGTCAAATAGATAGTTTTTTTTCTAAAGCACGCCAAAGTGAGACTTTGTACGGCCCTCCCTCATCACCTGCCAGGGAGTGAGGGGTGGCTACTGGGCTAAATCAGCTTCTATTTACTTAACATATACGTGTGCCAAGTGATTTCCTTTAATCATCAAATTTTACCTCCCCATACACATTGGATTACGTATAAAACCCCACTATGTAACTTTATTTTTAATAAAACCATTTAAAATACTTTAAGTAAAAGACTCTCATCAAATAGATTCTTTACAGTTTTAATATTGTTTTATGTAAACATAAAACTTATAATCCCGTTTATCCTAAGGCATTTTGGCTATGGTAACCTTATGATGTTCCGATTCGGAGTAGGTATTTATTACACTAATAGTTAAGTATCTGTTCCAACCCTTATTACTAAATTGAACCATAATTTCGATTATTCATAGCCATAGCAATCACTTCAGAGTAAAAATAAGTTAGGCAAGCATTTTCAGTAGTCTGTGATAAGTTGGTAAAGGCATCTATTTTATAAATTAATTTTACAAATGGTGAACTAATACCTAATACAATTTCAAAGATCCCAATTTCTCTTCATCTCTCAGGAACTTAATTAAATGCATTAAAATTTATAGTTGCAAACTAGGACATTTATGAAAAATTTCAAATAAAAACCTAAAATTGTTCCCCACCTAACAAATCCTTCGCTCATTCATTTTATTTTGTTACCTAAATAACTTATATTTTTTTTCTATTATTTTGTTAACATAATGACCGTATTATTTATATATTATTATGTTAACAAGCGTTATCTAACTTTTGTTATGACCATTTGTTATGGTCAAACAACCAATAATTCTTAACAAGAATTTCGATGGATGCATATTTTTTTGATAATATTTTATTTATAATACAATATTTCATTTTTTTTGGTAATAAGGTTACTGCAGGTACCTAGATTGATTTATCTGTGATTATTTCGTTATAATTTTTACCTACCTAACATTTTAGTACTAACCAGTACTATTCCAATAACATTAACAATCATTGTCACCCTATTTCGTGAGCTACATACAAACTTTCGCTTTGAATTTCTCCATAATTACTGCAGATATTAACAAAATAAGTTCATAGAACCTTTGTACCAGCAAAATATTTCAGTAATACTTCATTCTTATCATTTGTACCGCACTCGTTATGGAGTTATCGATGAAAGTTTATGGGCCCGACGGAGTAACGCTTGAAAAATGTTATTCCCTTTTTTTTATTATTAGGCCTTTTTCCGAGCAGATTTGAAGGGCTAACTAGCGTTACATATCATATGTAACGGGGCTGATGTAATAAACTGGTATGTAGAGTACCTAGTTTTTCTGTAATTAGCATGGGAAAAAAAGCCCGTCGGGCTTTTTTTTGGAGGTTAATTACAGAAAATCTAGACAATCTAGAAACAAACTGAGTACACCAGCCCCGTTACAAATGATATGTAACGCGTGTTAGGCCTTCAAATCTGGTCGGAGAAAAGCCAAATTATCAAAAAAATGGAAAAACAAATTTTCAAGATGGCGCCGTATGGCCCAAACTCTTTTGTCAATCATTCCTCACAGACAGCGGTACAAATGTTGTGAGTGTCAAAATAAGAAATCATTTTTCAGGTACAAAGGGTTTTTTCAGGTCTGAAGCCTCTTTGAGCTATGGGCCAGAGGAGATAACGTTAATGAAATAGTGCGAATCGCGAATAGACATGACCGTGAAGTTAGAAGCCTCAACACAAAATTTAGATAGTCTGATTATGCCAATAAATACTGCCAAATAGTGCGGTTGGGGTGTACCCTTAGGAGCTCTATGGGCTAGGGACTTAGAAAATTTTCGGCGAGTTTCTTTTTGTTCGTAACCCCCCCTTTTTATTGTTGTATCGAGTAGGGGTCACTAAGGGGAACACTTTTGGTCATGTGAAGTTTTTTCGTAGGGTGCGTAACGTTCCACTAGCAGCCTCATCTCTGGAACTAAGGAACTACTGGATCTTAGAGTAACCGTGAAGTTAGCAGCCTGTACTTAGAACATTAAGAACTGGGCCGCGTTCAGAACCTGCATTCTGACAGCAACCGTTTACTCTGACAACAGGATAGCATAGCATAATATAAATTGCGTAAGTGTGAAAGAGAGGGTCCGAAACGGTTGCTGTTAGAGTACAGGTTCTGAACGCGACCTTGGAGATATCATTGGAGATGGCATATACTGCCAGGAGCCAGGAATATTCCCGGGAATGGAATATCAGAGTAGCTCTTTGATGATTTATTTTAAATATTTCTCTACTTTGAAATAAAAAACAGCGAGCGGTTGGAAAACGCGGTGCGACATTTCCGGTACTATTTTGCTAATGGCAACACTACAATAACAGGTGACGCATTTATCAAAATTATTGTATGTCAAAAGAACACAAAGAGTGGAATTTAACACTTATTTTTGCCCGTGTTTGTGAAAATTTTCTTATAAAATGTCGTCCAGAAAAAAGGTTCTGTTGAAAGTGATCATCCTCGGTGACAGTGGCGTTGGTAAGACATCGCTTATGAACCAATTCGTCAACAAGAAATTTTCCAATCAGTATAAGGCAACAATAGGCGCAGATTTTCTCACGAAAGAAGTAATCGTCGACGACAGGATCGTCACAATGCAGATTTGGGACACCGCAGGTCAGGAGCGTTTCCAGTCGCTTGGAGTGGCCTTCTACCGCGGGGCGGATTGTTGCGTCTTAGTTTTTGACGTAACTGCCCCCAACACGTTCAAGTCCTTGGAGAGTTGGCGTGACGAGTTCTTGATCCAGGCCTCGCCACGAGACCCTGAGAACTTCCCATTCGTGATCCTAGGTAACAAGGTTGACTTAGAGAACCGTGCCGTGTCTGCCAAGCGTGCACAGCAGTGGTGTCAGAGCAAGAATGATATTGAATACTTCGAAACGAGTGCCAAAGAAGCCGTCAATGTGGAGCTAGCTTTCCAGACAGTGGCTCGAAAAGCGCTGGCTCTAGAGAAGGATGCCGATCTGTACAATGACTTCCCAGAGTCAATAGTGAAGATAGGCTCTAACGAGAATGGCCGCAACAGAGACGGAGACAACTGTGCTTGCTAGGCCTCGATTACATCTTTTGAGGCTATAATTAGTTTCTCATTTTTATATAAAGTAAATATATACTGTAACATTAAGCAATGTTTTCTTTTATATAATTGTAAAAATGTATAGTGTTTAAATACTTTACACTGGGGTGAATTGTTTGTTAATGCACTTGTAGCTAAACTATGAAAAAATATATGCAGTCATGGCAAACCCTAATTGTTTTGAGGTATACATCTTTATCTCATTTGAAAAGTACAATGTTTTTTGTGTCTAAAGTTGTTAAGAGAAATAGTCTAAAAGTTTCAACATATTGAAGACATTTTGTTTAAAATCCATGTTTGTATCATCAATTAATGAATGAACAATTTTATAGTTTTTGTATGTTAGTTGGTTACTGTATTCTCCAATTACAGATTTAAATAGCTCTCCTTACAACAGGGTCAGATGAATAGTTTGTCTTTTTTATTGGTAATAAAGTGTTCCCAGTTAATCAAAATTATGGCAGTTTGTTATTTCTAGAGCACAACATGTGATATTATTTAATTTTAAATATGTTCATAAAATGATTTACCTACCCAATTCTTCTTATGTTCTTTCACTAATTTCACAGTTAAATTGTTTGATATTTTTATATGGGTTTAAACGTCAGACAACACCCCTGTTTTTCATTGTATTGCCACTTTAAAAATATGGTATTTCTGTATATATTTGAATTTTAAAAAGTTAGTGTAAGTAGTTAATAATACATTATGAATTATTCAGCATTTTTGCAACACCATGTGTTATGATATGAATAATAAAATGCTACATATAAGAATATGCTGTAATGTTAAACATGAGTAATGTAATAAGGTCACACATGACAGAAAGTTATAACAATGCAGATTTTTGTCCTTCAGCATTTCATCATTATGTATTTGGAATCAAAAACCTTTTAGTATTGTAATTGTACAGTGTGCCTTTTGATGAAAGAAATCCACTGTATCACAACTTTTACATTCAACATATGTTTAGTAAATATTCATTCAACTCCTTATACTTATAACTTAGAAAAGTAGCATATTTGACAACTTTTTTATGGTACTCACTTACAAACTCTTCATAAGGTATCTGTTAATCAAATATGTTTAATTGTTTATATCCCTACTTATTTGCTAATTAGGTTACGATTTTGACTAAAATTATTAACTGTAATATGCAAATACATTAGAGCCGATACTATGATATACAACTTACAATCATTATTTTAGATAATAAGCATCATTAAAGTTGCTACCTATCTGCTGCAGAGGAAATTCACACACTCTTGGCTAGTTTGTAATGGTAAATAAATAAGGTGTATGCTGTAATAATGGTTGCTTTTAACTTTTTTATCAATAAATATACATAGTCTATAAACAAGAGTTTTAAATTTAATATTCTACTTTCCATAATTAGTCTATAGGGATATAGGATTTATCTTCCGGTGGTATAGTAGGTATTCAAATTGGTTCCAAATGCATGGTCAGGCAGTTTCTACAACGTATACTTAAATACATGGACTAACATAAATTAATAATTAAATACTCTTACTTATCAATTATACTGAATAACTTGTTCTACAAGTTTTCTAAATTACGGGTCATAAACCTATTTTGTAACAGCCTGTATAAAGACTATTTGAGTTAGTTTCGTATATATTTGCAATTTTGCACAGAAAATCCTTATGTGCCACTATTAACCCATGGTTAATTAATTAATCCCATGGTTGAACGGAGAAAATCCTTTAAACATTTTATTTAAGTAAGTATGCTTATTTATTTATACACCATGAATCGTGTATTTCATAGGCCTTGCTAAGTTGTGACAGTTTAATCATCCACGTGCTACGGACTTGGCATTGGCAGTGACATCCACTCTATTGGCTCAACAATTTAATTGCTACCAAAAACCTTACGCTGCTTTTATATTTTCTTTGGTGATTGGTTACAGTTACAGTGGTCAGTAGCTCAAAGCTAGTGGGCAGTTCCTGAGGAGATTGGTTCGTAGTACCAGAGAGACAAGATGTGGTACCTTTAGATAACACGGTACATATTATGATGTATGGACTTGGGCTGGTTTCAGCTGAGCACGTAGCGCGCATGTCAGCGGCAGGAGGGCGCGGGCGGGGTGCCGGGTGCGGGGGCGCCGGCTAGTGTTTCAGCCGACCGGCGGCTGCCGCGCCGCCACCCACACTTCAGCCAGTCTCCTCTGTGACATGAAAGGGCGCGATCCTCCACACGCATCACGGTGCTCCGAGAAATGCATCAACATGAACAACCGCCAGGGAATGCATGCAATGGTAAGTGCAATTTGTCTTTTTAATTTATTGAACTTTGGGGTGTTTCAAATACATTTTCATTTAAATACGGTTCAGTACAAGTAATGGTGCAAAATTTCAATTGAGTTTTAATGTTTATTTCCTGCAAGTTAATTGTGTGTTAAAAAATTGATTGGTGTGAACTATAAATTTTTTGTTATGGTGCATAGGTGAGTAGGTAGGCTGGGTAAGCAGGATTCACGTAGATACGCGGGTTTTTTGGAACCTATAGAAAAACCGTCTCTCCATGTTTTTTCAAAGGTGCTACGTCGTCTTTTATTTAATTGGTTTAAGTAGGAAACGTTGAATAGCCTAACTATTTTACAATTTAGATACTTCTTTCATGTATTTTATCAAAAGACCTGACTTATAGAGCCTTTTAGAATATGAACACTAAGAAGGGTTCCCATTGCACACAACTGTTTTAACATTAATAAAAATGATTAAATATGCAAGGAACTTCAGTTAGGTATTAACTGAAAAAAGTTTTTCCGCGCCGCTAAAGGTCGTTCCGGTTACTTTAGTGCATATCTGTGGCATATCTGGTAGGGGTTGAAGTCGTTCAAGGTCATTAGCACCCCTCCGCCTTGCCCCGCCCGTCCTCACTTCGCACATTCCACTCGGTCACGCAATTCTCTGTCCACCCGCCCGCCCTGTATTTCTATAAAGGTTTGCTGCTCTATTATAGTATATACATATATGAGTTGCCACTTTCCATGGCATGAATATAAAAGCTATAAATAAATTATTATTCTGAGATTTATCATCACCATGTTTATGTCGTAGAGAAATTGTGAATATGACCGTTTTCCAATGGTTAGTAGTTGTGGGGCTAGTGGCCAACCCCAGTTAAGTGTCAGAAGTTTTCAAGCCGACCCTATAAGGCGACATGGCTTAACGACTGCCATCTAGCGATAGCAGCCGGCACCAACGGCTAAACGTGCCTAGCGAAGCACGGAAACGGTCGAGATAACGCTAACAGTCAAACCCATCCGGGTTATGACCGTGTTTGTAGTCAGTTAACCTGCGTGATCGACGCGACCACGCACGCCGTACTGAGCCACGACCGACTGTATCATAATAATGATTAAAAAACTTCCAACAAAATTGAATGAGTCGGTGGGCCGAAATCGCTAAACGATTTCAGCAAAGTGATAGTGCCAAAAAATATGATGTATCATGACTCATGAGTAGATAGAACCCTTATTTAACATGACCTACACCTGTTTCTTTACAACCTGTATAGACACAATTATGTCCAGACGGATTATTTTAAGGACAATGACCCATTTTCAAAGAGAAGGATTACTTGTTTGCCGTATATTATATCATATCGAAGAACTCAGTGAATTATTGATTTCTCAGCTCATATTCAGATTGCTTGTGTTGTAGGACAGTTTCATACGTTTCATTCAAGTCTCATCATTTTACATTCGTAATACAATATCTACGTACATCCCGGCTGAGCTAAGGGCGCGTTTCCACTGAGGCGGAGCGGAGCGGAGACTTGCTGAATGAACCAATCAGATTGCTCAAAATCTCCGCTCCACTTCATTTTGTACACTATGATTGGTCAATTCAGCACATCTCCGCTTCGCTCCGCCTCAGTGGAAACGCACCCTTAGTTTGCACCCTCAGTTTGCACCTCACTGGAATGCCGCGCAATCGACGCGAGGTCCAAACTTAACGCGGTCATATACCTACCAATCTACGTACCTTACTAAAGCTGCAGACCTACTTTACTTAAGGAAGTTCGCAATAAAAGAGGATATAAAGAGGACATAAAACTACCTTAATGTTTATCTATAAACCTCTATGTACAAACTCAAGTATAGTCCGGCTTCTAAGCTTTAAATACGGTTCCATCTGACAGGAATTATGAAACTTGGTATGCATGTAGCTTTTACAGGTTTGTACAAAAAAAAAATGGTAGTGGGAACAAGTCGTATAGTGATTTTTACCCCTGCCCCCCCTCATTTGTGCCTAAAACGGCAGTTTTTCAATGTTTTTGTAAAAATGGTTAAACGTACAACAAAACTGGCAATAAACGTTTCCTCCTTATAGGTTTTCCTGTAATCTATAATCTATATTCTGTATTTTTTCAACATTTTAAAAAATCTGTAGTTTCGGAGATAAAGGGGGGAATGGTCAAGTTTCATCTACCTATTTTCTTAAATAATTTTTAAACTGTTTATACAACTATATAAAAAAATATATTTTGAGGTCCTTACAATACGCAATTTTATTTGATATGTCACATACTACAGTTTGCAAAACTTAAACTTTTATATTTTCTGATTTGCCCCAAAAAGTGCCCATCACAATCAAAATTCATTTATTTAGGTTACACGTACGTGTTTGGGTCACAGAAATCTATATGTGTACTAAATTGCAACTTAATCGGTCTAGTAGATTCGGAGCAAATTGGCTGTGACAGACGGACAGACAGACACATGAGTGATGACTAAAAGGGTTCCTTTTTGGTACGGAACTCCACTCCTTCATTGGTGTTGGCGCTAAAGCACCGGACGGACATACATATACACAATACTTTTGTTAGTTTTTCTGGGCTCTGTAAGTGCAATGCTAGACATTCGATACTTATCAAAATCTCAAGTTCAATTTTTTTTGACAACGAAGTCCTATATTACGATATTATCATCTGTAATAACTAAGTTACTGAGTAGTTATTTAGTTGCGAACATTAACAACTCTTGTTTGTGGTTATCAGTCTGAGTGGATATACATAATATCGTATAACGCCACTACTATACGTTAGATGTAATTGCAGTAAAAGCATAAAAGCAAACTCTAAAACATTAAAAGATATTATCTAATCATATCTGAATCAATTTACTTACCTATAAATTTTAAAAGAGTCATAAAACTTGTATCGGATAATCCGGTAGTTGACTGCTAGTCATTTGAGTTACTTTTTATTAAATGTCAAAAAAATTTTTTAAAAATGTTTGAAATTTTGAACGATGACGTCATTGTTCAATGTAGGAATTTGCGCACTTATACTAAATGTATGAAATGAAAATCCAAGGGAATATGTTTTTCTGCAGTTTCAGTAAAAAATATATATTTTGTGAACAATATATTTTCATAGTTTTATTTTTGATGAAGGCAACTCGCGGATTGTATTATGTATATGTATAGTATCAGTATAATAATTGAATATGCCGCCTAAACTTAAGTAAAATTGATAGCGTGAGTTTTAAACACACTGCTTGCAATAAGAGCTTCTTGAAGTTTCTCCGCGATAGAATCTAAGCTTTATCTTTTCACCAAGGAACTTAATAAGTAGACTGATGTGGCAATGAGAAGTAAGCCTTTGTCGCAGACAGAACTGATGAGTTTTATCACTAGAGGCGTTTAGGCAAAGATGCGGTGGGGTACCCAGTGGATTCATGCAGATGGAACGTAAATTGAAACAAAGTTGCTAGAAATAGCTAAAGTTGCATATAGTCAAAGATCAATAAGTAGTCAGTTGTTCTATGTTAACAGTGCAGAATATGAGGAAAATGTTGATGAGTCAAAAAAATTATAGGTAGAGAAATAATAGGTAGATAATTTATACAGTGGTTCAACTGGTGAAAAACATAAATGTATCGACAGTACCTACCACTGGGTATCAAAGTAGGTATGGCCAGGTATGAGTATGACGTAGTTTACCAGCTATGAGGTGGTTTAATGCAATTTGTGTTTATTAGAGGAAATTAAAATGATTCATTGAAATACATATATTAGAAACAATACAGTGTAAAAGACTACTCTCGAAAATTTAGAATTAAACTTTTGATAGTTCGTGAGTCCAAAAATGTTGAGTGTTATTTTTTTGTTATGAATAGCTTGTATCTGGAATCTATTGTAATATGGAAGTATCTTATAATAGGTTCCTATAAGGTTCTCGAAATATACATAATGGTTTTCAATATTTTCAGTATTATTTAGAAAATATTAAAATGCTGCATCACTCGTTGATGTCTTTTGTATGGACGCGATATATTTTCACTTACTCCATGCTAATAATTACGACTTAAGGCGCTAAGTATAGCCAAATAGCAATATTCAATTCAAATTCTTGAAATAATGGTTAAAGCTATCACCATGGAAAAAATATATAACATACTTCAAACAATGAAAAACAAATTGTATTGAACAGAATCATAAAAATCACAAAAACTTTGATGAAAAAAAATATCCTGTAGACCCTGTATTTTGCATTAATTGCAAATTCTCTCGGAAACACAATATTTGTTTATATTGAAACCAACACACAAAAATCGGCCATTTTAATACCTTCTATTTATCTTGAACGGATTTTTTTTAACTTATTTGAAAGCCAAGAAAAGTAATAAAAACATCGAAATCTCGAGAATTTTGCGTTCGGCCTTGACGTAACCGCCGCAATGGTACCCACACTGATCTGAACTTAAAATGAGTAGGGCGTTACGGTCGATATTATTGTATATTGTCATGCATCAACCTGCTCAGATTGAGTGTACTTCGCGCCTTAAGGTGAAAGTTATAAATGGGAAAAGTGCTAAAAGTGGCCTCTCCGAAACACACACAGCTCCAAAACGTTCCCCCAAAATAGAAATAAACCGGTCAAGTGCGTGTCGGGCCACGCGCAGTTTAGGGTTCCGCAGTACTTCGACAGACACTGCTTCAAGGGGAAAACCTCCCGTCTTACAAAATTGACTACTACTCGTTAACTTGTAAAGCCTACTTAGCTGTGATAGTTTTCCTTTTAACTTAGTTATTACTGCCGTGATTAGAAACATTTCTAGAAACAACCGTTTAAGTGGCAGGGGGGGGGGGGGACACATGACTTTTTTTTTTTTATGGCAGAGGTGGCAAACGAGCAGACGGATCACCTGATGGTAAGCGATTACCGCCGCCCATAGACACCCGCGACACCAGAGGAGTCACAAGTGCGTTGCCGGCCTTTGATTTGGGAGTACGCTCTTTTCTTGAAGGTTTGAATATCGTATCGGTCCGGAAATACCGCAGGCGGCAATTCATTCCACTTTAACAAAACTTTTAAAGCTTAATATTTCGAAAACGGATCCCTGAACTGAAAAATGGTTGTCGCAAACCCACAATATTTTTGAAATACCTATCCAACGACACCCCACACCATGGGGTAGTCGAGAAAAAAAATCATCCTCACTTCACGTGTAGGGGAAGATACCTTGAAAAAAAATGTTTTTCAAGATTTTATTTTACCACTTTCTCGGCGTTAATATGCATGTTATTATGTATATCCGTGCCAAATTACAGCTCTCTAGTTCTTATGGTCTCTGAGCTAAGCCGCGGACAGACAGACAGACAGACGGACATGGCGAAACTATAAGGGTTCCTTGTTGACTACGGAACCCTGAAAAATGAAAGAAAATATAATAAAAAGACATTTCATGACAAAAAGGTGGCGACTACATCATACATAAAAGCAATCCAAACTGGAGCCGCGAATTCATTTCATTATTCTTAGAAAAAGAGGAGAATTCTCAAAAATTCCCTATAACATTTAAAATTTATTTACCCCCAGTTTTTATGAGTGTTTTTAATACTTAATATTTCTCGAGATTATTACTTTTTTCTTTTTAGGCTGTATCGGATATGAAGCCTTTCCGTCAGGTCGAACTCACAACTTTTTTTAAAATTAGTTTCTACCCAGGTGGCATACACATCTTACGTACATACAGAATATAAAACCTACGATTTTCAGATATAATAAACTCTAGATATAATTTTTAAAAGAATAATTTCATAAGGTATAATAAACGCTGTATATAATAAACATAGAATATAACAATCATATGATATAAGACTTATTTAACCTACTATTGAAAACATATAACATATAAGTCATATATTACATATAAATTTAAAAGATTTAACAATGGAGATGACGAAACTAAACGCCTGTTAAAATTTAAACTCTTTATAAAATATATTTGTATACTAAATTAATTGAATTTTATTTGTCAAGCATAAAAGCACTATATACAAGCAAGCACGTAAGCAAGCATGCAAGCAAGCCTGCAAGCATGCAAGCAAGCAAGCATGCAAGCAAGCAGTCGATATGTGGTTATTTTATCAATCAAACCTAACACGGCGACTGTGAGGGGAAACCTAAATCTAAATCATCCGAATCGGGGTGCTCCGAATTCCCTAACTCGCTTCGCTCGCTCCCGCATCCTATTTAGGATCCGTGAGAATTTTGTACGTATTCTGAATAGTAGAATTTTCCTAGGCAAAAATCCAGTAGAAAATAAAACCCTGGCAATTTCTCTGCTCACTCGGAGCATTATATCTTATGAGCATTATATCTCGAGAATGTTATACAATAATAATGATATGTATTACAAATGTTATATCAAACGAATTTATATAAGGTGCTACTTTATTAGTGCCCGATATTTTAGTCAGTGCTTCTACTCCTGATTCTGATCAACTTTCCCCAATAAACCTATAGTCAAATCGCAAAAAAATGTTTGGACTCTTCATACAAATTTGGCCGCTCGGCTGATCGATTTGTATGAAGAGTCCAAATTTTTTTTTGCGATTTGACTGTAGGTTTCTTGGGGAAAGTTGATCAGAATCAGGAGTAGAAGCACTGACTAAAATATCGGGCACTAATAAAGTAGCACCTTATATAATGTAATCATTAGAGATTTTAATTGTTATATTCAACAAAATTATATCATTTGTTGGTATATCTCATGATAATTATAGCATTTGAGCGTTATTGAAATGAAATTATATCTCCCGTTCTTATATAAGGTGCTACTTTATTAGTGCCCGATATTTTAGTCAGTGCTCCTACTCTTGATTCTGATCAACTTTCCCCTAGGAACCCATAGTCAAATCGCAAAAAAATTTTTGGGCTCTTCATACTAATTTGGCCGCTCGGCCGATCAATTTGTATGAAGAGTCCAAAATTTTTTTTTTCGATTTGACTATGGGTTTCTTGGGGAAAGTTGATCAGAATCAGGAGTAGAAGCACTGAATAAAATATCGGGCACTAATAAAGTAGCACCTTATATAAAATGAGACGCACCCGAAAGATCTCATAACGGTTACGTAGGGACTACGAATCCTAAAAAACTACTACGCACCACTGAACACAGCTACGACGCACACGGACAGGGAAAACTAATAACCCCTAATAAAATCTCATTCAATTTAAGAAATATTAACTCTGTCATCTAGCTAACTGAATACCAAAGGAAATATAAAATATAAAATCATCATGACGCATGCGTCAAGTATATTGATTGGCCCACGGTTCTACCACTCAGAAGAACTGTTTCTGAGAAGATCAACTCGGGGTCCGTATCAATGGTGCTTACGTCATCAGAAGGAAAAGCACTCGACCTTGAGAAGAACGGGTAGTAACTTTATTTGATATTTGCTTTTCTGATTAAATATGATTTCTCCCCTGACTGAATCGGGCCTATAAAAATATAGGTACCGTTAAATAAAGCATGTTTATACTACTACATGTTGATACTTTTTTAGACCCGTGTCTCTTATAAGCATCGCGATGTTAATAAGTAAAATTTTATTGGCAATACGAGCTTACTTTAATAAAAGTGTCTCATTCATTACCAACATACTTTAAAACTAGGACTTTTTGCTTTGGAAAAAGTGTTTTTTTTTTTTATAAAACGAAATATTATTATTTTAGAAGGCTTAGATATTTCCATAGAGGAAACTGTGAAGCGAATATTTTCAAGGTGACCTTCACGATAGTTTACATCAATGAACCGTTGAGATCCGCCAGACAGAACATCACCAATGGTAACACGACGTTAATTAACTACTTTAACAATGAACAATATGGTGGAAATGTACCTCTACTTCATAATATAAAACAACCCATTGTCCACGCACGTAGGACGTAGGAACACGTGCAGTGTTTCCCAGTGCTCAGTTCACGGAGAGACGAGCTTGACGTCACGCGGGATCTACTTATACATTTTTTTTGGGGTTCACAGTGAACTGATTCACACAAATAAGTTTGCATGTCATGTGACAGCTAACTATAGTTCGCAATCTCAAAATAACTGACCGTCCAGTATATGAGTATAAATTACGCATAATACTTCGTAACTCTCCTGATATTAGATGATATTATGGCTAGACGTTACTGTAAGTTACTAAATGTTAAAAACTAAACTTTGTTCCAAAATATATTTGGAATAATGGTGAGTTACGCTTATGACGTCATATTCATATAATCGTTTCCATACTTATAACAAAAATTTTATAAACTAAAAATTGAACATTCATATTTTTTTATGGAAATCTAAGCGAGTAAGTTTTTCGCAGTTGCAATTTCAAGAGCTATTTAGTGAAAAAAAAAACATAATTTATTTTTGATGCAGTCAACTGCTCAGTTAAGTTCGGAATATGTGGACTTAGGTACTCTGAGTTGTCTAAATTAGTTCTTTACTATCTAGATATATTAAATTCAATCTTGGACAAGAGATATTCTCCCCACTCTTCAATCGATTTTTCCTCGATATCACGTTGATTTCGTTTTACATCTCGCTCGCTAAAACTAAATGGCTATGTCAGATTCAAAATTTTTGAAAAATATTTAGGTATTTGAAAAATGTTGTATAATTAATATTTTATGAAAAGTAGGAATTTCATCAGCATTTCGTGGTAGTAATTTTTGTAAAGAGATTAACTACTTTTATTTCATCTTACTATTTGAAAGTAACTGATCCATCTTAAATATGCCGGGAGGCTTTTTCTTTAGCTCAATTTAAGTAAAAATATTAACCAAAATCAAACAAAATCATTAAGCACTCTTATAAAAGTCATATCATTTTGCTGGAGGAATATTCCAAATGTCATCATTAAAATAAAACCTATTCAGGCAGTACGTTCTCATTATTTTTTTATCTCTTTGAAATATCTTAGAATTTTTATCTTTGATCAATAAGGAGTAGGCGGTACCGAGCGACAAATAAGTAATATGGAACTATTGTTATGACAAAAATTATATAGCTTAAAACCTATAATATGTATATAGGGTGACTTTAAATTAGTTCTTGATACGAAAGGCTATGAATGTGCTCTTGATAACAAACAACTTTCCCTAAGGAACCCATAGTCAAATCGCAAAAAAAAATTTGGACCCTTCATACTAATTTGGCCCCGGTCAGTTGATCGATTTGTATGGAGCGACCACAATTTTTTTTGCGATTTGACTATGGGTTCCTTAGGGTAAGTTGATTGTTATCATGAGTACATTCATAGCCTTTCGTATCAAGAACTAATTTAAAGTCACCCTATATACTAAAATGTCTGTGTGCGTAAGCTCTAGCGCCGTAACCACTGAATAGATTTTGACAAAACTTTGAGCTAGCTAGCGTAATTAATAGGTAGGTACATATTTGTTTAATATCTCGTCGTATCCTACAAATAAAGCCACAATGGCTGTTGTGGCTTTTTATTTTTATTGCATAATTAAAATCTGTTACCCATTTTACATTCATATTCAATCAGAAAACTAGAAACCCCATCGACTAGAAAATAAGCATTAAAAAATGCCACTATTGCTTTCTCCTGGATTACCCGCCGAAAACAGTCACAACAGCCACAATGGCTACTTTCTTTCCTGCTGTGCGGGGGCGGGGCGGGGCACAAGCGCCACTCAGCCCTTTTTCGGCGGACAGTTTTAAACAGTTATAGTTCACATCCTCGTAGAAAAAAGACACTATAGCATTTGTGGCTATATCCCACGAAATTTTTTTATGGTATCGGTATGAATAATGGGTGGCCTAATGGCATTTATGTCTTTATTCTACGAACAAATTTTATTTAGTAAGTTTTTCGTGTGTTTTACAGTTTGTATCAATGAAATTATGAGTTTTATTGATTTCCATTTTACTAAGGATTCAAACAATTTAATAAAACACAGAAAAATACACATTTTACGGCTTTGTTAACAGAGTTGTAAAAGGCCCTTGTGGCGGTTGTGGCTTTTTTGATTTTATTTTATACGAGTTCCGAATGGTAGGAAACAAAAAAAAATACCTTTGAAGAATGTACACTGCTACCTACTTCATATAAAAATATTATTATTAATGTTCCTCAATAATTAGGCACAATATTTTCTAACTTTTCTACTTTCATGTCTAGGAAAGGAACTCAGGGATTCTGCTCTGCTCCCCTGCTCTATGTTCTTCAAAATTCATGGTGATTTTGAGCGTTGGCCTACTGGACAGACCTACCACAATGCCGTACTGATATTGAGTACTTCATGATTGTAGTTGTACTTTCCATGCATTAAGAGCCTCTTCCCAGTCTTGTTGATTTGAAGAGGAGATTACTATATATCATCGGCGTATAAATATGAAGGCTTGATGCTTTTTTCTGAGATTTTTTAATTAGTGACTCCAATCTTTTTCTTCGTCGGACCCTCAATGCTGAGCATCGCGACTACAAACAAGGTCTCTCCATTGGTTGCGGTTGTGAGTGCTATGGATTGCCTTCTGTATGTTTCTTCCCACAGGTTTCTTTACCACATCGATCCATCTTGAAGGTGCTCTACCCCTGGCTCGTTTGCTATCAGTCTGACCCAGAATTATGAAATTCTCCTAACTAAGCCTAGAAGAAACGCATAATATGTCCGAAAAAGCAGACGGACTTTAGTGGCATATTGCTGAGAGCCTCGTTGAGATGTGTAGCTCCTGGAATACGGATTCAACAGTTCTCATTTCGGTCCATGGAATTCGAAGAAGCTTTCTCCAACACCATATTTCGAAGGCGTCGATCTTCTTGCTGTCACTCCTCTTGCAGCACCAGGTTTCCGCCCCATACAAGAAAATTGAAAATACCAAAGCACATACAAGTCACACCTTGGTAATCCGGCGAATACCACGGTTCCTCCAAATCTTGTCTAGTTTCACATTGCACTTTTGGCCATCCCGGCTTTTCAGCGTATTTCGTCCATGCAGCTACCCTCACTCTTTATTAGTGACCCTAAGTATACAAACTGATTGACCTTTTCATAACCATCGAGTGCATCGGTTAGCGGAAGTAAATGCTCGATCCACAACCATTATCATGGTCTTCGAATGGTTGATCTTAGGACCGAGTTTGGCGTTCTCAACTTCTATTTTCTTCAGCAAGAGGGTCATCTCTATCTCGCTGGATGCAACAATCGTTGTATCATCGGCGTACCTAAGGTAGTGTGTTTTAGGCCTCCTACTGTTACGCCTCCACCCAGTCCTCAAGCCCTTTCCTCATTATATACTTGCCGTAGTGACTCCAATACCAATACTAAATTGAAAGGTAATTGACTCTAAATTGATGGAGCCCTTTGTTTCGGCCACTAGTATAATTGACTACGCTGAATACGTTAAAAACAACCGACTTCAATCGCAACAACTCCAATTTTGCTTTGTTTTTGTTGATTTTCTCAAAAACCGCTGAATCGATTTCGATAAAATTTATATGAGACCACCTGTGAAGTATACCCTTTTAAACAAAAAAAGAATTTTCCAAATCGGGTCAGGCTTCTCGAGTAATCGGTGAACATACATAAAAAAAATAAGATTCCGACGAATTGAGAACCTCCTCCTTTTTTTGAAGTCGGTTAAAAACTCCTTTTTATGTACTTCAAAGTGGACTGTATTAATTTAAATAAAGAGCTTTACATTTTCGGTTCTGAGAGCGATGGACGCCATCTTATCTCTAACAGGCAATGCTGCCACAATTACACAAAAATAAAAATATTTTATGTACGTATTGTACACCCTTCTGTGAGTGGGATAGATTAATACGTAGTCTGCCTAACACTTATTTTCATAAAAGACCTGTATCGGCTGCATTCGCGAAGTTTGCAGTAATCATTATCATCAGCTGAAAGACGTCGACTGGCGGTCAAAGATTTTCACACTGTGCGGCTCGCATCCAGCGGCTTCCCGCAACCTTCACCAGGTCGTCGGTCCGCCGAGTTGGAGGTCTGCCTACACTGCGTCTTCTGGTGCGCGGTCGCCACTAGATTTGCAGTTGCGCGTTTGCATTAATATCCTAACCTAAATGTTGATCAAGATTCAAGATCCTGAATGAGTTAAATTGTGTACATAACATAATATACCTGTAGAGGTGCAGGAGTTACAAGAACACTTACACGAGTGAATTGTTTTATCCCACATAATCGTAAGAGGCCCAATTCACAATGTTTTTATTATTATTTAAGTTAAAATTCATGTAACCTTTGGTATTAACATTAATATGTCTATTATTTTGATTTAAAACACTTCTTATTCTATTGATTTTTTAAGATTATTTACAGATGAAAACGATAAAAGGCCCTAAACGCCATTACGACCCGACATATGCCGGAGAAAAAGGGCGTAATGTCACTTGTGTCTAATAGAATAACATTTTACTCCAGCGAATAAAGACATAAGCGACATATTTAATAGAAATATTTGATAAAATCGCTTATTTATGATTTAATAACAACCCTAGAATAGTTAAGCGATGTTTTGAATGTTAACACTTCAAAAATGACACTTTCTGTTTAAAATAGAACGTTAAAACCACCTCCTGAAAAGTTGCCATTTTGCAATTACGCCCTTATTCGTAGGATACGGCGATCTGTGCAGCGGTTTCTTTTCTAGCGTATTTTTCGGTTATCATTAAAAGTAAAGAAAACATTTTAAGTATACCTACATATTTCTTAAAAATGTCACATACGGTTTATAATATCCTGGTTGTACAATCCATTTCGCAATGTCCTGAATCACCCTAAAAATGACGGAAATTTGGAAAGGTCGCTTGAAGGGCATAGGTTTCCAGGCGACGCGACACGATGTCTAGCTTAAGGAAATAGGGCATTCCACCCCCGCAATCCTTACCGATTGTCGTAATATTGCGAGGGTTTACTGATTTGTTTGACTGAATTTATGTTTTTTTCGGGGACATCTAAGATTTTTTAAAGAGTGTAAGAAACATTGCATTTTTCTATGTTAGATATGTTCTACTAAAAGTAGTTGTTTTAACCTCATTGGTTCTACATTTCGACGTATGAAAGGCTATTTAAAAAAAAATAGGAGATCAAGTAATTTTTAAAACTATCTTCTAAACATTTCTTAAAATGTCACTTAATACAAGTTGCCTTTCACTCGTCGTTTTGTATCTTTTTTAGGGTTAGTCAACAAGGAACCCTTATAGTTTCAGCATGTCCGTGTGTTTGTCTGTCTGTCCGTCCGCGGCTTAGACTATTTGTACTAGAGAGCTGTAATTTGGCACGGATATGCATATTAATTACGCTTTATTAAAATAAAATCCCGAAAAAAAAATTGTTTTCAGGGTACTTCCCCTACACGTGAATTGGGGATGATTTTTTTTAATCGACTATCCCATGGTGTGAGGTATCGTTAGATAGGCCTTTCGAAATATCTATTAAGCTTTAAATTCTTAAAATCATGTCCCAGTTAACGGTTATTTCTAGAAATGTAAAAAAATATAACGAATAATTATAACGAAGTTTAAATCACAGCTAAGTAGACTTTATAAGTTAACGAGTAGTAGTCAATTTTGTAAGATGGGAGGTTTTCCCTTGAAGCAGTGTCTGTCGAAGTACTACGGAATCCTACATTGCGCGTGGCCCGACACGCACTTGACCGCTTTTTTGCTATCGTTAAGCGTAGACAAGCTTGTAAAATGGCTTTCTTTAATTACCCACTTATGAACGAAATTTGTAAAAACTTGTATGAAAAAATACAGAAAATAATTTTCGCCACCAGCTGATGATAGTTTGAGCATTACAATTACAAGTCTACATTTTAAAGGCTTGACTACATTATTTTCCTTTAAGTTTTTGTAGAAGTATATTTTTGCTGAAGAATTGTTTTTTACCAAATTTTCAACAATCGGCTATTATGTGAAATTGTAATTGTAATATACGTTTTAATTTCTACAAATGTAAAATAGTTGTACATTTACTGACTCTTACAATAACAAGTTTACTACCGATAGTCACAAATTAAAAATATTTTAAATGACTGTTAAAATAATTGATCTGATGCCAAATCCCGTAGGTATACCTAGTTACCTACCTACTTGCCGTAAGTAGCCGGTTACGTTGAATTCCTCAGTTGTAAAGACGCGTATAATGTGAATTCGACTAGGTATAATTGAAAACAAGGATTTGGCATAATACTCTAGAAGACTTGAGTGTATTTCCACTAAGGATTTCTCCTTGTTAATAACCCATGTCGTCCCCACTGATGGGTCTCGGTTCTCTTCCCATATCTTGGGATAGCCCTTACGCGAAATTTAGAATGGTAGAGGTCGTGGGGCTAGTGGTAGTGGCCAAGCCCCGTGGCAGAAGTAACGACTACCATCTATAATGAGTGATATAGCAACCGGCACCAACAGTTGAGATAAATGCCGCTGCATATGCAACCCATCCCGTTTATGACCGTGTCTATAATTAGTTAATGTCCGTGATCGACAAGTCACACTGAACCACGACCGATGTCCATTTGGGGAAATATTTTTTTTTTAAGAAAAGACAACTCTACATTTTGTGTGCGTTTGCGCTACGCGCTACCAATCCTCCCGATTTTAGATTTCTGTAAAACTTGCACACGCAAAGGCTTGGAGTTTCAGTATGTTTCGGTCTTTGCTGAAAAATAACGGGAGTTTTGTTGAATGTTTTTGTGTATTTTGTTTTTTTTTTAAATTTATTTCTTTCATCATCATTACTGAAGCACTAAACCTACTCAAAGTTTGAGACTGAAAAAAAATCGCATTTGAAGTTGTTGAAAAAAAAAGTTATACAAGGCACCAGTCATATTTAAAAGAAATAACTTCCACGTTTCCTTTTGACGTTGACATTTCTTGGAATGCACGTGTTCTGTATCTACAATATATCTTTTTCTTACAATCGTTTTATTGTTTACTTAATTTTGTTATTTTCTTATTTCTAAAGAATAATTTAGCAAAACATATGAACTATTGTAAAAACCCCAACACTAACGCGTACGAAGTCGCGGGCACCAGCTAGTCTACAATATATCTACTGTATTAGGTAACTCTAAAGCTAAACAAGACACGTTTTCCATAACAAAATTTATGTTTCCGCAGATGAGATGACGGATTTGCCGTCATCTCATCTTTTTTAAATTCTGATAGTCGTTACATACAATATTGTCGCACACAATCTTGCGATAAATTGACTATTCAACATTTTAGTATTGTGTGTTGCAGTTATGAGTTATGACCGAAGAGAAACATTAAACGCTTTTATACTTACAATGTGTTGATGCGGCATTGACAACAATACAGACGTTACATTTTCTTTACCTTTATTCCGATTAACGCCTTTCTTGCTTAGTTTTAAGGTTCATATGAGCAGATGCGCGTGCGCACCACCTACACAGATAAATTTGCGTTGCGATGCTGCAATAGGAAGCAAGGTGCGGTATCAGAAATCATATCGGGTGCCAAACAATTGCCACGTTAGTGCTATGATGCGATTGATGTGCTTTTTAATGTACACTTATCTACATAGCAGCGATATATGTAGATAGACAAGATAGATGGAGATTGGGGGCTTGCGCTTTCATGACATAGAATATACGCAGTGGTTGTTTTAAAGTATTTTTCCATAATGAATGATTATTTCTTATATTTTGTATTTTTGTATTTTACTGGACTCCTATTTCCGTATTTAGACTCAATTTGGTCCTTTATACGTGTAGGCATGGTCGGCTAGTCCAGCCAACCCAACTCCTTCCAGAAGCACAGAAGTCTCCTGGGACATTCACAGGCTTCTCGGAGCGACCTTACATCTTGAAGGATTTTTGTCCGTTGTTCGGCCAGACCAGTGCATTCCAGGATCACGTGGCTGACTGTTTCCTCTGTTTCGAGACAGCCTCTGCACAGCGGGCTGTCTGTAACGTTCATTGTAAATAGCTGTTTATTAAGGGGTAAGTGCCCAGTAATAGTTCCTACAACTATTCGGAGATCGCGGCGGTCTAGGCTGAGCAGTTTTCGAGTCAATCTTGGCACGACCTGTGTCAACACCATCTTTGACTGCCTGCAGCTAGTTAAATCGGTCCATCTGGTGTTATGTTGGTGATCGGTTTGCAGCCTTATCCATGAGCGCATTTGTCTAAAAGGGATCGGCAGGAGTGGCACGGGGCCAGCTACCGTAGTTTCAGAACCCCTTTTAGCCAGCTCATCAGCTGCATCGTTTCCTAATGAATTGCTATGTCCCTTAATCCACTGCAGGGTGACCCTGTTTACAGAGGCTATTCGCTCCAGTGCTAAGTGACATTCGTTGATTAAACTGGAGTTTATGGTGTTATTCTCCAGAGCAAGTAGTACGGCCATGCTGTCTGAGAGTATCCTGATACTAAAGTCCGTGATACCTCTCTTCATGACCGCGGTTGCAGCATAGGTGATGGCAACACATTCGCATTGAAATATGGAGCTGTGCTCCCCCAGTGCCAGTGATATGTGGATGTTGAGGTCTAGCGAGAAGACGCCTGCACCTGTACCAGACTCCATTTTGGAACCGTCGGTGTATATACGGACCTCATCAATACCCGAGTGGTCCATGTCTTCCTCATAAAGTTGTATTCGATAGTGCTTGTCGAACACATGTTTCGTAGGGATCCTATCACAGGGCGCTACTATAAGTGGCTGAAACTCAACCGCTTTACGTAGCAGAGTCTGGTGAGGACCCTCTTGGTTGTTCCACAGGCCAAGTAGTTTGAGACGAATGGCTGTCATTGTAGCCTCTTGTTGCACAAATAGATCAAGTGGCGGTAAGCCTAAAATCGTCTCTAGGGCTGCTGTGGGGGTTGTACGCATGCAACTTGTGATAGCAGAGCAGGCTTGTCGCTGAAATCGTTGCAGACTATTGATTACAGTGCTGAGTTCGGTTCGTGGCCACCAAGCTATGGCACCGTAGGAGATAATTGGTCTAATGACAGCTGTATATAGCCACCTGATAATTTTTGGCGAAATGCCCCAGGATCTGCCTAGAAGTCTTTTGCATTGCCAAAATATTATGCAAGCTTTTTCCAGCTTGTGGTCTATGTGTCTATTCCATAGTAGTTTGCTGTCAAGGATAACTCCTAGGTATTTAACCTCGTTCGTTAGGGATAGACTGGTATTGAATAGCTTGGGTAATCGTAGATTCCCTAGCCGTCGTTTATGTGTGAACAATATGAGTTCCGTCTTGGATGGGTTCACTGATAGTTGATGTTTATCACACCATTTTTCTACAACTTTTAGGGCTGATCTCATAAGATCGCAGAGCACAGATTCTACTGGCCCGCTGATGAGAATAGCTACATCGTCTGCATAGCCCACTGTAAAGTGCCTCTGCTCGTTAAGCCAACAGATTAGTTCGTTGGCAACGAGGTTCCAGAGGAGAGGTGAAAGGACGCCTCCCTGTGGGCAACCCCGCGCCACTACTCCTCTTGTGGTACTATTTACAGTGAATTGTATAGCTCTGTATTTCAGCATGTTGTCTATCCATCCGGCAATCGTGGAATCGACACCTTGCCTGAGCAGAGCTTGGCTAATGCTGGTGAAGTTGGTTTTATCAAAGGCGCCTTCTATATCGATAAAGACACCTAGTGTTGATTGTTTTGATGAGATGGCAGCTTGAATGCGAGAGGTTACCGCATGTAGCGCCGATTCTGTTGATTTGCCCATAGAATAGGCATGTTGGTTGGGATGAAGGGGATTACGTATCAGCGCGGTGCTCCTTATTTCCCTGTCACATAGCCTTTCTAGAACTTTAAGTAGAAAGGATGTGAGGCTGATGGGCCTGAAGGATTTTGGCTGTGTGTAGTCCCCCTTGCCGGGCTTAGGTATAAATACTACTTTGACTTCTCTCCATTGTGGTGGAACATAGCGGTACGCGATGCATCCTCTATAGATGGTAACGAGATGATTTATTAATGCTGAGTCACACCATTTCAGCAGCCCGGGGAATATTCCATCAAGCCCTGCTGCTTTAAAGGGGAGGAAGCTATTAATCGCCCACTTAACTTTGTCAGGAGTGACAACTTTGTGAGCCGTGGTCCAGTTTGTATACTCTGGTGCGCTGCGTTGTTCATCTTCCCAACACGAATCGTTCGTTATGAGACATCCGGGGAAGTGTGTTTGCAGAAGTAGTTCGCAAGTCTCAGAGTCTGTTTTCGTGTAGGTATCATCAGACTTCTTTAAAAATCCAAGGTTGTGCTCAGGGTCACTACACAATATGTTTTTTACCTTGGCTGCCTGGTTGTTGGTTTCAATGGTACTACAAAAGCGTCTCCAGCTTTCCGTTTTCCTGAGTCTTATACGCTTTTTGTATTGGTACTGAGCTTCTTTATATGCGGTCCAGTCTTGGTCCGTACGTGTGTTTTTCGCTTTGTTGAACAGTTTTCTTACCTTGCGACGAAGTCTATCAAGTACTGGGCCCCACCATTGCTGGCGTGGCTTGTGAACAGTCCTTGGTGTCACAAGTGGGCATGCCTGCTCGAAGCTGTTGATCAGAGATGATGTTAGTTTACTGACGTGGTTGTCAATATCGGAAACATTACCATACGTTGGAGTTGCACCTTTCCCTCCTAGGTCTCGCGCCGTGAGTGCGCTGTACTTAGTGCGATCAATCTTACGAGGGTTTCGTCGGGGTTTCGCGGGTTTGACTGTTAATATCAGATTATACCTAATCCAGCGGTGATCAGAGCACGATGCTTCATCAGATACATGCCAGTCTGAGATATAATCAGAAACGCGCTCGGTAGCAAGAGTTAGGTCGATTATTGTTTGGGCACGACGCGTGACAAAAGTCGGCTCCGAGCCCCGATTGATTATTCTTAATGAAGTCGAAAATAGATAGGTTATGAGTTCCTCACCTCTGGAGTTAGATCTCGCGCTGCCCCACAGAGGATGGTGTGCGTTGGCGTCTGCGGATACGATCAGCTCCAGTCCCTCTCGGTCGCAGTGCTCTACAAGCGCAGCCAACTCGGGCGTGGGGATGTCCGCGTCGCCAGGTAGGTAGGCAGACGCAATCACCACGTCAGGTAGGCCCTGAGAGGGGTCGTTCGGGATCCTGATGGCAGTCAGGTCCCTGGAACAGAACTCGGTCATTAGTATGGTGGTAACATGTTTCGGAGCAAAGATACATGTACGAGGGTTGCTTACTGTTGTATTCAGGAGCAGCTTGCCCCCGATGTTGCTCAGACCGCAGATTCTGCCATTTCTAATCCACGGCTCCTGGATTAGGGCCACGGTCATGGTGTCGACCTCCAGCGTTCTGCGTAGGTTAGCCGTCGCAGTTTGGCTATGCTGGAGGTTAGTTTGGACTACCTTAGACACGAAAAAGAGGCGAGCTGGGGGCATCGTCGCTCCCCAGCAACCTCTCTTCGTCCATCTCCATAGTCGCGCTGTCCCTATCGTCGCCGGGCTGCTTGCTGGACTCCTTCGCAGGAGTCGCAGAGACAGCCGGCAGTGCGCAACCTAAAGACTCTGCGACAGGCTCCAAAGGGCGGACCGATAGGGGAGCCTGCGGAGGCGCTATGCCTGACGAACCTAGGTCTTTGCGGACCTCTCGAGAGGAGTTCGGTTCGGAGGCAGCTGTCGAAGACGCTGAGGTGTCCTTATCCTCAAAGAGACGGACATAGATCGAGCCCAGCTTGAAAGCTACTCTTCGATCTCTCTTTCTGAGGATATCGACGTCGCTCTGCGGTATACCCAGGATGAGGAATAGGGACCTATCCTCGTCCTGCCTTTCGGCATGGTATATCGCCCATTGGGGGATATGATACCAGGGGTTTTGAACCTGGATCTTCTTGCGAAGTATGTCCAGGTCATCACCTTTGTAGTTGGGTACCAACAATCCCCCTTTAATGCGTCGAGGGATCTCCGATTGCCGCCGAACGACAAGTTTCGATCCCTCACGTGGTGATTTCAGTTGTGGCACAATGCGTTGTAGCCACCGCAGGGCATGCTCGTCTTCGCACCACATCTTTAGAACACCTTCGCTATAGAAGGCTTTCCCTCTAAAGGCTGGAGCAATCACCGGAGCACTACTGGATGTGCGCGGAGCATAAATTTCCGCATCCATTGCTTCATCCAGGGCCTCTTCAATCGCAGAAGCCTGCTCGACGGTGAGGTCCACGAAGGGTTCCAAGAGTATGGCGACGCAGTAATCGTTGCCTTTCACTGCATCGGCATAGTTGGGGCGTTTTTGTTGGGGGGGGAGATTGGCAGTTTTCGCGCGCTTGCCTTTCCCTCCGTCTCTCGGCGACAAGGTGTCGTCAGGCCGAAAACGTTTGGTTGGCTTGGTGACGCTGGGGGCAGCCTCTCCTGCAGCAGCGGTCCTGCCTTTGCCTCCCCGTTTACCTCTGGGTCGAGGAGCTCGGCTGCGCCGTTGGTTCGCACCATCGGCAGCAGCTGCGGTCTGAGGCGCTGAGGGTGTTCCAGCGGGGTTTGCTACTCCTGCTGCAAGGCTTGCGCCATTGCGCTGAGGTGGCTCACCACTCGCCGAAGCATCGTGGGTCCTAGCGGTCCCTTCGGCAGTTTGCAACTGCCTACTCCCCTCTGCAGCCGTACCGCGCTCCTTTCTTGCAGCTGCCCGAGCCTTCACTCGTTTAGCTGCACTAGGTGGTTTTTGTTTGGGGGGGACTTTGGCCTTTTTCTTGCTGCTCTTGACGACCACGTTCCAAATTGGCTCCTCTCGCGAGGATGCGGGTGTGATCGACGGAACAGCTTCTTTCAGAGCGGCCATGTCTATTTCTTTCGGCGCTGTCGTTGACGCAGCCGTGGTGAGGACGGGCGCATCCGAGGACGCTGCCGGTGCGTTAGGCGCATCCGAGGACGCAGCCTTGGTGGTCTTAATTTCCTTTAAAGAGGCCATGTTGATTTGGATTGCATTCATCCTCAGAGGCGTTCCACCCTCCACGGAGCCCTCAGGCGGGGACGTCCCATACGCAAGCGATGTATGGTCGCCAGAACTACCCTGATGATATAGGTCTCCACCTTGACCAGTTACGGGCCGAATCAAGAAGCCAGCGGTTCGAAGCTACCCGTGGGCCGGAAATAACCCACGTATCACTCCGGCGCCAGCAACCGACCGTCCGCACCGCCAATTAGGCGACCTCGCCAGACAGCCCTCTGACGGGGTGTCGCAGCCGATTGACCATAGTTGGCTATTCTATGGCCTCCCGTTTCGGAAGAAATCCGGACCAAAGATGGCGTGTTGCCGACTACGGCCCGCGGACCGCAGCAAGCTCAACCTCCAGGACTCCTTCATCCTCCCATACGGGTCTCCACGCACGGCACAAACACGCGGGTGGCAAAGTGATGCCCCTACCCGCCATCAATCTTATCTTCGAGATGACGAGCTCGCGACCTCATTGCCACATTGGGTCGCAATACGGGGATGCTGGGGGACCAGTTTTAAGGCGCCGGTGGTTCGCCTACGCCCTGCATAGATTAGCTGTTGGACCACGAGGGGGATGGAATGTGCGTAACTCGTATGGTCTCAACATTTCCAGCGTGCACGACCGCTGCGCAAGACAGCAGTCCGCTACAGGTCCGCGGCGGCAGACCTGCAGCGGCGGGGACGTTCTATGCAGGACTTGATGGTGCGCGTCTATGTTCAGGTCCGCACTCCCTGAGCATACGCATTCCGGCATTTCCTGGTTTTTAAGATGGTGGTTTCCTTCCAGCTAGTACGCCACCCCAGGACCCTGTGAGTCACCATCCACGCACGCCTTTCTTATATTATAGTGATGCATTCCAAGGCTGTTATATTACTATATTACTTCTTTGGTCATTTCACGTCGTATATTCTACCAATAACAGTCTTGATATCATTACTTTGCTGTAAAGTAAATATTCAGTGTAGTGTGTAGGGGTCCTCGTTTCTTCAACTCTGGCCACGATATAGAAAATCTTCTGCTTCACATGGTCATCTGTTTGCCCGGTGATATGTCTGTATCTTAGTAGGGTTTTTATCGCATTTTCAATGAAAATTAGAAATTTAACCATTACATGAAATATTGTTTAGTTGGATAGGACAAATAAAAACGTGAGAATCGTATTTTGTCAAATCTAAATTGTATAGTAAGATCTTATCAATATAAGTATGATTTAAAAAAATGAAACGTAGGTATCGATTAAAACAGACATTCGTAAATATTATAAGACACAGCTCCTAGTTCAACGCCCTCTTTGGCTCTATATTAACTATACTCACCTATTTATTTCTATAAAGTAATGAGTTATGAATAGCAACTAGTCTGAATGTCAGTCAACTTTACCGCTTACTACCTACATACATACTTCGTCTTACGTCAAAAAATTACGTATATGTTGTAGATTCCTTGTAGATAATTTAATAATAATATCTGGGACAAATATAATATCAAATGACCTTAATACGTAAAGAGTAAAGACACATTACATGACAAATACATATACATATATATTTGATAAATAGAAAAAACATGCTATTGCACTAAAGTGCTTCAGATACAAATCATCTACGGCATGATAAGCGCGCATTCCGGTATGACGAAAGCGAAGGCTCAGGTGTCATAAGCGCCCACAAATTCGCCCATTGATCGTTGGGCGGGCGGCGGCGCGGCGGGGCGGGCGGAACTGCCCACGTGGTGCCAAGAGCCGGGAATAGCAGTCTATCCCGTGCCGTCTTTCAGCTAACATCGCTATACATAAGTACCTACTTTTAACAGGGAAATTAAAACTGATAAATTTCACAAGTGCACTTATCAGAAAAACACCCAAACTTTCAATTAAATTAAATCGCTCAATTCGCTCAAATAAGTAAGCCGGATACGTGTCAGTGAAGTGATATTTAGTACACGTGATTAAGGTCGCATAAAAATTATACTTGGCATTTGTTAAAGAAACGTAAGCAATAATAAGGTGATTTGTTTATAATAAAGTACGAAACGATCGGTGTTTTCGCACATACGTGACTACGTGTCTATTGTAGCGTTAGCAGTGCAGTGGTTCTATTTGAAGTATTAGTTTGACATTGGTCGCGTCGCGATCCTTCGTATTGGCCAGTGGGTGTTTTGTAACGAGCGCTGCGATCAAGCGAGCTGCGGGAAATTTATTTTGAATTCAGAATAGTTTGGCTCGACGACAGTAGCAGTGAGTTTTCGCGGTTGCGGGCGGCGCCGGCGCCGGCGCAGTCACGGCGGCGGGCGCGGACGCAGCTGCTGATGCGATGCGCGAGACTCTCGCTGCTTTGCTGCGAAACTCTGTGGCGGTGCAGGCGCCAGCATCCAGCACGGACAAGCAGAATGACGGAATCGCCCCAGTTCTTGTATTTGCTGATGAAGGTGATTTTGTGTTGCTGCATTCGGGGTGTAACTAACTACCCGTTTATTATTAAACTTCATTTACTAAACAACGTGTGTTCTAAAACTTTACTGAAATCTTAAGCCGATCCTTAAGTTGATGGTTTTTAGACTTTGAGCAATGGTCTTCTAGCGCCAAGTAAGTATTATGCAGTTTTAGAACTACGTTTGACTCCAAATAACGTATATCGAGTCTTCCGGACGGATTTTTATTAAGACTATCAACAGTCTATCTGAGGCAACTAAAGTGCCCTTGGTATACCATACCACATATATGTGATGACTCTTGGGTTGCCCACAATTAAAAACAAAAGTTAACTGCGCCAGTCACTTAAGACTTATTCCTTTGTAACCGTGTATTTCTTTTTAAAGAACAAATTTTAAAAAAAAATTGACTGAAAGTTGCGAATGGCATAAAAAAGCTTACGCAAAGGGTTTTACCTTTCCTATAGCGTATTACTCTTGAAAAATTTGTTGCAAAATAGATTCACATGTGCTCTTTTCTGAGATCCCCTTCCATTAAGAGCACATTGGAAGCACAAGGAGCATTGTGTAATCGAGGCCAAAATTAGCCTGGATTACTTGAAATTATTCAGATATAAGTTAAAGAAGTCGTTTCTACTGAGCACATCTCAAACAGTTATTCATTTGATTCTATACCTACATACTCGTACATACAACTCACGTGATTTTATAAATGGTCTCTTTTAATCAGAATCATTAATTCTAAAATTTATGGTAAACATTAATGCGAATGTTTTCCAGCTTCTATAGCCGTCATTAAATTATAACATGTGATTGTTGAATATGAAATAACATATTTTGATTAATGACTTTAATAATTTGTGTCACAGCAAATGAACAAGTAATCTGAGTCTGAGGTAAAACAAGTGTATTTTATTCAATGTACGAAGGTAAAAATCGGTTGCACTGGTTGCATAAAAAAAATTTGTTGGATGTTGGATTCTTTCTACAATTGGCCTACCGTGCGGAATTTAAAATAAAACATGGTATACAGATTTTTCTATAAATATTTATTTGCTTGCAACCATATGCACTGAGTACGAGTATAATATAATAATAATAGTTTGGTATTCTTCAAAATAATGTGGATATTTATTATATGTATAGAGATTTTCTATTGATAAAAGATGCAGCAACTTCCTTGATGTTCTACAAACTCATGAAAAAAGTGCGACTTCTGAGAAGATTTTTACGTGTAATTAACACGATACAAATGTGTCACCTCACGATCGCGTAGATACTTTTTTTATATTATTATCATAATCAAGAAAAATTGCGCAATCGAGGGTTCATGACGCATTGCGATATGCCTACGAGACGCTAACTTTTTTTACGTAAACATCGTTGTGAATACTGTAAAATGCTGAAAAAAAAAAAGTTTTTCCACGACTTTGTTGAATTCAACCCCTATAGCGTGCGTAAAATAGGCCTAAACGACATCACGTTATTACGTCACGTTTTTCTTCGCTCCATAAAAATAAAATAAATAAATAAAATATTCACTGCGTATTAATAGTTAGGCATTTAATTTTTCTTTTCAAAATAATTATATTGTAGGGATTTTCTATTGATAAACGATTCACCAACTTCCCGGATGTTCTACAAACTCATGAAAAAAGTGATACTTACTTCTGAGAAGATTTTCATGTGAATGAAACCAATACAAACGTGTCACGGCATGATCGATAGATAGTTTTTTTCATTGTCATAATCAAAAAAAATGCGCAATCGAAAGTTCATCAAGGAATGCCACTTTTTTTATTAAAATAAACTTGATAAGAAGTTTTTACTTACAAAAATCCACTAGTCATCGAGAAAAAAACCACTTTTGATTACTAAGCGAAAGTGTTAGCACATAAAAAAAAAGTGCTTCTGTTTTAGTTCGTGTCCGCGATTTTCTAGAAAACTGCTGGATGGATTTGAGCGAAACTTTTTGTGACAGAAACTACAGAAAGCTTATACTTAAATAAAGAAATAAGCTAAGATTACATTTCTAGTAAGCTAACTTTATATTCAGACAGGTATTTTTAATATTTTCGATATTAGGTACTTACTTCTAAAATATTAATATGGGTACGCATCGCTCGTAGATGTCTTTTGTATGGCTGATAGGTACGTATTATTTGATTTCAGCGTCCTTGCGTCAACCATGTCATGCAACTAGTGAAACCGAACTCTACCTAACTAAGATAAGATCGGTTGGGTTGGTTGCAAAGTAAACATTACTTTTGCTATCTAATTCAATTCTCCTACCGATATCGTGCGGAACTTAAATGAAACCTTTTACCTATATGCTTGCTCCATATTTACTCCAAGTAATAGTAAGGTATTTGGTTTTTCTTTTCAAAATATTCATCGAGAAAAAACCACTTTTGATTACTAAGCGAAAGTGTTAACACATTAAAAAAAAGTGCTTAAATATGCTTGCTCCATATTTATTATTTACTCCAAGTATTTGGCTTTTCTTTTCAAAATAACGTGGATATTTATTATATGTAGAGATTTTCTATTGATAAACGATGCAGCAACTTCCCGGATGTTCTACAAACTGTTCTACTTGTCGCGCAGATATATATGGTAAAAATATTTTTAACATGTGTATTGTGATTTATAATAATCTACCAAACGAAATTAAATTACTTGACATCAAATATTTTAAAAATCAGTTGACGAAATGGCTCTTGGATAATTGTTTCTATTCATTACATGATTATATTAATTTTAAGAAAAATGTCGCATGATTTTGAATATTAATTTTTATTTCTTTATTGTTCTTTTATGTATTTATTCATTTTCTTTTTGTTTGACATGTTTATTTAAAATGAATTGAATATTAATTTCAATTTTGTATTATTAGTTTTTTTCTCTTTTTTGTTTGACATCTTTATTAAAAAAATTAAAATTTCATCATGTGAAATTAATTATATAAAAAAAATATATTTTAATATTTGCACACCTGCTTGCAGGTTGAATACGTGGACAAAATATATGTATATTAGGATCTTTTTAACAGTGTTCTTGCAAATAAAGGCTTTGACTTGACTTGACTTGACTTAACTTGACTTGACTTGACTTATGAAAAAAGTGACAATTCTGAGAATATTTTCACGTGAAACAGGACACAAACGCACGATCGCGTAGATGTACCTGTTTTTTTTTCATCAAGAAAATTGCGCAATCGAGGGTTCGTTACGCAATGCGATACGCCTAACGAACTCACTGTTTTTACGTTAAGACCATTGTGAATACTATTAAACACTGGAAAAAAAAGTTTTATTCACGACTTTGCTGTATTCAACCCTTTGCGTAGAATAAGTCCAAACAAATGAAGAAAATTCACGACACGACATCGCGTTGTTACGTCACGTTTTTCGTTCCATGTAGGTCTTGCACCATATTCACTTCATATAATAGTTAGGTCTGGTTGATGGTAGGGCATTTTCTGAGCCCACCTGGCTAGCTATCAAGCTATCACCATCTAAGTCTTACCGCCAAACGTCAATGCTAACAGCATTGATGTATTCTGGCATGAAGATAGCCAGTTCCTCATTGCGTTAGGGAATATTGGTAAGCCCACTTTTACTTCGGCATCATCATCACTTACCTTCAGGTGAGATGATGAAAGGGCTTACGAATAAAGGGTAAAAAAGGTATATGATTTTTCTTTTCAAAATAACAACGATATTTTTTATTAGGTGCTTACCTAATATAAAAAGGTTTCAGTTTAGAAAGTGCAACAGAATAATTTTACTCTAAAAATTAATATATTTCCATTAATTATACATCATATTCTGACTACATTCAAGGTCTTTCATGAATTAGTAGTAGACATGATGTCTCTCATGTAAAAATTGACTTAGCAAGGTTCCATTAAATACTGTACTAGTGTTTTCTTAGAGGTCAAACCGGTTTTTTTTTTCTGCCAAAAAAAAACTGGAATTATCTGAAAATCAAGAAATATTATGCGAAATATTTTCAGAAATACACGTGGTAACGAAAAACGCGCTGGGACAAGTGTAGCTTTCAAAAATCAGAAATTAGTTTGTTTCGTGAAAAAATCGTGATTTTCAGTAACGAAAAATCCATTTTCATAGTTTCTACACCACTGTGCTCTCAAAATATTCAGACAACGCGCATTTAGCAAGCATGATTTAATTTCTGCATGGTCACTGGTACTTTGGACAAAGTTAATTGTTTTGAAACCATAGTTGTTTTATATTAATTTTCTCTTTGAACTTTTTTAACTAATCGGCAGTTTCATAGGTAAGCACCTAATATGTACAGATTTTCTATTGATAAACGATGCAGCAACTTCCCGGATTTTCTACAAACTTATGAAAAAAGTGACACTTCTGAGAAGATTTTCACGTGAAACACGATCGTGAGAACGATCGCATAGATAGTTTTTTTTTTCATTGTCATAATCAAGAAAATTTTGCAATCAAGGGTTCATTACGCATTGCGATATGCCTACGGAACGCTAACAAATAAATAAAGAATTCTATTCTATTCTAACTTTTTTTTTACGTAAAGACCGTTGTGAATACTGTAAAATGCAGAAAAAAAACGTTTTTTCACGATAAACAAATGAAGAAATAACGACACGACATCGCGTTGTTACGTACGTTTTTCGTTTGATGTTTAGGTACTTTAGTATAGGTTACACGTATGCAAACTAAACATAATGTTTTGTGCAAACCGACGACGTCTCCTCTCGTAACTTTTGTGAAAATAATCTAGTCTAACTTTAGCAGAGTTGGGTTCAATGTCGACGTTTTATTATTTATATGTATTATAAAATAAACTTCAGTTACAACTTTCATTTTCACAATCACAGCAAAATAACACGGTTTATTGGAAATATATTTTTGATTAATATGGGAAAATCTTAGCGCATTAAAAATACTTCTGTTTTAGTTCGTGTCCGCGATTTTCTCGAAAACTACTGGATGGATTTGTACGAAACTTTCTTTGGTGGAAAGCTTCTAGCCGAAGAAATAATCTTAGCTAAGTTTTGTGTAAGTTTCTCGAAGTTCAGACGGTTATTTTCAATATGTTCGGTACTACTTCAAAAATACGTACTATTAAAATTACCGCATCGCTCGTTGGTGTCTTTTGTATGGTCGATACATTTCATTTGATCTATGTTCATAAATATGTAAGACTAAAGTTGTATGAAAAATACAATAAAACAAATCCGTATTATGTAAACGACACTGTGTAAAACTGTCATCATCTCATCATCGGCAACACGTGATCGGCGTCCGTGCGTCATCCCTGTCACTCGGGGAACTTGAGATAAATCATCCGCTGCTTACACGTAGCCGAATAGTTATATTTCTCTTACTTTGAGGTTTTATTTGAAGTTTTTACTGCTTGTTTACATTACAAAATGCATAGTTATTATTATGCTGTTGTTATGTCTATTTTTGTTTAGTGTTTCAGAAATATTTTTAAACTACTTGTAGTTACCTAATGTATTAAACATACAAATTATGAACACTGACACGATGCTATATTAAAGATTTCTGTGTGTTTATGAAACTGAAAAACTTAAATTAAAACATTGCACTTTAAATAGACTGTAACAAAAACATGCAAGATGGGCTTCGACTTAAGAAATAACTTTGTTTGATCCTCAATTGCTGATTCCTGGGGTTACGACATGAAAGATGAAGAAACGTGGCGGTCAATGGGTTAAATTAATTTTGATTTGCTGTTTTTTTCATAAGTTCATTTAATACTACACACAAAACTAAATGTCTTGTAACAATATTGTAAAGGAGTCGTTCCTATTGCGAGAAGTCAGTCTATCTTGCGAGAAGTCAGTCTATCTTAATCCAAGATATACGTTTTCAACAGAGTCATAAAATTCTTGTCACAAAATATTAAATTTTGATTTTTTAGAATTAAAAATTTTTGCAACGATATATCGCGATAGTGCGATTGTCTTCCAGCAATACTTTTATATTTGAGATTAAGAAATATCAGTTGAAACATATTTGGTTATTTCTTAGGTGAAGATATTTTCGATTTTCCTTATATCCAAAACCTAGAAGTCTTGGTTTAAGAGATTATTTTTTTCTGTTTACATACGAGGGCGACACTGAAAGTTTTTAGAACTGGCCACTTGTAAACGATATAATAAAAAAATAAGTTCAAATTTTGAAAATGGAACTCTTTGCCAATGTTATCGTGTATGTATTTCATTCATTTGTTTCACGATTTGGCGGCAAACTGAAAATTATCTGTGTCACGTCAGCATGAATTTAACGCGAGAAAATTTTCGTGCAATGATTTTTTATGACTTTCGATGTCATTTAAGTCAACAAGAAAGTTATGATAGATAACCAATTGGCCTTTCACGATGAAGCCCCATCTCGTGCCACTGTTTACAACTGGTTTAATGAGTTTAAACGTGGTCACACTAATCTCACCGATGATCTGAGTGAGGGACGGCCTTCTACGGCGACGACTGAAGATAACATCAGTCATGTGCGGCGTATGATAGAGACTGACAAAAGAGTGACCTATCAGCAGATTCGGACAAGCTTAGGCATCGGTATGAGTCAAGTGCACAAAATCCTCCATGAACATTTAGCGGTCAGGAAGCTTTGTGCCCGGTGGATACCTCATAATTTGACAGAGGCCCAAAAACTCCGTCGTGTTGATTGGAGCCGTGAAATGGTTCAAAGATTTAACGGAGGTGACTCAAATGCTGTGTTCGACATACTTACGGGTGACGAAAGCTGGATTTACTGTTATGATCCTGAAACTAAAAGACAGTCTGCTATGTGGGTGTTTCCTTCCGAGGAGTTGCCAACTAAAGTGAAGAGAGGTCGAAGCGTGGGAAAAAAGATGGTGGCCTCGTTCTTCGGAAGGACAGGTCATTACGCAACAATTGTTTTAGAGGATCGAAAAACAGTTACTGCAGAGTGGTACACTAACAATTGTTTGCCACTTGTCTTGGAAAAAGTTCGGGAGAAACGACCTCGCAGTAGGATCCTCCTTCACCACGACAACGCCTCGTCGCACACCGCCAAGCAAACGATCGACTATTTGGCGACGTCAGACGTGGAATTACTGGGTCACCCGGCGTATAGCCCCGACCTCGCACTTTGCGATTTTTATTTATTCCCGAAAATAAAAGAAAACCTTCGAGGAAAACGTTTTATGGACGCCGAGGAAGCAGTGGCTGCGTTTGAAAAGGCCGTCGAAGAGACCCCTAAGGAGGAGTGGGCAAAGTGCTTTTCTCAGTGGTTCCATCGGATGCAGCGATGTATTGATGTGAATGGACACTATTTTGAAAAGATATAATAAAACTAATAACTTTCTAGTTTGTTCAGTTTTTGATTTTCTAAGAACTTTCAGTGTCAAGTAAGCAAACTTTCTTTTACGTTATTATAAGAATTAATATGAGCGTAAAATATAAAATAAACTACATATAAACTTAAGTAACCACTTGAAAGTGAGACAATAAAAGTCTACATGACATTAATCACAGGTATTCACGACGATAAGTCCAGTCCGTCATCAGTCATAGTCAACAGACACATCTTCACGTCATCAAGTGGACTACTGAAACGAATGATTACAGCCTGTTAGCACTCTTTTTAAAATATATACCTACTTACATGTTATTTACAGTTCACACCTATTTACTTGTAGAAAATTCGTAGTGTAGTGTTGATTCGATAAATAAATTGAAATTGAATATACAGTGTACTTTGCTTGCGTAGTATTGGTCGATATGTAAAGGTCGTGTAGTGGAAATTTACAGAGATTTTCAGCAGAGAAATTCATAGTTTATCTTGCTGATTTAGTTCGTCTGCACGATTACACGTGCAAAATGTTTTTTTATCATATTATTATATTATACACACAAAATAATCAAACCATGCAAATCGATCAGTTAATTCGAGTAAGTTTGTGTGTGGAAGTAATTTCTTGCAAATTGGTTATAAATATTAATTATAATATAGTTTCACGAGTTTCTGTTTAAATACTTATTACTTTCGAGTTACGAAAGAAGAGTAAGGTAGTATTAGTATGGTCATGGCAAAAAAATTACTTGAAATTTTTATAGGTATTGATTTTGGCACCAGAGTTCGAAAATAATTGTGTGTGAGTCCCTTCGGTCCTTTAGCGTGAAGATCACTGGACGGATTTGGATGAGGTTTAAGCTAAGAAAAATAAATAAAAAAGTCTGGAGATATTAAAAAAAATATTTTTTTAATATCTCCAGACTTTTTTATTTATTTTTCTTAACGTAATTTTTATTTGGTGCCCTTATAGTAAAAAAAATATGGAATTACACTCTTTTTATAAATAATTGACAACGCTGAACACGTTAAAAACAACCGACTTCAATCGTAAAAATTACCATGTTGCTATGCTTTTTTAGTTTTTGTTGATTTTTTTTAAAACCGAAATTGATTCAGAATTTCGGTAAAATTTATATGGGACCACCTCTAAAATATTACCTACCAAACAAAAGAAGAATCATCAAAATAAATTAATAATTGGCCAAGTGATCGCGTAACATACATACAAAAAAAGACATACAGTCGAATTGAGAATCTTCTCCTTCTTTGAAGTCGGTTAAAAAGAAGGCCAACTTTGAAAGAAATTACACTAAAACTCAAATATATAAATATTTGGACTCTCGTTTAAAACATCTTCACAGTAAGTATTTGGTTTAGAGCTTTGTCAAAAAGCCACCGAGGTCACTACGAAGTAGAATGCTATTAATTCCTGAGTCAACATCATTATTACTTCTAGTCTAATCTTATCTAAAAATAAAGTAATTGATGGCATTCATTCTATTGTATTGCTTCCAATAGACTTACTACTTAACATACATATAAGTATGTAGTGGAGCAGCGAGCCCATAGAGGAAGCTCTATCTATTTTAATTGGTTGAGATTACGTTCAAGTGGTGGTGATATATGACTTAGATATTTATTTGACATTAATTCAATATAATTTATTACAAATAGGTCCAATACGGCAATTTCTAGTCCAAGTCTAGTCACATTTGCTCTCCTAGCCAAAAGCCATGAAAGTACAATTCCATTTTAATTGTGTGATACGTTTGCCAACATCTTCGTCTTTTAAGTTGAATGTTGACATTCGGTATGCGTTCTTTCCACAAGAGGTTGGGTAGGATAGTTGCTTAAATGGTAATAATTTTCGTCTTGGATATGTTCATTGGTCATTCTAACTTTCGACCGGCCGTCGTGTGACATTCAGGGATGATTTATTCTATTCTGCGTACATAGTTTTAAAGTTTGCTATGCTCTCAGTTTCTTGCTCTGCAGATGTAATCAATCTATAGGACAACTGCAAAAAACGTTCTCTGATTTATTTTATTTATTTATTTTCTTTGGAAAATCAACAGCTTATACAGTGTTACATATAGTTGATGAAGACATATTTCACAAAAAAGCCTTTATAGATTTCCAAATTGTATGGACTTCTTGGTTTAGTTTCATGAATAGAAGCTCCAGTTAACGAGAGCGAAACGAATAAAATTTATAGTGCCTCATTTAGTTACAAATATATAGAATGAATAAATGTTATTCAATGTATACGTTGTTTTTCTGAACAGTCAGCTTACAGAAATATGTTACCTCTTGCGTTGAAGAATATCACATCTTCTAGTTTTAAAATCTATTTTAAACAAATCTATAATACGTAGTTCACGCTGGTATATTTCCGACGAATGAGAGTGTAAATAAAAAAATAGGAATTCAAGAATCCGTGTTTTAATTATACAGGGTGTTAAAAAAGTGCGTTTGAAATTTTTAGGGGTTACTCAGAATCAAGTATAGAATCCAGGAAAAATATTGAAAAAATTCGCTCTTCAATTTTTTTTTGCAGTTTTTCATACAAATTCTCGATTCACTATTTAGATTTAGTTTGAGAATCTGAAAAAAAAATTGAAGAGCGGATTTTTTCAATATTTTTCCTGGGTTCTGTACTTGATTCTGAGTAACCTCTTAAAATTTCAAACGCACTTTTTTTAACATCCTGTATAAGAAATACTGTGACTGATTACATTGTTTTGAACCACCAGGGAATGCTGATTTAAATAAGTGTTCTAAAGATCGCTTGACACTTTTACAGATTCTTATTTCATGATTTGAATTCACAGTTAATATTTTTTGGGTATTTTGAAGAGAGACCCTTTAGTTTAGACAAAAAGTACTGAAAAGTATTCCCATGAAAACTCTTATACAATATACAGGTGTAACAAAACTAAAGATTGTTTTAGTTTTATTACCAGCTTTGTGAATAGTCCAGTCACACTTGTAACTGGAAGACTTATTTCAATGGTTATTCTTGTTGTGTGGCAGGGGGTCCACGCGAAGGCGGATTGGTATGGCGCGGGTGCTCCGCCGGCGGCGACGCCGAAGACGGCGCGGCGGCGGGAGCGCTCGCCGACGGGAACCTCAACCCTGGAGACAAGGTAACCCTACCAAGACTGTAGGAGTAAGGATACGATATAGCAATTGCAGTGAAGGATTTCGGTATAGAAGGTATGGCGGCGGAAGCGCTAGCCGATGAGACCCTCAATCTTGGAGTTGTACAGTTTCATGAGCAGAAGCCATTTCAATTCCGCGATTTCAATTTCACCCTGTATATTTTACGTAATCAAGTTTTTATTAGAATAGAATAGAATAAATCTTAAAGTTGTTAAAAGTTTTTATTTATTATTCTTTTACGATTTCGTATTAATTAAAACGTAACGTAAATAATAAAATTATTGGAAATAACTAGTTACGTATTCAAATCAAAGTAAAGCTACTCGATCCTTGCTGGAATAAATATAATCCCTCTATTCGCATTTCTTGACCGCTTTTCCAGACCATAGTAAGATGTTTTGAAGAATCATTAACATTTGTTTGCATAGTATCTTTTGTAAGTATACGATGTTTCCATTCCAATTTAGAATCAATAGTACGTCTGGACTGGAATTAGAGGGGATACCTGCCGGTGTTAAAAAAGTGCGTTTGAGATTTTAAGGGGTTACTCAGAATCAAGTATAGATATACAGGAAACATATAAAAAAAAATCCGATCTACAACTTTTTTTTAGTTTCCCATACAAATTCTTGATTCATTATCATCATAATTCAGATTTAGTATGGGAAACTGAAAAAAGGTCGTAGATCTGATTTTTTTATATTTTTCCTGTATTCTGTACTTGATACTGAGTAACCCCTTAAAATTTCAAACGCCTTTTTTAACATTCTGTATAGGGCCTTCTGAAATACCTGAAAAATTGTAACCGTCGCTTTTACTCATGATCATGAATCTGAATAACTATTCTGAATTCCATACAAACTGTCCAATCAATATTTATAAATTTATAATTTTGTATGGAGAAGCCGATTTTTTTTTCGTTTCCTGAAAAAATATCTTGTGGAAAGTTGTTCAGTTTCGTCTACTGAGCAAGCCCTTAAAGTTTTCGGAAACCTGTCCCTTACACCCTGTATAAATATAAAATTAATCAGCAAAAAAATTTTGGACTAAGTTTACGAATCGGCTGAACAACCCGTAGCCCAAAATGTTTTAACAAAATAGACGTTTGTTTGACTAGAAGCCACAGTTCAATTTTAGGTTAGATTCGATTTATTTATTTCATATTATCAATGTCAAGTTTACAATAATACAATGTTACAAAAATGTCAGAGGATATATGATCGTCAAGGCAATAATTAAATAAATAATAAGATAACTTAAAATGTCACACATAAAAAATATAACTATATCTAAATATGTCAAATTAAAAAAAAGTACATTTCAAAATGTATGTCAAACAAAAATATAAATATCAAATTAAAATAAATGTCAATACCTACTACAACTTGTAATAAAATGTAAATAAATTAAGTCATTAACCGGTTTAGTTTAGTTCAGGTATATCAGTAGGATATCTTATAGGTATCTTATATAGGTATCATAGGTATCTTATAGGTATCTTTATAGGTAGACAAACTTGTTCATTTACAAAAGTGCCGTAAACAAAATATTAAAGTAAATCCCTTAATCCATTAAAGTATTAAATTATTTATTTTATTATTTATATTAATGTTTTATAGCATACAGGAAAAATGTAAAAAAAACCGATCTACAACTTTTTTTTCAGTTTACCATACAAATTCTTGATTCATTATTCAGATTTAGTATGGGAAACTGAAGAAAGGTTGTAGATCGGATTTTTTTTATATTTTTTCTGTATTCTATACTTGATTCTGAGTAACCCCTCAAAATATCAAACGCCTTTTTTAACATCCTGTATAGAGCCTTCTGAAAGGGAATAAATTTTTAGGACTGTTATTTAAATATTAGGGAAGTTATTATGATCAGTTGAAAAAATAAACGGGCAGTTATTTAATTTTTTGGCGGTTGGAAAATTAGTGTGACTGTAAAACATGAACAGTAATAAAAACAAAATTGGTCGATTATTTCATCCTAATATGGTCAGTTCAAAAAATAATATGGCCAGTAAAATAATGAAATAAGCAGTAAAATGATTAAATGAGCAGAAACAGGTGAGCGGTAAAAAAAATCCGAGTACCAGTATAATTGAAAAGGGTCGAAAACTGCTATTGAAGTGGGCAGGAAGGGGAATAAAATTATAAATAATACCACTGTACCTATACAAAAAAAAAAAAAATTTTTTGGCGTTTTTTACTCCACATTACCAGTTACTGAAATAGATAGATACATGAAATTTTCAAAGGGTGAGTTGTACCTGTGTTAATACTACATAATTATAACTGCTACAATAACGAATAACGAAAATAAAAAGTTTAAAATTAAAGCGGGCCCCATGCAATAAATTTTGTTCTTGCTCGATTTCAATAATAAATAGTCTTGTATGGTACGGAGCCTTACAATTGCGATTCCGACTTGCATTTGGCTGGTTTTTTTTTACATTTGATACTGAAATATTCAAGAGACTTTTTTCCACTTAATTGTTTTTAGAACTGCTTATAAAAATATTTCTTACCGACCAATTCCAATTTGTTTACTGCCCACACGTATCCGCTCATTCAGTTATTTTACTGCTCAATTCATTTATTAAGTTACCCATTCAAATTTTTGTTAGACTCATTTTTAAATAGTTTACTGCTCAGTTTTTACAGCCGAACTTGTTAATAAACATGCGATTTGTAATATTTAACGTACCAAAAGTACATTATACAACTGCCCTTTAAATCAGCGCCCTTCTGAAATACCTGAAAAATTGTAACCGTCGTCGCTTTTACTCATGGTCATGAATCTGAATAACTATTATAAAATATAATATAGGTATAAAAATATAAACTTAATCAGGAAAAAGTTTTGAACTAACTTTACTAATCGGCTGAACATTTCGTAGCCCAAAATGTTTTACCAAAATAGACATTTTTTGACTAGATGCCACAGTCATGAATCTGAATAACTATAATAAAATATAATATAGGTATAAAAATATAAACTTAATCAGGAAAAAGTTTTGAACTAACTTTACTAATCGGCTGAACATTTCGTAGCCCAAAATGTTTTACCAAAATAGACATTTTTTGACTAGATGCCACAGTTCAATTTTAGTTCAGGTATTTCGGTAGGACCCTTTATAGGTAGACAAACTTGTTTATTTACAAAAGTGCCGTAAGCAAAATATTAAAGTAAATCCCAGTATTATTTTCATTACAGTTGGAGGGGTCGGACACAGCTGCGGACGACCCTGTTCACCTCAAGAGACGGGTGGGACTCTTCAGTGGGGTGGCTCTAATCGTCGGGACTATGATAGGTACCTTCCTACTTATCTAAGTTTAAATATTTGCATACGCAATGTCAATCAGCCTACAATTAATCACCACCTCATCTTATAGTTACTACGGGTTTTCATCACAAGTCGTTAATCAAGGATTGTCAAATATAAACTCTGTTAAGAGCTCCTTGGAACTGCCGGCTTATCTGCGATGATGGTGATAATATGATCCGACTTTTGCTCAGTATTGTACGGCTTATTATAGAAGAATAGAGGTATTAGTATTTTTGTATTTTCTTCAGGATCTGGAATTTTCGTCTCGCCCTCTGGGCTACTGGAGCGCACAGGCTCAGTGGGCATCAGCTTCATCATATGGATGGCATGCGGATTGCTGTCATTGCTTGGTAAATAAATCTTACGTAATGATCTTACTCTAATTACGTAAGAAAGTAATTTCTTTTTCCTTGATTTTTGAAAAAAATATACTAAAATATAGAAAAAAATATAATAAAAACTTCTTGGCTTAAAACTGCGGCAACCGTGCCATAAAACAAAAAAGAAAAAAACACTTTTTCTTCCGTTAACAAAAGGTTGCCTTATTTTTCCGATGAAGTACAGCCAGATAATTGAGACAAAAGCAAAGAACCTTAATGAAGCTCCTTTTTACAGAACCAGACTGTTTTCTTAGTTGTTGAATAACGAGGGCCAAAATAAAAAAATCCTCTACGTGATACCAAATAGAATTTGTACGAAACAAAAAGTTTTGAACTATTCTCATACTAAAGAGTCTTTATTTCATCTCCTAATTAAAGGTATTGTCGCGAAATTATGTTTGCAAAGTTGGTCTGATAAAAACAAAGAGTATGTATGTAATTCCCTACGTTTTCGTCTAAAGTTTTATATTTCTGTCGACAGGAGCGCTTGCGTATGCGGAGTTGGGGACAATGAATACGTCGTCAGGCGCTGAATACGCCTATTTTATGGATGCGTTCGGAGGACCACCCGCGTTTCTCTTTTCATGGGTAAAATGAAACTGTGTTTCTTGTTGGCCGATCAAGTTCACCCATATATGTATAGGTTTCGTATGAGTGACACTGTAGAGTAGTGCAGTAAGGTGTGCTACTAACTTATGTTTTTTAACTGTAGCGTTATTAGACGGCGACGAGTTTCAATCAAACTATTTCTCTGATAGTTTACCATATAATGTTTTTTTTTTAATGCACAGAGGGTCATATGGATTTTTTCAGGTATCGACTTTAGTACTGAAGCCGTCACAAATGGCAATCATTTGCCTGAGTTTCGCAAAGTATGCCGTGGAGCCATTCGTGTCAGAATGCGAACCACCCGATGCGTTGGTCAAGTTGGTTGCGGTCATATCCATTGGTGAGACGATCTTATTAAATAACATTTATTTAGCCATAACTTTTTATAAAGAAGGCCTATTTTTAAACGGCATGTCACGAAAGTATTTGCTGATTAAATTAGCAAAGTGTGTCAACAAACAAATTGCAGAGCCTCGACCTACAAGCTGAGTAGCCATAAATTCAGCGTGTTTATTGTATGCACGTCCGTGCGCTTAGTATTTTGATCCTTACCTTGGTGGACTGTTTTACGGAACATTATATACTTACCTACATATACAGACTGGAACAAATAGGTGTATCAATAATTTAAGGTGAAGTCTTACGCGTCACACTAAACAAAGAACGAACTATGATAATCAGAGGCACGGGTCTCTTTTTATATCTCGGGAAGGTTAAACTATACTCCACCCACGGGGGTTAACTCCCCACAACCTCCACTCCAGATTAATGAAGGTTGCGGGGCTAGTGGCTAACCTCAGTGTCAGAAGTTTTCAAGGCCTCCGACATGGCTTAACGACTGCCATCTACAATAGTGATAGCAGCCAGCACCAACGGCTTAATGTGCCTCTGCGTAGCACGGAAACGGTCGAGATAAATGTCACTAACGGTCAAATCTTTCCAGATTATGTACGTGTCTGTAGTCAGTTAACCTGCAAGATAGATGCGACCACGCAAGCCGCACTGAGCCAGTCCGCCTAGGCAGGTCTATGAGTCGTAAAATAAATGAAAATCATTTTTAGACTTCTGGAATTGACTGGAAAGTCTAAAGTATTTTGCGATTAAAGCAAAGTCGCAAAAAAAATATCTAGTTTGACTAGCCGAAGCACCTCTGAAATATTGGTACCTATATCTTTTTGTTACACTCTTTATTAGATGGATGCTGATGAAGAAGCATTATAATTTTTGTAATATGAAACTAATTGTAGCCCTTTTTAGTTTACCTATCTACTGTTTAGGGTAGGCATTAAATTGACAACTTTAGCTAAATCACGGTTGACATTGGTAACGATTGAGGGGTCAAGGGCGTCACACACTAGCGCTATACTGTGCTATAAAATCCGCCCGCACTCATGGATGGAGTGGGGTGATCGTGAAGTTATTAGCCTCTTGCTAGAATATCCGTCCATGAGCGTGGCGGATTTTATAGCACAGTATCGCGCTAGTGTGTGACGCCCTTCATTCCATTTGTTGAGACGAAAGACGAACGATGACCTGAACTGCTAAACATACCCACAATAATTGCCCACTCGGTCAATTGATACCACTTTTTTATTGATATTAATGATTTCAAGGTTTCTGACTTTCGAACTCTAATTTTGTGCCCACGTCATGTATTTTTATGCGGAATTTTACGTAATGTAGTTTCACATGTTTAAACGCTATGATTGTAGGTATGACACAAATAGCGTTTAAAATATATTTATTGTTATGGGTTTGTTATTTAAGTTTATTTTACTGAGAAACGTATTAAAAATATATACTGAAAACAGTCTATCTTAGCGAGATGTATTTCAGAATTTGAACGGTTTAATTAAATTTGATTTCATTTGCTTCAATTTAATGTATAATATAATATAATCATTAATTAATCAGTTAAGGTATATCTATGCCGTTACTTACTTCGCTGGCTCAGGCCCAAAATATGTTTGTCTTTACCGTATTGGTTTTATTAAAAACTCAACTGAATCCGACTATAGCCAGAAGAAACATGTTTCCGAACTTTTCGCTATAAAATAAGTCATTCACCAAGATTTTCATATGATAAGGCTTACTACAATATTACTAACATTACTTAATGGTATTTTTTTTAAAAAGAAGTAAGGTACTTTTGTAATGCAAATGGTTCATGTGAAACATCATAAAAAATGTGGCTTCAATTAATCTTCTATAAATCTTTTTCGTTTCAATTGTAGTGATGATACTGGCTGTGAACTGCTACAGTGTGAATCTGGCCACAAACGTGCAAAACATCTTCACAGCGGCCAAGCTGGTGGCCATCGCCATTATCGTCATCGGGGGCGCATACAAACTCATTTTAGGTAATACAATCTATTTGGTGACGTGTTTTAACTTGTATAGCCTAAAAACATTATACAATAATATAATACTAAAGATTAAAAGGTTACAAATGACGAAAGATGGATTTACTCGTATAGGTAGAAAACACTTGGTAAAATAGGTATCTAAACCAACTGCAATTTTTAAGAAAGATAAATAACTAACTGATTGATATTATCATACGTTAATTATCTTTGTATTTTAGTTATTACTTACATTCAGTGATCATTTTATCACTCCTATACCAACATCAGAGAGTGCATTCAACGATGCACGTTTTTTGCTTCCATGATATCAAATCAAATCAAACTGCATTTATCACTATCACACCGTAACATCACCGCCTCCTCATATCATCCATCACACTAATAATGGGATGAAAACCGATATAGACTGACAGATGGTGTGTCCGTATGGTGCAGGTAATACGCGACATTTACAGGAGCCCAACTTCGCCAGTAGCACGGCGACATTGGGCAACATCGCCACAGCCTTCTACACGGGCCTCTGGGCCTACGACGGGTGGAATAACCTCAACTATGTCACTGAAGAGATAAAGAATCCATCCAGGTTAGTGCAAATACATTGTAAGTATCAAGATTAGTACAAGACCTTAGAAGTTAAGCTAATTAGGCTTATTGCAGTACAACTTTGCCAACATTAAAATTAATATGTAAAGACGCAAGTTGGGGTTTTATGAAAGAAACGGGTCAGACTTAGACTATCTTATGTAATCACTACATACCTACAACTGAATAAATCAAAAAGAGCTTCATCACTGCGGTGCGGGGAACCATTGCGTTGGAGTGACGTCCAAGCCAACGGTGTTTTTTATACCTCAGATTTTGCTACGAAACTTGTAGCGAGTAATCTTGGCGTACACAACCATTTTATTTTAAAGTACTTACTTGAAATTTTCAAAACGATATTACATTACTAATTAAGTATTCTCTGGAAACGATTTATATTAGAAGATTAATCTTTGGTTAACCAAAGAAAATGTAATTTTTACGACGACTACGGAGCTACGAAGCATTTGCTACGACACATTTTTCAAAGTTATCAGCGTATTTCTTTGAAATTACTTAAGTTCACGATTTGACATAAGCATAAGTATAAAGCTTCCTTTAAATTCCAGGAACCTGCCAATGAGTATAATAATAGGGATTCCCCTCGTGACGCTGTGCTATGCGCTGGTCAACGTGTCGTACTTAGCAGTGATGTCGGTCAGTGAGATGGCTGACAGCGAGGCAGTAGCTGTAACCTTTGGAAACCGACTGCTGGGGCCAATGGCCTGGCTCATGCCCCTGGCTGTAACCATATCGACCTTCGGATCTGCTAACGGCACGTTGTTTGTCGCGGGAAGGTAAAAACTGAATTTTATAGCGTAAACAAGCTATATCGTCTCGACTGCTGGAGCATGAGCCTCTTAATTTCAATACCTTGGGAAGCTTAGACCCACACATGGGAGCCAAGTCCGGATTGGTGGAGATTTTGGGGCAAGTGGCCAACATAAACGTCAGAAATTGTAAGGCCTCTGACGTGATGTAACAACATATTTAGTGATAACAACCGTCACTAACGACGGCTCAACGTATTTTGTGCAGCACGGAAACGGTCGAGATAAATGATACTAAAAGTACGACGATGAATTTTATACAGGGTGACTCGGAAGACTTTTTCTAAGAGTATACTAATCACAGACGCTTTACTAGTAGTGAACAAGATTCGAAACTCAACAACTTTCCATAAGGAACATAAGTATGGTTAATCGGTGAAACAAAGCCAATAAGTAGAAAAAACCGTAAAATGGTCGGATTGTAAATGAAATGTTATTAATTCCTGGTAACGAAAACTTTGTTGAAAAGTTTTTATACTACATACTTACAAATACAGATACATCCATACGGCTGCTTAGAGCAAGTGCTATACAGGGTTATTTTTTTTTTTTGCGAATTGACGATTGGTTACTTGGGGAAAGTTGCTCAGTTTCATGAGTAGAAGCCACTGTGAAGTTTTGGTGGGGGGTCCAAAAATAACCTTGTACAGGTATGCATACTAATAGCAAAGCAGTGCTTATAAAAATGGCTTATTATTTTTCCAGGTTGTGTTTTGCAGCATCCCGAGAGGGTCATTTACTGGATATTCTTTCATACGTCCACGTTAGGCGCTTTACACCAGCACCTGGACTGATATTCCATGTAAGATATTTTTTTTCCTTTACCCATTGAATAGCTGTATCAAAGACAATAAATAATCTCTTTCGTTTTCTTACAGTCTCTGATTGCAGTCGCCATGGTGTTGTACGGAACAATAGATTCTTTAATAGACTTCTTCTCCTTCACCGCGTGGATCTTTTACGGAGGAGCTATGTTGGCGCTGATTGTTATGAGGCGTACTAAGCCACACGCGCCTAGGCCTTACAAGGTCAGTCTGTGACCCACTTCTTTTACGTAAATTTGACTGACTTGGTGAGTGACGAATTGATTGGCGCTCCTGACTTCTATAATATGTGTCCTGGGTTCTATCCCTACGTCCCTCGACGGATCGACGAGTAATTGATTGTTTACTTGTAGTCCCACCGATTCACTCTTGACCAGTAATCGTAGCATGCATGTTAGTATGCTATAGGCTAATGTTACAATGTCTAATAGATACATGAAAAAGTATATATTTCCTCCTGGATGGGTCTGACTGTTAGTGACATTTATCTCGGCCGTTTCCGGGCTTCCATTAAGCCCCACAAATGACTTGTTAACTTTACTCAGTCTCGAATAAGCAATATCAATATTGTTTATATTTCTTAGGTTTAAATTGTGCCTGTCATTGTGCCCTTTTTTGTAAAACGAAAATAGTTTCGATAATAGTTGCATGTCCTCAAAGTAAAATTCCGTACGACATAATACTATGAAAGTAACTAAAATACACTAGCCGTGCAGTGTCTATATCTCTGAACTGCCTAATTTTCTTGACGGCGTAAGCAGCTGAACTATGCTTTCCCGCTAAAGTTTCTATATTCTATATGTGGAATCCATTGCAATGCGGCATCTAAAGTTATAGGTATCAATATAGGGTGACTTTAAATTAGTTCTTGATACGAAAGGCTATGCATATGCTCATGAAAACGAACAACTTTCCCTAAGGAACCCATAGTTAAATCGCAAACAAATTTTGGAGTCTTCATACTAACTTGGCTGGTCCGTTCATCGATTTGTATGGAGAGTCAAAAATTTTTTTGCGATTTGACTATGGGTTTCTTAGGGAAAGTTGTTTGTTTTGATTAGCACATTTATAGTCTTTCGTATCAAGAACTAATTTAAAGTCACCCTATATAAACAAGATTAAGGTAAAAAATACAGGTTGGTTGCCGGGACTTTCTACCGAGTACACGTCTCTGTCGAGTTAATTTTACAATAATTACCGTTTTAGAATAGTTTCAACGTTATTTTTGTGATGGAGAAATAGCTGTGATCCCGATTCGAGATAAGCGATAACAAGAAGAGCATTAACTCGGGAGACAGCTCCGTTTACCGAGTTCCAGCAGCAAACCACCACGTGGAGCGTCTTTAAGTGCCCATAACCCTTAGAGCCGTGACTTTCACTTGACATTGGCGTTTCGACATTTTTTTAATTGAAGATTCTTCCATTTTTCACTAGACATTAGCAAAATCACGCTCGATAAGAGATGTGGAATGCCAAATGGCAAAATAGAATAGAATAGGTAAAAATAGTTGAGAGCACTGATGAAGCGATGTATCGACATCCCCTTACGAACTTTTTATGTTTGTTTTTCTATGTTTCTCTTTTTATACCTGAAATTGAAATGTAAACCTTTGACCAGTAACTGTGTTCAATAAATTCTTGTACCTTGAGTTGCATGTTTTAAAAGTAGGTTTTTTCCCCAGGTACCGATAATAATTCCGTATGTCGTGCTGCTAGTGTCTGCGTACCTGGTGGTCGCCCCAATAATAGACAAGCCCCAATGGGAGTACCTTTACGCGGCTGGGTTCATTCTGGCCGGTCTACTGGTCTACATACCCTTCGTTAAGTGGGGTTACTCTCTGCCATTTATGGGTAAGAAAAAAATCGTGACGCTTCATTCCTTCATTGCTTGTAACCGACAGAGCGTTTAGTTTCTGCATTAGCCTATATGATGTCGGTTATCGGAAGATGTTTTATTGTTAGATAAATGTATGAAAATAAAATCTCATTTGTTATATTTTTTCAAACAGCTAAACTTAATAGGCGTTGAATCGGTCAACGTGGAAACGTAATAATTATGACTGCGCTTAGTACCTCATTGTACTTTCAAGTGAAATATGACTTTAGATAAGCAAAGATTCATCAGGGAAACACAAATAAAGATATTTAACATAATCATAGCCGCAACAGGAGTCTTCCATTGTTCAAAATAGGCCTTCCACGGTTGTGAGTGCGTCCAGCGGCTTTCTGCATGTCTGTTTAGATGCCTTTTGGTCCATGGCAGTCGCCCCTAATATGTTTCTTTTTTATGAGTTTCTGTTAGGGAGGGCTCTCTCTCTCTCTTATCGTGTGGCTCAATTTAATCGTCCTATCCACTACGTATAGGCGGCGGTTGCCTGCCTAGGTATAGGGCTATAAATATGGTATGTGGAAATAATAGAGGTCCTCTTATTTCACAGACAAAATAACAGTATTCCTGCAGATGGCATTGGAGGTGGTGCCAACAACAACAACTTTCGAATACTGAGTCCTAGCTGGACTTTAAAATAAGCATTTCTGGGAATGAAAATTAATACTTACACCTTAACCTTTAAAAGTTTATTGATTCGTTAGTTCTGTGAATTAATTATATCTCAAGTCATTGTTAAGGCTGGCTCGCTAATTAGTAAATAATATATTAGGAGAAAATGCAAATATATATTATAAAATGAGTAAAATTAAACGAGAGAATCCAGTCACGACATGAGCTTACTCATTACAACATATGGTTAAGTATTTGTTCGACTGATATAATTAACTGTTCCTTATAAATTGTTGTTGCCCCATTGTTGTGGAAGTGCAATAATTTTGTATTGTATTGTATTAAATTGGAAACAATATGTTGTCCATCGATAAGTTAATATTTAAAAAAGGAAACATTCTTCAGTTTTTGAAGTCTCCACTGCTGATTTTTCAATTATTATCATATAAAAATAGATATGTCACAATTTTTTACTGTTGTATTTATACTAAAACATATTTAGTATAGTAAGAGCCTGGAGAAATGGCAATATTTTTGTGAAAACTTAGCTAAACTATATGTAAGTTCATCATTCATTTCATTAGTTTGCACGAATCATTCCCATGGGGTCCTAGCAGACGGATGTAGCGCCATTGTAGTTGGCCTCAATCTTAAACCGAGAATAATAAAGCAACATTTGGTTTTTATTTTCCAAGTAGCCTATTTACTTTTTTACTACAATTACATGTAAAAAGAAACTTTTTTCCTGACATTGTCCAGGTTTGTCACAAACATTATCGACGAACTATTTAATTTTGTGATTTTAGCCAACGCAACGTGTATATTTTTCTGTAACTCATTTCATAAGAGATGCTATCAAATCACAAATTTGTTTTTGATAATGGAAATTGTCGCATCATTTAATCAATCCAAAAGAAAAATTGGGCAAATAATTCAGCAGGTTCTTAATACGTAAACTACCAATGCGCTCCCTCTTAGCTTGCGACCCTGTTCGTGTCACTATGAGTGATTGTGCTAAACTCATAGTTCTTAGTTCACCGCCATCAATAGTCAACCTTTAGTATTTAAAATTAGTTTTAGACTTGTTTGATTTTTATAATACATTAAATTTGCAAGTTACTAACTATTACTATAACTATACTTTATGGGATATCATGTAAGCGTTAGCTTTCATAACATATTCGTGTTAGCGGCTCGATAGAACCCTGTCTAATAGTTCAAACCAAAAACACTTTGACGCACGTAGACACCCCCTCTCGTAATACGATATGTACGTCTTGTAAATGTTGATCCTAAAATCTGCTCAAACATAATACATTCAAACATGATATCATAATATTTGTTTAGGGGAAAAATAAGGGTTCCTTTATTAACAACTTCTGCAGTTTACGTTACGCTATCCCATTTATAGACTAAAATTTAATTTTTTTATAGATGTGTATTGATTACAACCACGTATTTTTTGGGCTGTTGTTTTGCGACTGGTAAAATTTGGTCCTATCATTCCTTACCGGGGCAAGACGATGCTGCACGTTTAATGTTATTTATTACTAATATTTACCGATAGTTTTATTTAAATACTGACTCGGTGGCGTATGGATAGCGGTTCAATTCCCGTCCAGAGCAAATATTTGGATAGTGATCAGATTTGTTTGCTCTGGTCTGGGTGTTCACACCTATGTATGTATTTTAACGAATATAAATATGTATATCAATATCTGGTTCCCATAGTACAGGGAATCCCAGTTAGGGAACAGATGACCGTGTGTGATTTGTCCCAGATTAATATTATTATTTTGTGAAACAATGTTTTTTTTTTAAATACTACTATAAATATTTTTTGTTACTTTGTTAACCCCTCTAAGAAACATGGGCACATGATGAGTACACACCTAACGATGTGATAAGAGTTATGGGTAAAACCAAAGGGTAAACCTTATGGTTTTATTTCGTGTACAAAAATATCATAAAATAAATAATTATAAATATGATGTATGTACTTATCTCTTTATGAAAGAGCAGAAATATTATTGTTGTATATTACCACTAAACCGAAAGTTTTAATAAAGACAGATATGAATAATTACAAGGGTTTCCATTTATTCCACTAATTTCAAATAAACATAACAAATTATTTTAATATGGTAAGCTCTGTGATGTATGCATAAATACCAAAAAACAAAATTTATTTAACAATTTCCTTTATTGTTGTCAAATAGGCAAAGATCACAGATCTTCGAGACTTCTTACTTATCCAACATCTACAACTAATTTTGGCCACATTTCAATGCAACCGGTATACATAATAATAATTTATACATGGTCATGTATTTGGAAGGAAAAATATAAATCTCTTTATTGTGTAGGTATAAGAAAATAGGGAATAGGAAGTCTTGCAGGAAATGGCGTTATAAATCTATGTCGGAAGCGAATAGTAAGTAACTAATTAAAATAGTATTAATAAAACCTTTTTTTAATGCACACTTATTCCGGATTTGAACTAAAACCTAAAACACCAAACTTTGTTTTATATGTATATTTTGTGACTAGTCACGAACATAATTTAATATACGGTGTAGCTGAAAGTCGAGAAGCAAATAACTGCTTTAAAGGTGAAATTTAAATTCTGTCACTTAGAGCGGTAACTCACCACACCCAGAGAATGGAGAATGGAGCTCGACATAAGTGGAGCTGTAGCTCAACCCTGACACTCCCTATAAGTCGACCGAAAGAACTACTACTTGCTTTTTCTAACATGTAGGAGCGAGCGGGACAGCAGAGTGAACCCTCGTTGCGGGTGACGATACAATGGCGGGGGGAGGAGTGTCGCTTATTTAAGTAAAATAGTATTGGTATGTCTCTAGTATTATTAAGCTCAACAAGGACGTAACGTAACGGGACGGGACGAAAAAAAGATTTGCGGAACGGAATAGTGACAGATGTAATGTTACATGTCACTCATATCGCATCTACAACTTAAACCACACAGTTGAGGGAGAAATATATATTTCTTTTGGTCACAATATATAAGGACAAAAAGCCGCGGTTGTCATCCTATGTGTGCTGTAATGTGGTATTATTGATTGATATTACGGTATTCATTTTATAATTTAACAATATTTATTAAGTCCCATATTATAACAGATTTGTGTTGACTAATAATGAGAACAACATACATATAAGGAAGGCATCCAGATGTACACACAATATAATAAAAATAAACTAGGTATTCTAACTAGTTATGTATTTACAGTTACCTTAAAACCTAAGATGCGGTTTGTTTTTCATCATGTGCCTGAAACAAAAAGCAGTAAGGTATAACATCACAAAATCAAGCTGTTTGTAGTTATTATCAAATGGTACTGAATATTACTGACCCCAACAAATATAAGGTCAACCGCGGCTAATGCGTCACAATACTTCAAGTATCATATTTATTTGATTATAACAAACATATTATACGCCCTCATAAGCTCTGATCTATGACACATGTAAGGAAATTTTATAAAATTTTATATTTTAATAAATTTTCATGGCATTTTGAATAACTTCTACGTGTAAATGACGTTTCTACAAAAGCTGGAATATTTAGACGCAATAACCCCAAGTGGAGTGAATGCGTCTTTCACTAGTATTATGTGCTTGGAAGAGCTATTAACAATTTAAATAGAGATCATTTATGGAATTACTACTAACGTAGTTAATAATTACCTTGTAAACTAAATACTGCGCTAAGTTAAGGATAATTAGTTGAGCAAAAATATTCGAGGCTATGGCGTCTAATTTTCCTTGTTTCTTGTAGACGCATTCACCCCATCCAAGATTCCAGTAGTGCCCAATATTTTTTTTCTAATAGGATCGGGTATTTATTTATTTAAATTTGAAATCAAACCACAACTTAAAATTATGTAGGTACCATTTATTAGAATAAGAGTCTGGTGGTATTTTGCCCTTACATTGAATTTTCTTTTTTTAACTGGGGACTGTGGACTCTATGTAAAGAAAATGCTATAACTTTTGAGCTATGACGTCTATCGTGTTAAAATAAAAGCAGTTATGATTGCAAATGATAGACGTTACTAAAAAAATACCACATCAAAAATGGCTATCAATAAAAAAAGACCAATATCAATTAAAAATAATGAAATATAATATGTCCGCAGTGCCTCTGTTTAACTGCTCATAGTAACGGTTGTGTTGGGTTAAAAACATGCTTTATGTTTTGTTTCAAAGACTATTATATGTAGTTTAATTAAAAGTATTAAAAGTGTAGGGTATACAGGCCGTTATTTTGAGAACTTTGACTATTATTGAAATAATACAAGAAAATTTTTAGATTATTTTTATAAAAAAAGGTATTTTTTTAATTGATGGCCATTTTTGATGTGGTAATTTTATTTAGTAAGCTCTATCATTTGCGGCCATAACTGCTTTTATTTCAACTCGATAGACGTCATAGCTCAAAAGGTATAACATTTTCTTTACATAAGAGTCCACAGTCCCCAGTAAAAAAAAACAATAAAAATTAGATTTATTTTTTTAGAATGTTTTTTATTATTTTTTTCGTCGATTAAATTGGGTCTAGTTTCATCCCTTTATGTTTGTTGACTTTATCCAGAATTACGATGTATATACCACTATTATCATAAAATAAAAAGTTGAGAACCTCTGACAATGGGGCTATTGCGTTACAATTGACGCAATCACCCCGTCAGGACGGACGCAATAGCCCCAAAAGAAAAACATAACCCACAAATTTTAAATGACATATTGTCTTCGAATCTTAAGCTATTTACATAAAATAATCAAAACAATGTGCAAAGCAATAAAATAATAACAGTATTACAGTTAAGAAACATAGATACTCTTAAAGAATCGGAGATTCAAAACGATTAACAATCACGTGTTGGCAACCAGGAAGTGTCCGAAAGAAATGACAGATTAAAGATGGCGGATTATTTCAAAAAATGGGCTCGGTCACGACATCTATTGTTAACTTTTTGAAGTTTTAATGCCTAAGATAGAAAACAGATGGCACGAGTAGTTCTAAAGTACGCGATTCGTACGATAAATGGTTTTGACGCCTTAGCCCCGGTTGACTTTAATCATTTTTTCTATTGTATATCTAATATTTTAAGTCTGTAAAGGATATAGAGCATTGCTTCAACAACTATTTTATAATTACATATCACCTGCTTGGCAATGCTATCTTCATACTGCCAAAATATTAAAGACAAAAAACTATCTGTAATTTTGTTTATTATTTGAAAAAATATGTAAAATGTCTATTCTAAATAAAACCCCATAAAAATGATTGGTAACAACCAGAAATATCAGTGAAAAATTTGCTATTTGTATATATATTATGTACAATTGTGTTCCCAAAGTGGGGCCAGGTACAGGAGCGGCCACAATGACTTCATCATCGTGATATTTTGTAATACCTTGTCGATATAATAATATGTAAGTAATTCCTACACGATGTATTTTGCTAACGGAATAAATATTTTAATATTGTTAACTTGAACATCTCGTCGAACTTCAAGTGATGTTCAATCTAAACTATATTCCAAGTATTCCAACCAAAAAAACAAAAAGTAAACAAAATTAACGTTTTCATATGTTAAAAACTTTTTCGTCGGAACGAGGTATACATACTCCTGTAGTCACAAAGCACCGGTACATACTTATCGAGTGTCTCCCAGAAGCGCAGCAGAACGGCGCGGTCCAAATGCCGCTTGGTGCGACTCTGGTTCAGTACGGTGACTTAGTGGTTAGCGCTACTGACTACTGATCCGAGAGTCGTAGGTTCGATCCCCACCCAGGGCAAACATTTCTGTGATGAGCAGATTTGTTTGCTCTGTGTCTGGGCGTATTATATTTATATATGTATTAATACACGTAAGTTTTGTCGTACGCCTGATTTAAATAAGATAATACTTGTTTGAGGGTAATATAATAAATTCAGTTCATTAAATTACTATCAGTTGACATTTGATACTCGTACTGTTCTTTCCTAAATCATAAAAAAAAACACTGTGATGGCTGAGTTAACGCGAGGTAATGATTGTGTTATTATGTTATATAATTTTCGTCATGGTCTTACAAAGCAACAATGCTTTTCGGAAATGAGTGATGTATTGCAAGATACTTGTCCATCTTAAAGGATGATAGAAAGGTTGCATTTACAATTCTATCACGGAAACTTTGACTAAGAGGAAGGGCAAAGATCCGGTAGGCCGATTGAAGTAACTACTGAAAAAAATATTCTTACTGTCAAAAATATAATTACGCAAGACCGACAAGTAACATAACGCCAGATAGGAAATTTAATGAAGATAAATGCACAAACTTTTCACCATATTCTGCGCAACGAATTAAATGTTACACAAAATTGTTCACTCTGGATACCGATTGTTTGAGGGAGCTGAAATAAAAAGCGGCCAAGTGCGAGTCGCACTCGCCCATGAAGGGTTCCGTAGCAGCAAGTAACATAATATAAAAGTTCTTGTAGTTCGTTGTAACTTGAATGAAAGGTAAATTGCGGTTTACGATTTATGACGTATTAAAAAAAACTACTTACTAGATCTCGTTCAAACGAATTTTCGGTGGAAGTTTGCATGGTAATGTTCATCATATATTTTTTTTAGTTTTATCATTCTCTTATTTTAGAAGTTACAGGGGGGGGGGACACATTTTACCACTTTGGAAGTGTCTCTTGCGCAAACTATTCAGTTTAGAAAAAAATGACATTAGAAACTTCAATATCATTTTTAAAGACCTATCCATAGATATGCTACACGTATGGGTTTGATGAAAAAATTTTTTTGAGTTTCAGTTCTAAGTATGGGGAACCCCCAAAATTTATTGTTTTTTTTTCTATTTTTGTGTGAAAATCTTAATGCGGTTCACAGAATACATCTACTTACCAAGTTTCAACAGTATAGTTCTTATAGTTTCGGAAAAAAGTGGCTGTGACATACGGACGGACAGACAGACAGACAGACATGACGAATCCATAAAGGTTCAAATTTTTGGCATTTGGCTACGGAACCCTAAAAATGGTGCAAAGAAATGCTTTAAAAATTCGATGATGGTCACTCCAGTGCTAACAATTTAATCACTATAAGCGATAAAACTTATATTTAGAATTACGACGTTCCTACCAAATCCCAGCACAAATTGTGGGCGTTTGAAGTCGAGGAACTACCAACATTAGTGAAACAAGCTCCATCTCTAAAAAGCTACCATTAGCGTTTAAAGAGGTTTGCGCTAACATTCCACAGTCCTTTTGGACGGAGACTTTTGCCACTTGGTTTGAGTGTATGAAGGCTTGTAAAGCCGCTGAAGGTGATTGCACTCTGTAAGTACGACAAAAATTATGTAGTGACCTACGTATGTTTATCAGTATCTGGTTCCCATAATACAGAGAATCCTAGTTTGGGGCCAGATGACCGTGTTAGATTTATCCCAGATATTTATTTTGTTTTATTTATTCATACTTATCGAGTGTCTCCCAGAAGCGCAGCAGAACAGCGCGGTCCAAATGCCGCTTGGTGCGACTCAGGTTCAGTACGGTGACCGCCCAGCGAGCCACGTTCGCGTCCAACTTCATCTCGTCAAACTTCAGGTGGAACGCGCAAACTGACAAATATATCAGAACATTAGTTTTCGTCAATGGATGCGGCGAGTGTCTGCTCATAAAAGTAAAAAAAAATAATCTTAATATTCTTATCCTAATATGTATTATAAATGTGAAAATGTGTCAACGCCTCAACCAATTTATACGAAATTTAGCATGCACTTAACCTGTAACACGGATATATTAAAAACGAAATCTCAAAGGATCAGTACTAACTGTTAGCAAAGATCTGGACTGGGTTGCCATCCCAGGGCCAGCCCTTAAACTGCCACGCTGGCCCTTGCACGAAGACGGCGACAACGCGGTCCCATTCAGCGGCGGAGAGTCGAGCAGGGTTGTCCACCACTCGGTATGGTACCTACAAAAAAACAAGGTTGCGTTGCAACTTCAGAGAAATTAATGTTTACCTTAGCAACGGTCTATTGTAAATCTAGCTTCGGTAACACTTCCCGAAACGTTGAGTATGAAAGTTCCGAATGGAAGAAACTTTTTACTAGTTTTAAAAAATAAATAGAATATGTACAGCATCCACCTACTTAAATAAAAAAACATCTTGATTTTGATCTATTACCAGTTAAGAGATAAAAATCAAAATGTTTTTTTTTTATGTAAGTAGATGTAAAAGGACTCTTTTTAAGTAAAGAGCAGGGAGCCAGGTCGTTCCCTTTCCTCAAATATGGTTGAGGGGAGCGATGGCTGACTCTCGCGTTATACTTGTGATCGGGTCCAGGGTGTCCACTCAAAATTCCCTAAATACTACCCTGACTGTTCCCTGACTTTCCCTGACCATTTTGTAAAAGTTCCCTGACCCTTATAATCCATTTTAAAACCGTTTTTAAAGGATTTTGTTTGATTGCTGATTTGTTTGTGATTTTCACCTGGAGACGACGCAAAAATGGTTCGGAATCTGCCAAAACTGACTTCACAGCAAGTAAACGTGCCTTTAAAAAAGGGATTTTCACTGAATCTCTTAAATTTTTTGACTGTGGTTTTCCAGGACTGGTGCACTGTCTTTGAATACATATATTTCAATACATCATATCGTCCCTCGCACGACTAACTCTCGTATCTTATTTTTCTTAAGTTTTTAAAAACAACCCTATTTAAATTACATAAAGTCGAAACTCAATTCACCAAAAATTTGAAATAGGAGAGTTAGTCGTGTGAGGGACGATATATGTATGTCCCACCCATTATGCTAATGACTTACTGTGTCACAGCCCTATTTATTGTATGTAGACCACAGACTTCAGTTTCGAGTACAGTTTTCGCACTCTCCTACTTCACAGGCCATTTGCCAACATCCTGGAAAGTTGCAAATGTGCAACCAGTTCCTAAAAGGGGGGATGGAACTGACCAGTCGAATTACAAACCAATAGCTATTAACTTTCGTCTTTCAAACGTGGTGGAGCGTGTAATTAATACACAGCTCCTAGCATATCTAGAAGAAGAAGATCATGACCTTATCAATGACCGCCAATACGGGTTTCGTCATGGCCGGTCAGCCGGTAATCTTCTAGTATGCCTAACACACCGCTGGACCGAAGCCATTAAAAGTCGAGAGAAGGCATTGGTAGTCAGCCTGGATATAGCCTTAGCTGCAGGCGTTCGACCGACAAGGTCTGGAATAAGGCACTTTATATCGAAATTACCAGCATACGGCCTACCCGTGGGACTGTACAATTAGATCGCCAGCTTCCTGGGTGACACAGGAGCATTAAAGTTCTATGCGACAACTGGTCTCCGAATGGGGCTAGACTAAAATTATTCCGTTTTAACCCCGCGAAGACGCAAGTTTGCGCGTTCATCACCAAACTGTTTTACGGTGTTGCCTCAGTTCCAAGGAACGACGCTTGCTGTTGCATAGAGCATCGGGATCCTAGGTGTCGACATTTCTAGCAACGTCCAACTTCGGGTCACCTCAAGGGCAAGGTTACCCTTGCAGCGAAAAAACCTGGAGTGCTCAATAGAGCAAAACGGTACCTCAGACCCAGACAGCGCTTGCAGCTATACAAAGCTCACGTGAGGCCGCATATGGAGAACTGCTCACATCCCTGGGCAGGAGCACCCAAGTATCAACTGAACCCCTTTGGCTCAACCCAGCGACGCGCGATCAGAATTGTCGTCGACCCTGAGCTCACAGGTGGTCTAGAACCCCTCAGCTTCCGGAGAGACTTCCACTCTCTCTGTGTGTTCTACCGCTTATACGAGGGTTGTTCCGAAAATTGTTAGCCACAGAGTAAATATAGACTCTTTTTTCTTGAAACTATTTTGAACTGACGGTAAATTTCAATACAATTCTCTTTGGTGAAAATCATTGGCCACCTATGTGTAGTTTTTTTTTTCAATTTTCAAATGTTATCTGTCACTCTTCTTTTGTTTGCAACGATGGAGGTCTCGCGGGAAGCTTTTCGTGCTACGATTTTCTATGACTATAAACGAGGATTAACCTTCAAGGAATCTCACGATAATTTACAAGCTGCTCTTGGGGAGTCCGCCCCTGCGTTAGCAACAGTTACATATTGGTTTCGTGAATTTAAACGTGGTAGAGAGAACCTAAACGATGACCCCCGACCAGGCCGACCGTCAACTGCAGTAACTCAAGAGAACGTCATCAGGGTAGAGTGGCTATTGCGGGAGAATAGACACATTATACATCGGGAGATTCAGGCTGAACTGAAGATTGGATCACAGGCTGTTTCCACCATTCTGAATGAACACCTTAAATTTAGGAAGGTTGCGTCACGATAGATACCTCATTCTCTCACCGAAGAGCAAAAATCCCGTCGAGTTGATTGGTGCCGATTTATGCTGGAAAAGTTTGAAGGAGGATCTTCGCAAAACGTATCCTACATCCTTACAACTGACGAATCTTGGGTTTATAGCTATGATCCTCTCACGAAACAGCAATCCACGCAATGGGTGTTTGAAGAGGACGAGTTGCCCACAAAAGTTGTTCGCGTTCGGAGCGTGAATAAAAAAATTATAGCGGTTTGTTTTCGACGCAGTGGACCAGTAGCAGTAATTCCGCTAAAAGACCGTAGAACACTTACTAGTGAATGGTACTGCGAAGTTTGTCTGCCTCAAGCTTTCGGGGAGTTGAATAGCGAGCGCCCAAGGAGCGGCGTCCGTGGCATTCTTTTTCACCAAGATAACGCACCCGCTCACACAGCTGCTAGAACCGTCGACTATTTGACAACTTCGGGAGTACAAATGTTACCCCATCCTCCGTACAGCCCAGATTTAGCTCCATGCGATTTCTTTATATTTCCAACAGTAAAAAAAATGCTTCGTGGACGAAAATTTAACAGCGCAGACGAAGCCGTCGAAGAATTTCGCCGAATATTTTTCGACCTACTGCAAGATACGTTTTTCAAATGTTTTGAAAGCTGGTTCACCCGAATGCATAAGTGCATAGGGGTTGGAGGAGAATATTTTGAAAAACTATAAATAAACTTTTTTCATATTCTAAGTATTTTTCATTTCACTAACTATTTTTGGAACAGCCCTCGTATGTATAACGGCTTGTGTTCTGAGGAACTGTTCGGCATGACGCCTGTCTACTGCATAGTTTGATCACAGCAACAGTCGCCATCGGAGTGGAATTCATAAAGCTAAATTGGTCTGGAACCGTAAGGTTTCAGAAGTGCTTCTTACCTAGAACCCTCAAGCTATGGAATGCGAAGTCATGATGTAATCACTGATAACTTAAAAAATAATTGTTCAAAAGTCTGAGTTAAATATTAGCAAAGACAAGGAGATATCAGATTAAAGCATGGATGTTTCTCTCACTAACAATCTTTGGTAAAAACTCAAATGTGACTATTCCAGGTCGTCAGGTCATTTCCCCGACTTTCCCTGACCACCAAAAGCTTATGACTTCCCTGACTTTTCCAGAAAGTGGACACACTGCCGGGTGCTCTCTGTGTGGACTGGCCTGCTCTTGTCATTGGTTTTTGCAATTGTTAGTCATTAGCTACAAATTACTTTTGTCTTTTCAATCCTTTCTTCTTTTTTATTTTTTATTATTTACAAACATTATATTAATTCATCTCTTGACCTAGCATTAAGATGTAATAGAATATAAGATTTTTTCAAAAAATGTGTTGGAGGGAGTTTCTTTGGGCCCGTCGTTTCTTCTCACTCCGCAAACACTTCCCGAAACGGCGGGTATACGGGTTCCGAGTGGTAGGAACCTCGTATTAGGTAGATAAAAGAATGACGTTCGAAAAGTGTACACTGCTACCTACTTCGAATAAAATAATCTCATTTTCATTTTAAAGATTACCTATCGCATTAATTGGTAAAGTCAACATACTAGTCATAATTACTAACCGTTATTGTGGTTGCATTATTAGGCAGAGGTTCACCACTTGGGCCTTTTCTTCTCTGCAGAAGCACTTCATTTTCGCGAACAGCGCCTTCAGCTTTCTTTTGCTCAACAGGCACAAACCTGAAAGTTACATCTTTTAATGATTGGGCCATATGTTAGAGCAATTATTTTTTATGGTCACTCACGTAACCATTAAAATACTAACTTATATTTCAAAAGTTATTGATTTGAAGAAACAAACGTTTACAAAACGACGTAAATGCTAAACCAAAACTGATTAGGAACCGATCAAAGGCATTATTTTAAAGAGTGATTAATGACTTTTTAGACGTAATTCTATGAGGAACAAAAAGCCACGTAGAGTACCTTGATGCTTTTAGTTACATTTGTGGAATACAACCTGAATAGAACAAGGTTAAGGGTGACGTTGTTGAGAGGTGTTAGATTCCACCAACACAGGCATATAACCGGGTATCGTTCCAATCAAAGATCTAGCCAATTCTATCTCGAGGATCTATAGTTTTACTAACGTTTAACATAATCGCGGTCATAAACAAAATGGCGACGCGGCCTTTGCATGGCTTCACCGGAATATATTTACAGGTAGCCAATACTCACTTGAGGTCTTGCAACATGTCCTTGACGTTAAACATGGTGATGAGCGACGTGGCGGCGGCGGGGATGATGATGATGGGCGTGCGCGACGGCCGCTTGCCGCCGCCGGCGGGGGGCCGCGCCGCCGCCACCGGCAGCAGCTCGCGGCGACCTGGAGTACCGCTACCGAGCGGGCCGTTCTCTATGCAAGATATTTAATAATCTTAGTAAGAGCACACCCCGGACACTCAACTTTCGCGTAAGTAATTACCTATTACTACATATAGTATCACATAAGAATATGACGTTTGTATATGCGTAAATGTGCATGTTGCGTGGCTTAAGCAACCGTCACCGGAATCCGGTGACCAGATCATATTCACAGGAAGGGGTGAGGACGCTTTTAAAGAGGGGCAGAGGTTGGCCATACGGTATGGCAGTACTAATGCATATACGAAAATAAATAACTAATACTAAAATAGGTAACTTCAAGTACCTACAAAGGAGGCTCTAACCACTTAACGATTTTAGCCCCACAAAGAGGCTCCACGAAAATCTCAGTCAGAATCTTATCACTGTCTTTACATTTTTTAACTTACGTGGCATCTGCCGTGGGTGGTTGGGAGTGGCAGGCGCACGCGCCGCCACGGGCACGCTGGGGCCTTCCGTTACGGATTTGAGCGTCATACCGTGATATGTTCCCATAGTATCGATTTTGAAGCCCTCAGTCTCTGCAAAAGAAACATGCACATTAGCAAGTCATTATCAAAAGTCAGCCAGGAAGATACTTCATGAAAAAAAATACTAACCTTCTTTCTGTCTAATAAATCTTTCCTGGTCGTATCTGTTGTACTGAGCCTGCTGTGCAGGCAACGCTGTTGGTGGTGGCATGATGACAGGCTGGGGTCGCGGTATTCCAGGCCTACCTTCTTCACGAGCCCTGATACTTGATAAAAGTGCTGATATGCTCTTTGCAAACAACTAAAAAGGAACAAGAGTGTAATAATTAATATTATGTAATGCAATAAATGAATAACTGATTAATTAAATTATAAAATTTTACATTTTATAATTTTACTTTACATTTTATAAATTTATAACATTATATGTCTACCTTTCCATTACTTTGTAATACTGTAGTTCTAGTCCTCCACTGCCTTTCTCTACTGATAATATCTTTGGTAAGGTCTACATCATAATCAAGGATAGCTCTCAAGTCTGAACCGACCACTCCTAATGTATCAGAGTGATCATTGCTTTTGATTGTTGTTCTCTTCTTGGCTAGACGTTTCGCTTTAATAGCAGCAATTTTTTCAACTGACATAGCCTCTGATAGCGATCTGGTGGAAAAAATAATTTGATTACTGTAGAATTACATATATGTTAGTAATGTTACTGCATTTTCTAGAAATAAGATTTACTTGATGTTATCCACAGTGACTGAAGCTTCTTTTGGTGCATCAAGTCGGGCAGCAAGCTGTTCCCTGACTTTTTGCACATGTGTTTCCTCAATACGAGGCTTCTTAGCAGCAGATTCGCCTCCATCATTATCATGTGTGCGTTTAACCTGTAAATATATAAGGTGTTGCAGCAATTTTTTCATCATACAATCCTAGTTTGGGGGATGACCATGTGCAATTTATCCTGAGATAATATTATTTTATACAGCACAGCAGGGTCACAAGACTGATACAGCACATTGTCAAAAACCATAGTCTGGTGGATTTGTTGTTATTACTAAAATACACTATTTTATGCAGCATGTTAGCTTGTTTTATTATTAAATAAAATAAATATATTTTTTTACTAATAAATTAATAATTGTAAGTAATAAAGAAACTTATTGAAATAATAATAACGGCTTTGCTAAAAAAAAGCAGAGACACAAATATTTGTATCAATAAAGGCTTTAATGGCTTTTATAATACAAAATAAAACAAACCTTGAAATTAATAAAGATGTCTTAAAAAGTCAATGACTTTGGTAGGTAAATGGTACAAGCAGAGTGTAATGCTAAACCTCTCATGTGGCTATATGTACTAGTTGACATCAGAATATCACAAAAACCAGATTACAATAAGGAACAGATAAGTAAATCAAATCAAAATATGTTTATTTAAAGTACTAGCTGGTGCCCGCGACTTGGTACGCATTAGTGTTGGAGTTTTTACAACAGTTCATATGTTTTGCAAAATTATTCTTTAGAAATAAGAAAATAACAAAATTAAGTAAACAATAAAACGAATGTAAGAAAAAAAAAAGAAAATACAGAGAAAGAAAAGAAAAATATAATTGCATAGAATTTATGTTTACAACCAACACTACTGGGGCATGGATCTCTTCTTATAGCTAGGAAAGGTAAGGTCATTCTCCACATACAGGATCCAAGTTTGGATAGTGGTAAGATGTGAGGCTAATGGCCAACTCCAGCTTAAGAAGTTTTTCAGCCGCCTATATTAGGTAGTTGAAGAAAAAGTTGAAGAACAGGTCCAGGATAATGCCTACGCCATTATAACATAGTTGGGTACGAAATAAAAATACCATTTACAAACGTAGTTTTCTTTGCTTATTTCAGCTTCAAATCAAAATCAAATCAAATCAAATACTCTTTATTCTCTTTTTTTTTTTTTTCACTACATTATACGTATAGTTTCGATATTTTATAGTTACCTACACCGTAAAACTATATAAACATATCTAAAAAGAAGATCCCGTTAACTAAAACTTAATAAAATCGGCTTCGTAGTTTTTGAGTAATAAGGTTTTTATGCATTCCTCCGGGAACCCTTAACACATTCACAGTCCACGACTCCAGGCGGAGTCGCAAGTCGCATATATTTTTTTGAGTATGCGTGGACTTATTGGTTGAAGCCATGTTAAATTTCCCGGGTTAAAAAGTATCTAATATGTTACTCCGGCTTACGTAGTATAATCATACAAAGTTTCATCAAAATCGGCCCAGCCGTTTTTGCGTGATGCACAGACAGACAGACAAACAAAAATTCTAAATTAAATTGTTTTGGTCTCTATATCGATAGACAGTTATTATTTTCAAAAAATATTCCATGTACAGAATCGGCCCGTTACAGTTTTATTATATTATTATAAAAAAAATCTGGATTTGTTCTATTGCTCTTCTTTCATCCCCCTGACTCGGTTTTTAGCATATTTTTCTATGTACAGACATTCGACCTCTACATTTTTATTATATGTATAGATTATGTATATTTGTATGGTTCATTCCAATCAAAAAAAAGCAAAACGTAAACAAACTTACTATGGATCTGACACATGTCAATGTCATCTGCATACTATGTTTGTTTACCTTTTGCTTTTTTTTGATTGGAATGAAGTATATAGTGTATAGATGTATAGATAGATAATAATTGTATACAATCTCGCTTTTTTACCCTTTAAAAAAACTTAAAAAGAATAATCGCGTTACTAAGGTAGTCAACTGAACGTAACATTATAGCGCGTTTTAAATTACTTATGGCGCCATCTATCGACTGCTTATTAGTAATAGTAGTCCTGCCTTAGGAAATCTTGTTAATTTCATTCAACTGATATTTTTACCGATTCAACCGGGATAAAAATTACCAGGTGTTTAGTTGTGACATAAGGTATCATTATGCCAAAAATCAATAAAATCGTACTAATACTTATTGAGTATTGAAGCATTCAAGAATTTCAGTTTTTAGCCATTCCTTCGGGAGCCCTTGACTTTTCCGGGATAAAAAGTAACTAAGATGTTACTCCGGGTTACTTAGTATAATGTACAAAGTTTCGTCAAAATCGGCCCAGCCGTTTCTGCGTGATGCCCGAACAGACAGACAGACAGAGAGACGAAAATTCCAAATTAATTTTTTTTGTTCTCTATATCGACAGACATGCCCCCACCCCCCCTTATTTTCAAAAAATATTCTATGTACAGAATCGACGCCGTTAAAGTTTTATTAGTACGATGATGAAAGATTCTATGCTAGACACTGTTTTTGCAATGTTTTACTTTCCCGTGGGAACCCGTCACTTTTACGGGATTTATAAATTTTATAATACACATTGTTTGACAGGCAATATAAGGCATCAGCATGCCAAATTTTACTAAATTAGGTGCATATGTTGTTGTGTACTAAACAGTATAAGTTACTATAGTTTTTTAACTATCCCGCGGGAACTCTTTAATTTTTGGGATGAAAAGTATCTAAGATATTGACCGGGAATATAAGGTACCACCATGCAAAATTTCATTTAAATCGGTCCAGCAGTTTCGGAGATTAGCCCGCACAAACAGACAAACAGACAGAGAAACAAAAAAATTTAAAAATATCTGGATTGGTTCTATTGCTCTTCTTACATCCCCCTGACTCGGTTTTCAGCATTTTTTTTCTATGTACAGACATTCGACCTCTACTGTTTTATTCTATGTATAAGATGTAGGTAACATTGACACTTTTCACAGGTAATTTTTTAATCTACCTAATACGAAGTTCCTACCACTTGCTACCCCACCACTTTTAATTAAAAGTGTAGCAATCACTTCATATGCAAATGCTAATATGTACATTTATAGTAAAGTATTTATAACTACCTGTGTAGGGATTTCCAATGGAGCACTTTTATCTATCGAGGAACAAGTGGCAGTTTCCCCATTTAAATATGCTAAGAGTTCCTTTCGATCTGGACGGCGCACAGCAGGTATATTGGCTGCCTAAAAATAAAAGTAAGGAATATGAGTACAATGCGTCCTGTTATAAATATGTGATGTTTGGCAATAAATACTTACAGCTGCCTGTCGCACATACACAGGGTGAGTTAGCTGGATGTTCTTTAGGATGAACAGAAGGCATTCCAATGTGTAATATTCTTTCAAACTGCCTTCTTTGCCAGATCTAAAAGTCACAAACTTGAGGTTATGAACAGAACGATTTCTTATATCGTATTTACGCGTTATGAAGTAATACATACCCCCACATAAGATAGTTTGTTTTGACATTTTTAGGCCAAGAAAATTCACCAAATATTATTTGGTTGTCGCGTTCTATTATTTCTTTTTTATTTACATTATATTGGCGGAGTAAGCTCAAGGGATCCGCCATGATTAGGTTTTACAAGATAGTTTAATATAAATATTATAATCGCTACACACCACCACTTATTTATTACTTTTTACTTTTTAAAATAAAATTAGTAAATCACTCCCATTCACTACACATTTTCAAAGAATTCACTTTCTTTTCGATTCAGAAACGCAACGCAACCGCATCTGTCACAATGACACCATAGACGTTTTTTTTTTTGTTTTGTTCGTTCCTGCTTTTGCAAGGAAAAGGCAAAGGCTTCTCTGGCCATACAACCTATTCTACGTAGTTCACCATAGACATTTTTTTTGTTTTACCCCGAGATGGGGAAGGCAAAGGATCAAAGCCATACGGCCTAGTCTGTTGAAATTCTTCGCCTAATAGAAAAATTAAATTAAGGCCTAAGCCATTTCTTTCGTCTATAAACCTATTCTTCAGCAAAATGATAGCACTTTTGATGAAGATTTCATGAACTTCTTGAGAGCACTCGAAACACAGTCTACACACTTTTATTTCATTACCCTATATAATAGACACTTAAATGGCACTTTATTGAACAATACACTAGGTATCAATCTTATGCATTAAAAACCACGATATCTATTTTTTCGGATAATAAAAAAAAACTGACAAACCCTTGCTACAAGTTCCCGCCAAAAAGTCCTCACCATAGACTTATAACATGGACATAATAGCCAAACTGGACTGAGTACTCTCAAAATGCTTTTAAAAGAAACTAAACCCTAACCCAGAGCATTAAAATACATAATACTTGTAATGTGCCCAATTAGAGAAAACGTGCCAAGTGAAAGGATCAAACTAGAGCCCTGTGTACCGCTCGCACAGTTGCTATTACGCAATAAAATTACGGATGGTAGGTTATCATATAAGAAGTAACTTTAGATAGAGTCAGGCAAACGAAAGCGTAACCTGAGAAAGCGCGGCAAATTCAAAAAATCTTCATGTGGTATCACCACCCTATAAAAGGAAAAAAATTGTGTGATAAATCTTTATTATGATATATTTATACTAGATGAAATTATAATTTACAATACGCTTTTTAAAATTTTATTGACTCCTTGTACATCTTGTTTATCTATTAAACATAAAAACAGTCTACTTCATAAACTGATTTTGTCAAAATCAAAATCATTTTGATAATCTGCAGTTTATTTCTCCACTGAAAAATCTGAAATTACCATAAAATCTATCATTTACGAATGGCCATTACAAATAATATTATTATATCATTTCTTACGCTCAACAATACAATAAATAATAAATATAAATATTCAGCCAACAAGTAACAATAATTTAGTCATACTAACATTCACCAGTGACAGCCTCTGACAGCTTCTTTTTGTTGCTATGTAAAAACTTTAAATAAAATTCCAGGTTACGCTTTCGTTTGTCAGACTAAATTACAATACATTAATGTATTTTTATGAAATATAATAATTCGACAATATTTTTGACGCCATTACCACTTTTACATTATTTAGTTCTTAATAAACCACTGACACTGTGTTTCAAAATAATTTAGTAGTAGGTATTTCATATTTTTACTGGCATCCCTGGTGATTGCATAATATGGCGTAATCAAGAAGCTTATTATCAAATTGGAGGAAACAGAACAAACAAGTGAAGACGAAAATATGACTTTGAATGTCTCTGTCTCTTTCTCGACCGGACTTGCTGTCTCATTCTAACTAGGGTACTTAGAATGAGACAGCAAGTCCCAAGTATTATAATATTTAGAAAACAGGCTGACCCTTGTCTAGAATAAGACTTATAAAGCTGTATGATTATTGTTGTTGGCCTAGAGATGTAAAAAACGGTTTTTTTCTGAGGTGAAAGAAATTGTTTTTTTTCGGGCGCAAGTTTTTCTACAAGTGTATGAAAAGAAAAATATCCTTAGGTCCATCGTTAAAAAAGTATTAGTTGATATATCAGTATTTCGTTAATTAATTTTGAACATTTGAAACAGATGTTTTTATGTTTTATACATATTTTTATTTTATTAAACATATGGAGAACATAAACGGTGAATGGTGATGTACAAAATCATTCACAAATACAATATAACCAATGATATTTTACTAAGGATATTGCACGCTAAAGCAACGCGGCATCGTAGCGCGGCACAAGGACACTATACGTAGCTATACATCAATAGTAAACGTCGTAGAAACAAACGAAACACAGCCTATCTCTTTCTTACAAATGGAGCGCGTGAATTGCTATTTCATATTACGTCATCTCGCAAGCCGAACGCGTGACTCTTGAGAATATAAGAAGCGTGGAGTAGCATTTGAATTAATTTTTTTTGTATTGGGCATCCTAAAGTAGTGTTTCAAATACTGCCATTCGTAATGTTTTCTGAAATATTTGTACAATTGACTTAATTAGAATTCCAGATATATACATATAATGTGATTTTTAAATGAATAACAATGTGTGCCTTCCCGTATTGTAAAAATAGGACACGGAGCTATAACAAAAATGTATATGATTTAAATTTGCAGATATATAATAAGGTGCTTCCAAAATATATGCCACCGCTGCAATGGGAGTAAGAGTCATGCATATAGATTACAATAGTAAAAAAAATTCGTGCCCCGGAGTCGTTAAATTGATTTGGGAGACTAAACAATTTTTTTTTACTTTGATTCAATTTCGCACAACACGGTCCGTCAAGTACGTACGCTCCGTCATGAAGTCATGAATGAACTCGATGTCATTTCACTGAATGAAAGCAACGCACGCTTGTTTCTCTTTTTACAGGTTAATTTAGTGAACAGTTGATTGTCTTTAAATTAAATGTAGAGCAGAATAAACAAACTTACCTGTTATTAAAACGGCTTATTCACGTAACAAGGTGATAAACTTACCATCGCACTTTGACAGGCTTTGGACTGTTAAATTACGTACTGAAAAGTATCTGTTAATAAAAAGTTTAGGTAGGTAAGGCATCTACTCAAGAGTAGATGCGTAAAATTAAAAAGAACGCGTATTACAATAAGTAACTTGGCGTGTTTCTAAGTTCATCACCTTCCTTATTTACAAGGATTTGCACAACACAACACTGGTGGCTGGCTAACTCACACCAAACCTCTGTACATACGGGTTTACGGCAAACGCAGGGATGTTATTTGCACTCGCGGTAGTAGAGTGTCAATCACCTTATTTACAAGCTATTTCACAACACAACAAAGTTTTACATCAGTTTTACAACACAGTAAAGTTCTCGAGTGGTGACCGCGCACTGGAATACGCAGTGTGGGCAGGCCCCCGACTCGGTGGACCGACGAAGACCTGGTGAAGGTTGCGGGAAGCCGCTGGATGCGAGCCGCACAGAACCGGTCGGTGTGGAAATCCTTGGGGGAGGCCTTAGTCCAGCAGTGCACGTTTTTCGGTTGATGATGATGACACAACACAACACTGGTGGCTAACTCTTACACCAAAACTTTGCTCATACAGGTTTACGGCATGCGCAGGGATGTTATTGCACTCGCGATCAGAGGGTATCGCGGTAGCAGAGTATCATTTCAAGATACTCTTGATTCGTATGTACGTCTGGGTGACATGGTTATCTCACTCGCGGATGGGGGCGCAAGCGGTGCAGAACGTTCGCGTCACGCCTGCGCGTCACGCCTGCGCGTCACCGCTGCGCATAGCGAACTGACCTCTGACCTGTACGAAGGGCGCGCGGGCGCCAACCGCCCCCGCCCACCGGGTCGCGCCCCGCTCCCGAGTGAGTATGCGAAAGGGTGCGGACAGATCAAAGCCTTTTGTAGCATGACACAAGTGCCGAATTTGTTTGATGTCTAGCCGCAACGTCGGAGCGTTTAAGCATGTTTTCGCGGGCCTGGTTTCATTCAACACAATACGTGATGGCTTAATAAAGTAAAGCAATTTATTTTTATGATTGTTATTTTTTTGTATGTAAAAAAAAAGAATAGTTTCCGGACATGAATGTCTCATTTTCGTGATCACTATACATGATACTTTCTCCCATTTCAGCCGTGGCATATATTTTAGAAGCACCCTATATAACTTGACATATTGTAATACAGATTTTGTTTTGTATTTTAATACAAACACTTTTATATATAATTTTAAGACGACTCCAGATACTATGTATCTCTCAATTAAACAAAGAAAACGACTATACTTCATTACAATAAAAAAAAAACAAAAGGTAAACAAACGTAGTATGCAGATGACATTGACATGTGTCAGTTCCATAGTAAGTTTGTTTACGTTTTGGGTTAATCATATAAAAAGTCGTTAATAATGAAACAGATGTTCATACATAACACATACATAATAACATTTATACACACACCCGAAAAATATTATCTTCCGATTCGGCAGTATGGATTTTACACTTAAAACATTTAAACAAAAGCGACTCCATTCTTTGGTTTTATGACTATGTTCTTGTCGCGTACTGACGCATGTCTCTTTCTGGCGCGCATGAAAGAAAAGAATAGGAATACTCCTTAATAATTTACGATATTTATTGAAATTTCAGTGCTTTTCTACTTTTTTTACACATTTTCGCGTGTTATCTTTTATAAATAAAATTAACTTACCGGTGGTAGGTCACACCATCTTTTTTAGAGTCGTTCGAGTGTTATTTCGACACTTTTTCACGACGCACTTCGGCATCCTTACTGCTTTGCGCTCAAAACACGACTAAGGTAAAAAGTGTGCGCACATCGTATTTGAGCACACTTCTGCTGTGCCGTTTACAGCGCGCTGATGCAAAGTCCATGTATAGAATGTCGTTGACTATAACTAACATAAAATGAGTACAACCCAACAACATGTTCCACAAGTAAGTAAAAAAAGAGGTATTTTTATCAGTTACCACACGAGACACAATAGAGAAAAATAAAGGTATGTATATATAAAAATATATGCTAGAGTAAACAATGTACATACTTGTTAAAATAAAAGAAGTGTTTTCCATAACAATAAACACAGTTGGTTAATAGAGAGAAAAAAGAGGAAGGTAGAAGCTCAAAAATATGTTGATAATATATATCCAAGAAACAATATCTCCATAGTTTATAAAAATATGTAAGTAATAATATAAGCTACGAGTTTGAGACATTATATTTAATTTTGAAATAACTTTCTGTTTATATTTGTTTAGTGGCAAGGCAAATATGTCTAAGTCATTAAATTGTTTATTTTTCCTATTTTTATAATAATCAAATAAACGAAAATAGTTAAATATCGATTTCGACAATTTATCAAGGAATATTTTCGTTTTGTATTTTTATTATCCGTCGATTGCAGCATATTTCTACACTGGCCGTCAAAATTTTATTTTCCCATAGTGGGGCTCGGGAGGGTGACAACCGTGAAGTTTAGGTATGCCAACCAGGTCGGATACTCTTACAACAAAATTACTTTTGACATTTTATACTACTTCAGTTGTTTTCCGTTCTCTGAAAAAAAAGCAAATTTGGAAAAAAATACGTGCTATGTTTTACATTTTTTTTACGTCACTAAGTTGGCAACTAGCCCCACAACCCCCACCAATCTGGACATGACCCTCGTGTGTGAAGTATAGCGCGAAAAATACTTCAATAAGTACTTTTCCATAAATCTGTAATAATTCGTATCGGAATATTTATAGCCGTGATTGTTTATTCTATAATTGACCACGCTGAATACGTTAAAAACAACCGACTTCAATCGTAGCAACTCCAATTTTGCTATGTTTTTGTTGATTTTCTCAAAAACCGCTGAATCGATTTCGATAAAATTAATATGGGACCACCTGTGAAGTATACCCTTTCAAACAAAAAAAGAATTTTTGAAATCGGTTCAGGCGTCTTCGATTAATCGGTGAACATACATAGAAAAAAAAAAAAAAAAGATTCCGACTAATTGAGAACCTCCTCCTTTTTTTGAAGTCGCTTGAAAAGTCATCTTGAAAATGATATAACAATAGTCTAGCTAGGATACGGACCTTCCAAATTAAGATAACTACCTTTTCGGGTGGTTTATTATTATATTAAATATTATTCCCTAAACGTACCTACAATAGTTTGGTCACCCTACTTAGAAAGAGATGCAGGGCTCTAGTTGGACATCTTTTTCGTCTCGTTGTTCCTGCAAACTGCTCAGTCAAGTTTGAATAGTACGTCCATGAAACAAAACAAACTGTTTCGACAAAGATAGTCTAAAAACGGAACTTGAATGTGAACACATGTGACAGAAATGTTAATATGAATCGGTTCCGATAGGCACACATGTGACAGAAACTGACATGTATTATAAATACTACTAAGAAGTCGTTCCAAAACCAAGGTAGGGTGAGGTAGAATTTAACTCGGAGAAATGAAAGAGACGTAGCTATTTTGAGAAAGAGAAAAAAATATGATTTTGGAACGCTTGCGAGTGATTCCAGAGTGACAGGGTAACAAACGTCATCGAAAATAATTCAGAAAGGTTTCTAGCTTTTTTGAGTAGTATTCTGTCTTATTTATGGCTTTAACACCTTCGCAGATACAAGCAATCGTATTTCAAAACAATTCCGAAGATAAAATGTTTGTATGTCTTAGTCTGTTTGACATAGACTACGAACTTCCCGCCGAATAAACTGTCAGGCGAATTTTAACTGTAATCAAACAGCGTTAAAAATCGCACTTGTCAGAGTTAAAATCGCTTTCACGAAGGCGTTCCAAAATCCCGACGGAGAACTGTCAGGCGATCATTCGGTTACCCTCGGTTTCACTCGGCTCGGTTTTGGAACGATTTAGGGTAAAATTCGCATCACCCCGAGTGAAATTTTTGGTATTGGAACGCAACCTTGGTTTAAATTAACGTTATCTCCTCGGGCCCATAGCTCAAAGAGGCTTCAGACCTGAAAAAACCCTTTGTACCTGAAAAATGATTTCTTATTTTGACACTCACAACATTTGTACCGCTGTCTGTGAGGAATGATTGACAAAAGAGTTTGGGCCATACGGCGCCATCTTGAAAATTTGTTTTTCCATTTTTTTGATAATTTGGCTTTTCTCCGACCAGATTTGAAGGCCTAACACGCGTTACATATCATTTGTAACGGGGCTGGTGTACTCAGTTTGTTTCTAGATTGTCTAGATTTTCTGTAATTAACCTCCAAAAAAAAGCCCGACGGGCTTTTTTTCCCATGCTAATTACAGAAAAACTAGGTACTCTACATACCAGTTTATTACATCAGCCCCGTTACATATGATATGTAACGCTAGTTAGCCCTTCAAATCTGCTCGGAAAAAGGCCTGATGACGCCGAAGATGGAAGCGGGCTTATCAAAGAATCCCCAACGCAATGGGGAATTGGCTATCTTCATGGCGGAACACATCCGTGCTTTTAACATTTATGTTTGGCGGCAATAAGATACTTACTATTATATCTAAAAATCGTATTACAAGTATATTTTATAATAGCTTCGTCCCTGCCGCTATATGAGTACGTAGGTACTAAGAAAACAATCGTCAATAAAACATTTGCACGCAACTGTACTTACAAAGGTTCCTTCAATACACCTTTCATTTAAGAAGGTTCTCCTTTTGTATGGCGCGGCCGCTTTCTCGTATACATTCTAATTTGGTCGGGTTATAGGGAAAATGTTCGTTCTTTCTTCTTTTGGGTAAATCTTTTTAAATCAATGTTATTCAAAGCTGAAACTTACAGGAAAGCTTGCTAACAGGACGCTCTAATTTTATGTAAAATTTCATGTTACATGATCTTTAAAATTTCGCTAACTTAATTTCGTAATTAAATGGTATATCTCACTAATTGATCGGATAATACAATCCACAATTGCAGACATTATTAGGGTCTACTAGATGAATATTTGAGTGCTCTTTATTCGATTGCAACTTCACTCGTTTCCTTGTAAATTCGAATTTCCTGATTTTCTGAACAAATTAATTACTAAAAAAATATCACAATTTTCAAAAAACTAACATTGCTCAAATTACGCACAAATTAAGGTGTACTAGTGGCTTTTTTTGAAATTTCTCCTATCAGCCGTTTTCGAGCTACAGAAAACACAAAAACGTTACTGCAGCGGAATCTTGAATAATTCGAAAACCGTAAGATGCACAAATTCCGCTATTTGCGCACATTTATAACACGACGAAAGCTACTCAGTCATGTACTTTGTTATGAGCTAGACCGTCTTTTTCAAAATTATGCCGCTGAGGGAACGTTACTGTGGCGGAATCGGTTTTTTATGAATATCTCCGAAATTGTAAGACGCACAAATTCCGCTGCTGGCGCACAATTAGTCCTTATGATGCTCTAATTTTCTATTATACTCACATCCTTCTTAGCTATAACATTCCGCTGGCGTAATACACACATGGGCCGGACATATATGTCGAAGAACTGACAACCGGTGGACAAACAGAGTGCTACAGTTGAGACCGCGTTTGGGCAAACGTAGCGTGGGACGCCCCCGGCTAGGTGGAGCGATGATCTGCGCAAGGTTGCTGGTAACAGCTGGATGCGCGTGGCCGAAGATAGGTATAAGTGGCGTGCCTTAGGGGAGGCCTATGTCCAACAGTGGACTAATGCAGGCTGACGATGATGATGATGATGATGAACACCAGATAGCCGATTCAGCAGCATACTTTCGAACAGCTTGTAGATGTGAAAAAGAAGGGAAATTGGTCGGTAATTTTTAGGGTAATCACAGAATTTCCAAGGTTTTGGGATAGCGATTACTTTTGACTTTCTCCAGAATTTGGATATTTTTGCAGTCTCAAGACACTCGTTGAATAGTTGAAGTAACCACGAGATACCCACAGGGCCAACATGTTTAATTTGCTCAATAGATATTTTATCAAAACCTGAAGCCTTTCCGAGTTTGAGTGATTTAATTTCTGTTACAATATCACTAATACTAAAAGCGTAACATATGGATTCCTGTGACGGTGGGGAAGTAGCTTTGGGGATTTTGTTGAGTCGGTGATATGGTTTGCCATTAATAAGTAATTGGTGAGCCACTTGGTGAGTCAGTCCAGTGAGTCAGTGACGAAATCGTGAGTTTTGAGACATTAATAAAATCTTAAGTATAATAGCTACGACATTCAAACTTTGTATGTCTAATGATTGTACTGATGGCATTCTATCTTGAAAAATTTAAATATTTAGCATCATCCAAAGCTAAGTTATAAAAGTTCAAAAAAACGACGAAGCGTTTCGAGAAAAGGTGGGTAGTGCCCTTGCGCTTCGCCTGGCTCGTCCAAAGCAAAGTTATGAGAGTTTAAAAAAACGACGAAGCGTTTCGAGAAAAGGTAGGTAGTGCCCTTGCGCTTCGCTTGGCTCGTCTTGGCGGGGGTACTTCCGTGCCCCCAGATAAATTAAAAGTTAAAGGGGCTCCCCTACTAGAAACGTGTATTTTTGGCGTTTTTTGCTCGATCTTAATAATAGCAACAGGTAGACGCTTGAAATGCTCACAGAGTTTGTATTGCTATAGTCACTAATAAAATATAATAAAATGAAATTATATTTAAAAATTAAAGGGGGTCCCCATACAAAAGACGTATTTTTTGGAGTTTCTTGTTCGATGGTACGGAACCCTTTACGCGCGAGTCCGATTCGCACTTGGCCGGTTTTATTTTCTTTTTTTTATCTCAGGTCACGGTAACCTTATAGAACACTCACATGATATCCTTTCTATTATTAGTCATTCTAAATAATTTTGTGTCAAAAAGCTCGAATATAATGTTTTTTTTTAATCAGCACCTTTAAGTCAAAAATAGTAATTCACTCAATGTTTGCTAGGAAAATGTACAAGTATTGTACATTTCTAAAATGGGCATGAAACAAGTTTTTTTTAAAGCATATGAGACAAAACCATTCAGTATTTGTTTTTTACGTCGCCGATGTTTAAAGTTTCATTAATTATCAGATATTTTCTAAAGTTTTATTTCGATGTATTTCTGATAGCATCTTTAATTTTTAGGGTTACATACCTCAAAAGGTAAAAAGGAACCCTTATAGGACAACTTCGTTGCCCGTCCGTCCGTCTGTCCGTCGGTCTGTCTATCTGTCTGTCTATCTGTCTGTCTGTCTGTCTGACAAGACCCTTTTTCTCAGGAACGCGTAGACGTATCAAGTTGAAATTTATATCAAATACTTAGGCCTGCAATCCCTTGAAGATGTGAAAAAATCAAACGTCTGTGCCGAGTCAATCAAGAGATACGACCGTTTATGCCGCATATTTGGACACTCGCATGGGAATCAATCATTCTTTCCGTGGGAGAGCCATGCTTCGGCACGAATGGGCCGGCTCGACCGGAGTGATACCACGGCCTCACAGAAAACCGGCGTGAAGCAACGCTTGCGTTGTGTTTCGCCGAGTGAGTGAGGGTACCGGAGGCCCAAACCCCCCCCCCCCCCCCAATGATAGCGCAGTTACCAAATATGTTACCCCAGGAGGGTACCAGCTGCGCTAGCGCTGGAGAATCCCTCTCTGGACGTCCATGCTCAGGATACAATGTGCCTGAGCCTGGACGTCCAGGCCGCCCCTCGTCGTACTCTGGGGGGGGCATAACAGCGCTCCATCATCCAGTTGCACAAGGGAAGGGCAAAAACACCTTGGCACCCCCTGCCACGCTGGCCGTGGACTTCTGCAACATCAGGGGCTTACACTCAAACATTAATGCTGTTCACTACCACCTAGAGACAGCAAAGCCGGCCTTGCTCTTCCTGACCGAGACACAGATATCGTCCCCAGCAGACACATCATACCTCTCCTACCCTGGGTATGGACTGGAACACTCCTTCGTGCCTAGGGCTGGAGTGTGCGTGTACGTTAGAGACGATATCAGTTCTCGCCGTCTCAGCAACCTTGAAGGTAGGGACCTCTCCACCATATGGCTACGTGTAGACGGCGATGACCATCCCCGCGTCTATTCGTGCCTATATAGGTCCCATACCGGCGATGGCGAAACTGACCGACTCATTGAGCACATCCAAATGGCTGCAGATACTGTGCAGCAGCAGATCCCATCCGCTGAGATCGTGGTACTCGGCGATTTTAACGCCCACCACGCCGAATGGCTCGGTTCTAGCAAGACCGATCATGCGGGGAGATCTGTTCACGACTTCGCCCTGGCATATGGTTTGACACAACTGGTTACTACGCCCACGCGAATCCCAGATGTGGAGAACCATGAACCTTCACTGTTGGACCTTCTGCTGACTTCTCAACCGGACGGCTACCAAGTATCCGTTGACGCCTCACTCGGCTCTTTGGATCACTGCCTTATCCGGAGTACGGTGCCACTCACGTGCCCGCCGCGACCGCGAGTCGCCTGTCGCCGTCGTGTGTGGCATAACAAGTCAGCAGATTGGGATGGGATGCGGTCTTTCTTTGCGTCCTACCCTTGGGGGCAGGTTTACTTCACGCCGGATGATCCCAACTTCGCTGCCGATTCTGTCGCTGATGTGGTGCTGCAGGGTATGGAGCTTTTTATCCCATCCTCAGTGGTCCCCATTGGCGGCAAATCCCAGCCTTGGTTTGGTCGGTCCTGCAAAAAGGCTTCTCGCCGAAAGCAGGAATGTTACCAAGCCTGGGCAAATGCGGCGAAGGTACGGGATGAAAAGACCAGCGTATTAAAAAAGGAGTTTAACTTTGCCTCAAGGTCCTTCAAAAGAGACATTGCCAGGGCAAAGTCAGCGCACATAGGCAGAATTGGCGAGAGACTAGAGCGTCACCAACGCTCAGTGCGTAAAGCACTTTTTTCCCTCGACATTCATAAGTCGAGTGGGCCCGACGGAATCCCTCCTATCGTGTTGAAGGTGTGTGCTCCAGAGTTGGCTCCAGTTTTAACGCGCCTTTTTCGGCTCTCATACTCCACTGGCGTAGTCCCGAAGTCATGGAAGACAGCTTTGGTGCACCCGATCCCTAAAAAAGGTGACCGCTCGAATCCGTCCAACTACCGGCCGATAGCCATAACCTCCTTATTCTCAAAGATAATGGAGTCCATTATCAACAGCCAGCTCCTTCGGTACCTAGAGGACCGCCAGCTGCTTAGTGACCGACAGTACGGTTTCCGTAAGGGCCGGTCCGCTGGTGATCTTCTTGTCTACCTGACACATCGTTGGGCACAGGCGATCGAGACTAAGGGGGAAGCTTTGGCCGTTAGTTTGGACATAGCGAAGGCCTTCGATCGGGTCTGGCACAAAGCACTCCTTGCGAAGCTTCCTTCTTATGGGCTTCCCGAGGAATTATGCAAATGGGTCACTAGTTTTCTTGCAGACAGAAGCATAAAGGTCGTAGTCGACGGTGCATGCTCAGATTCTATGTCTGTGAATGCTGGTGTCCCTCAAGGCTGTGTGCTTTCGCCTACACTGTTCCTTCTGCATATCAATGATATGCTGCAAATCAGCAGCACTCATTGTTATGCGGATGACAGCACAGGTGATGCCTTCTATACCGGCCGTGCCAACATTTCTCGGGAAAACGTCATCGAGAGCCGAAACAAACTTGTGTCGGAAATTGAGGCCTCTTAAAAAGAAAGTCTCAGAATGGGGTCGACTTAATTTGGTCCAATTTAACCCCACTAAGACACAAGTTTGCGCGTTCACTGCCAAGAAAATGCCATTTGTCGTATCACCTCGTTTTGAGGACACTCCCCTAAATGCCTCAGCTAGTATCGGAATTCTTGGTGTCGACATATCGAGTGAAGTCCAGTTCCGCGGCCATCTAGAGGGTAAGGCTAAATTAGCCTCGAAGAAGCTTGGTGTGCTCAATAGATCGAGACGGTATTTCACTGCGGCGCATCGCCTGCAACTTTATAAGGCGCAGGTTCGGCCTCATATGGAATACTGTTCTCATCTCTGGGCAGGGGCACCCCAGTACCAGCTTCTCCCTCTGGACCGCATTCAACGAAGAGCAACTCGAATCGTCGACTGCCAGGATATTTCAGATCGGCTTGACTCCCTGGCGCTGCGTAGAGATGTAGCCTCGCTCTGCATTCTCTATCGCATGTACAATGGGGAGTGCTCCGAGGAATTGTTCGGATTGATCCCTGCCGCCTCTTTCCGCCATCGTTCTACGCGACAACATATTCATCCCCATCACATAGATGGTTGGCAGTCCACAACTGTGCGTTTCACTAGAAACTTTCTGCCTCGCACAACCAAACTGTGGAATGAATTGTCGCCTGCGGTATTTCCGGACCGATACGACATTCAAACCTTCAAGAAAAGAGCGTACTCCCAAATCAAAGGCCGGCAACGCACTTGTAACTCCTCTGGTGTTGCGGGTGTCTATGGGCGGCGGTAATCGCTTACCATCAGGTGATCCGTCTGCTCGTTTGCCACCTCTGCCATAAAAAAAAAAAAAAAAAAAAAAAAAAAAAAAAAAAAAAAAAACAAAACCTATAAGGTACTTTCCGTATACCTAGAATCATGAAATGTGGCAACAAGCAAAGCTTATAGCACAAAAAAGTGAAAAGTCCAAAAACCAAAAATGTTTACTTACATATGTCAGACAAAAAAAAATATCAAAAATCGAACCTGCTATTTTTGTTTCAAAAAAATATTGCAGTCCATTTCCTGTTCCCTCATAAATATTTTGCTCCGTATCCTAAAGGGTGGGCGATCCCTTTGTCCAGAATTCAGATGTATAAGTACCTCACTTGCACAACAACTAGTTGAGAATAGGGAAGCTTCTATTTTATTAGGCCGGAAACCCCATCACTAATGAATAACGAGTATACCGTTGTTCTAGCTGAGTGCTCATTCCTCAGAACGACATTTTTCACTGCAAAGGCATAATTCGGGGCAGTTTATTTGTCTTTTTTGACAGTTGTATTTAACGCCACAATGTGGTTTGAATTGCATTTGCACCGAATTAGCTCTAAACAAGCGGTAGCAGCCACAGCAGTAGACCATCTACTAATTATTTGTAGCTATTTCCCACTTTCAGTGAGCCGGACATGAGAGATTTTGAACGGGCACTAATGTCTGATCCCATACGTGGACACCCTGGTATACTGCTCTCAGAAGATATTGTTGAAAACTGTCTTCCGATGATGGATTTTTTTAATTGTACCTTATCTTTTAGAGTACGATTCTCGCCGGCAATGGGTTAAGCTGGTGCAGTAGCTGGATCTTAAACATATTAAAAACAAATCAATTTAAAATAATTTTATACCCAAACAGAGAAATCTATGTACAATACAAAAATATCGTTTTATTCAAACTGTCTTGTCATAGGCGCACATGGTTATAATAAATTTTTCCAAAATTTTTTTTGGCGCTTTCAATGTCTCCACAACCCATCGTTTTAAAACCGAGAGTTGCTGGAGGAGAAACATTCCAGGCTTACGACGCGGTTTTCTTTCCTCCTCCATTAGAGGCTGAAATGGTATCACCTCCTGTTAGAGCATAGAATATGGACAACATTAATTCTTTTTTCGTCTTGTAATATCTTGTGTTACTAATATTTTTTATTTATGCCACTAGTGCATATTTTTTAAACGATAGCATATTAAAGCAAAATCTAGTAGATTTTTTGGAGAGTTTTTTCATTTTCTTATTTTTTTTCACAATAAATGTAGTAAATTGAACAAAAATTATGCCAAAAATGAAAGCTACATTCTCGGTTTATTCGAAAACGACACCAAGTTCAAGATGATAGGTCAAATAGATAGTTTTTTTTCTAAAGCACGCCAAAGTGAGACTTTGTACGGCCCTCCCTCATCACCTGCCAGGGAGTAAGGGGTGGCTACTGGACTAAATCAGCTTCTATTTACTTAACATATACGTGTGCCAAGTGATTTCCTTTAATCATCAAATTTTACCTCCCCATACACATTGGATTACGTATAAAACCCCACTATGTTTAACTTTATTTATAATAAAACCATTTAAAATACTTTAAGTAAAAGACTCTCATCAAATAGATTCTGTACAGTTTTAATATTGTTTTATGTAAACATAAAACTTATAATCCCGTTTATCCTAAGGCATTTTGGCTATGGTAACCTTATGATGTTCCGATTCGGAGTAGGTATTTATTACACTAATAGTTAAGTATCTGTTCCGACCCTTATTACTAAATTGAACCATAATTTCGATTATTCATAGCCATAGCAATCACTCCAGAGTAAAAATAAGTTAGGCAAGCATTTTCAGTAGTCTGTGATAAGTTGGTAAAGGCATCTATTTTATAAATTAATTTTACAAATGGTGAACTAATACCTAATACAATTTCAAAAATCCCAATTTCTCTTCATCTCTCAGGAACTTTATTAAATGCATTCAAATTTATAGTTGCAAACTAGGACATTTATGAAAAATTTCAAATAAAAACCTAAAATTGTTCCCCACTTAACAAATCCTTCGCTCATTCATTTTATTTTGTTACCTAAATAACTTATTTTTTTTTCTATTATTTTGTTAACATAATGACCGTATTATTTATGTATTATTATGTTAACAAGCGTTATCTAACTTTTGTTATGACCATTGGGTCGAACAACCAATAATTCTTAACAAGAATTTCGATGGATGCATATTTTTTTGATAATATTTTATTTATAATACAATATTTCATTTAATTTTCTTTTGGTAATAAGGTTACTGCAGGTACCTAGATTGATTTATCTGTGATTATTTCGTTATAATTTTTACCTACCTAACATTTTAGTACTAACCAGTATTATTCCAATAACATTAACAATCATTGTCACCCTATTTCGTGAGCTACATACAAACTTTCGCTTTGAATTTCTCCATAATTACTGCAGATATTAACAAAATAAGTTCATAGAACCTTTGTACCAGCAAAATATTTCAGTAATACTTCATTCTTATCATTTGTACCGCACTCGTTATGGAGTTATCGATGAAAGTTTATGGGCCCGACGGAGTAACGCTTGAAAAATGTTATTCCCTTTTTTTTATTATTAGGCCTTTTTCCGAGCAGATTTGAAGGGCTAACTAGCGTTACATATCATATGTAACGGGGCTGATGTAATAAACTGGTATGTAGAGTACCTAGTTTTTCTGTAATTAGCATGGGAAAAAAAGCCCGTCGGGCTTTTTTTTGGAGGTTAATTACAGAAAATCTAGACAATCTAGAAACAAACTGAGTACACCAGCCCCGTTACAAATGATATGTAACGCGTGTTAGGCCTTCAAATCTGGTCGGAGAAAAGCCAAATTATCAAAAAAATGGAAAAACAAATTTTCAAGATGGCGCCGTATGGCCCAAACTCTTTTGTCAATCATTCCTCACAGACAGCGGTACAAATGTTGTGAGTGTCAAAATAAGAAATCATTTTTCAGGTACAAAGGGTTTTTTTCAGGTCTGAAGCCTCTTTGAGCTATGAGCCCGAGGAGATAACGTTCATTGGTTTAAAAGTGTGTTCTAATCAGGCCCCAGTCATTCGCGTATACAGTTGAGAGGGAGCTATAAGGTAGGTTCTTACGACTGGGTTAACATCTGTACACAAAAACTCCCTTTATACTTATTTTGATGTGGATCTGTTTTACATCACCTTTTTTAAACGTTGACTAAAAACTGTTTACAAAATACCTTGACCCTATCACCATTAATAAGACCAACACGCCCGATACTGGCGAGCGTTCAGTTAGAATCCTCATGATCGAATTTTAATTTTCTGATTATGCCAATAAGGGACTATCCATAAATTACGTCGCACGTTAAGGGGGAGGGAGAGGATCAACGAAGTGTGACATTATGTGACAAGGGGTAAGGAGGAGAAATAAACGTTGTGACGTCACATAATAAATAATAAAAAAATATATAAAATTGCAATTTATGTTTTATTTTATTTAAAAAAGTATTTCCGAAATGAATCGATAGATGGCGTTGACATGACATGTTTCTCGAAGTGAGCGTTCAGTTAGAAGTGAAAATCTCTATTTTCTCGAAAAAACGATACCACATTTTTTTTTCCTTTTGGCACTTATTAGGCAGTGTTTATTAGAATAATCAGAATATCAATATTCGATCATGAGGATTCTACTGAACGCTCACATCTCAAGTTCAAGACGACCAAAAAAAAGCACATACCGTTTCAGCGGGTTTTATCAATTGGACAATAGCCATGGTTTTATTTGCGTTATATTTTGCGACCCAGTGATCTGTTGTTTATTTGTTGAGAACCATCTCTTAACAGCGCCATCTATCGAGTCCAATGTATACTACGTTTTTTTTAAATTCAGCTGTTAGAAAATCCCTCATTCTGGGCGAAAACTTGCAAAATATGTGACATCACACTAGGGAGGGGGTGCTCACACAAATGTGACCATCTGTGATAAGGACGGGGAGGGGGGTTCAAAAAATTATGTAATTCATGTGACGTAATTTATGGATGGCCCCTAAATACTGCCAAATAGTGCCCAACGAAAAAAAATGTGTTATCGTAGTTTCACAGAAAATCTAATTTTTAACGGAACGTTCCGCTAGCAGCCTCACTACTGCACCAATTGTTATGTGTTAGGAAGTGTTTGCGGAGAGAGAAGAAATGTCGGGCCCTAAATAAACTCCCTCCAACACATTTTTTTAAATAAAATTCTGACATGCTATTTAGGGTTTGCATTATCCGTTCAAATTTACTATCCGGCTAATACGGATATTAAAATTTAAAATATCCGGATATTCGGTTCGGATAAAACGGATAATTCGGATAATTTTGAAAAAAAAAATGAGTTAATAGTTGTTTTCATTAAATGTCTTTTTTGAACCGGGTGTATGGGAATAAAATGTATCAAACACATTGCTACCTAGCTTATTCTATTCCCAACACCGCTAAAACGGAATAAAATAACGATTTATTTCAATAATTTATTTATCATACTGGTGCTTATTTATTTATTTATATCGTAATTCGTCACTTAGAGTGCATACATGAGGTATAGAACGAACGCATACATGAGGTAAATCTGTTCTAGAATACTTCTTCAAGACATACCTCAGCTTCTAAGGACTACAAAAGTTTTTCTCATGTGACTAGTATTTTAAATCAATGACTGACTCGGTGGCTAAGTGGTTAGCGATCCTGACCTCTGATCCGAGAGTCGTGGGTTCGATCCCCACACAGGGCAAACTTTTCTGTGATGAGCAGAATTGTTTGCTCTGAGTCTGGGTGTATTATATCTATATATGTATGTATTTAAATGTATATGTGTATGTATATCAGTCTCTGGTTCCCAAGATACAGGGAATCCTAGTTTGGGGCCAGATGACCGTGTGTGATTTGTCCTGAGATATTATTATTATTATTATATAATGGATATCAATATTTGTTTTATCAATAAATGTATAAAGCTTTTGCAGGAATCAGCTTTATCCTAGAGTTTATCTATAGTGAATTAAGTAATCAAGAGTCAAAATATAAATATTCTTTTTCGATGGTCCGAAGTCCGACGAAATCATCACCAACCAATACCTAGTCGTTCACTGCTAAACAAAGGTTTCCCCAAGGATTTCCACAACGATCGGTTTGGCGCTGCCCTCATCCAGCTGTTTACCGTGAACTTCATCAGGTCAAAGTCCTCAGATTCCGATAGGCCTCCCGCCTGCCTATGCTACGTCTTTCGGTGTCGGTTGCCACTCGACAACTTTCCTGCCCCAACGGTTATTGTATCTATGTGCTCGCCTATGTTTTATCCTTAATTTTGTTCTCTTATCCTATACTATTAAAGGAGTTAAGTGTCCCGATGATTTTGAAAACAGCTTGAAACTTTTTGACGAAAATCTAGGATTAGGGGTTTAAAATCACCAGAAATCGATATATGAGAGAATTATTTTCGAAAAAATGTATTCAAGGGAAATATGAGCGAAATTGCATAAAAGGAGAACGCATATGATGCTTATTTTTAACCCTTGCTTATAATACTTAGGTGGACTAGCGATTTTGGTGCGAGCTTCCTGCGTTTTGCTGCTTTGAGGTCCGGATTCGAATCCCACCCATAGACTTTATAGTTATTTGTCTTTTTTTATTTTGTGTGAATTTATGTAAATAAATAAAAAGACTTAGTTGTAAAAAAATATATTTTAACCTCTTTGTATTTTAGAGACAAATAGCGCCATCTCTCGCCAGATAAGTGAATTACATATCTGATGATCGTGCCGCCCTGCCTCGTGTTTGACGTCTTTCTCTAAACTCAACTAGATGGTGCTGATAACATTTGCAATAAGAAAATATCTAAAAAGTCGCTAAAACTGATCGATATTACTGACTAATATCATAATAAATGATGAACAACTTTCTAATATTACGTATCATTCAATATTTTTCTTTTTTTTTATTAAAAAAAAGTATAATTTGCATGTATTTTTTCAATAGAATCAAATTATAAAAAAATATTATAGATATTTTTAGAACAAATATTGCTTGTCCTTTCGTCCCTTAGAAGGCCACTACTACCGACTAAAACAACATCCTGCCAAATTTTTCATAGAAAATATATCTTATATGTACTACTAAACAAGTTATCTTAGTTTATAAAAACTCCGATTGAACGAGCGACGCTCGGTCTCCCGGCTAGTGTATCTTTAAATCTCTTATTCGATCACGTAGGGTAACTCCGAGCATTGCATCCTCCATTGCCCTCTGGCAACACACACTGGTCCAGGCTTTAGGTTTGACACACTGCGGTATTTTCGACGTGAAGACATTGCGGAACCCTGCCCAGCTGGACTGTTTGTCCCGGGTATTGTATAAATACATATTCGTCAATAACTTCGAGAATAGAGTCTCCGACCTTCAGAGGTGTGGATCTCATACGGAAATTTTTAGTTTTTAAGCATTTCTCCGGGAACTCTTAAGTTTTCTGGGATAAAAAGTATCCTATGTGTTAACCAAGTGCTTTATATATCTACTTGGTTAATGTTTTCTTTGTGTCCAGAAGTAAATTACTGATACTTAAGTGAGGCAGGGTGGTGAATTTTGTACTTGCAATACACAAAATCGATTAGTGGTTTATCTACAGTATAACAAATTCCCTCTACGTAATTTAAATATCTATTTTACTAAAAATTCAGAGTTTTTTTTTTATTAAGACCTTCCGTAGGACCATTAGCTGACGTATTTGGGTTAAAAGACGCTTCTGTAATCGCCTTCTAAACAAATTTATATTATCCGAATATTCGGATATTTTATTACAAATAATCCGGATAATAAAATTGGCGGATATCCGGATAATGCGGATATCCGGATTGCAAACCCTAATGCTATTACATAATTCGGGCAAACAACAAAGATATAGTTAGCTTAGTTGCATACTATTACAAACGAATGTGACAAGATCAACAAAAACATACAAGTACAATGTGCAAACCAACCAATGACAAGAGCAGGCCAGTTCACACGGACAGCACCCGATCACGAGTATAACGCGGGAGTCAGCCGCGTTATACTCGTGATCGGGTGCTGTCAGTGTGAACTAATCACTTTATTAAAAATGTCTATTGTAAAAAAGTTGTCGTTTATGTTCATATCTGTCGTTAAAAGTTCCTCTAATTTCTCAAATATACATTTCTAAAAACATTAACATAACAAGAAGAAGTTATTTGTATGAAGTATCCGGGGTGTGGAAATATGATAATGAAGTATGTTAATGGGTCCGTTAAATCACTTGAAACTTTATGACCTTGTAGCCTAAATGTCTAGAAATACACCTGTTTTTGTTTTATTTAAATCAAGCGAGTAGTTTTGAAGTTACGATAATTTTAGTTTCCGCCTTTTTTTAATACTTCGCTCGGACGCGCCAAGCGAGCGTGACGTCATGACACAACGCGCCGCTCTCACCGTACTGTGTTCTTCATACATTGCTATCGGATGGTCCCTATGTTCTCCCATAAAAACTTTTCTAACTGGAGTTTTTTTTATGTGAATCGGTGTTACAGTAGTGTTTCAAGTATAATCGATGACAGTTTTAAAAATTGATTCTAATGAATATCTAATGATTCCTTAAATAGACGAGTTAAGCTACTATTTCTAGAATAACTCCGATTTCTTTACCGCGGCCGCCGAGACACAATGATAAAAAATGCAAAAGTACTTACAACTTATTTTTTATCACAAATTTGTTGATCCCTATAAGAACCTACATACCTATTTTTCATTACTAGTATTGAAAAATGTAGGTAATAATGATATTTATGAACTTGATATTTCGGAAATAAGGACTGAGGGGCATGGTAAAGGTGATGGTGTCAAAATCACTTATGTCATCAACTTTAATATAATGACACAATAAAGACACTGAAGCGGTCATGGCTCAGCGCTGCTTACGTGGTCGCGTCAAACATACAGGTTAACTGACTACAAACACGGTCACAGCTTGGATGGACTTGACTAGCAGTCCATCCAAGCTGCCTATTACGCCTCCGACATAGCTTGACGACTGCCATCTAGTGATAGTTACTGATATTTAAGCCCATCCAAGTTATGACCGTGTCTGTAGTCAGTTAACCTGCGTGATCGATGCGACCACGTAAGCAGCGCTGAGTCATGACCGCTTCAGTGTCGTTATTGTGTCATTATATTACAGTTGATGACATAGGTGATTTTGACACCATCACCTTTACTCCTACCACCACCACCACCACCACTCCTTATTTCCGAAAACTGGGCATAAAACTTAAAATAATTATACAGAAAATAGATCTTTGCTTATAAATTACAGGAAAATCTCTACGAAGTTTCTATAAATCTTAAAATAAGTTGATAAAATTTAAAATATTGTTTGTTTGTAGGTATGGACAAAGCCCTCTGCGCGAGAGTCAGACTTGCACTTGTCCGGTTTTTATTTTTTATGTGTATAGGTTAACTCATGTTTATTTTATTTTAGATTGGCTAGAAATAGCTACGGCGACGACGTTACTGTTTATGTAAAAGTAATAAGATAAGAAGAAGGTGATAGACACAACTTTTGGCTTTGGGTCTGGGTGGATCATACTTTCTCATCCATTTCTTTTGACTTTAAGGTTCAAAAATATAATAGTAAAAAATAACTTTTAGGGTATATTGGTAGTTGTATTTAAGCACTTTGACACGAGCACGATTTTCTAGTTTGTGGATTCATCATTTTTAAAATTTTCAACGCAAACTTCATACATACAGTTAGGGAGCGGTGCGCGCACTGAGCGACCGTTGTGGAGTGACGTCACAGCAGCGTACGGTGACCCCGCGTCACTTGCCTACCTAAATAATTCAGTATCTCGGAAACTATGAAACGTATCAAAAAATTTTTTTCACCATATTCTTTTATTTTTAATAGAGTATATTTTAAGATAAAAATCAAAAATTGGTGGTATTCTTCATTACCCACTTTTTAGGATAAAATATTTTTCCTGCGCTGGTATCCCAAATTTACGTCTCAATGTATTGTATCAAGGTGGTATCAAGATGGCCACCTAGTTCGGTCGGATAATACAAAAAACAAGGGAATGCTTTAGGTATGATTTTCATAAAACTATAAGCTGAGTTTGAGTTAAGAGGTTAGCAGAAGAAGTTATGTATGACGCTAACCATTTGATTGCGAAAAGTGTGAATTGCGAAATGTGAGCTTACCGATGAAATGTTATATCGGGCTCGTTTCGTAAATCCCTGTTTTTACAGCCAATAACACTGCGATTTACTATTGCAAAACTTCTCCTCAACTTCACCGAACACCTACTTCACAAGAAATTTGATGCTGTAAAAATGAAAACTTTCGCGTATTTTTCACGTAATTGCTCTAGACTACTGATTTGCTTGTCTACAATCAACTGTAGGCAAACGACCAAAATCGTATACGCGCGAAAGGGACAAGTGATGGAGATTGTATGTATCTCACTGATGCACATTAGTTAGTTGAGAATATAGTTTTAAAACAGCCGTTTAGTTCGCGACCCCTCCTTTTTACTGTCGTATCGAGTAAGGGTACGACTACTACTACACTACCACTGCCACCACCAAGATTCGGAACCGGTTAACAAATACCGGTTAATTTCGTTCGAATTTCGGTTAACGATTCCGATTAACCTGAAGTTAATAGCCTAACCGGTATTTTTGAATATAATATTGGTTAACCCTCGCCTCTGGCCTCCCCCCCCCGCACCCCACGCCTCACCCCACTCCTCACCCCCACACCCCTATACCCGCGCGTCAGACCACCCCCGCACCCCGCACCTCACCCCCGCACTCCACGTCTCAACTCCCTCAACACCCCGCTCCTCACCCCCCGCGTTTCCTCTTCCGCACTCCGCGCCTCAACTCCCTTCGTATTCGGTTAATTTGCCGAATAATTTGGTATGTAAAGAAAGTATGTAGAGTCGGAACGGCGATGTCATTGACCCTGTCAGCAAGGTCAGCCAGGTCATCTAGTGAAGCTGTAGCTGGTTGACCGGCCAGCACTGTCTGGATGCCATGAGGAAGTCAGTTGATCCAAATGGTCCTCATGAAGTCTTCAGGCACGTCCGAACCAGCCAAACCCATCAGATGTCGCAGGAACTGAGAAGGCTTCCTATCACCTAGCTACTCGTGCATAAGGAGCTGCTTAATCTTCTTTTCATTAGAAGCACTCAGTCGCTTAATGAGCTCTGTCTTCAGCTTGTCATATCTATTCACTGCAGGTGGGTTCACGATGATGTCCTTGACCTCGTGAGAATATCTGTTGTCAAGTTGGCCGATGAAATAGTTAAATTTGGTGGTATCCACTGTGATGCCGGATATGGCAAACTGCCCTTCCACTTGAGCGAACCAAATTTCGGATTCTTCCGGCCAAAATGGTGGGACGCGTATTCCAACTTTAAAAACATCCGGTGAACGATCAACAAATGTCGGATTAGCTGCGGCACTGTTGCCGGCTGTACTAGTGTGAAAGCACCCAGATGCGTCCGCTCGGTCATCTTGTTCCACAATCTGTTCGTCTGTCGTGTTCTTCATGGGGTCACCAGTATAAAAGGTATAGATGTGGTAGGGTAAATATCGGTATTTCAGATCAGGTTGGTTGGTTAAATAAAATAGTTCAACATACGTTCGATTGTTTTATGTCCGAACAGATCCAACACATAAAACACAAAGCACAGCAGACACTATGAACAGTTTTGATAGAAATAAAGTCAAGAGGTACAGTAGAAATATAAGCGAAGAAAATATGAAAGAACAGATATTATATAGCGTAGCGAAAACAACAGGCAAAGGCTTAGCTCAAGCGACGTGCGATTTGCGACAGAGTAGGTTCTCGAGTGGTGGGGCGCGCGGCCAGGCGCGTATCCAGGATTTCATTGAGGGGGGCGAAATTTTTTGAATATTTAAGAAATGCCTCTATTTATTTGCATTTTATAGAAGTTTTAGTACTTCGGTCAGGCTTCAGGGGGGGGCAATTGCACCCATTGCCCCCCCCCCCTGGATCCTTGCCTGGTTTTAAGGTCGTTGAAACGCTGCTATCTTACAAAATTACTGCTAGTGTTAAAAGCGAAAAAATACTTCCCAGATAAAAGGAAAAGTTATATGTTTTAAATTTTTTGTGTACAATATAAAATGTAACCATATATTTTATAGTTTAAAATATATTAATGATAGCATCTTGGATCTCGAATCTTACCAGTAAGCTCATGGAGGAAGGACGGAGCCTGACTCTGAAATCCTCTGAAGATGATTGTCCGTATCGGCGACTAACAGACAGATCTCAAAGTCCTTGACTCGCGTCATCGCCAATGTAATACAAATCATATTAAAGAGGCTGTCAAGCGCAATAAAGTGTTAAAAGTATTCGCAAGAGATCTGCCTTTTGTTGAAAGCCAACTGAGTTCTCTCAGTTGGCTTTCAGATGGTCTTCTCTCAGAAGACTGAGCTTTTAGAAGAGGTTGACAAAGTCTACGGGAAATTATACACGACCACGCGCTTACCTGTCAGAAATTCGGCTAAAGAGCTGAGAGCCAAATTGACCCGACACTATACTGAAGATATCTCGGACGTCAGCCTGTGCGAGATTAGAATGGCTCTCAAACAGTTTAAAAAAGCGTCGGTGGCTAAGCGGTATTGACTTCGACCTCCTAACCAGAGGTCGTGGGTTCAAATCCTAACCAGTGCACCAATGAGTTTTTCGAAACTTACGTGCATTTTCATACCGACTGCTTTAACGGTGAAGGAAAACATCGTGAGGAAACCTGCACATCTGATTTCTAGATGTGTATGATGGTCGCGTTGCACACGTCCGTAGGTGTAAATCTAAATGCCCTACACGTGACCGCGGGTGATGCCAAGTGCAACACTAGGCAACCGCTGTCTATACCTTGTGGATAGAACGGTTAAATGTGCCACACGATAAGAAGAAGAAGTTTAAAAACAACAAAGGCAGCGGGTGATGATGAAATTACGGCTGAGCTTCTGAAAGCAGGTGGAAAACCGGTACTTCAAGTTCTTCAGAAGCTGTTTAATTCCGTCATACTTGGGGGACAAATGCCTATAGCATGGCACAGGAGTGTGGTGGTGCTCTTTTTTAAAAAGTCCCTGCTGAAGAACTATAGACGCATCTTAATTCTGAGCCATGTCTATAAGCTGTTTTCGAAAGTCATTACGAATCATCTCGCACGCAGGTTTGACGACTTCCAGCCTCCCGAACAAGCCGGTTTCCGAAAAAAATTCAGTATCATTGACCACATAAATACGCTGCGGCAGATTGTATGACAGAAGTCCGAGGAGTATAATCGGCCAAGCAAAACGTTTTACCTCCAAACCGTTCACCACTGCCCTGAAGACGTTTTCAAGCATCTGGCCAGGACAGGGCCCAGCATTAACATCAACTCACCTTCGATTCGCTGACGATATCGTGATCATGACCTTGGGAGTCTTAGGCACAATGCTCGATGGACCCAGTAGAACCTCTCAACAAGTGGGTCTTAAAATAAACACGGACAAGACAAACATTATTAAACATTATATAATGAACTAAAACGACAAAATAATGTTTGCTTTTGAGCCCTAAACAGGTAAACGTACAGTAGTTCCATGGTATATCCGGGGCTATCCTAGTTACAGCATCAGGTCAGGAGCCTAAGATTCTTACTTTACCATCAAATCAACATAAGTGTGCAAAATTTCCAAGTTCTACGAAACCTAAAAGCTTATAAAAATTGATTGAGCAGATTTGATTCATAGCAATTTACATATTCGGGGCCGTCCATTAATCACGTGATGTTTTTTAGTAACTTTTTAGACCCCTTCCCCCCTCCCCCCTGGTGATACGTGGTGAGGTTTTAGACTGCCCCCACCCCCTACCCAAAATGACGTGTATTTTTTTTGGTACAAAATATTATCTTTAGATACAGGTATAATGTAATTTTATTCTGAAAAATTAAGCACATGATAAAAAAAATCCAGATAGACATTAAGGTTGCAGGTTGTTTCTGACTGCCTGAAGCCGTTTTGAACCTTGGGAAGATTCACGTGATTAATGGACGACCCCTAAGGTTTACAACAAGTTTATTGATTGCTTCGGGTGTTTCCATCGCTAGTTAGTTCTCTGCGCGGACGAAGATTACCGATGCGCCTTACTTTTTGTGTACTAACTGTACCCACCCTCGGACGGAACGAACTGTAGCTGACTGAAGAAGGGATGCTGAAGGGAAAAGTTAACGGCCTGACGTTCTTTCTTGACAAATCACAGCAAGGCTGTGCATTCCATGTAGGTTCCATGCTGAGCTTCCATGGGTATACTCTGACAACAACCATTTTATATCTTCTCTTTCGCACTTACTGGATGTATATTAGGCTATCCTGTCAGAGTGAGCGGCTCAGAGCATTCTCTGTAGCTGACTGAAGAAGGGATATGGAAAAGTTAAACAGACTTATAATTAACTATTTATTATATTCTTTATATTACGTTAGTTAGACTACTGTTACAGTTAGACATAAGTATTAATTATATTCTACGAATTAGATATGACAGAATCTTTCAGTGCATATATTCATGCTTTCTTTGTAATTGGAAGCTATTTGTCTTCAGTTCGAGGCTTTTTAGCAGTTGATTCATCTCCATCAATACAATGTGTGTGTTTGACCTGTTTAAAACACATAGTAGGTACAATAGATAAAGTTACATAGGTACTTATCTTTCAAAAAAAAAACGTACAAACTAGTTATCTACCTAGTTAAAAATTACAAGAAAGCATATTTATGCTCATTTTCCTATAGAAATCTGTTATAAATACTTATTATATATATCTAGATATAATCCTATACTATTAAACGAGTTAAGTGTCCCGACGATTTCGAAAACGGCTTGAAACCTTTTGACGAAAATCTAGGATTAGGGGTTAAAAATCACCAGAAATCGATCTATGGGGGAATTATCTTATGAACGAAATTACATAAAAGCAGAACGCATATGATGCTTATTTATAATACTTTTAGCAACCGCGAATTGGCGTATTGGTTCGGTGCTAGCTTTCTTTTATGTAGGTCTGGATTCGAATCCCACGAGACTTCATTGATTTTTGTCTTTTTTTGGGTATTTTTTTTATTTTTTATTATGTAGGTAAATAAAAAGACTTAAGAGCGATAAAAAAAACTACCATGCACGCGGGATACGAAGTGATGTCGAAAATAGTGTAAGTTTTATTCAGCAATTTTACTTATCGCGTGCATATGATTTATTTATTCTACCATTCTACATTTTAAGGTTTTAATAATAATATTTACAGATTGTATCGCGTAGTTGCCATAGCTGGTACAACCTAGGTACTTACATTTTGTCAAACAAGTTAATCGTAATTTTGAATGAAAATCCACGGCTAAACAAAACTATCAAAGACGTTGACATTGTATTAACTGTTATTTACTAAAGGTGGCGCTGTATGTATTTATGAAACCTATTTCACTGTTTTTTGAATGAAATTACAAAAAATATATAAGTTTTAACTTTTAGATTGGACAGATAAAATCAAAAAGTTTATTGTGTGAATTTGTATAGTTTTGTTTTGACCCAAGTAAAGTTTAAAATGCAGTGACTGAGCTTCTACCTTATTCAAAGACTCGGACACGGGTCTATTGAAATTTGCAATATTTTATATACATGAACGCAAATTAAATTAAAATTATACGTGTCATATAAAAGATTTCAACGCGAACTGCATTAACAAGTTTTCATATAAAAGACATCAACGAGTGCTACAATGTTTATGTTTCGAATTTACTGTGCATTACATTTGTTTTTTTTTATATCTTTGTCGAAAACGATTCTAACAATAATAATTCTATCGATCTACGGTTAGTTGTTTTAGATTTACAATAATTTGTGAGAGTCTAACTAAACATTAAACTTATTCTAGAAAAAAGAGGAATTTATTTTGATAATACCTACGTAATTTTTGTACACACTAATGTATTTCACTAATGGCGCCATCTTTTGTCGGGTAGGTAAATTACCAGTGACTTACATTACTTGGAGCCCTTTGTTGCTTACATTGAATTTTAACAACAGATGGCGTGCAGTTCTTGAAGGAATGAGCTCAGGAATAACAACATGCACTGATATTTTCAAGTATTTTTCTGCCATTTTTCATGTCTCCAGTTTTTTTTGTATTAAGTGAATTAGTTAATAAACGCTCCGATTGAACGTGCGAAGCTCGGTCACCCAGCTAGATTTATTATCTTATACTATTAACCGAGTTATCTTGTAAGCGTCAACGATTTCGAAAACGGCTGATAAGCATTCGACGAAAATCTAGGATTTGGGGTTAAAAATCACCGGAAAATGATCTACGAGGGAATTATCTTCAAAAACATTCATTTTTAGGGAGATTTGAGCGAAGTATACATAAAATATGAATGCATTTTTAACCGCCGCTTACAAGAGCTCTTTGGACTAGTGGTTGTGGTGCGAGCCACTTACGTTTTTTTTGCTGCTTTTGGGTCCCGATTCGTATTTCACCCATGAGACTTTATTGGATTTTTGTCTTTTTATTTTGTGTGAACTTATGTTAATAGGTATGTAAATGAAAATACTTAAGGCGCGACGTATACTCAATCTGAGCAGGTTGATGCATGATAATATAATGTCGACCGTAACTCCACTCATTTTAAGTTCAGATCAGTGTGGGTACCATGCATCGCGGCGCTTACGTCAAGGCCGAACGCACAATTCTCGACATTTCGATGTTTTTATTACGTTCCCTGGCTTTCAAATAAGTTAAAAAAAATCCGTTCAAGGTAAATTGAAGATATTAAAAAAGCCGATTTTTGTGTATTGGTTTCTACATAAACAAATATTGTGTTTCCGAGAGAATGAAGAATACCACCAATTTTTGTTTTTTTTATCTTAAAATATACTCTATTAAAAATAAAAAAATATGGTGAAAAATTTTTTTTTATACGTTTGATAGTTTCCGAGATACTGAATTATTTAGGTAGGCAATTGACGCGGGGTCACCGCACGCTGCTGTGACGTCACTCCACAACGGTCGCTCAGTGCGCGCATCGCTCCCTACCTGTGTGTAATAAGTTTGCGTTGAAAATTTTAAAAATGACGAATCCAAAAACTAGAAAATCGTGCTCGTGTCAAAGTGCTTAAATATACCCGAAAAGTTATTTTTTACTGTTATATTTTTGAACCTTAAAGTCAAAAGAAATGGATGAAAAGTATGATCCACCCAGACCCAAAGCCAAAAGTTGTGTCTATCACCTTCTTCTCATCTTATAACTTTTGCATAAACAGTAACGTCGTCGCCGTAGCTATTTCAAGCCAATCTAAAATAAAATAAATATGAGTTAACCGATACACATAAAAAATAAAAACCGGACAAGTGCGAGTCTGACTTTCGCGCAGAGGGCTTTGTCTACACCTACAAACAAACAATATTTTAAATTTTATCAACTTATTTTAAGATTTATAGATAACTTCTTAGAGATTTTCCTGTAATTTATAAGCGAAGATCTATTTTCTGTATATATGTATATTTGTTTAAGTTTTATGCCCAGTTTTCGGAAATAAGGCATGGTAAAGGTGATGGTGTCAAAATCACTTATGTCATCAACTGTAATATAATGACACAATAACGACACTGAAGCGGTCATGGCTCAGCGCTGCTAATGTGGTCGCGTCGATCACGCAAGTTAACTGACTACAGACACGGTCACAACTTGGATGGGCTTAAATATCAGTAACTATCACTAGATGGCAGTCGTCAAGCTATGTCGGAGGCATTATAGGCAGCTTGGAAGGACTGCTAGTCAAGTCCATCCAAGCTGTGACCGTGTTTGTAATCAGTTAACCTGCGTGATCGACGCGACCACGTAAGCAGCGCTGAGCTATATAACAGTTGATGATATAAGTGATTTTGACAACATCACCTTTACCTTGCCCCGCACTCCTTATTTCCGAAATAACAAGTTCACAAATATCATCATTACCTACATTTTCCAATACTAGTAATGAAAATAGGTATGTAGGTTCTTATAGGGGTCAACAGATTTGTGATAAGAAAGAAAAAAAAATAAGTTGTAAGCACTTTTGCATTTTTAATCATTGTGTCTCGGCGGCCGCGGTAAAGAAATTGGAGTTATTTGAGAAATAGTAGCTTAACTCGTCTATTTAAAGAATCATTAGATTTTTCAATCAATTTTTAAAACTGTCATCGATTATACTTGTAACACTACTGTAACACCGATTCACATAAAAAAAAACTCCAGTTAGAAATGTTATTGTGGGCGAACGTAGGGACCATCCGATAGCAATGTGTGAAGAACACAGTACGGTGAGAGCGGCGAGTTGTGGTATGACGTCACGCGCGCTTGGCGCGCCCGAGCGAAGTATTTGAAAAAGGCGGTAACTAAAATTATCGTAACTTCAAAACTACTCGCTTGATTTAAACGAAACTAAAACAAGTGTATTTCTAGACATTTAGGCTACAAGGTCATAAAGTTTCAAGTGATTTATCGGACCCATTAACATTCTTCATTTGCAATAAATGCAAAATACAGGGTTTACAGGATATTTTTTTTCATCAAAGTTTTTGTGATTTTTATGATTCTGTTTAAGGCAATTTGTTTTTTATTGTTTCAAGTAGGTATGTTATATTTTTTTCCATGGTGATAGCTTTAACAATTATTTCAAGAATTTGAATTGAATATTGCGATTTGGCGATACTTAAAAAAAATTTTTAGGGACATTTGAACAAATTCTTATTTATAGCGCCATCTTTTGCCGTATAAGTGAATTACATACCTGATGATTGTGCCACCCTGCCCCGTGTAATTTGCAATAGGGAATTTTACACAGCTTTCTCTAAACTCAACTAGATGGCGCTGATCAACATACATACTAAAACAACATAATAAATGATGAATAATTTTCTAAAATTACATATCATTGAATAATTTCCCGTATTTTTATCCAAAAAAAGGATAAATTGCATGTATTCTATTAATCAAATTAAAATATAAAATGATAGATATTTTCAGAACAAATATTGTTTGTCCTTTAGTCCCTTAGAAGGCCACTATTGACTAAAACAACACCCTGCAAAATTTTTCATAGAAAACATGTCTTTTAGGTACTTCTAAACAAGTTATCTTAGTTTATAAACGCTCCGATTGAACGAGCAATGCTCAGTCTCCCAGCTAGTGTATTTATAACAGATTTCTAAAGGAAAATGATAAAAGGTCTGTAAATACTTATATTATTAAAAGTATGTATATTGTTGCTAAAGAAAAATGCTACCAATAAATGTTTCAAATTGATATTATAATAACATGCAACTTAATATCACATTATATACCTTTCTAGGGGTTTCTATAGGTGCCCTTGTATTTATTGAAGTACAAGTGGTACTTTCCCCATTCAAATAAGCTAAAAGTTGCTTTCGGTCTGGACGTCGCACAGCCTGGATATTAGCTTCCTAAAAAAATATGCATTGCACTTATTTATTTACACAATCGCATAGGTATTATGTGGTTTATCCGTTGATAACTTACAGCTGCCTTTTTCACATACTCAGGGTGAATGAGATGGATATTCTTTAGGATGAATAGAAGACATTCTAAGGTGTAATATTCCTTGACATTGTTCTCTTTGCTAGGTCTGAAAGATCACATAAGTGGTACCGGTAAGTCTGAGTATTTAAACTGAACTTAAATTTGAGTTTTAAACTGAAAACACTCGCGAAACTGTCGCTCTCGTGTAGGGAACAAATACGTACTTCTTTATGATGTAGTTTGTTTTAACATCTTTGGGCCATGAAAATTCACCAAAAATTATATGGTTGTCACGTTCTATTATTTCTTTCTTATTTATATTATACTGACGAAGTAAAGTCAGGGGATCCACGGCCATGATTTTGTTTTAGCCAATCGTTCAAATTAATGTAGGTAAGTATAAAGAGTAAACAAAGCAAGACCTAGGTTTCAGTTACTTAAGAATTAAGATAACAAAATTAAAAAATATATTAGGTAGGTAGTTAATACAAACTGCAAACAAAGCACGATCGTTCGTTTTTTAAAGCAAACCGAAAGCAAGCAAGCAACCCTCAAACGACCTTGCAGCAAGCAGCAAACGAGACAACAAAAAAACACTAATGCTGGGGCCAGATATCCGCAAGAATATTCGTGTCGCGTTTCGCGATAAAACTTCGTCTTCGTGCTACGACGAAGTACAATGTCCACATCATCGGGCGACAGACTGCCGTACAAATTAAGAACACAGTAAGTGACAGATTTCGCGCGAATGATTTTGAACCTTGTATACGTTATAAATAAGGTTCAAAATCATTCGCGTGAAATCTGTCACTTACTGTGTTCTTAATTTGTACGGCAGTCTGTCGCCTGATGATGTGAGAGTGAATCTTGTATACGTTACAAATAAGGTTCAAAATCATTCGCGTAAAATCTGTCACTTACTGTGTTCTTAATTTGTACGGCAGTCTGTCGCCCGATGATGTAGACATTGTAGTCGTAGCGCGAAGACGAAGTTTTATCGCGATCGGCAGAGTAGCGCGAACCCATTCGTCTTCGCGCGAATGATTTGCTATAACAACAATTTGGTACAACGAAGTGCGTGGCCAGATCTATCGCGATAACGCGAATATTCGCCAAAGCTCGCAGATGTAGCCATAGCATAATATCAAGCAAACCAAAAACAAACAATATTTTTTTAAAGCAAGGAACAGGCAAAAGCTTCTTTGGCTATACAGCATAGTTTAGTCTTAAGGCAGAAACATACTATTGAAACACCATCCGACGCACAGTGGGGCCATTTTCCAAAAACGTGATCAAAATTATGTTTTCGTTCACATTGTCTTTAGAGTGATTAAACTATTAATGACAACGCTGAACACGTTACAAACAACCGACTTCAATCGTAACAGCTACCATTTTTCTATGTTTTTTTTAGATTTTGTTGATTTTTTCAAAAAGCGCTGAATCAATTTCGATGAAATTGATATGGGCACACCTCTAAAGTATTTATTACCTACCTAACAAAAAAAGAATCATCAAAATCAAGTCATAATTGGCGGAGTAATCGCGTAACATACATAAAAAAAAAAACAGTTGTGGCTATTGACTTATAAAAATTTTCTGCTGCAGCAAATCAATTACTTCTTTAAAAAGGTGTTTTTTATTCTTATTTTCCATCTTCCTGGACAATGTTACATACGGATCGGAAGACAAGAGCATTTTTTAAAAGATATCAGTTATTGTACTCGTCCTTGATGCTTTTTTGCTGAAGTGTTCCCGATAAAATTTAAAATCTTAATTTCGGGCCTCTTGTGCCTCCTCAGATAGCTACCCAATTGGTAATACGGCTGTCTGTACTATTAAATAAACATGAATCAGTATTTTATGCACATAGGGGCTCATGTAGTACCATATGGTTTCGATACCCACGCAGGGCAAACATTTCTGCGAAGAGAAGATTTGTTTGCTTTTTCTGGTTGTATTATATCTATATATGTATGTATTTAAATGTATCTACCAATTTTAGATAAAAAATCTATTAAGTATGTCAGTCTCTGTTTCCCATAATACAGATAATCCTAGTTTGAGGCCAAAACTACGTATGTGATTTGAGCCAGATAATATTTATTTATTTATTTGTATGTTTATATACAAATATACATAAGTATTATAAAATTATCTTTTTAAGCCTAATTTTGAATAAAACTAAATACAGAAAATATAAATTTTAAATTTTAAATTATTTTTTAATACAGAAGATATGGTAAATGACTTTAAAAATTAAATAAATTATAGGATTAAAAAAATTAGCTCTAAAATTAAATAAAATGTTTAAAAAATATATCGAAATAATTTATTGAAATATTTTTCAAATAAGTACTTTTAGTAAAAATATGATGAAAAGTTCTACGAAGGCAAAGCGCCATAACTTTTGAATGTAGTTTATTAAGTAACTACACTCAAAAAAAAAACTAACTTCAAAAAAATCGCACCTTTTAAGAAATCTATTTTAAACATCTTTCAATCGTATTTGTATTATGAAATATTGGTAATGTTCGGTATCATTTGAAAGGTAAGGAAACAGAGAATGCAAAAACAATAATTCATTCAATGTTTTTTATTGGAACTGAGAAAAATTTACAAAACAATAAAAATCCTTAAAAAACCCAAATGAAATCTGATTAATTTTTCAAAACAAAGTTGCTTAAAACTAACCTAAAACCTAGTGTTATCCCCCCTAGCCCTAATGACGTCTTCCATGCGCTCCCTCATGGATCGCACCAACTTTAGGACCTCTTCTTGAGGGATTCTGTCCCATTCCTCAATAACGGCGTCTTGGAGCTCCTGAAGAGTCGCGGGAGCAGGATCACGGGATCTAACCTTGCGTTTCAGCTGGTCCCAGAGGTGCTCTATCGGGTTCAGATCTGGACTTCTCGCTGGCAACTGCATGACAGGGATCCCAACCTCTTGAAGGTAGCCCTGCACAATTCCAGCAGTGTGCGCGCGAGCGTTATCGTGCATTAATGTGAACCCGTCGCCAATAAATCCAGCATAGGGGACCACATGTTCTTCCAGGATCTCTGTGATGTACCGGTGAGCAGTCATCGACCCTTGCCCGCGAGCACCGCCGGTCCGAGAGACGCAAGAAAGTTCAGTTTTGCCGTCGGCAGATATGCCGCCCCAGAACATGCAGGAACCGCCCCCGTATTCTACCGTCTCTTGGATGCAGGCTTGGGCAAAACGTTCCCATTGTCTTCTGTATACTCTTTTGCGTCTATCGTTGCAGAAAAGGCACACTCTCGTTTCGTCTGAGAAGAGAACAGCTCTCCATTGGTCCAGGGTCCAATTGACGTGGGCGCGAGCAAATTGCAGGCGTGCTCGCCGATGCGCTGCGGTTAATTTTGGACCCGTGGCAGGTCTTCTAGCCACAATATTTCTCTCCTTTAGTCTTCTTCTAACTGTAGAGACACTCACGGCCCTTCTACGAACTGCTTGAAGCTGCTGTTGCAACTCAACAGCATTAGAGAACCGATTTCTCAAAGACTTCGATACGACGAATCGGTCATCTCTCGCAGAAGTGCAGCGATTTCTACCAGACCCACGCCTTCGGACAAAGCCACCGGTCTGCAGGAACCGCTGGTACACTCTTCGAACAGAAAAGCGACTCAAGTGCAATTGCCGAGCAACATCACACTGACGTAGTCCTGATTGCAGTAGTGCGATAACTTGGGCGGCTTCAGCAGCAGTAGTGTCCATCTTCAAGGACGTTTTTCTGATGAAAGATGTTCTTCTGTGTCTTCTTCGACTGTTGGTAGCAAATTTATCCCCCGATAAGCTGTATCGACCCTTTTATACCCAAAAAACAAAACAATACAAACAAAATTTGAAGAGGAGAATCAGTTCCATTGTCATTCACAGTGACTTAAAGTGTCAAGCTTTTTCTTTAATCAAATGAAATGGATATTTTTTTAAAGAGTTTTTATAGGGCTCTCAAATGATACCAATATTGCTACGAATAACTGCTTGTCTTAAGGATTAACAGTGCTTGAAGCCTATTTTTACGGACGTGCGATTTTTTTGAAGCCGAGTGTATATATTACCTATAAATTAAGGTACAAAAACAGTCTGGCGCTTTGCCTTCACAAAAGTTACAGGCGCCTATATAGAAAAGTGAAGTGGTCCTGTTCATGGCGGCCTGTGTCATTACTGAAAGCAATATAATGATGTTAAAAATATGCATAAGATCCTGTAAGTAACCTACTTTGAAAACATTAAATACTTGAGTGCACTGTATGCCAACAAGGTGACGAGAAAAAAAAACATTACTGAACGTAACGAAAATTTCCAAACAATTTTTGCGATGAAACGCTAAGTTTGAAGTGCCGTTAATATTAACTCGATTCATAAAATTGGATAAAAATATTATCATGGCATAGGAAGATGTCTCAAAATTGTAAATAAATAAAAAAAAATTAGTTATAACAATTGCTATTTCGATCGCTGATACTGAACAAAGGCCCCATAGTGCGACGTGACCGTTCATTTGGCAGCCTCAGCATAGAATTTAGATATTCTGATTACGTTAATAAATACTGCCCAAAGGAAAAAATTGTGCTTTCGTAGTTTCAGAGAAAATTGAGATTTTCACTGACGCTGTTAGCTTAACGTTCCGCTAGGTGTCATTTGTCAAAAATATCGCTGAAATAGTGCCTCTCACATGCAAATTTTCAAAATGAATGCTTTAGTGAAACCCAAGATAAAACGGTAGGTTGGTGAACCTGCTAAATAAATGAATTTGAGATTCTGACTAAATAAAAAGCAATAAAGTTCTGGATTGTTTTGTATCGGATGGCATTTAGGCTGAGTTTTTTGACATTAGTTTGGTCTCGAAATTCGCTGCAGTTTTGCTGAAACCATGATGAGGCTGCTGAATGAACCAACCTACCGTTAAATTGTGGGTTTTACTGAAGCGTTCATTTCGAAATTTTGCATGTGGGAGGCACTATTTCAGCAGTGCTTTTTGACATAGATATAACACATAACAATCGTTGCAGTAGTTCCTTGGTTACGTTACGTCAGCAGCCTCAGTTAAGAACCAGGTTTTCTCTGAAACTACGATGGTATTTTTTTCCTTTGGGTACTATTTGGCAGTAGTTAGGCAGTATTTATTGGCATTATCATCAGAATTACTAAATTCGATTATGAGGCTACCAATTGAACGCTCACTATGTTTCCGCAAGTACAGTCCGACTACCAAGAAGCTTATAACAAACTGGAGTAAACACTTATAAATAACAAGTGAAGACGAAAAATATGACCTTGAATGCGCTTCTGTCTCATGAGGAAGCTGTTGTCTCATTCTAATTACCCTACTTAAAATGAGACAGCAGCTCCCTCAAAGAAAGAGAGAAGCGCATTCAAGGCCAAATTGTCTTCAGTCCGATTTTAGACAGTGTTTTCTCCAGTTTGGTTATAAACTTCTTGCCGACTAGAGTGCGTTTCAACAAATAGTTCCTATGCGGTTATGTTGGCAGCATTGTTTTCCACACACACTACATAGAACGTAGACACACACTACATAGAACGCAGACACACACTAACAAAATAGTAGAAGCGTCTTCGCGTGTTGATGTCGTTGATAGACAGGGGAGCCAACATAACGGCATAGGAACTATTCGTTGAATTGAAACACATTCTTTGATCTTTTTGGTAGGTGGATGACATTGACGCTTTTGTCACAAATCTGACATTTATTTCATACAAATAGTGTAATTTTTCAAGATGGCGGCGTTAGTTTCGTCCGGCTTTTCACCACCTGCCAAAAGATCGTAGTTGGTCGGACCATGGACGTACTATTCAAACTGGACTGAGCAGTTTGCAGGAAAAACGTGACGACAAAGACGTTCAACTAGAGCCCTGCATCTCTTTCTAAGTAGGGTGACCGAACTATTGTACGTTTAGGGAATAAGAATTAATATAATAATAAACCACTCGAAAAGGTAGTTTTCTTAATTTTGGAAGGTACGTATCCTAGCTAGAGACTATTGTAATATAATTTTCAAGATGACGTTAAGAATAATTAATCACGACTATAAATATTCTGATACGAATTAATACAGATTTATGAAAAAGTATTTATTGAAGTATTTTTCGCGCTATACTCTACACACGATGGCCATGTCCGGATTAGTGGAGGTTGTGGGGCTAGTTGCCAACTTAGTGAAGAAAAAAAAAAGAAAAACATAGCACCGTCTTTTTTTCCAAATTTGTTTTTTTTTTCAGAGAACGGAAAACACAACTGTAGTAAAAAAATTACATAAGTATGTGATTTTTATATAGGCGTTATCTATCTACTGTTTATCAGCCAAAAGATGTCCACTACTGGACAAAGGCCTGCCCCAAGTATTTCCACACCGACCGGTCCTGTGCGGCTCGCATCCAGCGGCTTTCCGCAATCATCACCAGGTTGTCGGTCCACCGGAGGCCTACCCACACTGCGTCTTCCGGTGCGCGGTCGCCACTCGAGAACTTTACTGCCCCAAGGGCCAAAAAGGCGTAAAGGCTATAAAGGCGTTATTACCTAATAAACAATTTAACATTTTTGAGGTATTGTTAAGGTACGCAACCAGAAACTAAAAAAATAAATTTCGTCCTAATTTCAGATATAAGCGATGTTAACGCAGGTGAAGCGA